>OZ024827.1:70447124-71047124 GCA_964016985.1 Anodontia alba | reverse complement strand
CAAAATACTCCTCCTTAACTCCTCTGCTGTATAACTAACCTAAACTTGCGAATATCATTTGACTACCTTGCTGGAAAGATCCAGCTGAATAGCAAACAATGTAGACCTTGATCAAACTGCTATTATGAACAGTCTGATCTGGGTCTAATGTCTGGCTATGACATGCCTATCTGAAAATTCAAGGTAATTATGATTATTTCAGGATCACTTTGGTCTGCAATTTAAAATCAGAAAAAGGAGAGAAAAATCTCATTTGCCCAAAAAGATCTCTGAATTTTCATATACAGTTAAACCTCAATGACTCGAACATCCTTGGGACCATGGAAATTTATTTAAGACATGGTAGTTCAAGCAGCTGATGGTTAATCATGGCACCAGGTCGGGAAGCATATGGTGACAATTTAGGGAAGTCTATCTTCTATACAACAATGGTATGTTCAGTGTACACATAAAAATCACCTTGATGAGGTAATTCTAATGAGTACACACAACATACTATTTCATGATCAAATAAAAAAGTTTCCCTAAATATTTGTTTTCTTCAGCTATCAGAAGAATTTCAGAGGAACTATAAAACAAGTTTGTATCATAAAAGGCAAACAAGTCATCGGTGTTTGAGCTGTCAAGGTTTTACTTTAAATATGACATTCTGAAACAGTGAAACTTTCATTTCTTTATGCTCAAGATTTCATTCCCTTCTGAGGGGCCTGCTGTAGAGTAGATTAAGCATGCAAAACCATTTCTGACACTAGTTAAACACTAAGTAATGAATTTTTTAAATTTAGTCAAGATGGGTCCCGTATTGTACCATAGGATAGGCTGAGGAAAAACAAACATAGCATGCAACATGATTTATTTGAGAAAACCAGCCCCACATTTAGGGATCAACAAAACACTGAAAGGAACAAACCTCTGCCTCAAGCATTGGAACCAATGTAAATTAACATACCTTACTCAGACTAGGTTTGTCCATAGTTACCTCTGAGCTTGTCTCAGTAACCGGACTAGTTACATTATCTGCAAACTTTAAAATCATTATTTTATTAGATAAACTAGTAACAGTGTTTTCAGAGAAACAGATGCCCTTACATACAATGGCAGAAAATGTATCAAGAATATCAAGTCCCCTTAAAGTTCTGCTTCAAGTGGGAGGTGCTGCACATTTTAACCCTTGTCATGCTGAATAAATTAAGATACCACGCCCACTTCTAATTTTCAGCCAATCAGATTACTTGATCCAGGTTGTTGATACAATTTCACATACTTAATGACAAACAGTGAAGATCCAGATCAGTTGGCTTCTGAAGAAGCCAACTGATCTGGATCTAAACTGTTTGCAAAGGCAGAGCATATCCGGGTTCAGCAGGACCAGGGTTAAAGTTCTGCTTCAAGTGGGAGGTGCTGCACATGTTTTAAAAGTATACCATATTTGTAACAAGGGCATAGTGCAAGTAAATTTATTCACATTCTGCAGTAAAAAGCATAGAGCATTTGTATCCAGTATTGTTCGTGAAGATTGAGTATTTGTGGGGAATACAAATGAAGGAAAAAGAGATTTGAAACATTTCAACTCTATTTCAGTGTTAATACTTAAGTAAATTCTATGACAGTAAGATATATTGATTAGAAATAAAAAATACAATCAGATGACTTGTTAGGAAGAGTATTTGGTGATAATTCTGGGATATTTTTTCTTAATTCTCCATAAAAATATATGTTATATATACTCACTAGAAGAACCTTGGAGACGCACTTCTAATGAATACCACAATGTATGTTTCTATGGAGAACTGGAGAAAATTATATCAGAGTCATTATCAAATACTTCTCTGTAATCAACCCATTTTATACTGAATAAACTCCCTTACTATATATTGGAAGAGTCCAATTTCAATTTTAGGTATGTCAGGCTATGTCATTTAGATATTCCTAGAGAAAAATGGCTACTCTGTTAACAAACAGTGGAGACCCTGATCAGATGCCCCATTCTGCAGCACCTGATCTGGGTCTGCACTGTTTGCCAATTACTCTTTTAGGGGTCTCCTGACAACAATGGGTTAAAGTCTCTGTAAAATGTAATACATGTAAATGAGGAGAAAAAAAACAAAAAACGAAACCCACGATATCAAAAATCTAAATGAAAAGTTAAATCATAAAAATGTGTTCAACTAACATTTCTTGTCATTTAATTAACCCTCGTCCTGCTGAACCCGCATATACCCTGCCTTTGGAAACAGTGTAGATCCAGATCAGTTGGCTTCTGAAGAAGCCAGCTGATCTGGATCTGCACTGTTTGCCATTCTGTATGAACAATCTGGATCAAGGAATCTTCTTGGCAGATAATTAGAAGTTGGCATTGCATCTTAATTTATTCAGCATGATAAGGGTTTTAACTCTGAATAGAACTAACAGGGTCTAAAAAATCAAAATTTAATCTACAGTCCCAGTGAATATTTCAGTTGGAAAATGCTGAACTTAAACCCCTTTCCCTACATAACTTTAACGTGTGTTGCGGCAAGCTAGAAAACATTTGACTCACCAGGCAAAATAAGGCTTGACACTTCATATGAATCATCTGCTAGGCAAACCATTCACAAAATAAGGCTTGACACTTCTAATGAATCATCTGCTAGGCAAACCATTCACAAAAAATATCAAGTCTTATTTTCTCTTAAAAAGATACAACAAGAGGCCTATGGGCTATAGCTCATCTGAGTAAATCAGTCGTATCATATATTAAGAAGCCATGTAACATTCTTCCAGTATTGCCACATCAACTAGGACACAAATTTGACTGCCATAAAAAGGTCAAAGGTCATCCTAGGATCATCATTTGAACAAACTTGGTAGATCTTGAGGCCCCAATGCTATTTACATGTACCAAGATTCAGCCTCAAAGCTTTCTTGCCAACCTATGATCATCATTTGAACAAATTTAGTAGAAGAGTCCCCGATGCTATATATCAAGATTCAGCCCCAAAGCTTTCTTGGTTCTGGAGGAGACTTTCAAGTGTTTTTACCAAATATGGGCATGATGGCCATCTTGTTCAATGGTGTGTAATCATTTGAACAAATTGTCAGTACCCCTTTGACAGAGGGTTCCATGTGAAATCTGGTGAAAATTGGTTGAGCAGTTTCAGAGCAGATGTTTAAAGACAACACAATTTTATAAATGTATATAGCCCATGAGCAAGGGCTGATAACCCCCGAGGGACAAAATTTTGATTGTAACTGAAATTTTTTACTACTTTAATCATACATTGTAAGTTTCAGTCATTAGTCTTCAATACATTTTGAGAAGATGATTTTTTTTCAACATTAATTTTCCCCATACCAATGTATAGGGACACAAATTTGACCTTGCCATAAAAAGCTCAAAGGTCAACTTATAATCAACATTTGAATAAACTTGGTAGATCTTGTGTCCTCAACCATGTAGTTTTCATGGTTCTGAAAAGATTTTTAAGCGTTTTTACCATATATGGGCATGCTGGCCATCTTGGTCAAGTGAACCAAATTTCATTCCCCCACTGTCAAAAGGCTGTATATGACATTTATTCAAAATTGGTCCATTAGTTTCAGTGAAGAATATATCTTGCCTTTGCAAACAGTGTAGATCCAAATCAGTTGGCTTCTAAGAAGCCAACCAATCAGTTGGCTTCTAAGAAGCCAACCGATCTGGATCTGCACTGCTTGTCATCCCATATGTGAATTTATATCAACAATCTGGATTAAGTAGTCTGATTGGCTGACAATTAGATATGGGCGTGGCATCTTAATTTATTCAGCATGACAAGGATTTATTGTTTCTGTCCATTTGCCTATAAACACTTAGAACAGAGGCAGAATAATCTTTTTATTATTATTTTTTAGAGAAAATAAGGCTTGGCATTTCATGTGAATTGTCTGTCATGCAGACAATTCACATGAAATGCCATCTTATTTTCTTTGAAAAATACAAAAAAATAAAATAAATAAATAAATAAAATAAAAAAAATCAAAATGTCAGCTGCTGCAGCTTCAATTTGCACTTAATGGGATAAGGCAAAGTTTGCAAAGGTCAAGCATTTTATATGGTAACTAAACAGCTGATAAGGTTATAACTATGGTGACAATCAAGGAGAATTTTTGCACCTTAACATATCTTGTTGGTATTCAAATAAAATACCTCAGCAAGGCGATTCCAGTAAATATCCACAAGTTTTGGTGCAAAAATAACAAAAAATATGTTTTGATTACAGGTACTCCTGTTATCTGGAGCTCTGCATATCAATACAGTGGATTTTTAGAAGGTCAACCAAAAGGTCAGTCTGGTCTGTCCATCAGCTTCTTCCATGAGGCATTCAAGCATTTAACTCTTTAAATGCAAAAAACAACAGCAGCAGACAGCATATATATATATATATATATATATATATATATATATATATATATATATATATATATATATATATATCAGGGCTCGGGAAAACCGGAAAAATAGCCGGTCTGGACCGAAATTAAGAATTCTGGACCGATTTCAAACACCCCAAAACGCTAATAAATCGGTCCAACAGGTTTGTGCCTTTAACCCCATTTTTCCCCAACCAACCAATTTTCACGAATCAATGATGTCTAAAAAATCACAAACGGTCAAGTCTTCCCGAACTGACAACGTCCGCGCACCTTTTAAATGCGATATTATGGTAGTTAAAAGGCTCTAAACGGTCATTTGACATGTATATTGGAGAGACAGATGAATAACGGCAACCTACCGCAGCACAAATTAATTACGTCATTATCCAAACATTGTCAAAAAATCAACACTGCATTGTCCTTTGTGAGGTAAACAAGCGATTAACACGAATCATCAGTAACGGTAGTCTGATAATTAATCCGTTTGTGTGACACGTGTGAATACACCGAGACTGCAAAACATCCAGGTGCAGTCGGCGTGTCCAAAAGATCAAAGGTCGCTTTACTGAGAGTGATAAAAGAATGCACCGCTTGAACGCACTCGTTTTTTTCCTCTTCTTTTTTGTTTTGATCAACACGGTTTGTCGGTCCCAGATTCGATAAATGAATTCCCAAACCGTGTACGTCCTGATCAGATGTCGCATACAAAGGCGTCTGATCTGGGTATTATTGATTGCTTCTTTTTTTTTTTTTTTTTTTTTTGTTGATTGCCGTAACACGCGAGTATAATTCAAGGTAGATTTCACGGTAAAAATAAGTAATGCACCACTTGCGCTAGACAAGACTGATCAGTGCTTAAAATTTAAGCAGTCTGATCAAATCTTGAAACATTGAAAACTGCAAAACCGCCCGTGGCGCAGGCCTTTTTTATTAGACCTAATTAGGTCCATGAAAGTCGTTTCGTTCCGTCTCTCCTGTTTCCCGCCGTCTTCGCGCTTATACAAGACGGGAATCAGTTGTTTATAAATAGTTTAGGAAAACCCTGCGGAGGTGGAAATAACAACAAAACCGTTTTTTTTTTTGTTTTTTTTGTTTTTTTCTTTCTTTTTACATACCTGACTGTATTTATTGACGACGCCAGCTTTGATCATGCTCGTTATACCCGGACTTCCGTCATATAACGGATTTGAGGTGTATTATTTAAAAGGAGTTATAGGACTGCCAATTGTCATTAGTTTTCCTGACAGGTGATATATACATATTTTTTTTTTTTTTTTTTTGGAAATGGGCTCATTGATGACGTCATCGTCATCGGCTGGACCGATTCAGATTTCAAAATTTCCAGAGCCCTGATATATATATATATATATAATTAATTATTTTTCCAAGAAAATAGGGCTTGACATTACAATGTATATTGTCTGTTGAAAATAAGGCTTGACATTTCTTGCAAATTGTTTGCTTAGCAGACAATCCACATGAAATATCAAGCCTTATTTTCCCTGAAAACAAAAGAACAGGGTGTTGTCTGCTACAATTCTGCATCGCACCTTAAGATCATTTTAGATCACTTTAACTTTTAGCACTCTGGATAAAATTTTCAGCAGACAACATTCTATTAAATAAGAATAAAAACGTCAAACAATAATACCCCGCCATTATCATGGCGCGAGCAAATAACTCTGTCAAAAATTGACGAAATTTGCCAATTAGCAACCCAAACCAGATCTCCTAAATATCAATGCATGTACCAAGTTTGGTTAAAATCCTTTGACATTAACTCAAGTTATCATCCGGAAACAGAAATATGGGCGTGTCTCGGGCAGGTAACTCCTTAAAAATTTGACGAAATTTGCCAATTAGCAACCCAAACCAGATCTCCTAAATATCAATGCATGTACCAAGTTTGGTTAAAATCCTTTGACATTAACTCAAGTTATCATCCGGAAACAAAAATATGGGCGTGTCTCGGGCAGGTAACTCCTTAAAAATTTGACGAAATTTGCCCATTAGCAATCCAAACCCAGATCACCACAATATCATTGCACATACTAAGTTTGATGAAAATCCATTGATGTTTACTCAACTTATCATCAGGAAACGAAATACTGACTGACTGACGACTGACTGACGGACGAACGGACAATGCACGAACGTCCAACCTGAAACCATAATACCCTGCCACAATCGTGTGGCGGGGTATAAAAATACCGCCAATTTGTTGTTTGCTGAATTAGCCCAGAGAATGGTAAAGGAAAAACATAAACAAGAGACCCATGAGCCACTATGATCACAAGAGCTCATGTGGGCGAGCAAGTCTGCTTCTGCAGAATTTGCATTTTGATCTTTTTAAGTTCTGTTTTCTTTTTAATATTTATATTTTGATGTAAGTTGCTTACTTTTCATATTTAAAATAGGTCAAGGTCAACCAATTGTCACCATTTGGATATACCTGGTAGGGCCAGAGTCCCCGATGCTGCATACCAAGTTTCAAGATCTTTGACCTTTCAAGCCCTGAGAAGAAAATTTTCGAAAGGTTTTTACCATATATTGGCATGGCAAATATCTTAATCATTTGACCCAAATCCCATGAACAAACTTTCATTCCCCACATTCCACAGTGACTCCACATGTAATTTGGTTTCAATCAGCCCAGCAGTTTTAGAGATAAAATACTGAATCTGAGGCATCCAAGACAAAGGTCAGTAAACAACCTTGATCTTTGGTAGTTATAAAAGTTTATTAAGGTGATTGCACATATTAACTTTGCTGTCATAGGCTACAAAAGCTTCAGAAAAATTCACTGTTGCCTTTTTCCCATACAAAAGCCGAATTTGACCTTGCTGTAAAATAGGTCAAGATCAACCAAGGGTCGTCATTTGAACAAACTTGGTACCTGAGACCTTAATGCTGCATATCAAGTTTCAAGGTCATCAGCCATTCGGTTCCCCGAGAAGATTTTCAAAGGTTTTTACTATATATGGGAATGGTGGCCATCTTTGTCATATGACCCAGACAGTATGAACAAACTTTTGTTTCACCACCTCATGGAGGCTTTAATTGGCCTAGCGGTTCCAGGAGATGTAGTATGAAAATGTTGACAACAGCACCGTCAGCGACACCACCGACGAACCACCAACTATACTATGTTCCCTCAGAGCATTTGGCTCTGGGGAGCTAAAAATATGTCATATTATGTTCCTAAATAATAAAAGGCTGGACTACAAGTTCTGCCAAAATTAGTAACATGCATGCCATTAGAGCAAGTAAACCCTAGTCCTGCTGAACCTGGATATATCTTGACTTTGCAAACAGTGTAGATCCAGATCAGTTGGCTTCTGAAGAAGCCAAGTGATCTGGATCTGCACTGTTTGCCATTAAGTATTTGAATTTATATCAAAAGTCTTGATCAAGTAATCTGTCTGGCTGAAAATTAGGTGGGCGTGGCATCTTAATTTATTCAGCATGACAAGGGTTAAGTACATACTATTAATACACAGGAACCTCTTTATAACATGCTTTATTATAGCATGGTTTCAGATATAACACTGTTACCAGATGTAACCCCCTTCATATATGAGCTGCGTCAAGCAAAAAAGTGCCTTCGAAAATGCACACATTCAGATCATCATCAGCATGTGCAAAGTATCATCCATGCCTTTGCTCTCCATACATTCTGTTGTATCAAATGATTTTGTTAGCGGACAGCGAAGGCCTCGATCAGACTACATGGATGTGCAGATTGATCTGGGACTTCAGTATCTGCATATGCCAGAAGACACGTTTTTAAATGGCACAGCCCACAAAATATTGTATTCAAACAAAAATCTATAGATAATATAGAAAAAAAAAACATTTATAGTTGTTTTTCTATATGGTTTATACATTTTTGTTTCAGGCAAACAGTGTAGACCCTGATCAGAAGTCGTGTTCTGCAGGATCTCATCTGGGTTTACACTATTTGCCCAGGCCTTTTTGTCAGAATACCTCGGGTTAATTCAGTATAGAGTACAGGTACCATAAATATTATATCTTACGTACCATAAATATTATATCTTACACATTTATCTAATTATCATTAAATTTGAACAAATCCATTTGTCTAACTGGTAAGGTGTCCATAATGTGCCAACTGAATTGCACAAAGTATGGATTCTGAGCAAACAGCTCCATACTAAGGTGAATATTGTAATCAACAAATATATTCATAGCTCTAGATAAGGCCTTTTTTTTAGCCAAAATCTAGACAGGTTTCTTAACCCACAACTGCAGCAGACCACATTTTTATTTTATTTTTTTTTGTTTTGAACAAGGCATTTCATGTGAAATGTCTGCTAGGTAGCGAATTCACACAAAATGCCAAGTCTTATTTTCTCTGGAAAATAATAATAAAGAACTTAGAAAGTTGTCTGCTACAGCTTTGCTTAGTACTTTGAGGGTTAACCCTTGTCATGCTGAATAAAAAGATGCCACACCCATTTCTTTCAGTCAATCAGATACCTTGATCCAGATTGTTAATAAAAATCCACATACTTAATGACAAACAGTGCAGATCCAGATCAGTTGGCTTCTGAAGAAGCCAACTGATCTGGATCTGCACTGTTTGCAAAGGCAGGGTAAATCCAGGTTCAGCAGGACAAGGGTTAATTTATTTGACACATTTGTTCTTATATTTCCATGCAAACTTATGCTTAAATAGCCACTTCTTGTCAGTACATGTAATGTAGAGTTTGCCAGTAGAAATAAGAAAAAATATTTCTCTGGAGACCCTTTTATCTAAAGCAAAGATATTAACTGCCCGCATACATCAAGAAGCTAAAAAAATTAGTAGACTGTTGTTAATGCTTTGTAGGAAGTTCAAGTAACCCTTAACAATGTCTGGGCAGATTCAGCAGACAACAAATTGACACTTTACTATTTTTCCCCAGAATACAGAGTCAGATATTTCATGCAAAGTGTCTCTTTTGGGGAGACATGGGCATAAAGTATCTTAGGCTAAAGATCCATCCAAATGAGACAATTTAAACAAAATGTCAAACCCTATCTTCTGGAAAAAATAGGAAAATATTTCAATAGTCTGCAAAATTTTTACCCAGTATGAAAAGATTTAAGACAAGGAAACCATGGAACCCACCTTATCATTTCTCTGAGCCTGTATTTGAGAGTAACACATAATATTTATATATAGGTAAATACATCACTCTGTGGTATCATTACAAGATCATGGTTTTGAAGAAAAAAATACCTATATTCATTGGTAACAAAGGAAATCTGAGGAAATAGAAAATTAAGACAATATTTCATATGAAATATTAATGAATATTAATGATTTTTAGCCATCATTTTGTGACATTTAAATTTTCTCTCTTATCAATTTTGTATCTTGTATCCATTTAGTAGCAGTACTAATTACAACTTCCAAGTGAATACTTGCACACATATAAGTAAACCATGTAAATTTAATGCAAAAGCTAGGTTCAAGTTTGTACAAGCAGATAGAATGACTATATCTATATATTACTATGACCTATTGTCTATGTTGGAGTATAAAGTGTTACTTTTCAGTAGCACAATCATAGGGAGGATATATAATCACCACAAGTTGTTGCTATTAAGGAATTTATTTTAACTTAATTCATTGCAAGCTGCCTCAACAAACCTCCCTCCCCCCTCTCCCCTTCACCCTAATACACCCTCTGAGTGATCTTGAGATCAATGTCATTGACAGAAGCCCTGCCATTCAGGCAAGCTATGTTGTCAAGCTCAAAATCATGACTGAATAGACACTGCATGATACCCCGCCACTACAGGGTAACAAGCTGTTGTGTTGAGCTTTTATGACCCCGCAACCCATTAGGGTCATGTCAAGCTTGGTCAGTCTACCTAACCACACTTTTCCTGGGCAGGTTTAGTCCTCTAAGCTGTTAACCAGTACTTGTGCATTCTTTCACCAGAAACATGTAGAGAAGATGGCTGTATTTGATGTGTAATAACACTACCAAAAAATTGGTATACTGTAACTTCGAAACAATATGTGCTGTCATAGTCTTAAGTGGTATTGGTGAAAACTATAGGAGTTAGCCTGAAAGCAAGTGAGTATGCTTTAATAAGTAATAACTCTGAAAATTTGGTGTGCTATAACCTTGAAAGAATATGAAAATTTGGTGTACTGTAACCTGGCTGCAATTTTCCACATCTCTCTATCCAACAACATACAAATAACAGCATGATCAGATGAAAACTATAGGAGAGAGCTAGAAATGAAATCATGCTTGAATTATCTTAAATGAGCTATAACTATGAAAATTTGGTGTACTGTAACCTCGAAACAATATGGGTTGCATCTCCTCATAGTCTAATTGTCCACCATGTTTCAACCCAATCGGATGAAAACTGTAGGAGGAGTTATTGAAAACAAAGTCAAGTAAAAAAAAACAAGCAAATTCCAGAAGGAATTTATGTCCCCCGCCTTATTTTTATTTGAGCTGTTAAAAATGGGTAAGTTAACCAGAGGACCATTGGTCCTGTATCACTTACCTAAGTACTGAAGCAGGAAACCAATGATAAAAAATAATTTCAGGATTCTGAAAAAACCACATGCATATCTTCAGACCATCCTTAAAGCACCTATAAAGTTTCAAAAGGATCGGCTTAAAACTGTGGTAGGAGTTAAGGGGACAAGATACCTACTCCCTATAGACTTCTGTAATATTAGAAGTAAAAAAATGTCTAAGTTCAAAATGTGTAAAAAGTGATAAAAAATAATTTCAGGATTCTGAAAAAAACACATGCATATCTTCAGACCATCTTAAAAGCCCCTGTTAAGTTTCAAAAGGATCGAACAAAAACTGTGGGGGGAATTAAGGGGACAAGGTACCTACTAAAAATTCGGAACCACGCACCACGGAAAGCCGAAAACAGTGTCCCTCCGCTTTTCTTCGAAAAGGCGGGGGACAAAAATTGGTGTACTGTAATCTTCAAAGAATATGAAAATTTGGTGGCCAACGCCATGATGACAACAGACCACTCTATCCTATAAGCTCCCCCAGAGCCTTTGGCTTTAGTGAGCTTAAAATGTACCCTTTTATTCAGGGAATATTAGTATCAAAGTAAATAAAATCCATACAGGGGTTGAGAAGATATGACCTGCTAACTTCAATAAAAATAATTTAAAGTAAAATTTCTCTAAGTTTTAGAAAATATTTCATGATCAATCTCCACGAAAGAATGTTGCAAACCCTGTAGGGGTTGAATCCGCAACCTCCAGATCACCAGTCAAATGTGCATCCAACTGACCCACCTAGGCTAGCATGAAACCCTTTAACTATGAGCACTTACGTTTTCTCCAAAATGAGGGCCGTCTTGGACAGTCTGCTCTAGGTTATATGCAAAGTCGCCAATATGCAAGATGGCTGTATACATGCCTTTCATGGCCTCTTGATTCAGCAGTGGAATACTCTCGGAGTGTACACCTAGGTCCCCATAGACGAGGAACTCTGGTTCCCAATCCTGTAAGATACAATGTAAATATATACTGCTATATAAGGCAAACTGTGGCAATAATTCTTGCACCAAAACATATCTTGTCGTCATTGAAGTTGCTTCAACAAGACAATTACACTGCATACCCACAAGATATGTTCTGGTGCAAAAAGTTATGTTCTGAGACCAAAATAAAAACTATCTTCTGTATTACACAAGGATTTCTTCACGAGGAGGAGTCATAGCTCTTGATAAGGCACTTTTTTTTTCAACCAAAAAGTAGGTATATTTTTCTTATTTCTCAACGAAAACATATGTTGTGGGTACTCATTAGAAGCGCCTGAAAACATGTTGTGGGTACTCATTAGAAGTGCCTTGCATATGTTGTCGGTCCTCATTAGAAGAGCCTCGCCGAGGCACTTCTAATGAGTACCCACAACATATGTTTTCGTTGAGAAGTAAGAAAATTACCTGATACCCACTCTTACCTAGACCAATGGGAGTTGATAATTTCAGAAATTTTTTTTCTTATTTCTCCCGAAAAATGTATGTGGTGGATAAACAGTGTGCCATAACAACCCTAAGTACTGGGAAAACAGACCTGAGCAAACAGTATAGACCCAGAACAGATCAGACTCCATGGCATCTGATCAGGGTCTATGCAGTTTGCCACTCAGCCAAACAGTTTTAGCCACATCGATGGGTAGAAAATTGAACTTGTTCTAGGACAAGTATGATAAGATGTCCCAATATTAAGGGTTAATATGGTAGGTTATCAATATAACTGCCTTGCAGAAGCAATGATAATTTGGTCTTTTACATCACTTTCAACAGTAATTGCCATATCGAGATAATGGCAGGTATGGTAACCACTGTTCTGATTCAATCTGCCCGAAAACTTTATGCAGTCAATCCTCTATACCAACAATGCTACATATGAAATTTAATAAAGATTGGCCAACTGGCCCCTGAGATATTCTTGTTTTTGTTACACATGAAATTTGATCAAGATTGGCCAATAGGCATCAGAGATATTCTTGTCTGAAAGTGAAGACAGAAAACAGACCAAGTCATTCTATAAGCTCACCTTGAGAGCCGTTGGCTCAGGTGAGCTAAAAAGAGAACTGCCTCCTCTCAGTGTATTTTTGTGTATGTACACTTGTGCATGCTTATGTGTGGAGAAAATATTCATTGTAATACCTCTATTATCTCAATTTAAGCAGTAATAATAATGTAAACATCTTCAAACCTGTCCTTCCTTCGGAGTCTTGAAAAAGAAGGGTCCAGAACTGACACTGTTGCTGACTGGTGAGTAAAAGTAATTTTGATCTGGAATAAGGTTCTGAAAATACACACAAAATTTGCTATTAAGCCAATTTGTTAGGTAGAGTTTTTACAGCCCAGTCAACCCATTAAGGTCTGTCTAACCACACTTTCCCTGGGCAGGTTTAGTCCCCTAAGCGGTTAACCAGTATGTGTGCACATTCTTTCCCCAGAAACTGACAACTGCCCTTCTTGAGTCAGCAGAAGGGAGAGAATAACCATAGAAAATATTTCATGATTTATCTCTATGTAAGTAACCAAATTTAGTCTGGAGAACCCCAAAAGGGTAATTGGCAAACAGTGCAGACCCTGATCAGATTTGGCAGAATGTAAAATCTGATCAGGGTCTCCACTGTTTGCAAATAGTTTAACCATTCTTCTCTAGTAATATCACATGGCCTGATTTTCCTAAAATTGAAATTGGACTCTTCCAATATGTAGTAACGGGGAGTTCATTCCATCTAAAATGGGTTAAAGTTGACATCTTTTCACTGATTTTTGCAACTCTTTTTTTAGCACATTTTAGACAGATCAAACTTTCCCACACTATATACTGGAAGAGAAGAGTGGAGTTTCAATTTTAGGCTATAATTTAGATATTCCTTGAGAAAAATGACTAAACTATTTGCAAAAGAGGTAGACCCTTCCAAAGGAAGGAGACAATTTGCATGAAATGACAAACCCTATTTGCCTAGAAAAGTATTTCAAAACATCTGCTGAAGTTTTCACCCAGGGGTAACTCAGTACTCACATTTTCTCTCAAGCTGCAAATTGTCTCCTTCAAAGAAAATTTTGAACGAAAAGACAAACTCTATTCCCTCAGAAAAATGAGAAAAATATTTCAAAATGTTGTCTGTTGCTTTTACCCAGCATGTTCAGAAGTAACTCACATTTTTTTTTCTTACAGCTGATATTTTTTTCTTGTATTTAGGATACCTTAACTCTGAAAACAAGTCAAATCTTCATAAGCTCTATACATGTACAGTATAACCTCAATGGCTTGAACAGGGATGGCTCGATATTGTTTACCATGGATGATTTGAACTCTTTTTTCAGTCCCTACAAAATCCTTCCAATAGCTCTAGAAAACAAACATTTAGGTTTTTTTTCTTATTTTATCACGGAATTGTATGTTGTGTGTACTCATTAGAATTGCCTCATCAAGGCAATTCTAATGAGTACACTCAACATACAATAGTTGTGTAGAAAATCGAAAAGATTTCCCACAATTATCGCTATTTGCTTCCTGAACTGGTGCCATGATTAACCCTCAGTGGCTCGAACTACCCATGTATCGAACAAATTTCCATGGTTCCAAAGATGTTCGAGCCATTAAGGTTCGACTGTATATGAGACATTCTGTTCAAACTTACATATAAAGTAAATATGAAAATGCATCATGAACAAATGGCTAATATGAATATGTAAGTTCTCTAATATTCTTCAAAAGGACAAATTTGCAAATCAGCAAATACATCCATAGCTACAGATAGGGTACTTTTTTGAACAAAAAAGTGTTGGTATTCTTCTAATTTCTCCACAAAAACATGTTATGGGTACTCATTAGAAGCACCTCACTGAGGTACTTCTAATGATTACCCACAACATGTTTTCATGGAGAAATAAGAAAAACATTATCTGGATACCACCTCTTATCTGGAGCTATGACATTATTACTTACAATTAATTTCACTTTATGGATGAAGGGGAAATCAACGTTGCCTGGTAATCTGTCTGACACTCCATGAACAGTGTCTGAGTCCCCAAAGGCAGACATTCTATAGTGGACTTCTGTTGAACAGTCTCCACGAGTGGACCAGACAATTATCATTTCTGTTAGTGTGTCTCCAAATGCTATATGAACTTGCTTTGGAAAACACAGATCTGAAAATAAATATAAAAACTCTCAAGTTCTTGTCTACCCTGGTCCTGCTTGTCCCAGATATATCCTGCCTTTGAAAACAGTGTAGATCCAGATCAGTTGGAAGCCAACTGACCTGGATTGCACTGTTTGTCATTCAGTGGGAGGATTTGTATCAACAACCTGGGTCAAGAAATGTGATCCGCTGACAATTAGAAGTGGGTGTGGCATCTTAATTATTCAGCATGACTAGTCAATCATTTTGTGTCATTTCCTGGAAAAAGGGAGAAAATATACAGAAGAGATATTAGGAAAGAAGAAAGGAGGGTGACAGAAAAAAGTGAATGACAGGCTAAAAATATAAGAAATAGTGAAATACCAACATGCCCTGCTCTCCACACTTGCTGCACTCTACTACCCAGTTCAATCACTAATATGGTTAATGTCCTAAAATTCTGAACACTTTATTCCTTACCCTTTTTGCCAAAATTTTGTTCTTTATGCAGCCACTTCTTAAAATACTGTAGTGAAAAGGTAAACAGTGTAGACCCTGGTCAGACTGCTCCCTAAGGAGCAGTCTGATCTGGGTCTGCCCTGTTTGCATATGCCATTTTATTGGCCACTTCGGTGTATGAAAGTTTAGGACATTTACCATACTCAAGGTAAGAGGGATATCAGATAAATACTTAAAACATCTTAAACTGACCAATAAACACAAATGAATTCTGGCAAGGAAGCAAGAAATCACACACCACATTTTTCCTAATAAAAGCACTGGACATGGGTAACAGGGTTAGGGGAACATCTTTATAAGAGTTGGTTCTGGTCAATTTTTATGTAGAACAAGAGGGCCATGGTGGCCCTGTAACGCTCACCTGAGTATCATAGCACTAAGAGAACCTGACCTAAAACTGATCAAGGCAAACATTTTGACCAAAATTCATAATGATTATATTAACAAGACAATGTAACATGTCTAATGGACTGTGAAATAGAGGTCAGGGTCAAATATGGATGATTGCACTCAAGAGGCCATGCTAAGATGCATGTTTGTGCTAAATATCACTGACTGTAGGAGCGATAGTTACTGAGAAATTGACCTAAACACAAACACTTCACAAGTTCCAAATATCACTGTAGGACCAATAGTTACTGAGAAACTGACCTAAACCGAAAAACTCAAGAAAGTCACTGGACCATGAAATATATATGTCATAAGTGATCCAGTTCCAAACTTCCCCTAAAAATCATCAAGACAACCATTTTGAGCAAGATTCATGATGACCACTTTAAAAACGTGACCTCTACAGTGTCAACAAGGTTTTCCTTTGATTTGGCCTGGTAACCTAGTTCTGACTCCAAGTGACCCAGTTTTGAACTAGACCTAGAAATCATCAAGATGAACATTTTGAGCAATATTCATGATGATTATTTAAAAAGAGCATCGGTGAAACTGAAGGATGCTCCCTGAAGATGAGTAGTAGTGGGAGGGTTATGTTAGGGAAAGAGTAAAGTACTTTAAGAGATATGCTATGGACATGCTTATTATTGCAAAAAATAAGACAGGAAGTAACTCAGTAATTACTTGTAACAGAGTTACAGTTCTTGCACTCTGCATTATCTCTGATGCTGTCTCTCAATGTATCAAGTTTCATTTGATTCTCTTTTATACTTTCTGAGATATGCACCAGACAAATTTAATATTGCAAAACGTAGGAAGGGAAATAACTTTATAAATACTGACAATAGGGTTATGGTTTTTGCATTCTGCACTTCCCCCTATACCCCTCTATCACTGTATCAAGTTTCATTTATTTACCTTCAATACATTTAGAGATATGCTCCGGACAAGCTTACTATTGCAAAAATTAGGAAGGGAAATAGCTCTGTAATTAATTGTGATAGAGTTACGGTTCTTGCACTTGACTTCCTCTGATGGCTGTGTATCAATGTATCAAGTTTCATTTAATTCACTTCTATACTTTCAAAGATATGCTTTGGACAAGCTTTTTATTGCAAAAATTAAGAAGGGAAGTAACTCTGTAAACATTGGAGAAAGGGTCATTGTTCTTGCATTCTGCAATTCCTCTCATGGCCCTCTATCAGTGTATCAAGTTTCATTTCTTTTAGAGATATGCTCGGGACAAGCTTTTTATTGCAAAAATTAAGAAGGGAAGTAACTCCCTAAAAACTGGTGACAAGGTTATGGTTCTTGCATTCTGCAATTCCCCTCATAGCCCTCTATCAGTGTATCAAGTTTCATTAAATTATCTTCAAAACTTTTAGAGATAGGCTCCAGACAAAAGTGTGATGGACGGACCGATAAAGCGGTGACTTTATGCTCTCCCTTCAGGGAGCATGAAAATGTGACCCCTGGAGAGTTAACAAGGTTTTCCTTTGGTTTGGCCTAGTGACCTAGTTTTTGACCCCACGTGACCCAGTTTCAAACTTGATGTAGAAATCATCAAGACAAACATTTTGAGCAAGATTCATAATAATTGCTTCCAATTGTGACCTCTAGAGTATTAACAAGGTCTTCTTTTATTTGACCTAGTGACCTTCTTTTTAACCCCAAGTGACCCAGTTTCAAACTTGACCTAAAAATCATCAAGATAAACATTTTGAGCCAGATTCATGTTGACTGCTTCAAAAAATGTGACCACTAGAGTGTTAACAAGGTTTTCTGTTGATTTGGCTCGGTGACCTAGTTTTTTACCCCAAGTGACCCATATTCAAACTTCACCTAGAAATCATCAAGACAAACATTTTAAGCAACACTCATGATGACTGATTCAAAAATGTGACCTCTAGAGTGTTAACAAGGTCTTTCTTTTAATTTGGCCTGGTGGCCTAGTTTTTACCCCAAGTAGCCCAGTATCGAACTTGACCTAGCAATCATCAAGACAAACATGTTGAGTAATATTCATGATGATTACTTCAAAAATGCTACTTCTGAAGTGTTAACAAGGTTTTCTTTCGATTTGGCCTGGTGACCTAGTTTTTGACCCCATTTGACCCATTTTCGCACTTGATCTAGAAATCACCAAGACAAACATTTGAGCAAGATTCATGATGATTGCTTGAAAAATGTGACCTTATAGAGTATTAACGATATTTTCCTCTTAACTTGACCTGGTGACCTAGATTTTAACACCAAGTGACCCAGTTTCAAACTTGGCCTAGATTTCATAGGGATAAACATTCTAAGCAAGTTTCATCAAGATCAGGTAAAAACTGTGACCTCCAGAGTGTTAACAAACTAATTGTTGATGGCGGACGACAGATGACCGAGACGGACAGACGGTGATCACAATTTTGCTCACCCTGAGCTTTGCTCAGGTGAGCTAAAAATCCACCTGTTATATTTTAGGGCAAGTATTGTTAAGAGTCATGTATAAATGGTGCATAAAAAGAAAAATACAGTCAAATCTCTATCTCGAACTCCAAGGGACCAGAACTCTTGGTTTGAGAACAGTAGTTTGAGATTAAAGGAGCCAACATGTAAGAAACATTTTGCAAATAAAATCTAATATTGCCTTTTATTTACATGTAATTTGACATAAGCACTAGATTCAGTTATCAAAGTTTGAAATAGCAAATAAATCTAATATTGCCTTTTATTTACATGTAATTTGACATAAGCACTAGATTCAGTTATCAAAGTTTGAAATAACGAAAGTCTACTGTAGTCCGAGACAAAACATAAGGTAAGAAATAGCCCTATTATGGTAGATGTCTTTCTTAGGCAAATAATCCTCTTAACCCTTGTCCTGCTGAATAAATTAAGATGCAATGCCCACCTCTAATTTCTCAGCCAATCAAATAACTTGATCCGGATTGTTGCTATAAATTCACATACTTAATGGCAAACAGTGCAGATCCAGATCAGTTGGTGGAAGCCAATTGATCTTGATCTACACTGTTTGCAAAGGCAATACTTATCTAGGTTCAGCAGGACAAGGGTTAAGGATCAGAAAAGGACTCCAGGTTTTTATGGAGAAATAAGATGTGCCTTGGATAATCCAGAGAAGAAGAGCTAGTATGTATATCCTGCTCCAGATAAAACACTTTTTCCCACAAAAAATGGTTGATATTTTTCTTATTTCTCCACAAAAACATATTTTGTGGTAATCATTAGAAGTATCTCGACGAGAAGCTTCTAATGAGTACCCACAACATACGGTTTCATGGAGAAATAAAAAAATATTTACCTGATATCCATTCTTATCTGGCGCTATGAAACTGATCAACATTTTCACTGGCTGCTTGCAGAATCTTTACAGCAGAATTAACAGTTAACATGCCACGGGCAAATTCAGCAGATGACATTTTCTTAGTTTTCCAAGCAAAATAGGATTTGATTTCATGCGTTGCAAATTGTATCATAAGGAGACAATCTGTATGAATGCCAATTGTGTTTTCTGAGATAAAAAAAAAAAAAATTTTAAAATGTCCTCTGCTGGAATTTTTTACCCAGCATGCTAAGATCAGTCTATATACGAGGGATGTTCGAAATGAATTGCTTATTGTCCTCTAGCTCGATATCCACGTGGGGCATGATAAGAACCAATACATACCTGTATAGGGCTATTCAATATCTACACAATGGTGTATAAATGTACATGTTAGACTAAGTGTAAGACATAAAATTTGCCATTTGAATACACACAGTCATTGACCACAGCAGTAAAAATGGTTGGTAGAAGCGTCGACTAAAAAGATGAAATACAGGTTCACATCAAAGCTCGCTCAAAACTTGGTTGGTCTTTGAAGAAGCTGATGACTGAAATTTCTACTGCTTTTGGACCTTCTTGTGTGTCTTATGACACAGTTCGGCAGTGGAAAAAGAAATTTGAGTCTGGTGTAGAGTCCATCAAAAATGCACCGAAATCAGGTAGGCAAATCTGAATCTCATAAAGAAATCGTTTCCAAAATAAAGGAAACCATTGAAGGAGATGCCAGATTTACAGTTCGTGATATTGCACGAAAGGTAGGCATATCACTATCAACGGTTCACCTTATTTTGAAGAAGCATTTGAAAGTCAGAAAGATTTCTGCTAGACGGGTGCCACATCTGTTGACTGACGAGCAAAAGAGGCAACGGGTTAAAGTGGCCAAAAAGCTGCTTCAAATGTTTCCAAAATATGACAAAAAGCAGTTTGCCAAAGTCGTCACAGGCGATGAAACCTGGGTCCATTGTTTTGAGCCCGTCAGAAAGGTTAGCAATAAGATATGGGCCACTAAACACAGCAAACGCCCAATAATTGCCAAACGTTCTTTGAGTACAAAGAAGGTTTTGTATGCAATCTTCTTCTCTGGTGAAGGAGTCGCAATAAAAGTGCCAGTGAAAAAGGGCAAAAGCATCACCGGAAAGTACTACAAAGACGTAGTACTGAAGAAACTGAAAAAGTATTACCAGAAACGACGCCCTGCCACTGGTTTTAAACATGTCCGTCTTCTACATGACAATGCCCCAGCTCATACCTCCACAATAGTTACAGCATTTTTGAAGAAAAGTAACTGTTTTGCCTCACCCCCCCCCCCTCCCCCCTGTATTCCCCAGACCTTGCCCCATGTGATTTCTTTTTGTTTCCGAAATTGAAAGCATTCCTTGCTGGGCGGAAATACCAGTCCCGACAGGCACTTGGATCTGCCATTCATCAGTACCTTATTACTGTGCCAAATCAGCGTACCGTGACGCCTTCAAGAAGTGGATACATCGGCTGAAACTTTGCATTTCTAGCCACGTAGAGTACTTCGAGGGCATGAAATGAGTACTTTTGGGCTAACTTGAAATTTGAAGTCTCCAGATAGAAATAAGCAATTCATTTCGAACATCCCTCGTACATATGCAAAGTTATCCAAGCATTCCCATGTCACATATAAACAGGATGTGTTTACTATAATATTGATTAATAAAATATTCAGAAGATGACATTTAAGTTTTATTTTTCTGAGAAAACAGGACTTCTTTTCTCACATCAGCTGTCTCCCTCTGAAAACAATTGTCACAAAAGCTGTGCTGATGTAAGTGAAAACATACCTTTGAAGCATATGCAAAAAGCGAAGGCCCTGATCAGCTGGGCATCCAGAATCTTATCAGGGCCTTTGCTGTCCACCTTGGTGCACACAGACATATTTTATACCAAAAGTTACACCAAAAAGTGCCATAAGACCTGATCAGACAAATTTGCAAATCAGCAAATAAATCATTACATACAATTAACCCTTGTCATAGTGAATAAATAAAGATGCCACACCCACTTCTAATTGTCAGCCAATCAGATTGCTTGATCTAGGTTGTTGAGACAAATTCACATACTATATGACAAACAGTGCAGATCCAGATCAGTTGGCTTCTGAACTTCAGAAGCCAACTGATCTGGATCAATACTGTTGAATATCCGGGTTCAGCAAGACTTGGGTTAATTTCACTTTATGGATGAAGGGGATATCAACTTTGCCTGGACAGATGCACAGGCTGATCTGGGTCTTTGCTGCTCCCATATGCCCTGAAGACACTGTTTGCATTGTAGAATTTGCAATATTAACAAGAGGGCCATGATGGCCCTGTAATGCTCACCTGAATATCATAGCACTTTGAGAACCTGACCTAGAACTGATCAAAGCACACATTCTGATCAAAATTCAAAATGATTATATTAACAAGTAAGACAATGTAGCATGTCTAATGGACTGTGAAATAGAGGTCAAGGTCAAAAATGGATGACTGCACTCAAGAGGCCATACTAAGATGTCTGCATGTACTAAGTATCACTGGCTGTAGGAGCAATAGTTACTGAGAAACTGACCTAAACACAAACACTTCACAAGTACCAAATATCACTCTGTAGGACCAATAATTACTGAGAAACGGACCTAAACGAAAAAACTTAAGAAAGTCACTGGATAGTGCAATATACGTCACCTAGAAATCATCAAGACAAATATTTTGAGCAAGATTCATGATGATCACTTCAAAAATGTTACCTCTAGAGCGTCAATAAGGTTTTCCTTTGATTTGGCCTTGTGACCTAGTTTCTGACATCAAGTGACCCAGTTTTAAACTAGACCTAGAAATCATCAAGACGAACATTTTGAGCAATATTTATGATGATTATTTAAAAAATGTGACCTCTGGATGTTAACAAGGTTTTCCTTTAATTTGGCTTGGTGACCTAGTTTTTGACCACACATGACCCAGTTTCAACCCTGACTTAGAAATCATCAAGACGAACACTTTGAGCAATATTTATGATGATTATTTAAAAAATGTGACCTCTGGAGTGTTAACACGGTTTTCCTTTGATTTGGACTGGTGACCTAGTTTTTGACCCCACCTGGCCCAGTTTCAAATTTGTCTTAGAAATCATCAAGACAAACATTTTGGGCAAGATTCATGGTGATTGCTTCAAAAATGAGACCTCTAGATTGTTAACAAGGTCTTCCTTTGATTTGGCCTGGTGACCTAGTTTTTGACTCCAAGTTACCCAGTTTCAAACTTCACCTGGAAATCATCAAGACAAACATTTTGAGCAAGATTCACGATGATTGCTTCATAAATGTGACCACTTGAGTGTTAAAAAGGTTTTACACTGATGTGGCCAGGTGACCTAGTTTTTTACCCCACGACCCTGTTTTGAACTTGACCTAGAAATCATCAAGACAAAAATTTTGAGCAAGATTCATGATGATAGCTTCCAAAATGAGACCGCTAGAGTGTTAACAAGGTTTTCTGCTGATTTGGCCTGATGACCTAGTTTTTTATCCCAAGTGACCCAGTTTCAAACCTGACCTAGAAATCATCAAGGCAAACACTTTGAGCAATATTCATGATGATTGCTTCAAAAATGTGACCTCTAGAATGTTAACAAGTTTTCCTTTGATTTGACCTGGTTACCTGGTTTTTGACCTCAAGTGACCCAGTATCAAACCTGACCTAGATTCCATAGGGGCAAACACTCTGGGCAAGTTTCATCAAGACTGGGTCAAAACTGTGACCTCTAGAGTGTTAACAAACTAATTGTTGACGACAGATGACGGACAGCGGGTGATCACAACAGCTCACTCTGAGCTTTTGCTCAGGTGAGCTAAAAATATGTCTGACACCTTTTCATGTTGTGACTCACATGAAATGTTGATTCCCTGTATTTCTGGGGAAAATTAGGATAAAAACATGACTGATATGTCATTCTTTCACATTCAATCTGTCAAAAGTTAAGCACAGTTTTGTTTTGTTTTTTTTCATTCTGCAGGAACAGGTTCGAAATACTGCTTATCTAAACATCCAAATTTATAAAAAGAAGCTGTAAACAAGGTGGCTATGTTACATGGTTTATTGAAGGGTACACACTTTTTAACGTTAAAATCGCTCAATTCATGGTAAGGAAATTGCACTTTTCTCAGGTTATATCCAACCAATTTTCATAAAACAAAGTACATGTATATCACATATCGAGGGTTGAGCGCAAGACTGGCGTAAGTCAGATGGTTGTTTTTCCCCAAACCTAATCTCCTCACCATGAAGGCGTTATGAAGATTACAACATTTCTTTCTGTAAACAATGAAAATTTAGGTGCCATTGCTCGTATGAGCAATGGCACCTAAATTTGCATTGTTTACAAAGGGGTCCAAGTTGCCCCTAAACAAGGGTTTCAAAAATATGTTTGAGTTACCATAGTCTTGCGCTCAACCCTCGATATTCGAATATGAGCACTATTCATAAACATACAGCATATTCATATTCTGTATGCAGTATTTGCAAACATTTGAAGCAAATGTAATTTTTGCGATGGAGATGTTGGAAGTGTTCACTCTTACATTTGCTTCGAATGTTTGCAAATATTGCAGGCAGGATTTAAAAGAGCTGTATGTTTATGAAATGTGCTCATATTTGCATATGTGAAGCACTTTGTTTTATGAAAACTGGCTGGATATAACCTCAGAAAAGCCAACTTTCTTACCTTGAATCGAGCGTTCAAAAAAGTCTGCACCCTTCCAAAAAAATAAATGTGACATAGCCACATATATGAAATATCAGAGCTTTAAGTCTCAGCACTCTGGGTAAAATTTTCAGCAGATGACATATTGAAATTTTTTTCTTATTTTTCCCATAAAAACATGTTTTGACATTTCATGCACATTTTCTCCAAAGGATACAATTTGCATGAAACGTTAAATTCTGTTTTCTGGGAAAAATAAGAATAATATCAAATTGTCATCTGCTGAATTAGTCCACAGAGAGTGGTAAAGGATAATATCTCTCCTGAGTAACATCACCCTTTCAGAGAAAATCAATGGTAGTTACAGGATTTGCTCCTTAATGCTTAGCACTCTGAGTAAAGTTTTTAGCTGATGACGTATGGCACTGAAATATTTTTCTTATTTTTTTGCAGTAAACAGGTTTTGACATTTCATGCAAATTGTCTCCAATGGAAACAATTAGCATGAAATGTCAAATTCTGTTTTCTTGGAAAAATAAGAAAAATATCAATTTGTCGTCTGCTGAATTTGCCCACAGAATGGTATAGGTTAATACAGACTCTGCAAATATAAAACTACAAACATATAATAATAGCAGTTCTAACTGAAATAACCCCTACAATTACTGTAATTATAGTAATTTAGAATTCAGTAGATTTATACCCTTATTTGATATGCAGAAGGTCATGTACAAGGGGCGGTAGGAAAATATCCAGACTTTTCATGCTTCCATCTTTCCATGTGCAGCTACCTTCACATACAGTATAACCTCAATGGCTCGAACCCGGATGGCTCGTTTACCGTGGATGATTCGAACTCGTTTTTCAGTCCTTACAAAATCCTTCCAATAGCTCAAGAAAACAAATATTTAGGGACTTTTTTCCTTATTTTATCATGGAATTGTATGTTGTGTGTACTCATTAGAATTGCCTCAATGAGGCAATTCTAATGAGTACACTCAACATTCAATTATTGTGTAGAAAATTGAGAAAAAATTCCCTAAATTATCTCTGTTTGCTTCCTGACCTGGCACCATGATTAACTACAGTGGCTCAAACTAACCATGTCTCGAATAATTTTCTATGGTCCCAAAGATGTTCGAGCCATTGAAGTTCGACTGTATTATACATTAGGGAAAACTACATTTTACTGCCTATAAATTGGTCAGTTTATTTTCAATAAGAAGTGTGTGTATATATATACAGTCGACTCTCGTTATCTCAACCCCTCTTATCTCGATCCTATCACTTATGTCGAACTGATTTCTAAGTCCCGATTATTTTCCCTATGTATTTATTGTATTTCAGCTTCGCGTATGTCGAACTACTTTTATGTTGACACTTCAGCTATCTCGTCCATCATTTTCAGTCCCTGAATATATTTTTCACAGTTTTTACTACCGCGTATCTCGAACTCGGACCATGATGAAGGAAAAAAAATAATGTAAGATGCGGCGCCGCCGGTCTCTCAGTTAATGAAAATCATAATAGGCCATTGATAAATAAATCAATAGTTTAATTTTCCACTTTGTCCAGGTAATTATAAACAACACAAACAATGTCTAAAATCCGTAATTATGAAATCACGTGCGTGTCGAGTCGGGTTTGACACGCGGCGCTCAACACTGTCTCGTGTCATTGATTTGTAAGATAAAAAGCGGCTCAGAATAGTGTTATGGAAGATTAATCAATGAAATTTCTTTAATTTATTGTTTAGATATGCTCTTCACTATTGAGTACTGTCCGTCTGAATGATATAGCGTCTACAAGAAAAGTCAGTGCGCGACAGGTTCCGACTCAGATCAGCCTGTATTGATCAGGCTAACTAAGTCTGAATCTTCCCTTGTTACTCTTTGGTCAGGCGGTGCTCTTTGGTAAGCCCAGATAAGGCTCATGCGTATAATGGAAAATTCGGTGGTGTGCAGGCTGATCGAGTCCTTGACAGTCGCACAGTCTTCTAATAGGAGTTGTCGTGCACGGCCTCAAACAGACGAATCACATGTGCGTACCAATGTTTACCCTTCCGACCCTGTAGACTGGTACGAATACCCGCACAAATAGTGTAGGTCCAGATGAGACGGTTCATAACGAGCTTTCTATGCAGGATCTACAGTTTGCCGCACTGAGACGGTTGGTTCATGCTAGGGGAGATGATCCAAACTAGCTTACAGCTGCCGCTTAACATTGGAAGTGTTTTATGCAAAAGCGGAAACCCGTCAACACTTTATCGAGTCGTCTATGCAAAAGGGAGTTAATCCAAACCAGTTCATAACGTATAGTTTACACAACCCGGAAAGCAGTAATTTTATTTATAGCTCATATGGAAATCCAAAGTTGCAAGAGTATTAAAAGACAACAAGAGACGTTTGAAATTATTATTCTTAACATTTATTGATGATACTATTCCAAGAGAACCATTGCATCTCCTAAAACAAACAGTAACAATGTAAACTGAAGTACGCGTAAATTATTTAAATTGCCATATACATGTGCCTTCCAAGCACGTTTTGGCGAACAGAGAGGCGAACAGTCGTCATGCCTATGACGTCACAATTTGGTTGTCTCGAACTACTGATAACTCGAACATTTTTATTAGGTCCCGTGACGTTCGAGATAATGAGAGTCGACTGTATATATATATATATATATATATATATATATATATATATATATATATATATATATATATATATATATATATATACATATATTTGTGCATTTAAGCAAAGTAGGTGTTATGGCTACCATGGACTCTAAGCTGGGGGAACACAGATCTTTAATATACATGTACTTCCTGCTTTAAGAGGGTGAAAAACCTTCCCACATTTTTCAAAGGTTGCAGAAACTTTTTCTAAAGCCCCCATATCCTGTTCAACCTTTTATAGCTGAGTTTAACCGATTAGGGAGGGCAGAACAAGCATGAGGGACAAGCCTAGACCAGGGAGGCCCACTGAGGCAGTGACCCCTACAATGGTTGCGAATGTTGAGGTTTTTGTCAACAAAGATTGCGGAGTGACATTGCAAGAGGTAGCTAATCAGTTTACCATCTGTAGAGTGTTAGCAAATTAGATTTTTACACACAAAAAATAGGTCAAGTGAAGTAAAGCGAAGTACAATGTAAGTGCTAGGTAGGTGCCGAAACAGCTGACAGAGAAGACCAAAAGGCATCCAGGGTGACCATAGCAAAAGAACATTACAGGCATCTTTATAAGTTTTTGAACTGTCTCTGGGGATGAAATCTGGGTTCATTATTCTGAACCTGAAACAAAAGCCCAGTCAAAGCAGTGGAAATGAGTTGGTTCCCCACCTCCAAAGAAGTTTAAGTTGTCTCTATCTGCTGGCAAGGTTATCCTGGTTGTTTTCTGGGATTCACGTGGAATAATACTGGCTCCTTTCATGCCATAAGGTTGAACTGTGACTGCTTGATACTATTCAGAAGTAATTTTGAAACTAGAATTTGTTTTCTAGTGTGGTGCATGTCATCTCATGGTGGTAAACATTTCTGTAAGTTTCTTGAAAATACCTCAAACAGTTTTCAAGTTATGCGGTGGAGACAATTTTGTGACAGACAGACAGACTTCAATGGCAAAAACTATATGCCTCCTGAGCCTTAAAGGGTCATGAAAGACAAA
The DNA here is from genome assembly GCA_964016985.1 of Anodontia alba. Classification (NCBI taxonomy): domain Eukaryota; kingdom Metazoa; phylum Mollusca; class Bivalvia; order Lucinida; family Lucinidae; genus Anodontia; species Anodontia alba. The sequence goes on along the minus strand of OZ024827.1, from coordinate 71,019,450 downwards.
AGCTGAAATGGTTACGTACCAGGCTAGCCCAGAAAAAGTGTCCTTCTTTTGCATGACATACTGCCTCATCTACAGTAGAATTTATTAACTCCTTCAAGTGGCAATTGTTGTCCCACCTTCCGTACAGACCAGACTTTGCCACCCCCCAACCTCCACTCCCCCACCCCCTGCAGCATTTCAGCTGCAAATCTACCTCAACAGTAGGCCTACTTTATGGTTTGCAGAGGGAATCCAGAAGCTCCCACGAAGATGGAAAATAAGTATATAAGGTAGGGAATACTTTGCAAACAAATAAAAAGAATTTTTTAAAAACAAATAACAGTAATTGAGAAAGAGTAAAAAGTTCAGATATTTTCCGACCATCCACCATATAAGCAGATGACATAGTTTCTTAGTTTTCCTAGAAATAGTGCTTGACACTTCATAGTGCTTGATACTTCATGCAAATCCATATTCAAAAGAGACTAGTCACAGAAAGACCTTTTTATCAGCAACATCAATATGGTAAGCGTCCTGTCATCTGTTGTTTTTTTTTTTGTCAGCATACAACGTGTTACCATATTAACATAAGCCTTCTGACAGAGGGGCGTAAGAAAACAGTGAAGACACAGAACAAACTCTTTCTAAGGAACAGTTCGATCAGGGTCTACACAGTTACTAAACAGTCAGTACTTTTCAGACATACCGTAATAACCATAAGTATTGGGACAGAGACTTGAGCAAACAGTGTAGACCCAGATCAGATGCCACAGAGTATGGCATCTGATCAAGGTCTACACTGTTTGCCACTCATTCAGCAATTTTCTGACACTCCAGGATGTAGGCAAATGGACATTCACTTGAAGGATACGTATGGTAAGAAGTCAAGGTGTCCCAATAGTTAGGGTAAATACGGTATTGTCATTCCAGAGGGCTTGTTTAAATTTTAGGGTAAGCATGGTAGGCAATTACATGGGGATTAAGGTCTTTGAATATTTTGGGCAATTACTACATCCTAAATGTCAGTGGTTTTATATGCCAAATCAATTACAATCGCTCAAATCACATCAAAACATGGTCTGGTTCTGAAACACATGACACCAAACTTTTCTACAGTACAGGCAGCGCGACCTTACTACGTGTCGCGATATCAAGCGTGGAAACACGCAAGTCACGTGACTTTTTATGGTGGAAGTTGCGCGGGATTAGCGAGGAAGTAACGCGAGTTTAACGTGTAGCGTGTAAGATAAGCGTGGAAATTCTCGCTACAAGCGTGTGATCGAGCGTGTAACGGATTATACGCGTGGAAACCCTGGCGTGGAAAGGATTAGTGCACGCTCAACTTTACCGTTACCTGTAAAAACAAAATCTACTGTCCATGCACTACTCTGATTGCAGTACACGTATGTCTTTTAAAGTGTGAAAAGATAAAAATTCTCTAATCCGTTCTGATTGTTTTCATTTCTTCCCAGAGTCATGAACCGTGACACAGGTCACACATTAATTATTGATTACTATTGAATAGAACGTGCGAATATCAAAGCTTGCTCTTTGTATTTCGATTAGAAAAATCATGCAAAAGTTATCAAGGTAGCATGGGCCGCGACAAAGCTCCATATGAAAATGTACCGGATACTTTGGCTTAGTCTAGTCCACCACAAAAGTGGGTCCGGCATGGTCGCTTTTACAAACACATAAAAATCACAAAGAGAATCAAACATCTGCCCCCAGTCGACGAATTAGGTATTTTATATTTGATATTCCTGTAACTGCTTTTTCCCATGCAACAACCGCACGCGCTCAGTATAAATGACGTACTGTGGTAAAAGACCGGGAAATTCTCACTTACCTGCAGCAACCGCACGTGTCAATATGAATTTACTTAAAGGGGCGCTTCTGCTATCAAAGAGGCATTGAATCAACAAGACAGCATTTGTGAAAAGGGTGTCTGTCACACAAAAACACACTTTACGCACACAAGGGGCAATAGAGGCTAATGACAATTCAAACGAGTGAGTTTTTTACGTCCTACTAACAGCTAGGACATACGGAGATATGGACCTTGGTTTAAAATCCAATATGAAAGGCTTGAGATGCCTGGGATCGAACTCATGACCCCGGTTGACAAGACGAGAAGCTTTACCACTGCACCACCGAGCTGCAGACATTTTCCCATGCCCCGCCACTGCACTTACATCAAGCAAGTACCATGACTCTGTTTATAAACTAATAAGTTTCAAGAAAATATCTCAAATAGTTTTCAAGTTACAGAGCGGACAAAAAAAAAAAAAAAAAAAAAATATCAGAAATCACTAAAATATTTTCAGTGTTCAAAGGGCCGTAACTCCAAAAGTAAGCTCTATCGTCAAAAGTATATGAAAGAAAAGAAGGGCAGTTATCAGTTTCTGTTGAAATGATTAATAGCTTATGAATAAGCCCAACCCGGAAAAGTGTGCGTGCTCGACAAGACCGAAATAGTGTAGACTGGGCCGTTTAACTCCAGTTCAAATCAAAATTACGTCGGTACAAAGTTCTCATGTCTGAAGTATGATTTACAACGGACGTACAATGAACCGGACAACAAAACGTCAATAGTACAATGTACGTGCAACCAGCAAAGACTCAGGTCAGTCTGTGCATCGACCCACTATATAATTGATTGTGTTGGGGTTTAACGACACGTCAACCCTTGAGGGTCATTTTGTGTCGTGACCCACTATATAAAGCAAGCTTCTTGGATAGCCCGGATTCCGAAGAAGGTGCATACTGTACAATCAGCGAAGGGTCTGATCGGAATGTGCTTTCGCAGTCGCACTGTTTATCCCGCTTTGGACAGCCCAGCTATCGAAGGTAAATACGATCAGCGAATGCTTTTATCAGAATGTGCAGTTGCGCAGATTGACCCGAGTCTTCGCTCGTCGCACAAGACATTTTGTTAAACCCAGATATTGTAGGAGGTACATACGATTAGCGAAGGCTCTGATCAGACTACTGATGTGCAGGCTCAGAGTGTGCATGCTGATCCGTCTCTTCGTACATGACATCGTAGGTTTCGCCATGCACAGACCCATGCGCGATTTGTTTGTGCAAACCATAACGCCTAACACTCTGGCTAAAATTTTCAACAGACAACATTTTGAAATATTTTTCTCATTCTTCCAAGAAAACAAGATTTGCAAATTGTCTCCATTGCATGAATGTCAAATCCTGTTTTCTTGGTAATAAAAAAAATAACGATTTTTTTTTTTTTTTTTTTTTTTTTTTTGTCGTCTGCTGAATTAGCCAAGATAGTGGTAATTCGATACCCGCGAGCACCAAGTGTTGTGTCTTTGAGCAAGACACTTTGTCCTCGTATTGGTTTCTAACCAGGAAGACTCTGCTTAGAATGTCCGCGAGGGCATATGATAATATTATGGACAAATGTCATTTAGAAGATTCTTTCCCGCCGATGCTAGGTTTATACATGCGTCTCTTTTACTGGTTTAATAAATTACGGTCTTGGTTTTGCATAAATTTTGAAGACACAAAAACAGAACACTTTACATGGAAACGAAAGTTTTGAAGATTGCTCTATTAACCAGTAAAGATAATGTTGTTAATGTATATACTGTAAGAGAATAACATAACATAATATTCATTTGTACCCTGATAAATGCGGGGTGACGTCCTCACACTGCAGGGGTTTACTCTTTTAAGGGAGCTAACTGCAACTGACTATCAAAAGGGAGTTAACTGCAATTGCTTTAACGAGTCGGGCCCATGCGAAATGGGATTGGGAACAGCATTGTTGTTAAGTGGTTTCTAATGATATCACCCGTTTGGGAAAGAGAGAGTTGTTCCAGTTGTTAAGCATTCGCTGATCTTGCTTTTTGTGTTTTCTCTCCCTTTTGGTGCCGATAGACGGTTGCTTTTTGTGTTTTCTCTCCCTTTTGGTGGCGATAGACGGTTGCTTTTTGTGTTTTCCTTATGGTGCAGAGGGAAGGTTGTGTATTGTGATTGTGGCTCTCCCTGTGCCTTTCAGTAAGTTTTTGCTTACGCTTCTTTATGCTTAGAACCTTTTAATGTATACACCATGAAAAAAAAAACAAGTGAAATAGCCATGGTGAAAGAGCCACCAACGTTCGAGCTATTGAGGTTCAACTGTAGTCAGGTGGACTTGTCCAATTTTTAGGATAAATATGGTAAGGAGTTAAGACATCCAGATATATTGGACAAATGCAGTGGTACAATTTGGGCCAGACTATGAGAAATGGCTTTGGGGTCTATGCTAACTAAGGCTAACTAACTAACTAACTAATTGATCGATAAATTCCACAAAAATGATTATCATTACTGATTTGCTATTCTTCCGATATCTCAAGAAAACAAATATTTAAGGAAATTTTCTTATTTTATCATGAAATTGTATGTTGTGCGTACTCATTAGAATTGCCTCATCGAACTCATCGAACCTCATCGAGGCGATTCTAATGAGTAGTCTCAACATATAATTATTGTATATGATATCGAAAAGACTTCCCTAAATTATTGCCACACGCTTCCTGACCTGGCACCATAATTAACCCTCAGTGGGTCGAACTACCCATGTCTCGAACAAATTTTATGGTCCTAACGATGTTCGAGCCATTGAAGTTCGACTATACCCAGACAATGCAAAAGTCACAAAGCAACATTTTCCTTGCCCCGCATGAAGAAACCACGCGCTCGTACCGGTGACGTCACGTGAAATCGTGGCGGGAAACCGCTTCGGGAGAAAAACAAACTTCATTTATTGCGCCTTTTCTTCTCAGAAACATACGAAACTGGCACGTATTAAGAATTTAAAGAACCTAAATATTGGGACAGATAGGCCTATGCAAACAGTGTAGACCCAGATCAGACGCCGCAGAGAACAAGGGAATGCAACTAATTTGGGGGAACAGGGATCATGAAAATTTGGAAAACTCTTCTAGGACAATAAGGCCTGTGCGACCAGTGAATACCGTTTATTTGACGACTCCGTAATGGTCAATTATATAGACTAGAACAATATGGAGCATTATTAAACATCAACAACACAGATAGTTTTTTTTTTTTGTTTTTTTTTTCTTCCACAATGCAATCAAAACTATAAATAAAGTTAAAATTAAAGTACGTGAACAGCAACGTAAAATAATTAAATAAATAAATAAATAAAAAGGTGACCAACCTAACCTATCTAAAAATTGAAAATAATAATAATAATAATACATCAATAAATAAAAACGTTAAACTACAATACCCCGCCATTATCATGTCGGCGCAGATAACGTAAACAAGGTAAAAAATTGTCGAAGTTTGTCCATTAGCAATCCCAAACTAGATCTCCAAAATATCAATGCACATACCAAGTTTGGTGAAAATCCATTGTATCATTCGGAAACGAAAAAACGGACAGGAAAAAACGGACTGGCGGACGGACAGACACATGGACGTCATATGTGAAACCATAATACCCCGCCACTATCGTGTGGCGAGGTTTAAAAAAAAAAGAGTCTGACCTGCCTACCCTATTTTATATGTTCATGCAATAGTAAACAACCCTATTTTTTTCATTTAATTTCATTCTATCGGCGGTGGAGGCAGACAACATGGGCTAAATTCTGTTCTCGTGGTGGTACATTTTTTTTAGTACCCCGTGTATATTCTTTAATTTGCCTCACTTGTTGATTCTTTTCACCAAATGTAAGAAAATTAATTGGCTTGCTGTTTATTTTTGTTGTTGCTTTATCCCAACCGATTTGCGATCTGTCAGACGATTTTTTTTTTTTTTTTTTTTTTTTTTTCATTAGGGGAGACAATCGCCATGTTGTAAGGCATATGCAGTTAGCTCCCTTAAAACAGTAACCCTACAGAGCCTCGAGACAGAGCGAGGGCCTTACCCCACACTAATCAAGGTACAAATAAATAAAAGCAATGTGATTCTTTTACATCATATACATTTAGACCATTATAATTATTGGCATACAGAGAAATCTTCAGAAATTCCGTGATCATGTTAAGCTGTCTGTTTTTGTGTTTTCAGCATCCGATATGCAAAACCATATCTTTATTATTATTTTTCTGAGAAAAAGGGTGACACGTGGTAGATTAGCGATAGGACCTATAGCTAAATGTGCTTAAAAAATAAATATAAATGAATATATTTATAAAAATAAAGGACTGGCATTTCATGTGAATCGTCTGCTATGTCAATCTTTTTTTCTCTAAAAAATAATAGTTTAAAATATGTACGAAATAGTCGTCTGATGCAGTCGGAAATGGCTAAACTATTTGTAAACAGTGGGGACCCTGATCAGACGCCTCTCTCTCTATCTCTCTCTCTGAATAATGTAACGGAAACTTAAGTTCATTTCACTTGTATGTTTTTTTTTTTTTTTTTTTTTTTTTGTTATTTGTTGTTTTTTTTATTTCTTCAAATATGCAAGTAAGCGACCGACGACGATTCTCAGTGAATCACTGCACATACTATATATTATGAACGCTCTAAACTATTCTGAGCAGCAGCAGGACCAGTCAGCACAAATGCACACACTTATATAAATAGGTGTATTTGTGTAAGTGGGTGACGAAAAATTCTGCGGCTACATGTTCCAACGACCAACTCTGAGACTGATTTGTGTTCAGCCGCGAGTATTAAAGGGTATCCGAACAAACACCTGCTAACCAAAATGCGCAAGACTGGCCGCGCATTTGGTCCAATGCCTCGGATGATTATAACTGGCCGAATTTTAGTTCTGGGCGAATTAGGGGTGGTGTTCACTGAGTCTTCCCATATTTGTTTTCATGTGACAAGCACTTTTAACCAGACTGGCCCAATTTTTTTTCCATGTCATTTTAACAACAGAAAAAAAACCTTTAAACCATCTGGTTTTTTTTTTGTTTTTTTTTCTTTTCTTTTTTTCTTTTCTTTTTTTTTTTTTTTTTTTTTTTTTTTTTGCTGCAAAGAAAAAAATTTGAACCCCTGAAGCGCTGCTGAAAATTCTAGAGCAGAAGCTGATCTGTTTTCAGTATTTTACAGCGAAAACAAGGCTGAGATTTTCACGTGAATCGTCTGCCCAGCAGACGGTTCACTTTTAATGTCATGCCTTATTTACACTGGAAAATAATAAGAAAAAAAATGAATATGCCGTCTGCTGAATGTGCTAAGCGCTTCCAGGGTTAAGGGAGACCTTAAGGAGTACGGATACATCTCATTTGACATGGTAGACAGACACGGACCAGCTGGAATATATCTACACTGCTCGGAGGCCTGGGCGGTTGATGGTGGACCAGTGTTAGGGCTGTCAATATATATCACCACTTAACAATGATTTGGTGTCTTATGTCTCTTTCAACATAAATTATTAAAGTCATTTCGAAATGATAGAATGCGGAGTCTGATCAGGGTCTTCACTGTTCACAAAAATAAGTTAGCCATTATTCTCCAGGAATGTCTAAATCTCATAGCCGGATGTACCTAAAATTGACGGACCAGAATCTTAAGTTTGCAAACTCTCTCTCTCTCTCTCTCTCTCTCTCTGTGTGTGTCTCTCTCTCTGTCTCTCTCTCTGTCTGTCTGTCTCTCTCTCTCTCTGGAATGCTCCTTTTTCACCCTCATGCATCATGCAAATATGGTGTTTTCTTCTTTTGAGCTAGAAGTTGTTACCACCGACTTTATTGAAAAGAATGTTATCGCACCGGCGGGAATCGAACTCGAGACCTGATCGCGGATTCGATCCCTACCAAGGCTGCACTATTCTTCTGTTGCGGTTTATCATGAAATACATGTATTTGCTATGGTCGTACGCTCCTCCCATTGCTTCAAGATTGGAAGTTACAAGTTTCTGACGAAGGATGTTCAGTGGTTAACCGCTTATGCATAAGCATCTACTGGCGTGGTTCATAAAAATGCAGTCCGTAAAGCAGTTGCAGTTAGCCCCCTTTCAAACAGTCAAATGCAGTTAGCTCCCTTCAAACCGTGAAACTTACAGAGTGAGGACCTTACCCCGCATTTATCCGGGTGCAAGTAAATATTATTGTATGTTTTTCTCGTACAGTATACATTTAGAACATAATACTTATTGGCTTACAGAGCAATCATCAGAACTTTCGTTTTCGTGTAAAGTGTTCTGTTTTAGTGTCTGCAATATTCGATGTACAGAACACCGTAATGTATTTAACAAGTAAATTGTCTTGCTCACGCCACAATACTTGGTGCACGCGGATCAAACCCGCAACTTCTGGATTACCACTCTCTAGACTAATTCAGCAGACGACAAATTCTTTAATTTTTTTTTTTTTTTTTTTTTATTTCCCGGAAGATAGGAAAACTGGATATGTCATTCCGTGCCATGCAGACAATTTGCATGAAATGCCAAATCTGTTTCTTTGGAAAATTGAGAAAAATGTCATCTGTTGAATATTTTACCGTCAAGATTTGCACAAACAATTCGCATATGAGTGTGCATAACAAAACCTACAAAAACTGGTACGATGAGACGGATCAGCCTGCACATCAGTAGTCTGATCAGAGCCTTTACTAATCGCATTTGACTCCTATAATCTCCGGGTTTACCAATACGTCCTGTTCGACGAGCGAAGACTCGGGTCAGTCTGCGCAGCTGCACATTCTGATCAGAGCATTCGCTGATCGTATCTACCATGTTTTCGGACGCCGAATTTCCGAGCGAATTTCGTCACTGATATCACTGGCACGCCGTTAAAAAACTGTAACATATAATACTCAGTTGTGGGTATATTCCGTGATTGTGTTGAGGTTTAACGACACGTGAACCCTTGTGAGTCATTTTGTATCGTCTCCCATAAAAAGGCAGAAAAGAGATAGAAGAGATAGCAGAGGAGATGAAAGAAAGGGACAGGGAAGAAAGAGAACAAGAATGAAAGTGAAGAAACAGAAGAAATACTCCCTCTCTATATATGCCGTTAAAGAGATATAGACAGATAGATAATGTTTAATGTTTATTACTTTCTTTTGAAAAGCGATAAGCGGTGGCAAGCATAATGGTAGCGCTTAATACGCGAGAAAGCAGCCTGCGCATCAAAACGGCTATTCATGTCGGGTAAAGACTGTTTCTAAGTCCCACAGGAGCTGTTTAGTAGTCCCTTTTTAGATTCTAATTGGTCCGTTCAGCTACGCCCCCGAGCGACAACACGCAATTCTTGGACATTCGCATTTCCAGTACAGAGTAATAAAATATAAATGAAGATACACAAAAATGATATAGTCAAAAGGTATCATTTCCATTGCCCAGCATGAAGAAACCCCGTGCGTCACGTGAAATCATGGCGGGAAACCGCTAAGAGAGAAAATCAAACTTTTGTTAGACAAATTATAGAGCCTTTTCTCGTCAGAAATGCATACCAAACTGACACATATTAAAAATAGAACCTAGGAATTGAGACAGATAGGCCTATGCAAACAGTGTAGATCCAAATCTGACGCCATAGAAAGCGGCGCCTGATCAGGGTCTTCACGTTTTGCCATACATACAGCAGTATTTTGAAATATTCAGATGATGTTTATACGGACCAATAATATTCCGTTGAAGTTCATCCAGAAACGAAAAAGACTAAACGTATTTGTGTAGTTTCTAAAACAATGGAGAGCGGCCATCTTTCCCCACGAAAAAAAAAATCTTTCTTGGCTGAAAAGAAGTTTTGCGGGGAAGTTATAGTATCATGTGTCGAAACATCAGTTCATGCGCGGAAACCTCGCGCTACGCTAAAAAAATCTCGCGCATGCAAGAAAAAACTTCGCGCAAAATTCACGCAAAATCCGCGCGAAATTCGCGCAAAATTCACGCAAAAACTACATAATAGAAACGCGGAAAATTAAAAAAAGTTCATGCGCGATGCGAGAACGGTCGAACTTTCGCGGAGAATGTACTGTAAATAACAATTAAGGCAAACAATGATACAAGAATATTATCGTCATTACAAATAGAAATCATGTACTACCGTACACGTGTACAGGTAAACACATTGGGATCAGGAGAACGGATGCGGTACTGATCTAAAATAAAATGCAGACAGGTTTCAATGGGTTGTAGAGTGTAGCGTGAAGCGATCTTACCTGTAGCGCGTGGCAATCGTGGAACTATCAAGTGACACGCAAATTTCACGTTCCGCGTTGCGGTCGGGTTTGTTGCGTGTGATAAGCGCGAAATTATCGCGGAGAGAGCGTGAAAAGAACGTGGAAAGAGCGCGGAACTTGCGAGGAAATTAATCCTTTCCTCGTTCGCTAGCGAAAACGACACGTAGTAAGGTCGCGCTGACTGTACTGTAACTTTCAACAGATGACAGAAATGTTTTATTTTTCTTTTAAAATAAGATTATTGTGGGATAATTTGAATGACACATAGTTCCAATTTGAGGGTCCAGAATATGAACAATATTTTATTTTATCTGCAATACTGGTATTTAGCCTTTAACCTGCTGAGCTTAATTAGTAACAGACGACATTTTAAAATATTTTTGTGGGCATCTGCTGATTTTGTTAAACTCAGTAAGTGTTGAATAATACAATGGTAGTTCACCAGTCTGTCTAACAAGGATCTCTTTCAACTTCATTTTCAAGGCTTTTTGAATGCTCTCAGTCTCTAAGAAGGCACGTTAAGGAGTAGGATTTGGTGATAATTCTGTGATAATATGTTTTTTATTACTTTGTTGTCCTTTGAAAACTATATGTATGAAATGTCAAAGCCTATTTTCCAGAAAAAAAAAAAAAAAAAAAGAAACTATTTCAATATGTTTTCTGCTGAAAATGTTCCCCATCTTGCATGATTCATGTTGATTAGTAGTAAATTTTTCTTCGGTAACAGATATCTATTCCCATGTCATATGATAAGCTCTTTATGTTATCAGTCATGTCTATGTACATGTAAAATTTATTGACAATATTTCAAGCTATCAAATTTTCAATTGTCATAACAACAGACTGAGAGAGGCACCAGCTGTTGTGATATACATGTAGCTCCAGATAAAATGATTACTAGTTTAACCCATTGTAGACTGAATTAACTCCCCCACACTATACATTAGAAGAATCCAATTTCAATTTTAGGTATGCCAGGCTATGTGATTTAGATATTTCTAGAGAAAAATGGTTGAACTATTTGCAAACAGTGAAGATCCTGATCAGACGCAGCATTCTGCGACATATGACCTGGGTCTGCACCCTTTGCCAATTACCCATTTAGCCCATGAAGTTAGGAGACCCCTAAAAAGTAATTTGTAAACAATGCAGAACCAGATCTGATGCTGCAGAATGTGACGTCTGATCAGGGTCTCCCCTGTTTGCAAATAGTTTAGCCATTTTTCTCTAAGAAAATCTAAATCTAATAGCCGGGTGTACCTACATGTACAATTGAAATAGGACTTTTCCAATATTTAGTGAGGGGGTGTCTATTCAGTCTACAATGGGTTAGGGGTCTCTAGACTACAATGGGATAACTGTTGCAAGAGTGTGTGTGTGTGTGTAGGGGGGGGGGGGGGGGGGGGCATCCACATATCATTTTTTCTTATTTCTCCACAAAAACATGTCGTTATACTCATTAGAAGTGCCTCACTGTGGCACTTCTAATGAGTACCCACAACATATGTTTTTTGTGGGGAAATAAGAAAATATCTATATTTAGGTTGTAAAAAGTGCCTTATCTGGAGGTATGTTGCTGCATTTTTTTTTTTTTTTTTTTTTTTGCATCAAAAGCATACATGTACCTCTGGGTACTCAGAGTAACTGCCTCACTGAGGAACTTCTAAAGATTACTCACTTTTGGAGAAATAAGAAAAATATCTACTTTTTGGTTGAAAAAGTTTCTTGTACGGAGCAATATTGCTGTTTTTTTTTTTTTGTTCTTTTTTTGTTGTTGTTGCTTTCATTTCATTTTCTTAAATAACATATCTTGTGGGTACTCAGTGGAATTGTCTCAATGAGGTACATGTAATTCCACTGAGCACCCACAAGATATGTTCTGGTACAAAACTAATAAAGATTATATTTTGAGCACTCCTCTAATCTGGATCTATGCAATAAGAGACGAATTAATTCTTCCCTTATTTGTCCTTTCATGGTCCTGTACACCTGTCACCAGGTGACAGTCTGGTCCTTTCGGGAGGGCAAAATCAATGGTCCTGCCTCTGTACCCTGAGGACAAGGCATCACTGTCAGCAGCTTGACTCAGGATCTTGTGATGCTGAAGCTGTTACTCAAACCACTCCAGACAAAAGGACATAGCTCCAGGTGTGTGTGTGCTTTTTGGGGGTTTTTTTCAGCGAAAAAGTATTGGGCCCAGTTGTTCAAAGCATCGTTAGCTTAACAAGCTCGTTAAGGGTCATTTTGTTAACTGTTTTAGCGGATCAAATTTTAACGAATCGTTAACTAACGACATCGTTAGCTTTGTACAACTGGCCCTGATATATTTAAGTCTTCAGAAAAAAAAACATGTTGTGGTATTCATTAGAAGTGCCTCATCAGGCACTTCTAATGAGCATCCACAACATATGTTTTTGTGTACAAAAAAAAAAAAAAAAAAAAAAAAAAAAATATTATGTGGCTATCCTTTCTGTGAAGAGGATTCAAGATAAATTCATTTTTCTCCCAAAATGATTGTTTCAGCTACATTTGTAGATAAATATTTTTCTTCTTTCTTCATGTAAACGTGTTATGGATAATCATAAGAAGCGGCGCTGAAGCGCCTCAGTGAGGCGCTTCTAATGATTATCCATAACACATTTTCATTCACATGTTTTAGAGGAGAAAAAAGAAAAATACTCCACAGGCTCTTTATACACTGTAAGTAACTGAGATCTAAAGCAAAAACTATATTAGCTAATCAATGGTCATTTTTCTATATGATCTATATATTCTTGTTTGGAAACATATTTGTTTTGACCTTTAAAACTGCGTTTTATCAGAATGTGCTATAATGAGCGATGATAAAAAAGATTCCCGTGTATCAACTCTTTTTGGTTGAAAAGGCAACTTATCAAGAATTATATACATGTACATTTGGTGAAACAGAAAAAAAAAAAAAAAAAAAAAAAAAACAAGATTTGTAATACAGTATTTTGAGCAAATTATGCGCAATTCATTGATGTTTACTTGAAAAACATGTTATTTCTCACAAGCTGTGTACTATTCAGTTTTATTCATGGACAAGTAATGCATTTTCCTTAACCCATTGTATACTGAATAGACTCTCCCACACAATATATTTGAAGAGTCCAATTTCAATTTTAGGTACATCTGGCTATGAGATCTACATATTCCTAGAGAAAAATGGCTAAACTATTTGCAAACAGTGGAGACCCTGATCAGACGCCAGCATTCCCTTTTACGGGAATCCCGACTACAATGGGTTAAAGACTTTTCATCACTTAAACAATGCTGGACAAATACATGTATAATCAGCTTCACCCTGGGAAAATGTTCTTCTTTCACTAACTTTTCTGGTACCAGATGCTTCAAGGCTAAGAAGGCGGGTGGTTCTGTATGTTCTACACATACTGTATTTCTCCTAAGTTTTGAACACCTAAACTCCTTACCATACTTGTCCTAAATTTTTAAAGAAATCCATTCTACTACCTCTTAATGTGTCTAAATTATTGCTGTATGTATGGCAAAAAGTGTAGACCGTGATCAGACACCGCTTCAGCATTGTTTTCAAAGGCCTATCTGTCCCAATACTTAGGATTATTATGGTAAAACCTGTGCAAATTTGTGAAAAGTTGCAGGGGAAAATTGCCTCAGTAGAACGGGAAAATCCCCGTCCCCCGCTTCTAAATGAAACCCCTGGGGTAGCGAGTACTCATCAGAAGCACATCAATGAGGTACATGTACGTATCTTGGTGGAGAAATAAGAAAAATATCAATATGTTTTCTATTGAAAAAAATGCCTTATCTGGAGCTGGGCATGTTGATATATCACATCTCTTTCCCCCTTATAGCGACTTTTGTCATCTGCTGATAACCTTTGCAAACAGTTTGGACCCAGATCAGGAATAACAAAACATCAGGCCTGATCTGAATCGAAACTGTTTGACACCCTGATGGTATTCCTGACAGATTTTTTTTTTTTTTTTTTTTGTGGAAAAGTTAATTTAAAAAAAAAAATCCACAGATGACAAAAAAAAAAAAAAAAAAAAGCACACAAAATTTACCCTGCATGCAAAGAGGTAAAATACTACTGGATAGGTGACAAACAGTGTACATGTAGATCCTGATTAGAAACAACAATCTGCAGTGTCTGATCTGGGTATACACTGTATGCTAAGGCCTCTTAATCCCAATACTTAGGGTATTATGGCAATTTTAATTATAATTGCCAAGTAAATAAATCTCACTTAATAATGACAAATAGTTTAGTTTCTATGCAGACTTGTGTTAGTTCTGAAAAGATGCTAAATTTGGTATATATATACCATATACATGTATCAAAACAGGCTCATATTGAGATAAAAATCTGCTTTTGTCTGAAAACTAATGGCCTTAAGCACGAATAATGAAAATGTCAAAGAGATTAAAATAAAGATGATTAAAATCTCTTATCAGAACAAACCAAAATAGAACATGGCACAGAAGAATAATTCACAGCTATAGATAAGAGCATCCAGATAATTTTTTTTTCTTTCTTCAAACAAACATATACTACATATAAGGCTGGCAGAATTAATCGGATAACCGATTAATTGATCGACAAATTCCACAAAAATGATTACTGTCTGTTATTTTTCTGTATTTACCCATAGTATTCAGACACCTCAGCTCCTTACCATACTTATCTAACATTTGAACAAGTACAATTTACTACCCACTATTGTGTTTAAAATAGCTGGATGAATGGCAAACAGTGTAGACCCTGAGATGCTACATTTGCGATGTCTCATCTGGGTCTACACTGTTTGCTCAGACCTGTCTGACTAAATACATATGATAAAGTATAACATATGGTAAGAGTCATGCTCAGACAGGTAAAATTACCGTAATACCAAATCTTCAGTGATTAGAAATCAATTATCGATCACAATGGCAGGACTGATAATCGATTATCTTTTCAGCTCTGATTAGCCAGCCTTCATACTGTAGGTACTCATTAGCAGAACCTCTACTGTAGGTACTCATTAGCAAAACCTCAGCAAGGTGTTCCTAATATGTGCCACTACATACGTTTTTTTTTATAGAAAATAAGAAAAACAACGATTTTTGGTTAAAATAGTGTCCCTCTGGAGCTCACAGTAGACAACAAATTCATGATATTTTTAGTTTTCACAGAAAAGAGGCTTTGACCTTTAGGGTAAATTGTAAGGGAGACAATTTGCATGAAAGGTTAAAGCCTATTTCTGAGAAAAATAAAAAATATTTATTTAAAATGATGTCTGCTGAAATTTTTCCAAGCATGCCAAGTGAAAAGCTAGAATGCCATCATATGGACAAGACTTTTCGCTCAGTCCTCACATAGCCATAGATACAAAACATAGACCCACCACAGATTCAATGACAAAACACTAACTCACGTACAAACCAATCATGGACTAAGAGACATAACACAGACCTGTCATTTATCATGGACTAAATGACGAATACTGACCCTAATCAGATATTTATGGACAAGTTTTCTTTGGTAAGATTTTGAGCAGAAGGTAATCCTCTACAGCAGCACAGTGCTTACAAAAACAGGCAGGCAAAGAAAATGATAGCAAGACAGAACACTATAATAAATACAGTGCTGTCGGCCAACCCTGCACACTTAAGGTACTGTGCAGGTCATAATTTTAATACAGAGAAAAAAATAAAATGCATTTTGGCGACACTTCAGAGCCTTGCCAATGTAGAACCAATTGGACTTCATTTTTCATCTCTAGTTTTAATTTGTTGTCAATGAAGACCATCAAATGTCGCTACCATTGTGTTTTTGAGACATTAAAATTTTCTGCTAATTCTGCACACCTGGAGTAAATCGCTTCCTTATTTTATAATTTTACTATGATCTGGTTCTTCGAAAACACATTTGAGTAGGTCAGGGCAGTTGTTGTTGTTGTTGTCAGCCTTTTGGCCGAATTATCACTCTTGTAGATTGGGCTCTCCAGTAAAACTGTCAAGGTAAAAACTCTCAGGTACATTAGTTGGACATGTGTGTCAGGTTCAGTTGTATGAAAATTTATACATGAATTTTGAATCTTTTTGTGCTTTTGATGTACTCTTCAAAGACTTCATTAATGATCTCACTGCATTCCTGGAATTCGTCTTTCATCTTCACCTCAAGGAACAGTTTACAGAATTCACTACTGCCAGTGCCATAGAACAGCCTTGCCTTCAACGTCTCTCTGGTCTCCACATACTGCTCACAATCCTCGATGTAATGTTTAACACACTCAGGCTCACCGCAGGTACAGAGAGGTGAATCCTTCATTCCTACAGAGTGTAAATATCCATTGAGGTAGCAGTATCCCGTTCTAAGTTGAGATTTAATTCGCTGTGTTGTGATGCTTCCTCCAGTTTTCTTTTTAGCTGTAACTGATGGCTGGAAATCAAACATGTGTCTTCCTGTCTGTGAAACATCCCATCTTTTCTGCCACTTTATCTTGCAAGAGTCTTTCACTGCCTTTTTGATGTCAATGGAAGTGAGAGGAGTTACCATTTCTGGCATATTCTCTGCTTCTTCTGCAGCTTCTTTGGCCAGCTTATCAGCAATTTCATTACCAGCTATGTCTGCATGACCAGGGGTCCAGTTTAATTCAATGTTTACATTTTGGGATTTCAGAATGTCCATGGTTTGTTTAATTTCGAGTATTACAGCTTTGTGTGATTTATTTTTCCAACCCAGAGTAAGAATTCCCACTGCGGACTGAGAGTCTGAAAACAGCATAATTTTCTGTATTGGTAGTCTTTCCATTTCCAACTTTATACTTTCCAAAGCTATATTGATAGCTACTAATTCACCAAGGAAAATCAAAGATCTTCCGGAAACAGGTTGCCTGAGGTCGACTCTCTCCTCATTTGGCAGAAACAAGCATGCACCTGCTCCACAAGGGCCAGGATTCCTCCTGCAGGAGCCATCAGTGAAACCATAGATAACATCCTTCCCTTCTGACTTTATCTGTCCATGAATGACTATTCTTGCCTCTTCTTCTTGTTGTTTTATTCTTGACTTCGATGATCAAAGATTGTTCCAGTATTCTGGACGTCGAATAGAAGGCTGGAGACATTCAAGATATGAAATGTGAATAATAAAGTTCATATTTTCTTGCGACAGTCTTGTTGAAAATTGCGATTTTCACACAGTCCTGTGTTATTTTTCACATAAACAGGTGTTTTTGTTATCATTTTACAAATATTTTGAATTTGCCATTTAAAAATGTTTTTTATACTTCCATTCCATCTGTGTATTAAAATGATGTACCAAAATGAAATGGTTTTGACGTTTTGGCAAAACTATTTGAATGAGCAGGATTAGCTGATGCGCAGAATTAGCCTACATGGCTGTACTTACCTTTTTCTTCTTCAGCATTTGCAGAAACTACTGGCAGCTGTGACAAAATCACAAAAATGTATATCGTTCCCAGTAACATCATTTTTAAAATAATTCTCAGAATTCTGGCAGACAAAACTTCCTCTGGCACCAAAGAGTAACAACAAATATTACTTTAGAAAAGTTCTGCGCATATTTTCATATATATTTTTAGAAACTGCTAAAACGTGTCAACAAAGTTTTGTCGTGTTCTTGTTCGATTGCTACATGTAACTGCAAATTATGAATAAATCGGAAACAAATGTCACATTTTATCGACCAAAACAAGCAACAGCTGTCTGCTTCTGTTCTTTTGCGCATGCGTTATGCAGAAAATTACCCGAATGTGATTGATAGAGCTACACTAAAAGAACTGAACTCATGCGACAAAGGAACTGTTTTTTACTGAAAAATTAGAAAATTAACACACACACACACACACACACACACACACACACACACACACACACACACACAGTGTAAATAATTAAAGGGGATTAACCGCTGATAACTAATTAAAGGTGACTTGCCGCTGATTACCACCGTTCATGAAAGTCTCTAATATTTTTTTTTTTTTTTTTTTTAAGTTCGATTTTTTTTTTCGCTTTTTTTTCTGACTGAATCCAAATAGATAGATAGATAGATAGATAGATGGCCTGATGGGTGAGTTGGATGAATCGCAGGCACTTTTATTTTCAACAATGAGTAAATTGTTTCGGTCATTTACATTACGCTGCTATAACCATCAGATGTCATTTAAGTTAGAATATGTAGGCCTACTTTAGCGATCTGATCTAAGACATCTGCATACGCTTTTTATTCATCAGGTACAGAGCAATAAAAGTACCACCATCCAATTATTTTTAATACATTACAAGGTGCCTGGTCTGATTTTCATGGACCAAGAGGTCTTCTAAAGTTGGGGCGATTTGGGCCGAGTTGTCTTCTGAAATTGGGACGATTTGGGTCGAGTTGTCTTGGACCGACCTTTTTATGGGCCGAGTTGTCCTGGGCCGACTTGTCTTTGGGCCGAGTTGTCCGTAATTTATTATGGACCAGACTCACTAATTTCAACCAATTAGGCATCATAAGTAACCCTCATATAAAATTTCAAAAAGTCATAGAATGGGCTCAATGATCACTTTGTAAATGATCAGAAAATATAAACTGCAGTCGACTCTCGTTGTCTCGATTTCGCTTATCTCGAAAAACCGCTCATCTCGGGGTGAAAATCTGGTCCCTGTTTCAATATGGAAATCTAACAAGACTGGGGTTACAAAATATTGTGGAAAAGAGAAGAAATTGCTCCTAAGGAGCAAATTTTCATATTTTCCACAATATTTTCGATACAGTTGACTCTTGCTATCACAAACACTGATAATTCAAAATACTGCTTAAGTCAAACTAAATATTGACAATGTTGATTTAGTTTTCTTTTATATTTAAGCCTTAAAGCTTGAAGGCTACTTCAGTATTTTACCAGAAGATTTAACTACAGACTTGTGTCATTTTCGGACACATAATCATTAGGTGCTTATAATTGCATGGGTACGGTTTGTGGGCAGTGAAAGAGACGATGGAAATTGTGAATTATGCTTCGATACCGCCTCCTTTGAAGAGCATTTAAGCATATATGATACTCAACTTTCGTCAACGGTAAGACTGTCAAGCTTTTTTTGTTCTAAGAATCAATATTTGAAGTATTAACACTTGCATATTACTAATGCTGTGACAGGAGCTGGCAGCTTTGTTTGTATATATGTTTTTTAGCTGATCCGTTTTGTTATAGCGTCTAGTCAAGTCAGTGACTATTTCAACTCAGTGCTAAACTTCTTAAGCAAGGATACCGGTATTATAAACTACGTAAAACATTTTCTATATTTTATCGCCGGCATTCTTAATTAACATGCAAATATAAGGTTGATTTGAAAACATTTCTGCGAGAAGGTCTGTCGGAACTTGGATTTTATGTTGACCTAGTCTATAAATTCAAAAGATTATCGGCAAAATAAAAATAATAATACAAAAAAAAAAAAAAAAAAAAAAAAAAAAAAAAACGATTTTCCGAACAATTCAAAAAGATTTTCACTCGTTACAAAAAAAAAAAAAAAAAAAAAAATGTTGCAACGCGGATATTCTGTGCAAACTGCATGCCTTGTTGCTAACCAAATTATAGTTGATAACTTTGCTTCCCTTTTTACATTATGAAAACACGCCTATATAGCCACCTTTAACCCCACTTTTATACAGTAAAACTGGGGTTTACAGGGATATACATTAATTTGCTTATTTCTGCTCAAAAACATAGATTGTGGGTACTCGTTAGAACCGCCTCGCCGAGGCGGTTCTAACAAGTACCCACACTCTATGTTTTGAGCATAAATTTTAAAACTACCAGATTTTTCATCTGAAAGTTTTCATTTTTTCTTTGTGGTAAAATTCTTAATATATTTGAATACGCATGTTTTCGTAATGAATCGCACGGCGAGTCTGGCCGACTAAATGACGGGCACCCTTTCTATTATGTTTCAGAAGATTGGCGCCCGATAATCAATGTCCGTGGTAGGAGCTATCCTGGTTTGTGGTTTTCTTGTGTTCTGGCTTCAGATCGCCATTCAGCCCTTTGATTTGCTTCATAATAGAGTCGGGGGTTTCATAAGTTGCCTTTTGTTTCATTGTATGTTTCTAATAGTTTAATCATATTTTATTGCATATAACTATTGCAAAGGGGTCGGGCCACAAGTTCTCACAACATTAGTTACGGCCCTTCCCCTACATTATAATACACACACATTATAACTCACATGACAATGACATTAAACATAGATGTTCGATTTTTTTAGTACAAATAATGAGCTAACCAGTCAATATATCCGTACCGAGCTACTTGGGAACATTCACCTAATAGCGAAACGCGTCCGGACCGGGTCTGTCCTCTCAGGTGGTTTAAATCGGTTCATACTTGAGCTCAGCGACCTTGATATAACCATCTATGCATACATTGCATTATCTTCCGACGACCACTAACCCGTTCCCATTCCCTTCCCTATTCATCCATTGAATGTGTCCAAGCAGCTCGGTAGCAGTATAAAGGTATCTGTTTTGCTTGAAACCATACGTAATAACAAAACAAGGACATATTTACAGTTACAAAATAATTAGATAAAGACCAAGAAAAATTAATGTACGTGTGTATAAGTTTGTGCTTGATATCTGGCCTCTGTGTGTGTGTACGTGCGTGTGTGTGTGTGTGTGTGTGTGTGTGTGTGTGTGTGTTAAATAAATAAGGTTGTCAGGAGTCCAGATGAACAGGCCTGTAAAAAGGCTCTTGAAGAATAATTCATTTTTATTAATGGTTGCAGTTGTCATTCTTTAATATTACTACTACTAATTATACCTTATATGCTATCAGTGAATCTTCTTGATCCTTTGATAAAATTTTGAACGGCGGAGAAAAGTTCTGAGTTCTGTTGGTTACTAATGCTGGCATCTCCAAAAAAAAAGCTTATCCTTGTTTAAGGGGTGAAAGGCGTGAGTTGCTTGGAACAGAACCATGCGACTTTCGGCGAAACTCGGACAGTGGAAAAAGTAATGTTCTGCATCCTCAACTGCAGTATTGCAACTACACATGGGGCTTGGACAGAGATGTTTCTCATATAAATCGCTTTTTAGGTTACTACAGTTATTGCGAATTCGTGCATGTTGCACTGATAAGTATCTGTCGCCACTGAGAAAATACGGAGGGACTTTGGAATTATTTGGACGCTGGCTTTTGATGCTACATTTAAAACTAGAGAGACTGTCTGCAGTCCGAATGTCATTGTCTAGCGAATTCCACAGTGACACTGAAGAGGGAATACATGATTTCCGTGATATTTCAGTACGAGTAGTAGGGGTGACTAGGTTATGATTGTTTCTTATTAAGTAGGGTGTAGTTTCTCTTACATAATGTTTCTAATATCTTCTTTCAGTGCCACGAGATGGCTGCAGTGTGCTTCGCGACTATAGCATTTCCTGGGTATCTTCATCTATATTTTTGTGATTATGTATGTCTCTGTGATGTTTCTTTGAATAGGTTAAGGGCCCTATGCGGAACAAACATGTTCATAATTCGGAGCTGCATCAGAATTAAGGGCGAGGTTTCACGCGAATAAAACCGGGTTGCGTTCACTTAACCGAAACGTTCGCGGTCAATCCCGAACTATTGCAAACTTTCCGTTCAATTGTGAATTGTGACTCTTTTTTTTTCGGACGGGAGCGAGTATCCGCGAACTTCTCTCTATTGTTAAGCTATTTTTTGACACAAACAAATTGGCAGCCTGTGCGAGTAAAAAGAAATATGGAGATGTTTATTGGGCTGATATTATACATTCGTCCCCTTACAAAATTAATAATTATTGATATAATTTATTCGATCCCAACATCAAGTCTCGTGTACGAGAATAACGGCTACTCTCTTATCTGAGGTCACATAAGACGGTTTACAATAACCGCTCAAAAGATGCAAAAAAGTTTGGGGAAAGAAACTCGCGCGAGTGGTTTGCTTTATTGAATGCATCCCTGATTAAGCTCCTGTTAAGTAGCAGTTTAATTACTGACCGTTCCAAGGCGGTTCCTCTGTTGCAGTTCTTTGTTTGTGCGTCGTTGATTTTATATATGACGTTTGTTTTGACATGGCTGTTCCTCATCTCTTCTTTCGATGTCTCGGCATCACGAAAAACATGCATGCCTATATAATTTTGACCCCCTTAACCCCACTTTTATATAGTAAAACTGAGGTTTACAGGGGTATACATTATTCTTATTTCTGCTAAAAAACATAGATTGTGGGTGTTCGTTAGAACCGCCACGTCGAGTACCCACAATCTATGTTTTGAGCAGAAATATGAAAAAAAAAATCTGAATTTTTTATCTGAAATTTTTCATTTTTTGGTGGTAAAACTGTTAGAATATTTGAATAGGCGTGTTTTCGTAATGCTCGGGTAGGCTGTGGTTCGTGATTGAGGCACTTCCTGGGTATCATCACCAATATTTTTCATTAGGACGTAAGAAGATGAACAAATGCTAACAGGTTCATATCTCTATGAACTGTTTATTTTCACCAGGTTTGAAATGAGCGACTCTATAGCAGTTTACTGATGGCAGCAGATTGAAGCGGTCCCATATCCTATAACTTCATTTAAGGTGGGGCATGGTAGAGGGGAGGGTGTCTCTTGAATATAATACAACCCTACTACTATTATTAGACAAGTTACATGCTAAATTTGAAACCTGTCTCAAAATGTTTCATGTACTTTAATTATTATACCCCGCCACACGATAGTGGTGGGGTATTATGTTTTCCCTTCCGAGTGTTCATCCATCCGTCCGTCTGTCTGTTTGTCAGTGCTTGGTTTTCGCTCTCTAACTTGAATAATTTTTGATGGATTTTATTCAAATTTTGCGCACACATGTATATCAGGAGTGAGTGGTTTGGAATTGTTTAATGGGCAAATTTTGTCAATCTGCCCACCACATGTCCATATTTTCATTTTCGGACGATAAAATGAATAAATATCAATCGATTTTCATCAAACTTGGTATGTGCATTGATATTATGGTGATCTGGTTTGGGATACTAATGGGCAAATTTCGTCAATTTTGATGTTATCTGCCCGCCACATGTCCGTAACTTTTCATGTCCGGGCAATAACTTGAGTAAATATCAGTCGATTTTCACCAAACTTGGTAGGTGCATTGATGTTATGGTGATCTGGTTTGGGATTGCTAATGGGCAAATTTCGTCAATTTTTGACAGTTATCAGCCCACCACGCGATAGCGGTGGGGTATTATCGTTTCACGTTTTCAGCTCACCATCACGAAAACATACCTATATAATTTTGACCCCCTTAAACCCCACTTTTATATAGTAAAACTGGGGTTTATAGGGGTATACATTATTTTTTTTTTATTTCTGCTCAAAAACATAGATTGTGGATACTCGTTAGAACCGCCTCGGCGAGGCGGTTCTAACGAGTACCCACAATCTATGTTTTGAGCAGAAATATGAAAAATATCAGGTTTTTATCGGAAAATTTTCAGTTTTTTGGTGATGAAATTTTCAATATATTTGAATAAGGGTGTTTTCGTAATGCCGAAACTGAAGGCTCACAAGGTGAGCTCTGTCGTCCGTCGTCTTCATCCACACTTTTGAACAAATATATCTCCAAGACCTGTTAGCCAATTGTAGTAAATATTTATCAGTAATATCTTTTGGGCGGGAGAAAGATTGCATTAGGTTTTGGGACAAAGCATATCAAAACTCCGGTTTCCTTGGCCAAAGGAAGCCCCCATTGACTTATAAAGGGGAAAACGATGTCTCCACCTTTCCTCGGTCATTTTGTCTGATCCTTTTTATACTTGCAGCATGTTGCAGGTAACAAGGACATGCATAAACTCTCGGACGAGTTCGACTCTCATCCAAATCGGACCACTGACTACGGTGTTAGCTGCCCTTGAGCGTCTAAAAAAAATCTATTTATAATGGAAAAATGGTGTCTCCATGCCATCTGTTTATTTTTTTATTTTTTTTTTTTTTGAACGATTGAATCATCACCAAAGTTGCTGGGAACCAAGACAGGCTTGAAAGCTCGAATGAGTTTGACTTCGGGCCGGATCAGACTACTCACTTTGAAGTTACAGTCAAAGACCACCTGCATTAAGCAATCACCTGTCTTTAAAGGTCACTTTTGTGGTCCCATAAAGGAAAATAAGTGGAAATTTATCTGTGTTAAGCAAACACCTGCTTTTAACAACCTCTTTTTTACTTTCCCCAAGGTGCTTGCTTACCATAGGTTTTGACTACTTACCCATGAAGGACGAAAATGTTATACTTTCGAACTTGAATATCTCTGGGGCTAGTTGGCCAATCTTGATCAAATTTTATGTTTAGCAACACTGGGGACTGGGAAAAAGCTCTGTAATATTTTGAGGTAGACTGGATCGAAACTCTCGTGTCCATGGCAACAAAAATCCCCCATTGACTTATAATTGGGAAAACAGTGTCTCCACCTTTTCTCGGTTGCTTTTAATCCGGTCCTTTAACAGGTAACGTGAACATGCATAAAGTCCCGAACAAGTTCGAATTTCGGCCACATCGGACCACTGACTACGGAATTAGCTGCCCTTCAGGGTCTAAAAATTTCTCTTTAGAATTATTTATACTGGAAAATGGAGTTTCAATGCTTGCCTGATCATTTTTTAATTGAATCATCATCAAAGTTGCTAGTAACCAGGCCAAGCATAAAAGTTCAGTCGGGTTCGGTTTTGGGCGATTCAGATCGCTCATTGTGGATTTTTGCCCTAGAGTGACGAACTTCAAAGATATTCAAAATTTCTCACTTTTGAACTTGAATATCTTTGAAGTCAGTTGGCCAATCTTTATAAAATTTTATGTGTAGCATCATTGGGAGGGGGGAAGGCTGCGTAGGGTTTTCGGACAGATTGGATCAAACACTGGTTTCAATGGCAACAGAAAGCCCCCATTGACTTTTAATGGGGAACATGATGTCTCCACCTTTTCTCGGTTGTTTTTGATCCGATCCTTTTCATACCTGCAGGTAATGAGGTTATGCATAAAATCTCAGATGAGTTCGAATTTTGACCAGATAGGACCACTGACAACGGATTTAGCACCTCTTTAGTTCTAAAAATTTTCCCATAGATTTATAATCAGAAAATGGTGTCGCAGTGCTAGCTTTGATGATGATTCGATCAAAAATGAATATTTTTGATCGAATATACTCATTTTTGATAGAACCATCATCAAAGTTGCTCATGACCAGGACATGCATAAAAACTCGGATGAGTTTGATTTCAAGCCGGATCAGACTACTCACTATGGAGCTTTTGCCCTTGAGTGATGAAAATTTTTACACATTTGAATTTGAATATATCTAAAGCCAGCTGGCCAATATTGATTAAATTTTATGTGTAGCATCACATTGGTGGAGGAAAGGCTGCTTAGGGTTTTGGGACAGATTGGATCAAAACTCTGGTTACCATGGCAACAAAAAGCCCCTATTGACGTATGACAGGAAAAGGATGTGGCCACCTTTTCTCGATTGCTTGCATACAATCTCGGACGAGTTCGAATTTCGGCCAGATCGGACCACTGACTACAGAGTTTGCCTTGAGTATCTAAAAATTCCAGTAGACTTGTTTGTTTGTTTGTGTTGAGGTTTTACGGCCCAGTCAACCCAATGGGGTCATGTCGAGCGCGGTCAGTTTACCTAACCACACGTTTACTGGGCAGGCTTAGTCCTCTAAGCGGTTAACCAGTATTGCGCACAGTCTTTCGCCAGAAACTGACAACTGCCCTTCTTGAATCAGCGGAAGGGAGAGAATGACCGTAGAAAATATTTCATAACCAATCTCCACGAAAGAATGTTGCCGACCTCGGCGGGGGTTGAACCCGTGACCTCCTGGTCTCCAGTCGGACGGCGCATCCAACTGAGCCACCGAGGCCCCAATAGACTTGTAATGAGAAAATTGTGTCTCAGTGCCAGCGCGTTCACTTTTTATCGAATTGTCATCAAAGTTGCTGGTAATCAGGATTGGCATAAAAGCTCGTGCAAGTTCGATTTCGGGCCTCTGGTTTCCATGACCCATTTTTTTTTTTTTTTTTTTTTTTTTTTTTTTAAATGAGCGGATGTCAAGTTCAGCTTGTGGACGATCAAAAAAATTCAGTACCTGTTTGATTGGCCAAGTCTGATTGACTGTACATAAATTTATATTCATACCTTCGGGTAACTGTTCCTCAGGTGAGCGATTGTTGCCCTCTTGGGTGACTTGTTATTTTTTATATTTGGACTTGTACCCCAGTTTGGGGTATTGGTCAAAGATCAATTTTTTTTTGAAATCTTAAAAACCTAAAAAAATAAAAATAAAAAAAATTAATAATAAATAAAATAAAATATAATAAATAAAAATCGTTACCAGAGACAAGCCACAATCATGAAGCACAGCCTTCCCGAGGCGCCCACTGAAGAACAGATGGAAGGCAAACAATGACAAGACAGTGTCACAACAATGACTGCAATAACCGACATACAAAATGGACCAGAGGAATCGCCATCGAACGGTCAGCAGAAAAAAAAAAAGAAAAAAAAATACCGGGTAGGGGAGAAGGAGTGGGGTGGGCTTAACGCTTAGCACTCCGGGTAAAAATTTCAGCAGATGACATTTTGAAATAGTTTTCTTATTTTTCTAAGAAAACAGCATTTCATATTTCATGCAAATTGTCTCCGATGGAGACATTTGCATGAAATGTCAAATCTTATTTTTCTGGGAAAAATAAGAAAATATTGTCAATTTGTCGTCTGCTGAATTAGCCCAGAGAAAGGTAAAGGTTAACTAGTTTGACTCAATCAAAACCTCGCCCTTAACACTTTGCATGCTGGGTAAAAATATCAGCAGACGACATCTTGAAATGTTTTCCTATTGTTTTTTTTTTTCTACAAACAGGATTTGATATTTCATGCAAATTGTCTCAGGAGACAGTTTGCATGAAATGTCAGATCCTATTTTCCAGGACAAATAAGAAAAAATATCATCATTTGGTGTCTGCTGAAATTGTTTTTGCTTTATTCCGATATATTGGTATGCCCTCAATTTTGAGGATTATCACCAGTGGATGCCCAAAGCATGTTACGTGTTGATTTTGATGCAGCTCCAAATTACAAATATGTTTTCAGTCCCGCCTCCCCAGTACGCATTCTTTATAAATCTATAGTTTACCTAACCACACGTTTACTGGGCAGGTTTAGTCCTCTAAGCGGTTAACCAGTATTGTGCACATTCTTTCGCCAGAAACTGACAACTGCTCTTCTTGAATCAGCGGAAGGGAGAGAATGACCGTAGAAAATATTTCATGATCAATCTCCACGAAAGAATGTTACCGACCTCGGCGGGGGTTGAACCCGCGACCTCCTGGTCTCCAGTCGGACAGCGCATCCAACTGAGCCACCGAGGCCGGCTCTAACAATTATATTCAAACCACATGCACATCCTCATACCATGGAGAAAACACATGCAAAGTTTCATAAGGATCGGTACAAAATTGTGAGAGGAGTTACGCTCACTAGAGATACCCACTGCCCATATATTGAGGATGAAAAATGATTAAGTTCACAATATGGAAAAAGTAACAAAAAATGATCCAACAATTATATCCATCCCAAATGCATATCCTCATACCATGAAGAAAACACATGCAAAATTTCAAAACGATCGGTGCAAAACTGTAAGAGGAGTTGCGCTCACTAGAGATACCCACTGTCCATATATTGAGGGTGAAAAATGACTAAGTTCACAATATGGAAAAAGTGACAAAAAATGATCCAACAATTATACCCAAACCACATGCACATCCTCATACCACGAAGCAAAGTTTCAAATTGATCAGAGGAGTTGCGCCCACAAGAGGTACCAACTGTCTGTATACTGAGGGTGAAAAATGAGTTCACAATGTTTGTTTGTTTGTTTGTGATGAGGTTTTACGGCTCAGTCAACCCAATGGGGTCATGTTGAGTGCAGTCAGTTTACATAACCACACATTTACTGGGCAGGCTTAGTCCTCTAAGAGGTTAACCAGTATTGTGCACATTCTTTCGCCAGAAACTGACAACTGCCCTTCTTGAATCAGTGGAAGGGAGAGAATGACCGTAGAAAATATTTCATGATCAATCTCCACAAAAGAATGTTGCTGACCTCGGCGGGGGCTTGAACCTGCGACCTCCTGGTCTCCAGTTGGACGGCGCATCCAACTGAGCCGCCGAGGCCGGCTAAAAAAAAAAAACAAAAAAAAATGAGTTCACAATGTGGAAAAAGAAACAAATAATGATCTATCAATTATATCCAAACCACATGCACATCCTCATACCATGAAGAAAACACATGCAAAGTTTCAGAACAATGGGTACAAAACTGTACGAGGAGTTGCACTCACAAGACACCCAGGGTAAATGTTGACAGATGGACGAACGGACGGATGGAAACTTACACCTAAGTCGTGCTGCTGCGACAAAAACACAGCAGATCCTGGGACAGGAACAAAATTGAAAGAAAAATATGAGGTGTCATAACAAGACTCTTTTTATTAAATATACATACAAATACAAATTCTCATCTGGTTAAAATATGATATGTCAACAAGGAATGAAACAATAAAGTTCTGCATAAAATTTAGTTATTCTAAGAGCACTTTTAAGTTCAAGAACACTATCTATTGATATGTCATAAACCTGTTGTACAAGTGGGCAAACAGTGTAGACCATGTGCTTTTGCACATCTGATCTGGGTCTACACTGTTTGCTCAAGACTGTCTGCTCCAATACTTAGAATAAATGGGCTGTGCCAAGTGAAAAAGTGTCTTTGAGCATGCACGAAGTGCTGATTCAGATTCATCCCATGCATGTGCAAAGTTTCATCCGAGCATTTGCTCTCTATTGATACATTCTATAGTGTCCTATGATTCTGTTAGCTGGCAGCCAAGGCCCTGATCAGACTGCACAGATGCGCATGCTGATCTGGGCTTTCTCTACCCATATATGCCACTTTTTCGCATGGCGCGGCCAAATATGATAGTATTCAAAGATTAAACTACCTTAATAACCCTAACTGGGACAGACATGCCTGAACAAATAGTGTAGACCCAGACATAGCTACAGATAAGAGTGGCTATCCATTTATTTCTTTTCTTATTTCTGCACGAAAACATATGTTGCCGGTACTCATTAGAAGCGCCTCACCAAGGCGCTTCTAATGAGTACCCACAACATATGTTTTTGTGCAGAAATAAGAATGATAGCATTTTTCGGATGAAAAAAGTGCCTTATCTGTTGCTATGCCCAGATCAGATGCCACAGAATGCACAGTCTGATAGGGTCTACGCTGATTGCAACTCATCCTGCCAATTTTAGACACATAAACAGGTAGTAAAATAATGGTCTTGTTCAAATTTTAGGACAAGTATGGTAAGGAGTTAAGATGTCCCAATACTTTGGATAAATACGTTACAATGACAGTCCTACCCAGGCTGTATAGATTTACAAGTTGGACTGAGCCTATGCTTTTTATGGTCTTAGACAAAGACATTACAAGGGATAGGCTAATTTCAGCAGATGACAAATCAAATGTTTTCTTACCTTCCTACAAAATTGGGATTTTTTCATGCAAATTGTCTCCATATGAAATAATTTGCATGAAATGACAAACTTTATTTTCTGGGAAAATTTAAGATAAAATCAAAGGACTGATAGTCCTAAGAGTCTGCTAGCTTGTAAAGTACTAATGGAGTGCTGTGTATCTTCTATGCAATTTTACACAATACATGCAAAGAAGATAGACGACATTCCAATGCTACCAATACTATACGATAAGATGGAGCTCTATGGAATATATCAAGCATCTGGGCATTGCACTTCCTGAATAGAAGACTTTCTTTAAAAACTCTTAAATTCTGCTGGTAAGTGCATGTCCTTGACAAATCTGACCTCAAGGCCAAGTCTTGGAGAAATTTCAAACTACATTGAAAGATGATTCTGCATGCAAAATTTCTAGCTAGGACGGACAAATACGGATGGACTCACTAATATACACTTAAATGCAGCTATGGTGACTATGTCTTGCTCAGCGCAAGCGGGCTTGACAAAAAGGAAGATATTTGTTCAAGTTATTTTTCTTCAAACTATTAGCACATTGTTGACAGATCCATTCCTTATCCTCCACACTTTTATGTCCTAATGTACAGAGTCTTTTCATCTCGGGCTTTAGACCCTGAATATCAAATTTAACATCAGAATGTCTGAAAAATGTTTGACAACAACTTGTACATATGTACTGGGGACCACAAGACACCAACTTGTGAAACTGTGTGACTATAGCATTTTCTTTGTTTTTAAATTTCTTACTGCTCAAACCATCTTTTGATGTGTCACTTAACTTACGTTTCTTATTCAGGGAGGTTTGCAATTCTTCACATATAAGGGGTGAATCAAGTATTGCGGAACCGTGTTCATTTAAGCTGTCAGCAAGCTGGGAGGAAGCATAAGGCTGTGATGGACACAACTCAAATGAAATACATTCTTGTAAAGGAGGATAGGTAGTTATGTCACAAATTTGAAACCCAGCTCATTGGTATCATTTTGGTAATCGGAAATAAAGTATCAGGAAAAAAAGTATCGGAAAAAAAGTATCACTTTTGAGTAGGAAAAAAAGTATCCGGAAAAAAAGTATCAGTTTTAACCAGATTCGCCTCTGATGTTACAATGAGATGATGATTAGGATCCTTTTGTATGTTTACTAGTACTTTTCAGTTTAATAATAAATTTTGCAACCTATCTCTGTAATCCTTACCTTATAAAAGGGCTTGAGATGTCATTTCATCTCAATGTTTCGTAAAAGACTCACAAGTTAGAAGCAACTATCCAAAATGACCTATATAGTGTAGACAGGGATGTAAAAAGAGAAATTCCTCATTTGAGCTAAGTGTGCAAGTCGGATCTCCATGCTCATGAACCCTATTTGGGTTTCATTGGGTGGCAGGGCTTGGGATGTCATTTCATATCAATGTTGGGTAAAAGTCCCACAAGCTGAAAATGACCTATATAGTGTAGACAGGGATGTTAAACCTCCAATTAACGTAATGATGTAATAAAGACATGTGTGAACAATGTGTTTTTAATTGCAATATATCAATACATTATCATAGATTTGATGCTGAAGTCTACTTTTCTGGTTTAGTAAAAAGAGAAATTCCTCATTTTGAGCTATCTCTCTTTTCACCATTCACCACAATACCTTACTAACCTAAGCATTTTGTGCCTCCATGCAAATGAAAGTGACCGCACAAAGTATTTGTCCAAAATGACCTAAATAGTGTTGAGAGGGCCTTTAAACCTCATGATTGGAAAACACGCCTATATTAGTTTGACCCCCTTGAACCCCACTTTTATATAGTAAAACTGGGGTTTACAGGGGTATACTTTATGTTTTTTTTATTTCTGCTCTAAAATATAGATTGTGGGTACTCGTTAGAAACGCCTCAATGAGGTGGTTCTAATAAGTATCCTCAATCTATATTTTCGTTTTTTCGACGATCAAGTTTACAATGTATTTGTCACTCATTGATTTCATAGTGTTTGTTAATGCGTATGTTGTGTCCCACTCCTTCAAGGAATTCTGGAAGAGTTTTATTGCCGCTATTGTACTGCTCACAAAGAGTTCTTAGACGATGCTGCAAGCGTTCAAGTCCTTTTTTAACACGCCTTTTGGGAGGATTTCCAACAGCATCCTGTTGGATCACTGTCCTGACGGTAGCATTTTCTTTTTGGAACCACTGGATTAGTTTCCAAACTGATGGATGGTAGTGTCCAACAAGATTAAGAAATTTATTATTCCATCCTTCACACACATTATTTGTCCTTGGACTGTCGTTCAGTGTAGCCTCATGGACACTCCAGACTACAGGTGGGTAGAGCGGTTGAATATGTCGCACACGAATAATATTGTTGTCACCTGGAAGTAACCTGAATGTACCACTAACATATGTTTTGTCGAAGTATGCCACAAGGTCTGTAGCTTCAGCCGGAGCAATTGTCTTTAAATACTCTATTCCTTGTTGAACATCAGCATGTGGCAGAAAAGCTAATCCATCAAGCATGCCACAAAACTGTCTGAAATCTTCATTGGACTTATAATGTTGAGCTAGTCCAAGGCTTTGAATCTTTCTCCAGGTACTTTGTGTTAAATGGTAGAAGCACCCCTTGCTGTTAACATCGCGACCAAACACACCTGCTACAGCACGCAGTACAGCTTCCTCAAAGTCTGTGATAATTGTCTGAACGTTCATGACTAATCCAATGGCTTCACATTTATCAACTATTGCCTGTAACAACTCATCATAGGCAGCGCGAGTTTTGTGTTGTAAGAGCGCATAAACACATGTCACAGACGTTTCTCCGAAAGGAACTCGAAGAACATAAAGTTGGGAGAATAGTTTAGGTGCCATGGCAAAGTTTCCGTCCATGAAAACAGTATCAGCTGCAGATAGTCGGCGTAGGTCAGCCTCTGTAGCAAAGGCTATAACTCGGGAATTGCTGTCAGGACCATTGTCATACAGAAGGAAGGGTTCTTGGTTGACACCGGCAGTTGTTGTCCATTCGTCTGGAATGACAAATTCTGACAGATTCTGTGGAACAGGAGGTGTACGACGCTGGTAATGTAAACTACGTTTCACGTTTTCCTCAGTTGGTAAGAATGATAGAACCTCAGGCGGCATCTGGGAAACTGTTTGGGCAAAGATCTGGGATGGTTTGTCTAAGGAAGAAGCAGCTTGGTCATGCATGTTTTTTCTATGTTTAACATATACCACATCTGTCTCATCCGCTTGATGGTTGTGTGGCTGCCCAGGAACTGGATTTGTGTGGTCTTGTGCAGTACTCAAAGTAGCACGGCACCCTAAGCTAGTTTTCTTGGAACACTTCCACCACACTTTTGTCTTTCTAGTATAGGCCTTGGTATACATAAAACCCTCAAAACATAACTTAAGTCCACCTTTAGAAGTTGTAATTAACTCCATTTTTTCTTATATAGATAAGCACTATGAAAAAATTGCACACAATATACTGATAGAAAATTAACTTTTTCAGCTTATATACATGTATTAACAATTTACATATGTTAATTTCTACCAATGGGATTATACTTTATCCAAAATTTACAAATTGTGATTTTTGTGATAAACATGCAAATTATCAATCAAAAATAAAAATCAGAAATAAAATCATTTTAACAAAATATGAATGTTTGCACTTACTTGATCAAATGGTACCATAAAGACCATTTAAGATTATGTCTGCATATAATTGTTTTGTTTAGCAATGATAATTTCAAACAAACTCATTAAAGTCAATAATAAATTAACAAAACAATCAACAAACAGTAAACAATTTAATTACCATTGACCTTTACCATCAATCAGGATTAACATGATTATGATTGGTACCAAAGTTTGGTACTGAATTATCAAAGTGCAATTAAAAACCTTACCATCAGTCAGGATTAACACTGAATTTTGGTACTGAATGATCAAAATGCAATTAAAGATTAATTAGGATGACATTACATAGCCTTTTATCTATCCTTTGTACATGAAACTGAGACTTATTTTTTTTCCTGATACTTTTTTTCCGGATTCTTTTTTTCCGATACTTTTTTTCCGGATACTTTTTTTCCTGATACTTTCTTTCCTACATTCTATCATTTTATGGTCTCCCTGCAAACATGAGATATACAGAGCGAATGCAAATCAAACTGACTCACCGCTGTTGTAGTAAAGGAATTATCAAAACTAAACAATCTACGCAAATGTAAGGAAAATGCCAGTTATATTTGTTTTCTTTAACAAAATGTTTTTGCCATTAACATTTGGCATTCCATCTGAAGCTCTTGCATGTGACTCAAAAAGGTAGAAACAGTCACCTTGTTCCAATAATGCAATAGAAAAGCCGTTGCAAATGAAGACTGCATATGGGTTGAATGAGAAAGTCATAGCGAGTCCTGTCTCTAAATCAAGGAAAGGATAGATACTCCACTAAGGATAAGATATTTAAATTTCCTGAAAATGTTTATTTATTTTTTTTTTTTTTTTTTTTTTTTTTCACTTTCCAGGGATAATGCTGGTTGTCAAGTGAAAAATAAGATGGCAAATCACATGGCTCTAAATAGTCATGATATGTCTTGGCATTCTTTTTTGCATACTTGTATAATTTATCTCCTGCAAACAGAATTTCATTCATGTTGTTGACATTCAACTTGTTGGTACAGATCCTTTTCTGTACAGCTTTCACCAATAATACTAAACAACATGGTAGGCATTGACGCCCTCTTGAATCAGGACTAAATATCCCATCTCTTTGATGGATACTTCCTTGCAATAATACAGATGCATTTTCTTGTAGCGACACCGCCTCGTGGCTGCGAAGAAGAAGCCGCGAAGAAGCAGCCACGACGGTGGCGTCAAATGATAACACGTATGGAATAGAACAGAATTGTGTGTACGGACCCTTGCCGTGGCCTGAAAAGTCGCAATGATTAAAGCGAATAACACCGAGTGTTTCGACTGAGACATGTCAGTCAGCCAATGAAAGTGCTCAGCGATACGTATCGTGTCTGGTTTCCGACCTTCTGGGTGTTGCGACAACTGTGTGTGTTGTCGTATGACAACCAGCTTATTTACTAGAATCTACCGGCTGTCGAACAGTTTATTTTTCGCGAGGCTACAGACATGAAAGCTTCTTTTACCTGCATTTTTGAAATTCATGGTGTGTCGCACGTGAAAAACAACAACAGATACTTGTTCAGTTCTTCAGCAAAATTCCTGATGCCGTAAAGTGCATTTCATGTAGGCAACCGGTAGCACAGGAGCTTGACGTTTGCTAATTTCTACTTATAGGGCCTGTCCCTACGATTATGAAATAATCGAAGGTTCGAAGGACAGGCCCTATAAGTAGAAATTATCCAATGTCAAGCTCCTGTGACCGGTAGTGTAGCGTAACTTGGTACCTATTACCGGCGTGCACTGATTATCGGGTATTCAGAAATCACGACCCACAGACCACGGCCCCCGCCCATCGGGGCCAGCGAAGTAGTTGGGCTGCCTATAGTCTCCAGGGCAGAGTTGCCTTAGGCAGGGCCTGTTCATCATGTGATCGGGTTGGGTAAAAGTCCCACAAATCTGGAGGCAGTATCTTTAAATGGATACATTGTTGCATTTTTTTTCTTTTCTTTTTATTCGCTAGAATCATCATACAGCAAATACAATGTATAAATAGACTCTAAGGCTGGCTAATCTGGTCGATTATCACTCCTGTCATTGTGATCGATTATTTATCACAAAAGATTTGGTCAATTTACTTGTCTGTCTGAGCAGGACTCTTCCCATGTTATACTTTACTGTATGTATTTGGTCAAATAGGCCTGAGCAAACAGTGTAGACCCAGATGGGATGCCGCAAAATGTGGCGTCTCATTGATTATAAGACATCTGTAATGATAATCATTTTTGTGGAATTTATAGATCAGTTAATCAATTATCTGATTAATTTTGTCAGCCTAAATAGTCTGTGTGAATAAAAGTAATATACTCCATGTATTTTCGCGTTAAATTCAATATTGCGTTAAACTGATTTCTCAATGAAAATAAACGGCAGCGCCACCTACCTGCTGGATGTTTTAAATACAAAGTCACGCTTTAGTGGGCAAGGTTTGTTTTCAGAAATACACTGTTGTTTTGTGATTTCCGCTTAGAAAAGAAATATATTGACCGTGGTGATAACAGTCCTTAATGACATTTACACCTATATCTATTAAATCAATTTTTACAGCTAAGACTAACTTATTTTTTCTATGAAAATATCAAATCTAAGGTACCGTATTAATCCGCCTATAAGACGGGTATTTTTCCAAAAAAAAAAAAAAAAAGCCCCCCAAAATCCAGACCCATCTTATAATCAAGATCTTTGGCCATATCGGTATTTTCGGCAAAGTCCGGTGGTGCCACGTGGTCACGGAAAATGCCGATCTTCGAAACCGGTAGAAGGATATAATGTTTACCTTCGTCCCTTGACAGAAATAGCAGCAAGGTAATTTTGTAGGTGAAGTACCGAATTTTTCTGTGTATTACTCGCACCCGTGTATAACACGCACTGAATATTTGCTAAATAGTTTTGAAATAAAAAAGAGATGTTCTATGTAAAACACGAAGAATTTATCTGTGCGTTATTTACTAAGTTACCAGATACTAAGTGTCAAATTTCACTAGGATTGAGTTGAAAATGGCCGAACTCGGAAGGTTTAGAGTAGAAACAGGCCGAATTTACGATAATGCTAACTGAATTTTCGTTGTGCAGCTGTTACCATGGGCCTCAGGCAACTTGATGTAGTGTAGGCAGTTCTTTGCTTACCCACTGCAGACGCTATGATAATAAAATGTAGTTATTTCTTTTGTGTTTTCATAATTAACACCTTCTTTGTGTCACTTTCTTAACTGAGACGTGAAATTATCAACTCAGTGCCTCAGGGCAATGCAAACAACAACTAAAGTCGACTAGTTGTCATTCTGACTGCCAATTAACCAATTAAGTGCACAGATGTATGCTGGTAGTTTGATTTTCTTTATCATAAACATTGTTTATTTCAAACAATTTTTTTGGTAAGTTGGAAGAAAAGTTTAAATAAAAAAAAAAAAAAAAAAAAAAAAAAAAAAGATAAACATATGCCCAGTCATATGCCCGATGACGGCCCGATATAGATTTACGTAGAATGCTAGCTGGGTGGTAAGAAAATAAAAGATAAAATGCAAATGACCGATCTACCTACCTCAAAAGCCCAGTTGGTTTTGTTTATTATCAATAATTTTAATAATTGCATAAACTTAAATACTTTTTTATTTTTTCAATGTATGATCGTTCGTGCCAATATTTATGTTCTACCAAATTTATTTCCTATTTTGAACTACAATAAATCAGTTGTGCAGGCTGATTTATTCAAGTTACGGTTGAATCGTGTCAAAGTCCGGTAATCAATACAGATTCATATGCATATGCCTGTTTGAATAGTTTCCCTTTGAAAAGATCACATGATCAGCAAAATAAAAAAGCGTAAACAAAAAAAGCATGGACATGAAA
Source organism: Anodontia alba (assembly GCA_964016985.1). Taxonomy (NCBI): domain Eukaryota; kingdom Metazoa; phylum Mollusca; class Bivalvia; order Lucinida; family Lucinidae; genus Anodontia; species Anodontia alba. The sequence goes on along the minus strand of OZ024827.1, from coordinate 70,982,216 downwards.
AGGATATCAAATTATTACAAATCAGATCGAGTTGCTTGTTTTGAGCTGCCAGAACCCTGGTATGGGCGAGATAGGTATAAAAAATCTTGAATATCTTATAGCAATCATTCTATTTCGCATTTTTAACAGGCGATCGTGAATGTCATGAGTTTTCGCGACCGATTATCTTGGTGATTTCTGTCCCGATTTTGGTGTTCCTATAAATAATACACATCGGATTTTTATAAACGTTTTCTGGGTAAATAAGGTGCGTGTTATACACAGTTAAATACGGTATGCATGCTTGTATGTGGTGTTGGGAGTTTTTTTTAATTCCTGCTCCGTGAAAAATTCACTTACAAATCTGACCAATCATCGCCGATGTCTTCATGTACTTTAGGAATTTCTGAGTGGCAGGGAATGTCTCCGACAGGCGACTTTTTTCCTGCCTGGGAAGGGCCCAAAACAGCCCCCGTCTTATAAACAAATCGTCTTATAGGCGGATTAATACGGTATCCGTACTTTATTTTGAAAATGGCCAAAATTTGCAAAAATCACATTACAATTACATGATGATTTTCTGCCAAAAATTTAATTAACGCGAAGTTACATGGCTTTTGGTTCAAAATGGCGGCAACATGGTTGGCTTGTTTACACAAATGCTTTCACAAATCAAATCCAAAGAACTGCATTATTTGTACATAAAATAAATCCTCAGATAATAATTTAGATGACTTCAGAATTATTTTCAGCATTTGTCTCTGTAAGTAGTTATGATGAAACGTTTTACCATTAGTAACGTGAAAATACATGAAACCGGGCTAAATAATAACAGCAAAAAATTCTAAGATGTGAATTATATGGGACTAGACTTAAAAAAATACAGTAATTATTATACTGTACACATATGTATAGTAAAAACTTAGCAAACTAGATCACAAATCTTGATTTTGATCATGGTTCTGTTGGACATCCCAGTAGGGCTAGCTGTTGAAAGAACTTATAAGCATTAAAAGCTCTACACAGCTTATATTGTCTATTTCTTAAATTCTTATATGCAACCTTTTATTTAAGGCTCTTTATCTTTATTTATAATGACTGAAATATTTTTTACCCACACTCCTCAATTATCTGGACAATTTTTATTAGCTGCAAAAATACCAAGAACATTTTGAATCCTCAAAGTCATAGTGACATGCCCATGCTCCAACTCTGCACACACATAAGCATATAGGTGTAGGCAAGTGAATTTTGTTGTCTGAACACTAAAGCTGGCACAATTGATCAGATACAGTCATTTGGCTAGAACCAGGTAAAGTTATGCTTCATAACAATTTCCCAATAAGTGGCTGATCAAAATTTGGACTTTATTGGCTGATACAGAGTACTAGCCTTCCTTGAAATATCACACCAAAGACTTTGTCCTTCGCCTTAGGTTATCTGCCCTTGTGATGAATGTGAAGTTCTCCACTGATTTGGCTAGTTCCAAATAGTTTCGCTAGTTCCGAATAATAAATGAGGGATCTGTAAAAATCCCTCACATAATGCAACAGCCTCTATATATTATTTAATCAACTTGGATAATGTGTTACGGAGAAAATTAATTCAATATAAGACATTTGTCGCAAAGCGACATGTTCACAAAGACCTTAAAACAGATCCTTTAAGCAAAAATCATATAATTCATGGCATAACAATTTTTCGGCATGTACACCCTCCTTACTGCAAAATTTAGCTCCTATTTTCTGGATTTAATAATCTTTCCGATATAAATATATTTCAATGAGGTTTAAGAAGTTGAAAGGAGTATGTGCATAAGGTCCTATTTTCCCCCTTCTGAAGCCCGAAAATAAAATATGCTTGCAGTAAAATTATGCGTTAATTAATCCAATTGTAGCTTGTGTTTAGCACTGTGTGATGCCGCTACAAAGTCTCCCTGCACTTTGTCAAAGTACAGATAATATATAAGCAACGACATGAAAAACCTGTCTTCGAGGTTTTCGACCAAATAAGACTCAGACCTGCTTACTCAGCCGTACTGGCTAACTCGGCCATTGTGCCAGATTAGCTAGTCTTGAAAGTTTTGATAGGTTGTTTACTGTCTTGACAGCGAACAACAACGGTGCTGATCAGACTGCGCATAGCAAAAACCACGTGTCTTTGTTGTTCGCATATGGCATAAGATTTTTATCCCATGAAGAGGCTCATATATCGCTTCAATAGTCTGTCACATGTCTGAGATTCTTGTACATACACTACATCAATATCTACACTCCTTTAAACACAGCATGTGAACACCTTACCCGAAATTTGATTTCTGGGTCGGTTACTCACCTCAACTCCTTACCATACTTTATTTAAAATTGAACAAGAGGCCCACGGGCCACTCACCTGAGTAGCATTGTGAGTGCAGATATGCAGATGTTATGTAATATTTTTCCAATCCTGTCATCGCAACTAATGAAAAGATCATCCTTTAAGCAGTTCTTAATTTTTAAGATGAATATTATATATGGCAAGACAGTCAATGGAGCGTGATCATTTGAACAAACTCTCAATCACATTTCAACAAAAGGATCAATGTGAAATTTGGTTGCTATTGCCTAAGTGGTTTCTGAAGAATCATGATTTTATACATGTAAACAGCACAGTGGCAGGGAAATATAATAAACATAAACAAGATGGTAGCCATCTTGGATTTCCAATCAGAATGACTTTTAGCTACTGTTGATCTACAAGTCACTTCGATACTTCCAATGAACTTTAAGTCAATTGCCCTTTCGGTTCAGGGGAAAAAGTTCAAAACAGATTTTCAAGATGGCCACCATAGCCGCAATTTGAGATTTCTTATCGCAACCATTTGAGCGTTTTTTTATCTACAAGTCACCCTGATGCTTCCTACCAAGTTTCGAGTCAATAAATGGTCTTTCAGTTCAGAAGAAGTAAAGAAAAATAGATTTTCAAGATGGCCGCCATCTTGGATTTCCAATCGGAAGGATTTTAGCTATTTTTATATCAACATGTCATCCTGATGCTTCCTACCAATTTTCAAATTAACTGACCCTTTGGTTCAGGAAAATAAGTGAAAGGAAAAGAGTTTCAAGATGGCCGCCATGACAGCCATCTTGGATTTCCTATCCAAACAATTTAAGTTATTTTAGATCTACAAGTCACCTAAATGCTTCCTACCAAGTTTCGAGTCAAATGGCCTTTCAATTCAGGAGAAGAAGCGAAAAATAGATTTTAAAGATGGCTGTCATAGCGGCCATCTTGGATTTCTGATACGGATGATTTTATCTATTTTTGATCTACAGGTCACCCTGATGCTTCCTACCTAGTTTAAAGCCAATAAGCCTTTTGATTCAGGAGAAGAAGTGAAAAATCTACATTTTCAAAATGGCCACCATGGCAGCCATCTTGGATTTCCAATCAGAACGATTTTAGCCATTTTTAATCTATAAGTCACCCCGATGCTTCCTACCAAGTTTCAAGTCAACTAGCTTTTGGGTTTAGGAGAAGAAGCGAAAAAAAGATTTTCAAGATGGCCACCAGGGTGGCCCTCTTGGACTTCCGATCAGCATGGTTTTAGCTATTTTTGATCTACAAGTCACCCTGATGCTTCCTACCAAGTTTGGAGTCAGTTGGCCTTTCGGCTCAGGAGAAGAAGCGAAAAATAGATTTTCAAAATGGCCGCCATGGTGGCCATCTTGGATTTCTGTTTGGAATGATTTTAGCGTCTTTTGATCTATAAGTCACCCCTATGCTTCCTAGCAAGTTTGGAGTCAATTGGCCTTTCGGTTCAGGAGAAGAAGCGAAAAATAGATTTTCAAGATGGCTGCCATGGCGGCCATCTTGGATTTCTGATCAGCATGATTTTAGCTATTTTTGATCTACAAGTCACCCCGATGCTTCTTAGCAAGTTTGGAGTCAATTGGCCTTTCCGTTCAGGAGAAGAAGCGAAAAATAGATTTTCAAGATGGTGGCCATCTTGGATTTCCGATCAGCATGATTTTAGCTATTTTTGATCTACAAGTCACCCCGATGCTTACCTAGCAAGTTTGGAGTCAATTGGCCTTTCGGTTCAGGAGAAGAAGCCAAAAATAGATTTAAGATGGCTGCCATGGCGGCCATCTTGGATTTTCGATTGGCAAGATTTTAACTATTTTTGATCTACAAGTCACCCCAGTGCTTCCTAGAAAGTTTGGAGTCAATTGGCCTTTCGGTTCAGGAGAAGAAGCGAAAAATAGATTTTCAAGATGGCGGCCATCTTGGATTTCCGATCGGCATGATTTTAGCTATTTTTGATGTACAAGTCACCCCGATGCTTCCTACCAAGTATCGAGTCAATTTGCCCAGGGGTGTAGGAGTAGGCTTTTAAATCAATTGTTGACGTCGCATGACGGACGATGGACATTGACTGACCACAATAGTTCACCATGAGCACTTTGCGCTCAGGTGAGCTAACAAGTACAATTTACTACCGAATGTTTTGTCTAAAAATAGCTCAATGGGTGGCAAACAGTTTAGCCCCTGATGTGACACCGCATTTTGTAGCATCTCATGGGGGTTTACAATGTTTGCTCGGGACTGTCTGGCCAAATACATCCAGTAAAGTATGACCAATTTCAATATAATTTTGCAGGAGTGTTACTTTGATGATCCTCTACCAAGATTGTTCAAGCCATTTGGATTCGTCAAAAAACATGGCCGCCAGGGGGCGGGGCTTATTTTCCCTTTATATCTATATAGAAAACTTTAAAAATCTTCTTGTCAGAAACCACTGGACCTATTTCAATATAATTTTGCAGGAATGTTTGTTTGGTGATCCTGTACCAAGATTGTTCAAGCCATCTGGATTTGTCAAAAAACATGGCTGCCAGGGGGCGGAGCTTATTTTTCCTACATGTATATATCTATATGGAAAACTTTTAAAAGCTTCTTGTCAGAAACACTGGGCCGATTTCAATATAATTTTACAGAAACGTTCCTTTAGTAATCCTCTACCAAGATTGTTCAAGCCATTTGGATTCCTCAAAAAACATGGCCACCAGAGGGCGGGGCTTATTTTCCCTATATATCTATACAGAAAAGTTTAAAATTCTTCTTGTCAGAAACCACTGGACCGATTTCAATATAACACGGCAGGAATGTTTCTTTTGTAACTTTCTACCAAGATTGTTCAAGCCGTCATGATACGTCAAAAACCATGGCCGCCAGGGGGGTGGGACTTTTTTTTTTTAACTCACCTGACCTCTGCTCAGGATGAGCTATAGTGATCACTTTTCCTCCGTCCATTAACATTTTCAAATGACTTCACCTCTGAAGCCACTGAGCCAATTTTGCTCAGATTTCATGTGGAGCCTCCTTAGGGTGGGGGAACGAAAGATTGCTAAAATGGTCATGGTCCGTTGACCCAAGATAGCCTCCATGCACATATATGGTAAAAACCTTTAAAAATCTTCTCCATAACCGAGGATGCCTTGGGGCTGAATCTTTGCAAGAATCATCAGGGACAAGAGGTCTACCAAAGTTGTTATAAGATTTGTCGTACGTTGGCATTTGACCTTTTTACGGCAAGGTCAAGTTTGCTTCCCTATGCTTTTGTATGGGAAAAACCTTTAAAAATCTTCTTCTCCAAAACCGAGCATGCCTTGTGGCTGAATCTTTGCACATATCATCGGGAATGGGAGGGCTACCAAAGTTGCTAAAATAATGGTTGTACATTGACATTTGACCTTTTTGCGGTAAGGTCAATTTTGCTTCCTTATGCATTCATATGGGAAAAATGTTCAGAATTTCAAATAACATCTCCTCTGGAGCCTCTGGGCCAAATTTGCTCAAATTTCATATTGAGCCTCCTTAGGTTGGGGGAACAAAAGATTGCTAAAATGGTCGCAGTTCATTAACCAAGATGGCCGCCATGCCCATATATGGTAAAAACATTTAAAAATCTTCTTCTCCAGAACCGAGGATGCTTTGGGGCTGAATCTTTGCATAATTCATCGGGGACGGAGGGTCTACCAAAGTTGCTAAAATTTGACCTTTTTACGGCAAGGTCGTTTGCTTCCCTATGCATTTATATGGGAAAAAAACATTTAAAAATGTTATTCTCCAAAATCGAGGATGGCATGTGGCTGAATGTTTGCATATATCATCGGGAACGGGCGGTCTACCAAGGTTGCTAAAATAATTGTCATACATTGACATTTAACCATTTTACGGCGAGGTCAAGTTTGCTTCTGTATGCATTTGTATGGGCCCCATACATTTGTATGGAAAAAATGTTGATAATTTCAAATGACTTTTCCTCTGAAGCCTCCGGGCCAGTGTTGCTCAAATTTCATGCAGAGCCTCCTTGGGCAGGAGAATGAAAGATTGCTAAATTGGGCATGGTCCATTGAACAAAATGGCTGCCATGCCCATATAATGGTAAAAAAAAATTTACAAATCTTCTTCTCCATAACCAAATAAGCCCTGGGCCCTTATCTTTGCACAAATTATGGGGGACAGGAGAGCTACCAAAATTGCTAAAATGATGGTTCTATGTTGACGTTTGACCTTTTTACCTCCAAGGTCAAATTTGCTTCCCCATGCATTTGTATGGGCCATATACATTTATATTGAAAGTATTCAAGTGAATTGTAGATCAACAGTAGTTAAAATTGTTCTGATTGGAAATCTTAGATGGCCATCATCTTGTTTATATTTATTATATTTCTCTGCCACTGTGCTGTTTACATGTATAAAATCATGATTCTTCAGAATCCACTTAGCCAATTTCCACCAAATTTCACATTGATCCTACTGTTGAAATGTGATTGATGGTTTATTCAAATGATCATGCTCCATTGACTGTCAGGCCCATATATTCATCTTCAAAACTAAGAACTGCTCAAATGATGATCTTTTCATTAGTTGTGATGATAGGATTGGAAAAATGTTGCATAACATCTGCATGTCTGCAGTGACTCAGGTGAGCGAGCCATGGCCCGTGGGCCTCTTGTTTCCCTATATATCTATATAGAAAACTTTAAAAATCTTCATGTTAGAAAGCACTGGACCGATTTCTATATAACTAGGCAAAAATGTTTCCTTGGTGATCCTCTACCAAGATTGTCCAAGCCGTCATGATTTGTCAAAAAACATAGCAGCTAGGGGGCGGGGCTTATTTTCCCTATATATATAGAAAACTTTAAAAATTTTCTTTTCAGAAACCACTGGACCGATTTCATTAATACTTGGCAGAAATCTTTCCTTTTGACCCTTAACCAAGATTGTTCAAGTTATCATGATTTGTCAAAAAAAACATTGCCGCCAGGTGGTGGGTGGGGAGGGAGGCTTAATTTCCCTATATATCTATATAGAAAAGTTTAAAAATCTTCTTGTCAGAAACCAATGGACCAATTTCAATATAGCTTGGCAAGAATGTTGCTTTGGTGACCTGCTACCAAGATTGTTCAAGCAGTCATGATTTATCTAAAAAAAATTCTGCCAGGGGGTGGGGCTTATTTTCCCTATATATCTCTATAGAAAACTTTAAAAATCTTCTTGTCAGAAACCACTGGACCGATTTCATTATAACTTGGTAGAAATCTTTCCTTGTTGACCCTCTACCAAGATTGTTCAAGTTATCATGATTCGTCAAAAAACAATGGCCGCCACTGGGAGGGGCTTATTTTCCAAATATATCTATATAGAAAAGTTTAAAAATCTTCTTCTCAGAAACCAATGGACCGATTTCAATATAACTTGGCAGGAATGTTTCTTTGGTGACCCTCTACCAAGATTGTTCAAGCCGTTATGATTCATCAAAAAACATGGCGGCTAGGGGGGCGGAGCATATTTTCCCTATATAGAAAACTTTAAAAATCTTCTCGTAAGAAACCGTTGGATTGAGTTCAATGTAACTTGACAGGAATGTGCTTTGGTGACCTTCTACTAAGATTGTGCCCTCATGATACGTCAAAAAACATGGCCTTCATGGGGCGGGGCTTATTTTCCGTATATATCTGTACAGAAAACTTTAAAATTCATCTTGTCAGAAACCACCTGACTGATTTTAATATTACTTGCCAGGAATGTTGCTTTGGTGACCCCTTATCAAGATTGTTCAAGCAATCATGATTCGTCAAAAAACATGGTTGCTAGGGGTGGGGCTTATTTTCCCTATATATCTAAATAGAAAACTTTAAAAATCTTCTTGTCAGAAACCACTGAACCCATTTCAATATAACTTGGCAGGATTTTTCCTTTGGTGACCCTCTACCAAGTTTGTTCAAGCTGTCATGATTTGTCAAAAAACATGGCCGTTAGGGGGTGGGGCTTAATTTCCCTATACATCTATATAAGACATTTTAAAAATCTATTTGTCAGAAACCACTGGACCAATTTCAATATAACAGCAGAATTGTTCCTTTGGTGATCCTCTTTCACTATTCAGTTCAAGCCATCATGATGGATGAAAAAAACATGGCCACTGGGGTGCAGGGTTATAAAATTTATACAAAAATTTTAGAGCAGTAAACTTGGCTGAAACTTCAACAGTAAGTATGCAAAGCTGTTTGCTCAGGTGAGCGATATAGGATCATCATGGTCCTCTTGCTTTTTTTTTTTTTCCCCATTGGACCTAGCATGCCAGTTATGCCTGTTTTTGAATCTATTCTGTTCTAAATATTCCCCCCCCCCCCACTCCCCACACACACACCCTTGGATGGGGACGCCAGTGCTGATAAGATCTGCACCAAAAGCAATATACCCCCTCCCGCTTGAGCTAGGATTCTGATATTTATGTCTCCTCCCTTTAGGGTAGGGAGATGTGTATTGTTTTTTCCCTCGGGCGTCTGTCACAAAATCTTGTCCACTCTGTAACTTGAAAATGGTTCAAGCTGTCTCCACATAACTTCATATAAATATCAATCAACATTATCTTACATGCAGAGCACAAGAACCATATGTCTTGCATTTATACTTTTTGAGTTATTTCACTTGGAACTTTATGCGTCACAAAATCGTGTCCGCTCTGAACTTGAAACCTGTTCAAGATATCTTCAAGAAAGGTCATGTAAATATCAATCAGCATTAGACAACATGCAGCGCGCAAGAACCATAACTCTTGCATTTATACTTTTTTGAATTATTATACACCTGTTTGAAAAACGGGACATATTATTTTACGGGGTATGACGTCCGTCAGAAAACTTTTTCGTTTCCGCCTAACGCCTCCTACAGTTTACATCCGATTAAAATGAAACTTGGTATATAGCTAGACCATGATGTGAAGCAGCACATATTGTTTTTGGGCTACAGACCACCAATTATTAGCAGAGCTATGCCCCTTCGAAAATTTCAGAAAACATTTCGTTTCTGGTTAACTCCTACACTTTACATCTGATCAAGCTGAAACTTCATTTATAGTTAGACCATGATGTGGAACAGTGCATATTGTTTTGAGGTTACAGTCCACTTAATATCAGCAGAGTTATAGCCCTTTGAAAATTCCTTTAAACTTTTCGTTTCCGGATAACTGCTCCTACAATTTACATCTGATCAAGCTGAAACTTCATTTATAGTTAGACCAAGATGTGGGGGCAGTGCATATTGTTTCTAGGTCACAGTCCACCAAATATTAGCAGAGTTATGTCCCTTTTAAAATTTCATTAAACTTTTCGTTTCCGGCTAACTCCTCCTACAATTTACATCCGATCAAGCTGAAACTTCATTTATAGCTAGACCATGATGTGGAGCAGCACATATTGTTTCAAGGTTACAGTCCACTAAATATTAGCAGAGTTAAGCCCCATTGAAAATTTCTTTAAACTTCTAGTTTCTGGTTAACTCCTCCTACAATTTATATCCGATCAAGCTGAAACTTCATTTATGCTATAGTTAGACCAAGATGTAGAGAAGGGCGTATTGTTTTGAGGTTACAGTCCACCAAATATTAGCTGAGTTACGCCTAGTGGTGGGACGATTCATCGATGCATTGGTGCATCCCAATACGCTTCATGTATCGATACACATGATGGAGTATCGATATGATGAACGCTTCTATTCAGATTCGCTTATTTGTGTTCGTTACATTCTTTAATCCGGTCTACAAAGTGACATTTTCAGAGCGCGATTTTGATTGGATGACGCTTGACTGATAGCCAATTGCATTTTGCTTTACTCTCATTATGATGGCAGACGAAACTGTGGTTGGAATTTATTCGCCGCCCAGCGGTAAAAATACTAGTTCTGTATGGGAATGTTTCTGCCATCCTATTCTTACTTTTGAAGTTAGCCATTTTTAGTGTTTCAGTATTATGGACAATGCATGTTTAAGGGAAACCATATAGTTGGGGTCATAGTGTTGTTCAAACACATGTTCTAGTTCATTATAATTTCAACACAAAAACATGTTGGAACTTATTAGAAGGTCATTCATTGGTAGGGCTCTTTTAATGAATATCCACAACATATATTCCTTAAGAAAAATAAGAAACATGCCAGTAATTTTTATTCAAAAAGTGTGTTATCTAACTGATAATACAGGTAAATAATAACGTTACTTTACGCATGTTAAAGTTAAATAAAAGTGTAGTTAAAAGAGATTCAGAACCACCACAGAGTAATGTACATCCAGTATAGCAACTGTAGTTACTCTGAATTGTTCAGAAGGCGGTGTCACGAAAAAAGGCATTAACTTAATTACATAATTAGATTTATATGATTTGATGGACCTGGATTTTGCTCTATATCCATATTTTCACACTTTCTTACAACCAGTGGCTTCATCCAATATTAAATTTACATTCAGAGACAAGGCTTTGTGAGAAAATTTACTATTCCTTGAAAAACAACCAACATGAACACTTTGTACTACATGCTTTCACTATCAATTTAATTTCTCAAAATCAGTCAGATGGAAATGCATTCTACTTCTTTTAATGTATAAATAAGAATGGGTCTTTACTGAGGCATCTGTGTAAAACAGATATACATAAATAATCTAACCATGTACTGAAAAACTAAATACAATTATTTCTCTTCTGTTTTGTTTCCTTCTTCACAAAAAAAAATCCATTTTATTATCTGCATATATAAGCCAATGCAGTGATTGGAGTAATGAACCTCTTTATTTTCCAATGAAGTTTACCACCTGATTATTCCAAATGAGTGTATCTCCAGCAGCAATTTCCAATTTCTAGAATTATCAAAGTTCAAGTCTAGATATGCTCCAGTTCATACAAATTCAACACCTGATGTAGCTCCACGATTATTCTGGTGCAATTTTATAAATTTATCTTTATCAACTTATTAAGAAGACGAGCAGATTAAATAAATTTGAAATGGCTATGTTCAATCCAGATTAGCTTTAATAACTGATTGTCATTTGATAGTGCTTCACCTAAGCATCAACAGATTAGCCCGACCAGCTATGCCTACCCTTTTCTGTTTTCAAGAGATTTTCCGATGTCCACAAAAGAAGGGTCATAACGTATAAATGGGCCAGCAGTCTTCAGACAACTCCGTGTCACTGAGGTGTGAATAAAGTAATTTCATGTAGGAGGAATGAATTAAATGCCTGATGTCTTGCTATATTCAATATCGTATAAGTAGATTCTGATACTTTCTTTTCGTTCAGCTTCCGTTGCTAAGCACAACATCAAAGATGGCGTGGGGTGATTGACAAAAGTAGCGCGTGTATTACTACACCGAATTTTGAAGTCTATGTTTCAAATTGCACTATCTAAATCGATTTCAGTTACAGTTATGTTAGCGAAATAGAAAAGCTATAAAAAATTCCCCTGCTTCACATTCAGTTCGCCGTAATAGTGCCGCATTGCGTCTGATTAAGAAGTAGTGCGCGTATGAATATAGCGGTGATGAAAATCCGCTTGTGACGTAGTAAAAAAACCCCATGCGATTGCATAGAGCCAGCTAGCTGTCGCTAGCAGACTCAAAAATATATCAAATGCTTTCTCCTGCAATTTTTACCCAGTATGCAAAGCATTTCCAATTTAACTTGCTTGAGACAACAATTCACAGTTGATAAAAATGTGACATTATCTTTTTTTGTCCTGCAGAAAAACAAGACTTGACATTACATGATTACAGTAAAGAGAAAATCAATGTGAATGTTTAATCCCAGTTTCAGGGCTACAATAAATCGGAAGGGAGACAACACTTGTGACATCCTGTTTGCTTTCCTTCTCACCAAGCCCCTTCTGAAAAGGGGTCTACTCTAAAAGTGAGCAATTTGTTTTTCTTTGAAATTAGACCCATTTTCAGAAGGGAGCAAAAACTAAAGCTAAATAGGCTCACTAATGACAAACTCGTTAACTGTAGTAGCCAAGGTACATATATTTTCAAATACATTGATATTTTTGCTGCATAAATGTGAGTAGCTTTTGCAATGCAAAAGCTACTCACATTTTTTCAGTAAAAATATCAATGTATTTGCTATATTTCAAGACAGAAATTTTCATGTCATGTTTGCTAACAACTTTGTTAAGTTTTGAACAGGACTCAATGATACATCTTGTTCCTTACAATATGACACATAAATCAAATGTAAACATTAATACCAGTAATATACCAAGGAATGTTTTCTGTAAATACAACCTTAAACTTGTATAAATACATACTACAGAGTACAGACATAGGTTTCTAAGTAGTTATAACCCTCAATGTCTCAAAAAAGTTAATTACCATAATAACCCTTAGTATTGGGACACCTTACCTACTTACCATATTTGTCCTAAAATTTGAAATAATCCATTCTATTACCTGTTGATGTGTCTAAAATATTGCTGTGTGTATGGCAAACAAAGTAGATCCTGATCAGATGCTGCATTCTGATCTGGGTCTACTCTGTTTGCAAATGCCTATCTGCCCCAATACTTAGAGTTATTACGGTAGTTGCAGAATCCAATTCTTCCAAAAGAGCTGTTTCCAATTTTTGTAAAGTATTAAAAAACTTGCTAATTGTACAAATACTGCTTCTCTTTTCAAACATCGGAAAACTACATAAACCAGGGCCCAGTTGTTCAAAGCTTCGTTAGCTTAACGAGCTCGTTAAGGATCATTTCGTTAACTGTTCTAGTGGATTCAATACACAATATTCTGATATTTTTTGCTGAAAAAATGTGAGTAGCTTTTGCACTGCAAAAGCTACTCACATTTTTTCAGCAAAAAATTTCAGCATATTTGCATATCACTCAATGTAAATTTTAATGAATCGTTAACTAACGACATCATTAGCTTTGAACAACTAGGCCCTGTTGGGATACTCACAAGAGAAAAGATTTGTATGTATTCATGCAGATCATATACAAAATTGTTCATATATCTGCCATATTTGACCTAATTACCATACTGTGCACTTCGGTTCTTCAAAATTACTTGAAGTATTTGTAGTAAGATTTCCAACTATTAAGGGCACACTTTAAAGAAAGATCAGCAGAGGACTTCATGACGGGCCATGCTAATTTTTTTTTCTGATTTTCCTTATAAAAGCATTTATATATGCAAAAGTATGCATTTGAACTGCCTGAACTAATTCAAATGAGTACTAACGTGATACACAACACATGAAGAGGGCCCTTATGTGAACTGCAGACAATGCAGGTCCTGATCGGCCTGCACATTCAAGCAGGCTGATCAGGAACTTTGCTGCCCACTTACAGAATAAAAGGATACTGTAGTATATGTCGATGAACAAAGAATGTCCAGATCAGACTGCATAGCTATGCATGCTCACCTGGACCTTCGCTGTCCGCATATGGCATAAGGGCCTTTTTCCCATGTTGGTCATCATATGCTTTCATGAAGAAGTAGTCCATAATCTGAAGACTAAGGAATTGACTGTGCACCTTATAGGGTATGTGTGGTTATTAGGTTGAATAAGGTATTTGTGGAGCAGAATGTAAATATGTTTTACTTTTAACCCTTCTCATGCTGAATAAATTAAGATGCCACACCCACTTCTAATTTCCAGCCAATCAGATTACTTGATCCGGGCTTTTGATGAAATTCACATATTTAATGACAAACAGTGCAGATCCAGATCAGTTGGCTTCTGAAGATCGACACTGTTTGCTAAGACAGGGTATGACGTATTTAGCAAGAGAAGGGTTGAGATGGCAACTAGAAGAAAACCAGAGCACCTGCAGTATTTACAATGGTACTACATCAATAAGGTATCATATATAACCTAAATAATTTGGATACCTAACTCCTTAACATACTTTTCTGAAAATTAGAATCTTTAATATACTTTCTAAAAACTTTTGAATTAACAGCAAACAATGTAGACCCTGACTAGATACTACATTTTGCAGCTTCTCATCTGGGTCTACACTGTTTGCTTATGCCCATCTGTCCCAAATACTAAATGCAATACATTTTTATCTCCTAAAACAATGTGGAGATGAAAAATTGATAGAAAAAGTGCATTATCTGATAAAGTAAGTTTGGCAATGTAAATAGATATTATTACCTTCATTCTACGAAGGAACATTTTCAAAATGATGAGTAAATGAAAAAATAATGCATTGAAGAAGGCACAGATAGATAAACAAATGCACTAAAAACTGTGATGTTCTAAAGCTGATTCAAAATTACAAAAAAGCCAGGGCACAGCATTTTCTACAAGAATGTATGTGCACTCAGCGAAGTCTCAGATCAGCCTACACAGTTCTGAGAAAATAAGGCTTGACATTCATCTGAATTTTACAGACAATTCATGTGAAATGTCAAGCTTTATTTTCTCTGAAAAATAAAAATATTAAGAACTTTGTTGAAGTTTATGTCGCAACTGTGTACTAAAATGGGAAAAACAAGCACCAGAGCAGTGAGAGCAGTCGTCTGAGATCAAACAATCCCTGAAGTGAAACTACCTGTTAAGTTTTACAGTTAGTAGACTTCATTTAGGGAAGACACCAGGGCCCAGTTGTTCAAAACTAATGATGTCGTTAGTTAACGTATCGTTAAAACTTTGATTGTTAAATATGGCATATATGCTAATATTTTTGCTGAAAAAATGTGAGTAGCTTTTGCATTTGCAAAAGCTACTCACATTTTTTCAGCAAAAATACCTGTGAATTAGATATTGTACTTACTAGAACAGTTAACATTTTGACCACTAACAAGCTCGTTAAGCTAACGTCGCTTTGAACAACTGGGCCATGAACGGATATAAGTACACAAATGAACATACTAACATATGTAAACTTGCAAGCCTCAGTAGCCTGTGCTAAATCAGATGTGACAAATATGTGAATGTCATCTGCTAGAATTCTGGGCCCAGTTGTTCAAAACGTCGTTAGCTTAACAAGCTCGTTAAGGGTCATTTCGTTAACTGTTTTCGCGGATTCAATATACAATATTCCGACATTTTTTGCTGAAAAATGTGAGTAGCTTTTGCAGTGCAAAAGCTACTCACATTTTTTCAGCAAAAAATTTCAGCATATTTGCATGTCATTCGATGTAAATTTTAATGAATCGTTAACTAACGACATTGTTAGCTTTGAACAACTGGGCCCAGCATATTGCTTTAAAGATTAATGGTGAGATCCATATACATTATAACAAGTGGTTATTTATAAACAACAAATTTACAATGTAAATTTAAACAAGATACTATGGAATACAACACAGCAAGAATATCAGATCCTATTGTGGCTCTACACAGTGTACTAATATGTGCCCTAAATGTTTGAACACACAGGCCTCAGCAAACAGAGTCTTCCCAGAACAAACTGCTCCAAAATAAACAGCTCGACCACAGTCTACATTGTTTGCAAGTCTGTCAGCACAAATCAGACAGACAACATATTGCCAAATGGCTTTGTCTAAATATACTGGATAAGTACAATAAGAGGTTAAGAGTACAAGAATTTAAGGTAATTATGTTAACCCTTAAACTGCCAATTACAACAACTGTCGTCTACTTTGTCATCTGCTTGTGATTTCGGAAGTCATTTTTGCAAACAGTGTGGACCCAGATCTAGGAGAAGTCTGATCAGGATCAACACTGTTTGCCTGCATGCAAAAATAAGTTTGAAAAGTTTGCAAGACTATTCAGCAGATGACATAAACAGAGGACATTTTCAGATGCAGGTTTTCTTGGCATTTTAAGGGTTAAGAGGTATCCAGAATACTTTGTTTTGTCACAAAAAAATATGCTGTAGCAGGATATTAGAATCAGCTCATACAGATGATTCTACAAAGACCCACAATATAAATCTGATCAGATAAGCTTCCTTCATGTTAAACTATGCACTGTACAGCTTTAGGTACATCACCTTTTTTTTTTTATATTTTTCCTATTTTTCCATTAACCCTAGTCCTGCTGAATCCAGATATACCCTGCCTTTGCAAACAGTGTAGATCCAGATCAGTTGGCTTCTGAAGAATTATTGTGTAGAAAATCGAAAAAAAAAAAATCCCTAAATTATTGCCATTTGCTTCCTGACTTGGCACCATAATTAACCCTCAATGGCTCGAACCACCCATGTCTCGAACAATTTTCTATGGTCCCAAAGATGTTCGAGCCATTGAAGTTCAACTGTATCATACATTTACTAGAAAATATGTTCATTTTGCATATGTGATACTAACATGGCTTTCAAGCACATATCACTCTTGTGGAGCACAAAAGGTGAGATAATGGGCTACGTGGGCGATTCGGCTTTTTTGCCCGGACAAAAAAACACACGAGTATCACCAGGTCACATGGGTGATTCGGCTTTTTTGCCCCTGCAAAAAAAAAAACAACATAGCACCACATTTGGAGCACGGTGGTCTTGCCTTTGACTCCACATACGATATCAAATAGGCAAACTTGTCAGAAAGAAAAATGTATGATAAATAGATTTTCATAATATAATACCCCATATCAACCCAAGACATCTATATGATATGGCACTTTTCATATCATACCCTGTATCAACCTGAGACACCCATATCAGCCGGAGGGCCAAAGGTCCTTTGGCTGATATGGGTGTCTTGGGTCAATATCAGGCCCTCGAGCTGATATGGGTGTCTCTGGTTGATATTGGGTATGATATGAAAATTGCCATATAATAATCTCTATTCATCATGCTGGATTATCACACCAAACCTCATCTAGCCCTGGGGGTAATTCTAGACAGCCTAATATACCTGGGCCTTGTAATAACAAAAATCAGAAAATTTTAGTTGAATGAACTGTGTTACCGGTACAGCAATTACATCAGGGCACAGCATTTCCTACAATATTATCTGATTCATCTGAATACAATGTATATGCAAAGCAGAGCAATTTATTGTCTGACACTAGTCTAGCAATGTTCATGGTTAGGCACTAGAACTTACTAACTTACTAAGGGGGCCTGGGGCAGGAGGCAAAGCCTGAGAAGCCAAAGCATTTCAAGCATATAAATATTAGAAAATGAGAAAAATAAGCAGGTTTGTGATAAATTAGGAATTTTTCAGAATTTGGCATACTTTGTTGTGTTTTTTAAGGAATTTTAGAGAGATCTAAAAACACTAGGATCTTTTAAGAATCTATTAACCTTGTCCTGCTGAACCCGGATATATCCTGCCTTTGCAGTGTAGATCCAGATCAGTTAGCTTCTGAAGAAGCCAACTGATCTGGATCTGTACTGTTTGCCATTTAGTATGTGAATTTGTATCAACAATCTGGATCAAGTAATTTGATTGGCTGAAAATTAGAAATGGGCATGGCATCTTAATTTATTCAGCAGGACAAGGGTTAAGGAATTCTGGGAAACCTGTTTTTGCCTTGAATATTCAGACACCTTAACTCCATACTATTTTTATCCTAAAATCTGAATATATCCATTTTCTATACCATTTAGTGTGTCTAAAAATTCGTGGATTAGTGGCAAACAGTGTAGACTCTGATCAGATGTTGTGTACTGTTTGTTTTGTTTGTGTTGAGGTTTTACGGCCAAGTCAATCCAATTAGGGTCATGTCGAGTGTGGTCAGTTTGCCTAACCACGCTTTTACTGGACAGGCTTAGTCTTCCAAGTGGTTAACAAGTATTGTGCACATTCTTTTGCCGGAAACTGACAACTGCCCTTCTTGTTTGTTTGTGTTGAGGTTTAACGGCCCAGTCAACCCAACGGGGTCATGTCGAGTGCGGTCAGTTTATCTAACCACACGTTTACTGGGCAGGCTTAGTCCTCTAAGCATTTAATCAGTATTGTGCACATTCTTTTGCCAAAAACTGACAACTGCCCTTCTTGAATCAGCAGAAGGGACAGAATGACCACAGAAAATATTTCATGATCAATCTCCACAAAAGAATGTTGCCAACCCTGTGGGGGTCGAACCTGCAACCTCATCACATATCTAACTGAGCCACCGAGGCTGGCTGTGTCCTGTGGAACCTGACTGATCTAGGTCTACACTGCTTTCTCAGATCTGTCTGTCCCAACAATTTGGGTAAATACAGTCACCTGAAACTGTTAGACCCCTGGGCCCAGATGTTCAAAGCATTGTTAGCTTAACAAGCTTGTTAATGATAAACTAATTAACTGTTGTAGCTAAGGTATTTTCAAATACATTGATATTTTTGGCTGCAAAAATGTGAGTAGCTACTCACATTGTTTGCAAAAAATATCAATGCATTTGCCGCATTTCAACATCACGTTAGCTAACAACTTTGTTAAGTTTTGATCAAATGGGCCCTGACTGCTAGAGTTAAATAGAACTTGGACAACAAATATGAACACTAATTGTGTACAAAAGCAAAGCTGTATACAGGTACATAAACATATATATATCAGCTTGATTACATGAAATACTGTTGAGAACAGGTACTTAGGAACCCACAACGTATTTCATTCCTACTATGTCTATGAATACACACAGTATATTTTCTGCCATTTTTTTACAAGGGAGACAATTTTTTTGTGAATTCCTGTTTGCTTCCCTGCTCACCAAGCCTTTCTGAAAAGGGGTCTACTATAAAATAAAGAATTTGCTCTCTAAGGGAGAAAATTCTTTCCTTTTAGAATAGACTTTTTGGGCATGGGAAATGTTTTGGCAGTTGTCTTTCTTGAAAGCATAACCATCCCTTCATTCCCCTTAAATGAGCTTGTGACTAAACCTGTTTTGGGGAATATGCCACCACCAGACTGCACAAATTCTGTATGATCAGGACATGCAGATTGCTTTTATAACTAACAAGGTTCAAAGGTTGCTTGTGTGAACTGCATAAGGATAGACCAAATTGCAGAGGTGTGCAATCTGATATATAGAGGATATTTACTCTTTTCCTGTGAATACCATAATAAATATTGTCATCGAGTGTAATGAAAACATCAGTATTTTCACGAGTGCGAATTTGAATGTTTTCATTACACAAGATGAAAATTTTTGATGGTATCCATTGAAAAAGAGTAAATTTTCTTTTTATTTTATTGTTTACACGCCAATGCGCGTTTCTGATGTCATAATTAACATCACCAAACAAAACATGAACGTCATGGCGTTGACGCTCAGTGTTGAACATGTGAAACGCTGGAGAGACAAAAAAAAAAAAATCCGCAAATCGAAATAATTTTGATACCAAAATGTTTCTTACATTCTAACTAAGAAAATGCATACCAACACTTGATACTTTAGTTAAGAAACAAAGAAGTTAGAGGTGTTGAAAAATCTGAAGTGGAGGTAAGATCCACTTCTGAAACAATGCAGAAAACCAAAGTCGCCCAAAGCCAGGAGTAAAAATATAAATCGTATCAGTCACTAGTGAAATGATACGATATCAATTCACTTGTGACTGAAACCACTTTTAATTTCACCAGATGTACACTGATTTCACCGCTAACAATAAAATAAAGACATGTAGTTTACAAAGACATCTTTTGTCATCATGCAGCTTTAATATTCTTCTCCCATTTCAGGCATATTTATTTGTTTGTGTTGAGGTTTTACCGCTAAGTCAATCCATTTGGGTCATTTTTAGCATGGTCATTTATCCTAACAATATTTTTTCCTCGGTGAGCTTAATCCTCTAAACTGTTAACCAGTACTTGTGCACATTCTTTTGCCAGAAACTGACAATTGCCCTTCTTGAATTAGCGGAAGGGAGAGAATGACTGTAGAAAATATTCCATGATCAATCTCCATGAAAGACTGCTGGTGGACCTGGCAGGGATTGAACCTGTGACCTGGTCACCAGTCAGATGCGCATGTACTTTTACTTTCAAAACAACCAAGCACTCAGTCAGTGAAAAGTGCAAAAGGGAAACAACTGGAGTATCTTCACATTGTGGCAAAGTCACGTTTTCATGTTCGCGTTGTGCTGCAGCTAGCCATTACAGTTTTTTTTCTTTCTTATGAACTAGTCAAAAAAAATTAGTGTTTCACCCTAGTGCTGCGTCAACGCCCAGCACATCCGACTTTGGCAGGCTGAGCATGTTAAAATTACAATGAAGCACATTAAACAGATCTTAAAAATTAAATAAATTAACAACAGCGAGAAAAACATCTTTTACTGTTGTAATGCGGGACCAAGCAGGTATGAAGAGCTGTCCATATTATACTTACTATTACAACCCCAAGTGTTGGGACAGACAGGCCTTAGCAAACAGTGAAGACCAAGATCAGACGCCCCAAAACGCGTAGCCTTTGATCCAGACCTACACGGCCTACCACTCACCCAGCAATATAAAAGAGGCATCAAGATGTAGTAAAACAGACTTGTTCAAATTTTAGGACCAGTATGGTAATGTATTAAGGTGTCCCAATACTTAGAGTAAACATAGTAACAGAGGGTATTGGTTTTTTCACATATCAATCAAATTGGCAGTTACTTATTTTTGACATGTGGATCAAGACCCATTGTGAAAATGAGCAGGGCCCAGTTGTTCACAGCTAATGACATGATTAGTTAACGATTCGTTAAAATTTACATCAAGTGATACGCGAGTATGCTGAAATTTTTTGCTGAAAAAATGTGAGTAGCTTTTGCAGTGCAAAAGCTACTCACATTTTTTCAGCAAAAAATATCAGAATATTGTGTATTAAATCTGCTACAACAGTTAACGAAATGACCCTTAACGAGCTCATTAAGCTAACAACGCTTTGAACAACTGGGCCCAGATCGTTAAAAAGGAGATTTCAGGTACACAGAGTTAGGTGTTGACGAAAGATTCCTTTGTTTGTATAGCTCCAGATAAGGTGTAAATTTTAATGCTAAACATCAGAAAACATGAATTATTATTGACCGAATTTTTAATGCCTTCTGAAGTGAAAATCAGTCCAGCTTTTCAACAACTGGTCTTGGACCGAAGAACCGGCATTTTCTTGGGCCCTGATTGTGGGTACTCTTTAGAATTGCCTCATCGAGGCAAGTCTAATGAGTACACACAATGTATATTTTATGGAGAAAATTATCCCAGAATTCTCACCAAATACTCCCCCTTAACAAGTTCTCTGTCACAAGATATTGTTCTGGTTTTGTTTGTGTTGAGGTTTTATGGCCCAGTCAACCCAGTGGGATCATGTAGAGCACAGTCAGTTTACCTAACCACATGTTTACTGGGCAAGCTTAGTTCTCTAAGTGGTTAGAATGACCCTAGAAAATATTTCATGATCAATCTCCACGAAAAAATGTTGCTGACCTCGACAGGGGTTGAACCTGCGACCTCTTGGTCTCCAGTGGGTCGGCGCATCCAACTGAGCCACCGAGGCTGGCTATTGTTCTGGTACACCTTCTGAATATTCATGTTATCTGGAGTTTTGGTATCAATCAGGTCAGTGCCCACATTGTTAAGGTACTACAATTCTCAGTGTCCTATCTGCTTAGAGGACTTGTGAAAGAAAAATATCTGATGATAACTCGGAGATAATTTTCTCCAGTTCTCCATAAAAAACATATATTGTGGGTACACATTAGCAGTGCCTCAATGAGGCACTTCTAATGAGTACCTACAACATACACTGTTATGGAGAAATAAGAAAAATGCTCCTAGAATTATCATAAAATACTGAACCATAACAAGTCCTCCACTTCTTTCTTGCTGTGAAAGTTGTGGTCATGTTGCCTTTCCTTAATTAACATGCCAAATATTTTTTTTTCTGAATATATAATTGCACTATGATTCCAGGATATTCAATCAAGTCAATCGAACTCATCAAACATAAATATCATCATCCTCACCACCCATTCTGTATAAATTCAAGTATCCTTCACTATCTGGTGAACTGGCACCATTATTGTCATTTACATCCTGTCTATTAGTAAGAGCACCATCACTAGATTGGTCAGTATTCATAGCAACCACTGGTCCCTCCTGAGTTCTGTTTTCCCTTCCAGAATTCCCATATGTTTCATATCCTCTATGTGTAGGAGACCTGTCACTAATTTCTTGTCTAGGAACATATCTATCATTTCTGTGTTCACCGGGAACATGTCTATTATTTCTGTGTTCACCAGGAACATGTCTATTATTTCTGTGTTCACTAGGAACATATCTATTATTTCTATGTTCACCAGGAACATGCCTGTCATTTCTATATTCACTAGGAACATTATCACTTCGGTGTTCACCAGAAACATGTCTATCACTTCTCTGTTGACCAGTCAGATTTTGTCTTGAAACTTGTTTATCAGTTTCTGTACGGCCTGTCTGTGTGGGTTTGTTTACCTCACTTTGTCTATTTCTCACACTGTCTGTTGAAGCTCTGGACTGTCCAGTATTTCTCCTCGTTTGGTTTAGGATAGGCAAATGTGCCAATCTTCTATTTCCAGGTGCACTGTAAGTATTATTTCCACAAGTATTTTTATAATTATCTTTTCGTTGATTTTCAGTATTTCCATGGCTGTTGATATCAGTGTTTCCACTTGTATATTTATTTTCTTGCTTCCGGCTACTGTCTTGATTCCTGCCATTTCCTTTGTAACTAGGACTTTCATTATGCTCAGGGCTTCGATGATTTTGGTTTTTTCCATTTAAATGAGTTCTTTTGCTTACATCATTGGACAGTAAGTATGCAGGCATTCTTGAAGGACTCTGGTTAGGATCTGGACATTTCATATTTGGTCCATCATACACAACCATAACTTCATTTTGTGAATCACAACTCTGATCTTTATTTTCAGGTATATGACAGTTCTCTCTCTTCACCGCTTCGTTAGTTTTTTTTTGTTTTGTTCTTGGATCCTTGTAATTCTCTGTTCTGGACTGTGCCTGGTCTACATGCCAAGCTCTATCAGCTGATCTATTTCTACTCTGTTCACTGTGCTGTTGTGCAGGATATGTACTTGTATGATATGTTTGGTTTCTATCTGTCTCATCCTTAAAAATGGACAGATTTCCTGATAAAGCTGGACAACTTCCATTCTTAGGACTCTGTGGCCCACCATTTCTCAACTCGCTTGTCCTCCCATGGTGGTCCTCAGATCTTTTTATTCTTTCTACATGTAAGTCTGAACTGGCACCAGCTAATGACATTGTCGGCAACACTTCCATGCTGCGACTACTGCCAACTTTGTTAGAATCTGGAATGACAAAATTATGTGCACTTGGTCCATTCTTCTGAGAAATTTTATCTCTATATTTGCTTTTGGTCTCACTTTTAACACTGTCTTTAGCCTTTGTTTCCTTTCGAATTCTTTCATTAGTATTTGGTGAATCTGACAATCTGTCTGTGTTCAGTGAGGTAAGAGAAGTGTTTCTATTTCCACTATGCTGGTTAGATGACACTTCAGTTTCATCTACTTCTGACTCAGAGCTTGACAAACGGCTTGTATCAGTTCTCTCCTGACTTCTAGGTGATTGTCTTCTGGTAATTCCCCATGGGGAACCTTCTTCACTTGAAGAGCTTGAAGATACCGGGTTGTCATTTCGTGAAGCAACATCTGATTGGCTACCGTCAGTGGAGCTGGGGCTCCCAGGGGATAAAGAAGGTATAGCAGAAGCAGCCTCAGTTCCAATAGCTTCTGTGTAAGATGGTGGTTGAGGTAATGTAGGATCAACTGAACTTCCGAATGCCTAGAAATATATGTAAATATATGAGTCAGAATGGTATTTTGTTGTGTATTATAATTATCATGAAGATTTGAAAACCGTAACTCCATACAATACATTAAAAAATTCCAATTTGATCAGAGTCTACATCAAATGGGCTGCATCAAAAGAAAAAGTGGCCTTAAGCATAGCTCTTAATAAGATGCTTTTTTTTCAATCCAAAAGTATTGATTTTTTTCTTATTTCTCCACGAAAACATATGTTGTGGGTACTCATTAGAAGTGCCTTCTAATGAGTACCCACAACATATGTTTTCGTGGAGAAATGAGAAAAATATTTACCACTCTTATCTAGACCTATGCCTTAAGCATCCGCAAACATGCATTCAGATCATCCTGCACACACCCATGGTATCATCCAGGCCTTTACTCTCCATTCATACATTCTGTAGTATCCAATGATTCTGTTAGGAAAGTGAAGGCCCTGATCAGATTGCATGGATGTGCAGGCTGATCTGGCCCTTCACTGTTCGCACATGCCTGAGGACGTTTTTTGCATGGGGCAACCCAAATAAATATAGTATGAACAAACTACCATAATAATCCTGTTTTGGAACAGACAGGTTTGAGCAAACAGAGTAGACCCAGATCAGATGCTGAAGAATGTGGCATCTGATCAGTATCTACACTGTTTGTGTTTGACACTCATCAAGCATTGCTTTAGTCACATTAACATGAGGCAAATTGGGAATGTTCAAATGTTAGAAGTATGATAAGGAGTTAAGGTATCTAATATTTAGGGTAAATGTAGCTACTGGGTATCTTTGACTAGCCTGTGTGAAGTACAGTCGATCTTCAATGGCTCAAACTTCTTTTGGACCATAGAAACTTGTTGGAGATATGGGTATTTTCAGCCACTGATGATTAATCATGGTGCCAGGACAGGAAGCAAATAGCGATAAATTAGGAAAATCTTTTCATTTTTTTAACACAATAATTGTATGTTGAGTGTACTCATTACAACTGCTTTGATGAGGCAATTATAATGAGTATACATAACATACAATTTCATGCTAAAATAAGAAAATTTCCCTAAATATTTGTTTTCTTGAGATATCAGAAGATTTCCACAGGGACGCGATTAGGAATGTGAATTGGCCATGGTAAACGAGCCATCGGCGTTCAAGCTATTGAGGTTCTACAGTATAATATAGAGATAATAATGCCTAAATACTATATTTTGAAACACACACACACACACACACACACACACACATGTACATGCACACACATAACACAGATTTTGATCACAATGCACTTAGGCTGTTCTGCATTCAGCTCAATATATGCTTTTCGAATAGATTTCTACCCAGCAGGCACATGATGTAAATATAACGTCGCCTCAACGTCGATGCAACGTCATGACGTTGCATCGACGTTGAGGCGACGTTATATTTACGTCATGTGCCCGCTGGGTAACACTTTTTCTACATATAAGTGTGTTATGGGAATTTATTAGAATCACAAACATATTACAAGAAGAATTGCCTCTAAAATTTGATCTGTGTTAAACATAGCTACAGATAAGAGGGGGTATCTACATAATATTTTTCTTATTTCTCCACAAAAACATATGTTGTGGGTACTCATTAGAAGTGCCTCGGTGACGCACTTCTAATGAGTACCCACAACATATGTTTTTGTGGGTGGAGAAAACATGTTGTGGGTACTCATTAGAAGCGCCTCACCGAGGCGCTTCTAATGAGTACCCACAACATATGTTTTCATGGAGTAATAAGAAAGATATCAGCATTTTTCGGATGAAAAAAGCGCCCAATCTGTTGCTATGGTTAAATACAGATAAAATCTGTCATTTATTTTCTCATCTACGGCTTTGATACCTTTTTGAACAACATTGTCAGACCTACTCCACTTTGGACATCTTTCAAAAATGTTTTTTTTTTTTTTTTGCCTGGTGCTTTACAGAAAAGAAGTAAAATTGCATTTTTTTTTTTTTTTTTTTTTATGATTTAATGTGAAACCTTTTGTCATAACTGTCTCTGCACAAAAGTTTTATTCTGTTCATTGGTTTTTAAAAAATCAAATATTTTCCCCATGGTAAAAATGACTGCAAATTATGCAGAAATTGGTATGGTAGGTAAATTGGAGGGAAATTTTTAGATTCACTTGCTCAATTTTTCTGAAATTTTCACAATATTGTCTTCAAACATCAATCATTCAAAATCAGAAAAGAAATTTAAAAATACTATCTTAGACAAAATTAAAAAAATTCACTTAACTATAGAAATAGCATAGATCAGACCAATTTTTTCGCTGTTAATTTAAATTTAGGGTAAATACTTGAGAACAAAACCACATAAACAGAAAAGACAGATGGTTTCGGACTGATTGTGTTGGGGTTTAACGACACGTCAACCCATGTGGGTCATTTTGTGTCGTCTCCCAGAGGAAGGGAGAAAAGAGATAGAAGAGATAGTAGAAGAGATGAAAGAGAGGGACAGGGAAGAAAGAGGAACAGGAATGAAAGTGGAGAAACAGAAGAAATAAAAACATTCCCCCTCTACCCTAACCTGCTATAAAGATAGCAGGCCTTGCCCAAATGTAAGCAGTATCAGTTGGATGCACCGTTGACATAAGATACAACACCTTTGCACCACCTAACTGGCCCCGAAATGGTTTCTGATAAGATATGGACGATCAGAACAAAAGATTTTCATTTAAAATAAAATGCCAAGAAAAAAAGTCTTTCCTCATGCTGTCGAAAGGACAGGTTGTCTGAATTGAGCTTTTACAGCCCAATCAACCCATTAAGGTCATGTAGAGCCAGTGATAGAAAAAAAGAGAAAAAGACAGTACACTTGAGATAAAGCAATGGGTTAAAACATGAGCTGGTAGCAAAACTTGTACTTGTTAAATGTATCATTTTTGTTTTGTAAACCTATTGTATTAGACATGTAATTGTTGGAGATTCTCTGCACATCTAGTCAATATTAACACTTCATCTGAAAGAAAATGGCTCCACATTTTAAATTTGAATCATTTAATTATTGAGTCAAGCACACCACAGCCACAAAATATTATTATTACTCCAGGGAAACTTTCTGGTTATGCAGTCCTTCAAATCTGCATAGTGTATTTATTGTAATAACCCTAAGTATTTGGACAGACAGACCTTTGCAAACAGTGCAGACCCAGATCAGATGCTGCAGTTAGCAACTAGTTTAGCCATTTTTCTGTAGGAATATGTAAATCTCAAAATTCAAATTGGACTGTTCCAATATATAATGTGGGAGGGTCTATTCAGTCTACAATGGGTTAAGGCAGACAACAGTAAACTTCAAAGTATTACATACCACATTTTCATACCAGCCAGGGGGATTCTGTATAGCTTCATCATAACTGGGTGGAGCATCTGCCTCACCTCTGCCAAAGAACCTATGACGTCTTCTCCGTCGCCGACCTTAAATCATACATATCAGCTATCTACATGTTATGTCACATAGCTCTAGTTAAGGCGCTTTTCCCAATACAAAAATATTGATATTTTTCTTATTTCTCCACGAAAACATACGTTGTGGTACTCATTAGAAGCACCTCGCTAAGGCGCTTCTAATGAGTACCCACAACATACGTTTTTGTGGAGAAATAAGAAAAATATTAACCTGATACCCACTCTTATCTAAACCTATGATGTCATATCATCATATATCATGCAAAAATTCTTTTAACTCATAGAGCATTCAAAATTGTAGCAGTAATTTCAAAAAGGACTGTGCATATGTGGAGTCTGATTTTGAGCCATTTTTGTACACTCTTTATAACACTATTGTTGGGGTCCATAGCATAAACCATGTTAGTTATACCCAAACAAAAATGTATAGATTATATTGAAAAATGACCATTTATGGTCATTTTTCAATATAATCTATACATTTTTGGAATCCATCTTTGCACCAGGTTATATCCAAAACCGTGTTATAATGGACTGTTTTATAAAGAGGTTGTAGTGTATTTGCTCATTTTGAGCATTAAGTGCCTTCTTCTGAAAAGGGGTCTACTCTAAAATGAAAGATTCTGCTCCCATCCCATTGGAGTAGACCACTTTTCAGGAGAAGGCAAACACAATTTTGACAGTTGCCTCCCTTGAGGGATATCCATTCCCCTTTCAGCATACTCATATTGTGGAATGCCTAACCACAGGTCTAGATAAGAGTGGGTAGCCCAGTTTCATGTATTTTCGCGTTACTAACGGTAAAACGTTTCATCATAACTACTCACAGAGACAAATGCTGAAATTAATCCTGAAGTCATCTAATTTATTATCTGAGCATTTATTTTATGTATAAATAACGCAGTTCTGTGGATTTGTTTTGTGAAAGCATTTGTGTAAACAAGCCAACCATATTGCTGCCATTTTGAACCAAAAGTCATGTGACTTCACGTTAAGATTTCGGCCAGAAATTATCATGTGATTGTCATGTGATCTTTGCAAATTTTGGCCATTTTCAAAACAAAGTACCGATGCCTTAGATTTGACATTTTCATAAAAAAAATAAGTTAGTCTTAGTTATAAAAGTCAATTTAATAGATATAGGCGTAAATGTCATTAAGAACTGTTATCACTTTGGTCAAGATCTTTCTTTTCTAAGTGCAAATCACAAAAAAACTGCTGTTACAGTGTATTTCTGAAAACGAACCTTGCCCACTAGAGCGTGACTTTGTAGCTAAAACATCCAACAGATATATGGCGCTGCCATTTATTTTCATAGAGAAGTCAGTTTAATGCGATATTGAATTTAACGCGAAAATACATGAAGGGAGTATATCAGGTAGGGGTGTAAACATATATTGATGCATCATGATAGTAATTGCCATGATAGTGCTATCGTGATGGTGTTTTCAACTATCGATAACTATCACCGATAGTCTTTTCAACAATCGACGGTTTTGATAGTTCTTGTGCTTGTAGATTTTCTCCTTCTGTAATACCATATCTAAATTAACAAAGTCTGAGAACAAAAAGAATTTCTGTTTTACAAAGATGTTTGTTAAAATGATGGCCAAGCTGATATTTAAGAGGGCCGTAATAATAGGTATCTTTACAGGTAGTCTGCTTTTATAAAATCAATGAACTTCATTAAAATACTGTCTGATTTCAGGATAGTAATAGTAATGTGATGCAACATGATATTAGACCCTTGATAGTGATTGTATCATGATAGGGATATCTCTGAGAGTGACGGTATCATGATAGTCATAATTTGGCATGATAATCAGCCCTAGTATCAGGCAAATGTTTTTCTTATTTCACCAAAAAAACATGCACTACAACTGCTTTATAACATGGTTCATTATAACACAGTTTTGGATATAACACGGTTCAAAGATAGATCCCAAAAATGTATAGATTACATTGAAAAATGACCATTTATGGTCATTTTTCAATATAATCTATACATTTTTGTTTGGATATAACATGGTTGTTTAACTAACACGGTTTATGCTATGGACCCCAACAACAGTGTTATAAAGAGGTTATGGTGTATGCTGTGGGTACTGATAAGAAGTGCCTCACTGAGTCGCTTCTAATGAGTACCCACAACATATGTTTGTGGAGAAATAAGACAAATATCAATACTTTTGGACAGAAAAAAAGCATCTTATCAGGAACTATGCCTAACTAACCATGTTGGATTGTAAAGATTCTGAACAAAAGTAAAGACAGGCAGCAAGATTTAGATTATTAACCCTTGTCCTGCTGAACAAATTAAGATGCCACGCCCATTTCTAATTTACAGCCAATCAGATTACTTGATCCAGATTGTTGCTATAAATTCACATACTTAATATCAAACCGTGCAGATTCAGATCAGTTGGCTTCTTCAGAAGAAAATCACACCCACCCAACAAATGGCCCTAGCTTACCTCTCCTGCTAGCCACCTCTTCACTCAGTGTCTGTAATCTATCATTCATTCCTGCCTCTCTGAGTCTAGCCCTCCGACAACGCCGTACCATGACAAACAAGAGACAGATCACCATGATGAGGAATACTGAGATAACCATAGGAACGATTACACCAATAGTTATTGTATACTGGTAGCTTCTGTCCCAAAGACCTGAAGAACCTGAAAACAAATTTGCAAAATCTTCAGCCATTTTACACATATTGTTCTAGTTGAAGAGCTTAACCTGATCAGCACCATTTCTATTCTCCGCATATGGTTGTGTACTGTAGAATTTTTACTGGCCAAATGGAAAACTACTGCTCTGACTGTCAGGATTCAGATTTCCAGATAAGAGGGGTGCCAGATGGTAAGTTTTATTTCTCCATAAAAATAATTTTTTTGGAGCAAATTAACTTTGCATCAGCAAAGTGACTCTATTGAGTATGTCTGAATGAGCAACTGTGAAGAGGGGCAATTGTCCTAAGGGTAACTGTCCGAAGGAGCAATCATCTGGAGAGGCAATTGTCCTACAACCTTTTCAATTTTAGAATAAACGAAAAAAAAAAAACAACAAAAAACAACAACAACAACAAACAAGAGGACAATGATGGTCCTATATCGCTCACCTGAGCAAACAGCTTTGCATACTTACTGCTGAAGTTTCAGCCAAGTTCACTGCTCTAAGATTTTTGTATAAATTTTATAGCCCTGCTCCCCAGCGGCTATGTTTTTTTAAAGCATCATGATGGTTTGAACTGAATCTTGAAAGAGGGTCACCAAAGGAACAATTCTGCCAAGTTATATTGAAATCGGTCCAGTGGTTTCTTACAAAAAGATTTTAAAATGTTTTATATAGCTATATATGGAAAATAAGCCCCACCCCCTAATGGCCATGTTTTTGACGAATCATGACAGCTTGAACAAACTTGGTAGAGGGTCACCATAGGAACATCCCTGCCAAGTTATATCGAAATCGGTTCAGTGGTTTCTGACAAGAAGATTTTTAAAGTTTTCTACTTAGATATACAGGGATGTTTTCAACTTGATCCTATTGAAATATGATGCATTTTTGCACCTTGGAACTTGGTCTATAATACACTGAAAAGTAATGCATGTTATAAATAGGAACCTCATTCTTTAAATTAAAGTTTGTGCAAAATTTTGGTGCATGGGTGCATGTAATACACAGTGAAATATGGTACCAGTTTTTGCAATGATGCTGCCTAGTAGGAAATTTGGTTAACTCAAGCAATCAGGGCCCAGTTGTTCAAAGCATCATTAGCTTAACGAGCTTGTTAAGAGTCATTTTGTTAACTATTTTAGCAGATTCAATACACAATATTCTGATATTTTTTGTTGAAAAAATGTGAGTAGCTTCACATTTTTTCAGCAAAAAATTACAGCATATTTGCGTGTCACTCAATGTAAATTTTAGCGAACTGTTAACTAATGATGTCGTTAGCTTTGAACAACTGGGCCCTGATGTCGATTTCAGATACTAGTCTCCTTACCATACTTGTTCTAAAATATGAATAAATCCATTTTTTTTTTGTTTTTTTTTACTGATTTTGGGTTTTACGGCCCTTTCAAGAATATTTCACTTATATCGAGCCAATCATTCATCAAAAGTGGGCGAAAACTGGAGAACCCGGGAAAAAACCACCTGACCATCCATAAGCAGAACTTTGCTTTCCCACATGTGACCCTAGCTAGGCTTGAATCACAGCAGTGAGAAACCTAATGGATTAAGAGTCAACTCTCCTATCCACTAGGCTACACAAATCCATTTTACAACATGTTAATGGATGAAAGGTAAACTGCAGACCTGATCATCTGCACTGTTTGCTCAGGCCTGTCTGATATTTCGGATAAAGATGGTATGCCAGTAGAAACAAGTGACTTTCTTACCATCATATGAGCATCCTGTAGTCTCATCTGTGTTGTCACCACAGTGGTCAAACCCATCACAGATCAGAGATTTGTCAATACAGCGACCATTGTTACATGGAAACATCAGAGTGTCATGTTTACAGTTTGCTGAAATACAAATGTAAGAAACAGTCATAGCAATTTTATTTTATAACTGAAGCAAATAGGAAAAAAGAACACAAAGACATAGATAAGATGTTAAAAATTATAAAAAATATCACAAAATTTATCATCTTACCTGAAGCTTCAAATTACAGTCAAATGCAATGGCTCCAACATCTTTGGGGCCATGGAAATTGTTCTAGACATGGGTGGTTAAAGCCACTGAGGGTTAATCACAGCCCAGGTCAAGAGGCAAAAGAGTATAGTTTAAGGACGTCTTTTTTATCATCTATAAAACAATTGTATACTGAGTATACTCATCAGAATTGCCTCTATGAGGCAATTATAATGAGTATGTTGTGTGTACTCATTATAATTGCCCCTATGAGGCAATTATAATGAGTACACACAACATACATTTTCATGATAAAATAAGAAAATTTCCTTAAATATCCCTAAATATTTGCTTTTTTGAGCAACTGGAAGAATTTCCTAGGGACTCAAAAAATGAGTTCAAATCAGCCAGGGCAAACAAGCCATCAGTTTTTTAATCATAAGTTTTACTGTATTAAAAACAACTTACAGGAATAGGTCTCCTTGTAAGATGCATACGCAAAAACAACTGAGTCAGTCGATGAAAGAGTGGCATTTATATGTATATAAAACCCAACATCATCTGTGTGAGGGCGATAGTGGTTGACACCCAGATCAGAATGCATCACATCAACAATGTTGCCAGCTGAAGTTATTCCAGAACGAATCGTAATCTGGTTTCTGCCAAAAGGACCTCCTGAAAAAGGAAAAAAACAAAATCATACCCACTGTGGGAAAAAACCAATTAGTTCAGCAAGGTAGCATAATTAAGAACAGCATTAGGGGAGAAAATTATCCTAGAATTAGCGTAATTAATACTCCTCTGTTTACAAGTCAGCCACTTCTCCACATAAAACTTTATGTTGCATATACTCATTAGAAGTGCCTCCACAGGGCATTTCTAATGAGTACCCACATCTTTTTATAGTGCTGAGGAGTTGTTAAGGAGGACTATTTGGTGATAATTTTGGGAGTTTTGAGTTGAGGTTTTACGGCCCAGTCAACCCACTAGGGTTATCACTTTCCTGGGCAGGCTTAGTCCTCTAAGCAATTAATCAGTATTTGTGCACATTCTTTTTCTAGAAAGATAATTTTGGAAGAATTTTTCTTACTTCTAAAAGAAAATACATGTTTTGGGTACTCATTAGAGGCACCTCTACGATGCACCTCTAATAGTGCCTCTGTGATGCGCCTCTAATAAGTACCCACAACATATATTTTAAGGAGGAAAAAAAAAATTATCCCAGAGATGTCTACTCTGTTAAAGTACCTTGGTCATGGATAAAATAAACTGCTGAATGCTTTATAATATTTTGCCATGGCGGCCATATTGGATTTCCAATCGGAACGATTTTTGCCTTTTTTGATCTATAAGTCACCCCGATGCTTCCTACCAAGTTTCAAGTCAACTGGCTTTTGAGTTTAGGAGAAGAAGCAAAAGAAAGATTTTCAAGATGGCTACCATGGCGGCCATCTTGGATTTCCAATCAGCAGGATTTTAGATATTTTTGATCTACAAGCCACCCTGATGCTTCCTACTAAGTTTGGAGTCAATTGGCCTTTCGGCTCAGGAGATGAAGTGAAAAATAGATTTTCAAGATGGCTGCCACTGTGGCCAACTTGGACTTACAATCGGTCTGATTTTAGCTATTTTTGATCTACAAGTCACCCCAATGCTTCCTACCAAGTTTGGAGTCAATTGGCTTTTGGGTTTAGGAGTAGAAGCGAAAAATAGATTTTCAAGATGGCTGCCATGGCTACCATCTTGGATTTCCGATCGGCACGATTTTAGCTATTTTTGATCTATAAGTCACCCCAATGCTTCCTACCAAGTTTGGAGTCAACTGGCTTTTGGGTTTAGGAGAAGAAGCGAAAAATAGATTTTCAAGATGGCTGCCATCTTGGATTTCCTATCGGCAAGATTTTAGCTATTTTTAATCTATAAGTCACCCTGATGCAAGTCACCTCCTAGCAAGTCTGGAGTCAATTGGCCTTTTGGTTCAGGAGAAGAAGCGAAAAATAGATTTTCAAGATGGCGGCCATCATGGATTTCCGATCAGAACGATTTTAGCTATTTTTGATCTACAAGTCACCCTGATGCTTCCTACCAAGTATCAAATCAATTGGCCCAGGGGTGTAGGAGGAGTAGGCTTTTAAAGCAATTGTTGACGCCACTCTACGCTCGACAGACATTGACTGACCACTATAGCACATCATGAGCACTTTGTGCTCAGGTGAGCTAAAAACACACAAAACATCAATATCTTTTGTTGAAAAAATAAACACCTTATCTGTAGCTATGCTTCATGACAAATGTAAATAAATGGTAAATTACTGTCAGTGTACCCGTGGTCATAAAAACTTTCATGTAAGCCTGGGTTCTAAGGATGTTCAAATTTAAAATAAACTTACTGTCAATGATTCTCTTCTTCATTAGCCTGAGAAAAATTCCACTGTAGCCAGGCAAAGCTTTCACCACCCATATACAGTCAAAATAACCTATAGTTGGTGTATCTTTGGAGAACTCAATCTTCCCACCCACACTGTCTAAATGGTAGCCATTTCCTTTACAGCCTAATCCAAATCAGAGGAAAACATAAATTAGCATAACTACAGATATGGTACATGGTGACATCCAAAAAATAAACTATTTTTTATAATGTACACCACAACCTCTTTATAACACTATTGTTGAGGTCCATAGCATAAACCATGTTAGTTAAAAAAAAAAACGTGTTAGTCAAACAAAAATGTATAGATTATATTGAAAAATGACCATTAATGGTCATTTTTCAATATAATCTGTACATTTTTGGATCCATCTTTGAACCGTGTTATAGCTAAAACTGTGTTATAATGAACCATGTTATAAAGAGGTTGAAGTGTATTTTCTTACCATATTTTACCTAAGTATTGGGACACCTTATCTACCTATCACACTTGTCCTAAAAATTGAATTGTCCCTTCTGCTACCTGTTGATGTATCTAGAATATTGCTGTAGGTATGACAAACTGCGGCATCTGATCTTGGTCTACACTGTTTGCAAAGGTCTATCATTCTGTCCCAATACTTAGGGTTATTACGGTATTTCTCTGTGTATATGATGTGGACACACTTATACAAGACTACCTTATGTGCAAGTCTTTTCAGAGCATTGGAAGCTATTTTCTTTTAAACATTAAAAAACAACAACAACAACAAAAAAAAAAAAGGTCAGTATTTGCCTATTTTGCTCGTAAATGACTTGGAAATTTAAGCAAATATTACATCTTTCAAGTAGTAACACCAACATATTTGCCTCTCTTTTCTGATTATTTTCCATAAAAAATAAAAAAAAAACGCACATCAGAACATCACCACTGCTTTATAATACTAATACTGGGATCTAAAGCAAAAACTGTGTTAACTTGTATCCAAACAAAATGTATAGACAAAGATATAGCAAAATGACCATAAATGTTTATAATCTATCCCTTTTTTGTTTGACAATAACACTTTTTGTGTCCAGCTTTAAAATATCTTACAATGTACTGCCCTATAAAGAGATATCAGTGTATGTCATCATATTAGTAATCTACCTTTATTTTTGTCTTTTTTTTTTTTTTTTTTTTTTTTTTTTTTTTTTTTTAACACTTACCATGATATGGACAGATTTTGCAGATGACAAATTGATGATATTTTTTCTTATTTTTCCTAGAAAATAGGATCTGTCACTTAATGCAAATTGTCTCCTCAGGAGATGATCTGCATGAAGTGTCATAACCAATTTTCTAGGAAAAATAAGAAAAATATTTCAAAATGTCGCCTGCTGAAATTTTTACCAGCATGCAAAGAATTTTTACCAAGCATGCAAAGAGTTTTTTTTTTTTTGTTTTTTTTGGGGGGTTTTACGGCCCTTTCAAGAATATTTCACTTATATCGAGCCGATCGTTCATCGAAGGTGGGTGAAAACCGGAGAAAAACCACCTGACCATCCGTAAGCAGAACTTGGCTTTCCCACATATGACCCGAGCGAGGCTCGAACCACAGCGGTGAGAAACCTAATGGATTAAGAGTCAACTCTCTTATCCACTAGGCTACGGGGGCCCGTCATGCAAAGTATTAATTGAGCAATATGAAATGTTATATGTTTGAGTTAATGTTTAATGGCCCTGTCAACAATATTTCAGTCATGTCAAACAATCTCCCAGAGACAGAGGAACAGAGAAGAGAAGAATAAGATAGATGAGAAAAAAGCTACTAATCCTGATCTTGTTTCACATGAGTTGAAAACCTGCCTGCCTAAAGCCAATAATTGTAGGGCCAGCCTTCTGATTCAATTTCAGCAGGATTGTGTACCACCTGCCATAATGGTCTTACATAAAGATCTAAATTATTATAAGAATCTATCATGGGTGTAAGGAGGAGATAGAAACATCCATCCTGAGGGTAACTGCTTGGCATCACAAGGTTTGCCGAGTGATGTCAGACTGTGATCCCGAGGGACAGATTTTTCTATCTGTCCCTCACATCCTTGGTAGATTCTTGCATACCTTTCATTTCTGAAAGTGGAGTTTTGATAATACATTCGCTTTCATTGCAGACGTCTGCCATATTTGAAGACAATACCTTGACCTTTCGCGATGTCATAATGTTCAGTGACGCCAACTTTAATGATGGCATATCACAACTTATTATACAACCAGAGTATATCAAACACATGAAAATTCTCGATTTTTATCTTTCCCAAGCGAGGCATAAGAGCGTGTGAGATAAGATTTGGAAGCACCAGTGTAATTTGCAGAGATCCTTATATGGTATGCGAGAAAAGGGATTTCATAACTGCAGACTAAAGAGTACCAATATTTTTCTTGTATCTCTACAAAATCATATGTCGTTGTTCTCATTTGAAGTGCCTCACTGAAGTACCCACAACATGTTTTCATGGGGAAATGATAAAAATAGTATACCTCAGCTTATCTGGAGCTATGGACTTCCTTTCAACCTAAAAGCAGATATTTTTCTTATTCTCAAGGAAACATACCATGCACAATGTGGGGAAAAACATCCTTATGTCATATGCAAACAGTGAAGGTTTTGTGTTGAGATTTTACGGCCCAGTCAACCCAATGGGGTCATGTTGAGCGGGGTCAGTTTACGTAGCCACACGTTTACTGGGCAGGCTTAGTCCTCTAAGCAGTTAACCAGTATTGTGCACATTCTTTCGCCAGAAAATGACAACTGCCCTTCTTGAATCAGTGGAAGGGAGAGAATGACCGTAGAAAATATTTCATGATCAATCTCCACGAAAGAATGTTGCCGACCTCAGCGGGGGTTGAACCCGCGACCTCCTGGTCTCCAGTCGGACGGCGCATCCAACTGAGCCACCCAGGTCTGCAAACAGTGAAGGTCCAGATGAGCATTTGCTCATCCCTGCTGTCTGATTTGAGCAGTCCCTGTTTGTCAACATATACTATAGCATCCATTCATTCTTGTAGCGGACAATGAAGTCCCAAATGTGCAGACTGATCAGGGCCTGCATTGTCCATAAAGTACATAAGAGTCCTTTTCATGAGTTGCACATCATACGTAGCAGATACTCAATGAAATTGCCTTAGAGATGCAATTCCAATGAGTATAAACAAGCCTGTCGTGCAGAAATGAGAGGTCTAGAAAAAAACAAAAAAAAAAAACAAGCCATGGTAGAATATCATCAATTTCTGGAGATGAGAAAGTCTGTAGGAACTGATTGAAAACTGGAGAAGTTGCAGCCAAAAGAGATTGGACAGAGCCTACTTCTAAAGATCCCATCAACTACACAGAGCTAAAATTATAACTACGGTAAATGTCCTAAAATTTCGAACACCAAAGTGTCTGACAAAATGACACATGCAAACTGAAGTTCCAGATCAGACTGCTCTTGAAGGAGCCGTCTGATCAGAGTCTACACTGTTTGCCATTCCACAAAGTATTTTAAGCAACAGGTGCATAGAAAGCAAAATTTAGGCCAAAATAGTTTGGAATAAAGTGTTCGAAATTTTAGAACATTTAAAGTACACTTACCTGTGTTGGGTTTCTGTATTGCGTACTGGTCTGGAAGAGAAACAATGAAGCATTAAAAGCACATAACAACAGCCATTAGTTTTAATACACCATAGCTGTTGATAATGCTTTTTTCAATCCAAAATTGATATTTTCCTTATTTCTCCACGAAAACATATGTTGTGGGTACTCATTAGAAGTGCCTCACCAAAGGCACTTCTAATGAGTACCCACAACATATGTTTTTGTGGAGAAATAAGGTAACTATCAATACTTTTGGATTGAAAAAAACATCTTATTACAAGCCATACTTAAGGCCACTTTTTCTTTTGATGCAGCCCATTTGATGTAGACTGATCAAATTGGAATTTTTGAATAAGTATTGTATGGACTTATGGTTTTAAATCTTTATAGTAATTATGATACACAACAAAATACCATTCTGCTTGTAGTGACTCATAATTATATTTATATATATTTCTAGGCATTCGCAAGTTCAGTTGATCCTACATTAACTTACTAAGACTGATCAGACAGCCAGGATGCACAGGTTGATTTGAGTGTTTGGCGCACATGTCAGAATGTATGTTTTCTCACACCGCGGCTCATAGTAAATCGAGGAGACAACACAGATCTAGATATGCTGAACTGACAGAGGAGATCATTTGGACAGTCTATGTTATTTTTGCACCAAAACATTGTGGGTGCTCGGTAAGGCAATTCTAATCTACACATCAGGTATGTTTTGGTGAAAAAATAACTAACAATAACATTATCTGGACCTATGCTTAAACTGTTAACCTTTAAAGCACCTATCATAACTGCAGCATACGAATTGTCTAGGCAGACGATTCACAAGAAATGTCAAGGCTTAATTTCTCTGAAAGTAAAAACAAAACCCAACTAGATTGTGCAGTTGAATGCAAGCCACTGCAAATCCCCACACTTTCACCACTAAGCAGAGAGGTGAAAAATTTTGTTGCTCTCATCATATAGCAAGTTTGGTTCAAGTCTGCCCAGTGGTTTAGGAGGAGATAGCGTGACAAACTGATGGATGGACTGACAGACCCAATATCCCCATCGCTTTTTTTTTTTTTTTTAAAACGTGTGTGAAAAAAATTAGAATTTCGACTGCTACAAATTTTGCTTTGCACTTTAAGGGCCAATTCTTTTAACACCAATGATGACAAAGACTGCAGCACTAGCAGTATGCCATAAGATCTCATACAAATGAACATGGAAGCTAAAAATAAACTTACTCGCTATAAAAGTATATTTTGCATTAAAGCCCATATGCTCTCTTCTTTCATTTGAAAAGACTGGTTGGCCTGTATTAAATATCACCTTCATAGTATGTGATTTTGAAATAACAACTGGGCGATCTGATGAGCCATAAACTGGACTCCTTTTATCACTGTCCTCAAACTGTCAAAAAAAGAGAAATTGGAAGACATTACTTCTAGGCAACAGCAGAAATGCTTAAGAGGATTGAATACATCTTCAAGGGAAATTACTCTGACAGGGAAATGCTGGTCTCCCTTTTCATGGGGTGCAGGGTGGGTTACTCCTAAATGAAAGAATTTCATTCACTCTGGGAGCAAACTGTTTCCTTTAGGAGTACCTCCCATTTTCAAAAAAAATTCAAATATGACAGCATTGTCCTGTCTACAGAGTTGTCTCCCTTAGCAAAATGGTGGTAAAATCTTTGAAGTGAATCCATTCACCTTAACCCTAGTCCTGCTGAACCTAGACATGCCTTGCCTTTGCAAACAGTGTAGATCCAGATCAGATGGCTTCTGAAGAAGCCACCTGATCTGGATCTGCACTGTTTGTCATACAGCATGTGAATTTATATTAACAACTAGGATCAATTAATCTGATTGGCTGAAAATTAGAAGTGGGCATGGCACCTTAATATATTCAGCATGGCAAGGGTTAAATCTACTTGTTCTGAAGATTATTTGCCTTAATTGTCATGGTATGACCTAAGTGCATATTTGCAATTTGGTCCATGCATGCATGCTTAAGGGGACTGGATATTTGGTACCTTATTTACCAGAAGTATTCGGACACCTCAACTCCTTACCATATTTGTTCTAAAACTTGAACAAATACAATTCACTACCCGATGTTGTGTCTAAAAATTGCTGATGAGTAGCAAACAGTGTATACCCTGATGAGATGCCGCATTGTGAGGCATCTCATCTGCATCTACACTGTTTGCTCAGGCCTGTCTGTTCGAATACACATAATATTTTTCTGCCAGTTCTGCAAAGGAGACAACTTTTGTGACTTCCTGTTTGCTTTACTGCACACCATGCCCCTTTTGAAAAGGGGTCCACTTTGGGAGCAAATTCCTTTTCACAGATTGGGACAATTTAATTTTGACTGAGTCTCTCCCCTGAGTGTACAAATTCTCCTTAACCCTTGTCATGCTGAATAAATTGATGCCACACCCACTTCTAATTTTCCTCCAATCAGATTACTTGATCTGAGTTTTTGATAGAAATTCACATTTTTAATGACAAACAGTGTAGATCAAGATCAGTTGGCTTCTTAAGAAGCCAACTGATCTGGATCTACACTGTTTGCTAAGACAGGGCATGTGGTGTTTAGCAAGAGAAGGGTTAATTTATCAATTTTGTCATGCAGACAATTTTTTTTTATTTTATTTTTCACATCATGATATTAATGCCACCGATTTAAAGACGGGTTCGTTCTTCGGAATTGGACCAGGAATAGGACTGACCACAACTGGAAATATAATATATG
This sequence comes from Anodontia alba, assembly GCA_964016985.1. Classification (NCBI taxonomy): domain Eukaryota; kingdom Metazoa; phylum Mollusca; class Bivalvia; order Lucinida; family Lucinidae; genus Anodontia; species Anodontia alba. The sequence continues at coordinate 70,941,380 of OZ024827.1, read as the reverse complement.
AAAAATATATTATAAGTCAAAAATACGCATTGACAGCTTCACAGAAAAGTATTGACCTTATCTGTCTTTCATAATAATGGCAAGTGCTCTGATCAAGTAGACAAATTATGCAAAATACATTTTCATACTAAACACATTAATCATGCCATTGATCATGCCAGAAAAATACAACTTTAGAAATGGTACAGATTTTCACACATGATGCCAAAATATTAACGTTGACCTTGACCTTGCAGTTTCATATGACATCTACACCTCAATCATCAATACCATCTAATTGCACTTTACAACAATAACTTTCCATGATTAATTCACATAAACATAAGGAATATCATACAACTACATACCTGGAAATATAATATATGAAAAATATATTTTAGTCAAAAATACGCATTGACAGCTTCACAGAAAAGTATAGACCTTATCTGCCTTACATAATAATGGCAAGTGCACTGATCCATGCAAGTGAGCATGCATTTAGATTATTTGGCATGCAATATAACGGTCAATGAATATATGGAAAACAGGTATGGGAACTGAACGTATTTGGGGTAAGTAAACGCATCAACACCCTTTATAAGCGGTTAATGAAAGTAATTCGCGGGTTTCCACGGGGAATAACCAGATACGCGTGTAACGGTAGGCGCTTAACTTCGCGCTATGACATTAAACCAAATACATCTACACTGATATTTGAACCAGTGCACAAAAAAACCTACATTAACCTGATTAAGACTTGTGTGACCATGGAAGACTCACATCAGCCTGTGCATCCAAATCATCTGATCAGAGTTTTTGCTGATTGCATGTGCCTTCTACTGCCTCCAGGCTATCCAAAGAGGGAACCAGAACCATTGAGTGTGTTGGGGTTTAACAACACGTCAACCCTTGTGGGTTATTTTGTGTCGTCTCCCAGAGAAAGGGAGAAAAGAGATAGTAGAAGAGATGAAAAGGACAGGGAAGAAAGAGGAAAAGGAATGAAAGTGAAGAAATAAAAACATTCTCCCTCTACCCTTACCTGCTACAAGGTTAGCAGGCCTTGTCCAAATGTAAGCCAATATGAGTTGGACGCCCTGGTTACGTGAGATACATGACACCTTCGCACCACCCGACGACCCATACAAGAACCATTGCCACACTGGGTGGATGTACAGGCTGATCTCTTTGCTGGTCACACAGATCTTATTGTAGGTTTTGTCTTGCACTGGCTCATTTGTTGAGTATTTAAGCTGACACAATCAAAAATTTACTTTTATTGCATATGTATATGTTGTAATGACCCATTTACATAAAGACTGCCAAACAGTAATCAAACATGGAACTCCAGGTAAGCTTCCACCTTAGAGAAGGGAGACTAATCTGTTTAGTATAATCAAAACGCTGACAGCACTGGTGGGTCGATTGTCTCTGAGTGTAGGCTGGGAAAATGGTTCTGTACTGGGACTTAAGACTGTTTCATTTAACCCTTAGATTCCTGTCATTTAAGCAAACAGTGCATACCCTGATCAGATGCCACATTCTGCAGTGTCTGATCTGGGTCTGCAATATTTGCCAATGTGCCACTCCAGGTTTAACGGATAACCCACCTTACACAGCACTCTGACGTCACAGCAACAAGAATAACAGGCTATAAATAACTGTTGCCTGGATTTCATACAAATGCGCAGTTTGATTTCATAGGTCAATGATAATCACATGGACAACAACCTTAAGGAAATTTTGGTGTATGTACATGTATACTTTGACTTGATTGTAAACCATCAACCAAAAAAAGGATGTTTAACACTGCCATGGCTTTCTGTGTAGTTTTACTCATTATAGGCTGGAGACCCCTAAAAGGGTAATTGGCAAACAGTGCAGACCCAGATCAGACACTGCAGAATGCGGCACCTGATCAGGGTCCACACTGTTTGCAAATAGTTCAACCATTTTCCTATATGAATATCTAAATCGCATAGCCTGACATACCTAAAATCAAAATAAGAATCTTCCAATATATAGTGTGGGAGAGTTCATTCAGCCTATAATGGGTTAAAGGCCTGAGCAATTGACAAACAGTCATCTGTCATCTGAATCTTGAAGTTTACCAAGATCTGCTTTTGTGAGACCTCAGGCATAACTTTTATTTTTGCAACAAAACACATCTAGCAGATACTCATTGGAATAGCCTCAGCAAGGTGATTCCAGAGAGACTGTTTCATGTTGAGGTTTTACGGTCCAGTCAACCCATTGGGGTCATGTCGAGCATGCTAATTCCAGAGAGCATTCACAAATTACAAATAGGTGAAAAATAAACCCTTGTCCTGCTGAATAAATTAAGATGCCATGCTCACTTCTAATTTTCAGCCAATGAGATAACTACATCCAGATTGTTGCTATAAATTCGCATACTTAATGGCAAACAGTGCAGATCCAGACTAGTTGGCTTCTTCAGAAGCCAACTGATCTGGATCTACATTGTTTGCAAAGGCAGGGTTTATACGGGTTCAGCAGGACAAGGGTTTACAATGCATATGACAAAAATGCCTTCTGAATACTACACCCTGGTAGCCACACATCAATGCCATGCACTACAATAACAGACAATATTCTAAAATAAAACTATATAATGTGTGTGTACATGTGTATGTCTGCATGTGCAACTTAGAACTTACATATAAAGCACTGGAACTGTCTAAATCCCAGTCATCAAACATCAAGTAGATGTGATCACTACTTTTAGAGCTGGTGAATATATACTCGTAAGTCTCGAAGTTTTGATAGTAGCCATTAGGAAAGAATGGTGAGAGAAGGTTTCCTGTTTTCATATAGAGACTTGAACCATGGATCTCATGACTTTTCTCTGCAAACAGATGTTTAATAAAATAAATGAGCTAGGCAGAAAAATGAAATATTGTTTACTAGTTTTGTACCCCAGGGTGGGATCCAGGAGGATTTCTGAGGGCGTTCGATTTCATCATATTACCTTACTTACTCTACATTTTCGGACAGACAGCCCTGAGCAAACAGTGTAAACCTAGATCAGACGCCACAGAATGCGGCATCTGATCAGCATCTACACTGTTTGCCACTCACCCAGCAACTTTATACACATTCACAGGTAGTAAAATGGACTTGTTGAAGAGAAGTATAAGGAAAAGTGTCCCATATTTATCCAAAATTTCCCATGAAAATGAAATTTTGAGTTAAAGAGGGGTTCGAATGACCCCGAACCAAACCCCCTCTGAATCCGCACCTGTTCCGTATGAACTATTATAATCAATTATCTGTCAATTTCACCTCTTGTTTTCATAATCAACTAACAGTAAAATTCTATTTTATTTTTTTTTTTTTTTTTTTTTTTTTGCAAATTTTTTTTCTTACTTTTTATTTTGATAAGGAAGTTGTAAATAATAAAATAAAACTGCAAGCCATGCACCATGCCCCGCCACCAGGGCTCTGGAAATTTTGAAATCTGAATCGGTCCAGCTGATGACGATGACGTCATCAATGAGCCCATTTCCAAAAAAAAAAAATGTGTATATCACCTGTCACGAAAACTAATGACAATTGGCAGTCCTATAACTCCTTTTAAATAATACACCTCAGCTCCGTTATATGACGGAAGTCCGGGTACAACGAGCATGATCAAAGCTGGCGTCATCAATAAATACAGTCAGGTATGAAAAAAGAAAGAAAAAAAAAAAAAAAAAAGAAAAAACGGTTTTGTTGTTATTTCCACCTCCGCAGGGTTTTCCTAAACTATTTATAAACAACTGATTCCCGTCTTGTATAAGCGCGAAGACGGCGGGAAACAGGAGAGACAGAGCGAAACGACTTTCATGGACCTAATTAGGTCTAATAAAAAAGGCCTGCGTCACGGGCGGTTTTGCAGTTTTCAGTGTTTCAAGATTTAATCAGACTGCTTAAATTTTAAGCACTGACCAATCTTGCCTGGCGCAAGTGGTGCATTACTTATTTTTACTGTGAAATCTACCTTGAATTATACTCGCGTGTTACGGCAATCAACAAAAAAAAAAAAAAAAAAGAAGCAATCAATTATACCCTGATCAGACGCCGTTGTATGCGACATCTGATCAGGACGTACACGGTTTGGGAATTCATTTATCGAATCTGGGACCGACAAACCGTGCTGACCAAAACAAAAAAGAAGAGGAAGAAAACGGGTGCGTTCAAGCGGTGCATTCTTTTATCACTCTCAGTAAAGCGACCTTTGATCTTTTGGACACGCCGACTGCACCTGGATGTTTTGCAGTCTCAGTGTATTTACACGTGTCACACAAACGGATTAATTATCAGACTACCGTTACTGATGATTCGTGTTAATCTCTTGTTTACCGCACAAAGGTCAGTGAGGTGTTGATTTTTTGACAATGTTTGGATAATGACGTAATTAATTTGTGCTGCGGGTAGGTTGCCGTTATTCTGCTGTCTCTCCAATATACATGTCAAATGACCGTTTAGAGCCTTTTAACTACCATAATATCGCATTTAAAAGGTGCGCGGACGTTGTCAGTTTGGAAAGACTTGACCGGTTGTGATTTTTTAGACATCATTGATTTGTGAAAATTGGTTGGTTTGGGAAATGTTGGACCGATTTATTAGCGTTTTGGGGTGTTTGAAATCGGTCCAGAATTCTTAATTTCGGTCCAGACCGGCTATTTTTCCGGTTTTCCCGAGCCCTGCCCGCCACACAGGGACATATTCCCTATGCACTTCTGTAGTATAAGGGCTGAAAACAATCTAAGTTAAACATGAAGAGAAGCATTAAACAGTTATTTCATAACTCAAAAAAAAACAACAAAAAAAAAAAAACACCAAAACGTCTAAGTTAAAAATGCAATGATAAAAGTGATAAAAAATAATTTCAGGATTCTGAAAAAAAACAATATGCATATCTTCAGACCATCCTAAAAGCATGTGTAAAGTTTCAAAAGGATCGGCCTGAAAATGTAGGAGGAGTTTCGCGTACAAGGTACATACTCCCTATTCATTTCTGTAGTATTAGTGCCCGAAAAAAGTCTAAGTTAAAAATGAAAAAAATGTAATAAAAAATAATTTCAGGATTCTGAAAAAACAATATGCAAATCTTCAGACCATCCTAAAAGCGCCTGTAAAGTTTCAAAAGGATTGGTCTAAAACTGTAGGAGGAGTTGCGGGCAGAAGGTACATACTCCCTATACATTTCTGTAGTATTAGGGCTCGAAAAAAAGTCTAAGTTAAAAATGAAAAAAATGTGATAAAAAATAATTTCAGGATTCTGAAAAAACAATATGCATATCTTCAGACCATCCTAAAAGCGCCTGTAAAGTTTGAAAAGGACTGGCCTAAAACTGTAGGAGGAGTTGCTGGCAGAAATTTGATATAAAATAATTTCAGGATTCTAAAAAAAACAATATGCATATCTTCAGACCATCCTAAAAGCGCCTGTAAAGTTTGAAAAGGATTGGCCTAAAACTGTTGGAGGAGTTGCGGGCAGACGAATGGTGGGGATGCTGACAGACAGACGGACGGACACTCAAAATTACAGAGGGTATAACATAATACCCCGTCACTTTTTTGGTGGCGGGGCATAAAAATTAATACAACATGTATGTCTATTTGGTTCACTTTAGATTTGTGGTGAATAAAGATGCAGTAATTAGATAAAAATAGTCTGAAATCAGCATAGCCTCAGGCAAGGTTCTTTTTGCAATTGCAGTGGTGTATAAGTTAAGACAATGTAGCCACATAAATTGTTTTTTTTCCAATTTCTCAATGAAAACATATGTTGTGGGTACTCATAGAAGTGCCTCCCTGAGGCTCTTCTAATGAGTACCCACAACATATGTTTTCATTGAGAAATAAGAGGCCCACGGGCCACGGTTCGCTCATCTGAGTGCCACAGCCACTGCAGACATGCAGATGTTCCCAATAATATATGCAAAGATTCAGCCATAAGGCATCCTCGGTTTTGGAGAATTAAGATTTTTAAATGTTTTTTCCCATACAAATGCATAGGGAAGCAAACTTGTACGACCATTCTTTTAGCAACTTTGGTAGACCCCTTGTCCCCGATGATTTAAGCAAAGATTCAGCCCCAAGGCGTCCTCGGTTCTGGAGGAGAAGATTTTTAAAGGTTTTTACCATATATGGGGATGGCGGCCATCTTGGTTAATGAACTGCGACCATTTTAGCTACGTTTCATTCCCCCAACCTAAGGAGGATCCATATGAAATTTGTGCAAAATTGGCCCAGAGGCTCCAGAGGAGAAGTCGTTTGAAATTCTGAATATTTTTCCCATACAAATGCATAAGAAAGCAAAATTGACCTCACAGTAAAAAGGTCAAATGTCAATGTACGACCATTATTTTAGCAACTTTGGTAGACCTCCAGTTTCTGATGATATATGTAAAGATTCACCCACAAGGAATCCTCGGTTTTGGAGAACAAGATTTTTAAAGGTTTTTCCCATACAAATGCATAGGGAAGCAAACTTGACCTTGCCGTAAAAAGGTCAAATGTCAATATACAACATTTATTTTATCAATTTTGGTAGACCTCCCATCCCCAATTACTTATGCAAAGATTCAGCCCCAAGGCATCCTAGGTTTGGAGAAGAAGACTTTTAAAGGTTTTTACCATATATGGGCATGGGGGCCATCTTGGTCAATGAACTGCGACCATTTTAGCAATCTTTCATTCCCCCAACCTAAGGAGGCTCCATATGAAATTTGAGCAAAATTGGCCCAGAGGCTCCAGAGGAGAAGTCGTTTGAAATTCTGAATATTTTTCCTATACAAATGCATAAGGAAGCAAAATTGACCTCATGGTAAAATGGTCAAATGTCAATGTACGACCATTATTTTAGCAACTTTGGGAGACCTCCAGTTTCCGATGAAAAATGTAAAGATTCAGCCACAAGGCATCCTCGGTTTTGGAGACCAGGTTTTTAAAGGTTTTTCCCATACAAATGCATAGGGAAGCAAACTTGACCTTGCCGTAAAAAGGTCAAATGTCAATATACAACATTTATTTTCGCAATTTTGGTAGACCTCCTGTCCTCAATGACTTATGCAAAGATTCAGCCCCAAGGCATCCTCGGTTTTGGAGAAGAAGATTTTTAAAGGTTTTTACCATATATGGGCACAGCGGCCATCTTGGTCAACTAACCGCGACCATTTTAGCAATCTTTCATTCCCCCAACCTAAGGAGGCTCCATATGAAATTTGAGCAAAATTGGCCCAGAGGCTCCAGAGAAGAAGTCGTTTGAAATTCTGAACATTTTTCCCATACAAATGCATAAGGAAGCAAAATTGACCTTACCGCAAAAAGGTCAAATGTCAATGTACGACCAATATTCTAGCAACTTTGGTAGACCTCCAGTTTCTGATGATATATGTAAAGGTTCAGCCACAAGGCATCCTCGGTTCTGGAGAACAAGATGTTTAAAGTTTTTTCTCATACAAATGCATAGGGAAGCAAACTTGACCTTGCGGTAAAAAGGTCAAATGTCAATATACAACATTTATTTTAGCAATTTCGGTAGACCTCCCGTCCCCGATGACTTATGCAAAGATTCAGCCCCAAGGCATCCTCGGTTCTGGAGAAGAAGATTTTTAAAGGTTTTTACCATATATGGGCATGGCGGCCATCTTCGTCAATGGACCGCGACCATTTTATCAATTTTTTGTTCCCCCAACCTAAGGAGGCTCCATATGAAATTTGAGCAAAATTGGCTCAGGGGCTTCAGAGAAGGTCGTTTGAAAATGTTAATGGACGGACTGACGACGAACGAAAAGGGATCACAATAGCTCATCCTGAGCATAGCTCAGGTGAGCTAATAAGAAAAATAACATGAGGCTACACTGTTTTATCTTGGGTTTTGAATAAGTTCCTGAAAAAGGGCTAAAATGAAAATTAAAATGAATAAATTTCTACTAGTCAACTATTGATCGATTATCAGTTGGTTTTACAAAACAGATAATTCACTATTTAATTCTAGCCAGGTCCTAACACAAAATTTTCATAATAAATATTAAGACATAATATCACATTTCCAGATAGAGTGTTAATTGTGATGACAGTTTAGGATAAAAATGCAACTAGTATCTCATACCAGCCAAAATAGCCACAAGAGTAAATGACCACAGCGTCACATATACCCTGCCTAATTTCTAAGTCTATGTCCCTAGTCTTTTGTCAGAAGCAGCAGAATAGAGCTATTTGTGGAATACTGCAGAGCAATTTATTCCTTCATTGTCTCCTTGGCATTATTGGTGTTAGTGCCGTGTGGCGGCGGTAGAGCATCTCCCCGTACATCACCATAGTGCAGATTAAATTTCATTTCCTTTGGAATCATTGGGCCCACTGTGGTATATTTGAAAATGGAGTTCTGCTCATATATATGCTAGAGGGCGTAAGCAGTGTTGCAAACTTCATTACTGCTTATGAAGAGTCTCAATAAAACCAAGACTCCCGTTTTCTAATCTGCAGTGTGTTCTTTGTTTCCAAAAGCAATCCTTTTGACTTTTATTTTACCCATGGCCATATGGAAAATGTACCATTATAACCCTTAAAATAGCAAACGGTGTAGACTTAGATCAGATGCTGCAGAATGCAGCATCTGATCTAAGTCTACACCATTTGCTGCACTGTTTGCCACTGTTCGTCACTCATTCGTCCACTGTTCGTCTACACTGTTTGCCACTCAAATACAACTACTTCGGACACATCAACAGGTAGTAAAATAGACTTTTTCAAATTTTAAGACAAATATGGTAAGGAGTTAACTGTCCAAATACTTAGGGTAAATACGGTATTTGCCATTCCATTGGCATATCACTAGTTGTCAAATGCACCTCAGAGATACAGTAAAGGCTCATTTTCAACTGAAAAGTACTGATTTTTCTTTTTCCTCCTCAAAAACATATGTTGTGGTATCTATTAGAAGCTCCTAATGAGTATCCACAACATATGTTTTTGTGGAGAAATAAGAAACAATATGGTGTTGATACGCCCTCTTATCTGGAGCTATGGACCTGCTCTCCATGCTTTTATTGTCCAGGTTTGTCTCAGTTCCAGTTTCAACTAAAACTCATGGGTACAATTGTGCAATACCACACCGACTGTTGATTCCGAACCCCTGGACATAGTTCTTGATAAGATGCCTTTTTTCAATCCAAAAGTACTATTTTTCTTACTTCTCCATTAAAAAAATATTTGTTGTGGGTACTCATTACTCGGCAAGGCACTTCTTATGAGTACCCACAACATATATTTTAATGGAGAAATAGAAAAATATTTACTTGATACCCACTCTAATCTAGACCTTTGCCTGGAGTTGAAAAGTTTTCCAACATTTATACTCACTTATGGTTCTGTATCGCAGGACAAAGTTGTAATCCTTAGAGTAACCATGGCATAAAACTATATACACACTGCTGGACTGTGACCGGAATGGTTTAAGAGAATCAGTCCACTTTCTGATGATACGGACTGTCTGGTTTACATAATACATGTCGAACATGTACAGATAATCACAGCTGAAATATAAACACTACTGGACATAAAAAAAAAAGAAAATAAAAAAAAGAACATATTTTCTACATATCCATAAAAATGTGAATGTTGATATTTAGAGCTCATTTGAAAGCTTGGGATGTAACTTTTATCAGTTGTTTTTGACATAACTTCTTCCACCACAATATTGGGACAGACAGGCCTGAGCAAACAGAGTAGACCCACTCATCCAGCACTACGTCAGATACATCAACAGGTAGTAAGTTAGATTTTATCAAATTTTAGGACAAATATGGTAAGAAGTTAAGGTGTCCCTATACTAAACGTACTCAGGGTAGTTATTTTTGTGAGCTAATTACTTCCTTGAGGACCTTGATCTGTACACACAGCTTTTCTGCAGTCCAGGAAAAAAATGTTTCGGACGACTTTGCAGTACAAGATTATATGCTATTTTTTTTAGGCAAAAAGTGTTCTTATTTTGAAAAGAATATTTTGAGGGTGCTTGTTAGAATCAACAGAGTATGTTAATTCTAATGAGCACCTTCCAGTTTATTTTTGTGGAGAATTAAAAGGGGTTTTATCTGATATTCTTTTGGTGGATTTGTTTTATTTATTTACATTTAACCTCATTTTCAACACTCTTTCAGTCACATCATAGTAGTGTTTATATGTGGCAGGGAACTCAATGCTCATTTTTCGAGTGCTGCCTCATTTAAATTTTATGCCCGTGACTCAATAGTCCACCCAGTCACATTATACTGAGTCATACTGACACAGGACTGACCAGTTCTGTCTCCCTAGCTCTTCTTTCCTAATCCTGAGCATCAAGCAAAAGAGCAGCTGCAGTGAAACCTGTGTAAGAGAGCCATCTTTGAGACTGACTTTGAGTAGTGGTTGATGTGAAAAGGTGGCGGTCTTATAAAGGTACATGTCATGTAATTTTGCTGCTAGCAAAATTACATGACATGCACCTTCATAAGACCGTCACCTTTCCACATCAACCACTAAAGTCAGTGTCAAAGGTGGCTTTTATACACAGGTTTCACTGTAGTATCATTTTTAAAGTCTTTGGTATGATTCTACTGGGGACCAACCCACAACCTCCCAGAGGTCATCCTAGAGCTTTCAGATAGGGAGAAGTTTTGCGACAATTTCAGGATTTCAGGGAGAAGTTTTGGTCCAAATTTTGGATTTCCCTATATATTCTATACATTTTCACTTCTCCCTCAGCTCAATATAGGGAGAAATCACCCTCTAGGATGACCCCTGACCTCCTGGACACTCTACAGCTGAAGGGTCCTTCATAAGTGATACACACCCTAGAGAGCACTGATGCTTCAAAACAGGTAGATCTGTCTGACAGAAGAATGTAAAGTTGAGTGTACTGTCTGGTTCAATGGCCACCTGACATGTTGGACATGACTCTAACTTCAGAATACATGGGTTGGGATTGTTACTGTCCAAGGCTGTTGTATCAACACCAATTCTTCCAGTCTCATTGACACTCTTGATTTGGACCAAACCTTTTGTGCATATGTCCATATAGTCACCTGTGTAATGAAAAGAGTAGGATACAAGGAGTACAGTAAATCAAGGGTTGAGCGCAAGACTATGGTAACTCAACCATATTTTTGAAACCCTTGTTTAGGGGCAACTTGGACCCCTTTGTAAACAATGCAAATTTAGGTGCCATTGCTCATACGAGCAATGGCACCTAAATTTTCATTGTTTACAGAAAGAAATGTTGTAATCTTCATAACACCTTCATGGTGAGGAGATTAGGTTTGGGGAAAAACAACCATCTGACTTACGCCAGTCTTGCGCTCAACCCTCGAAATGTCCTAAAACCCCATACACCTCTGACAAAATGGCATATGTATGCAGGACCAGATCAAACTGCTCCTTGGGGAGCAGTCTGATCAGGGTCTACAACGTTTGCATTCCACTAAGTATCTTAGCATTTTATTTTTACATAAACAGCAAAGTTTAGGCCAAAAACATGGAATAAAGTGTTCAAAAGTTAGGACATTAATCATATGCTCACAGCTCTAGATAATAGAGTATCCAGAGAAAATTTTTTCTTATTTGTCTAGAAAACAACAACAACGTATGTTGTAGGTATCCATTAGTAACACCTCAGTCATGGGTTTCTAATGAGTACCCAAAACATGTTTTCATGGAAAAATCAGAAAAATATCTTTTTGCCTTATCTACAGCTATCATGCTTTTCATATTTTTCGTTGAAAACTGAACTTTACATTTCATTCAAATTGTCCCCAATGAAATGTCAAGTAGTGGGTTTAGGTGATAATGTTTGAAACTATGGACCAATACCTACCAACAGGCAAACTATAATCTGGCAAAAAGACTGGATAACACGATCTCATATACTTGCATAATAGTGCTGAAAATGCCATCTCAAAGACAGTTAAAAGTGAAGCAAAATTTTGATCCTTACTAAAACATTTTACTACTCTTATCATACACTGTTAAGTTACAGCCATTAGTACAGTTTGCAAAAATGACTTTTCAACTTGTTCCCCACATAAATGTATAGGGACAAAAGTTTGACCTTGCCATAAAATGTCAAAGGTCAACCTATGGTCATCATTTGAACATACTTGGTAGACCTTGAGTCCCCAATGTTACATAGCAAGATTCAGCCTCAAAAGCTTTCTTGGTTCTGGAGAAGAAGATTTTTAAGTGTTTTTATCATATATGGGCATGGTAGCCATCTTGTTCAGTGGGGCAGAACCATTCACATAAATTGTCAATACCCTTTCAACAGAAATCTATTACTTGCATAATAGTGCTGAAAATGCCATCTCAAAGACAGTTAAAAGTGAAGCAAAATTTTGATCCTTACTAAAACATTTTACTACTCTTATCATACACTGTTAAGTTACAGCCATTAGTACAGTTTGCAAAAATGACTTTTCAACTTGTTCCCCATATAAATGTATAGGGACAAAAGTTTGACCTTGCCGTAAAATGTCAAAGGTCAACCTATGGTCATCATTTGAACATACTTGGTAGACCTTGAGTCCCCAATGTTACATAGCAAGATTCAGCCTCAAAGCTTTCTTGGTTCTGGAGAAGAAGATTTTTAAGTGTTTTTATCATATATGGGCATGGTAGCCATCTTGTTCAGTGGGGCAGAACCATTCACATAAATTGTCAATACCCTTTCAACAGAAATTTGGGCGCTGCCTCTATGTGACTTTGTTGCCTGGTAGCGTTAAAAATCTAGATAGATAAATAGATAGATAGAACAGAAATCTGGTGAAAATTGCTCAAGCAGTCTCAGAGAACAAATTACACAATTTCAGCCTATACACCCCCTCACCCCTCCAGTGCCAATCCAAAAACAGATCTTGATATATAACCTTAAAAACTTTGATGCAGATGTCCACTAACACCAGGAAAGGGAAAATGAATATAAGTATGTACTAACAAACTGATGAATGGAAAAGTATATACCCCTTGACATACAAGTATGCTGGAGTATATATATAAAAAAAAAAAATTTACCTGATACCCTGCTTATCAAGAGTACTGTATGTAGGTTGTTATCTGATCAAAGCCTTCACTATTCACATATTGAGTATTTTATACTGTAGGTTTGCTGTATGTATCAAGATTGAAATCTGAAGAAAGTAAACTCTTCCACAGCTCTAGAGAAAGCAATTTTCCTTATTTCTTTATGAAAGCATTCTGTGGTACTCATTGGAAATGCGTTAGTGAGGTGTTTTTAAAGATTACCCACAATACCCTTTTTTGACGTAATTACCACAGTGTGCGCTTAGGTTTTTCAAAAATACTGGGAAAACTTTTGGTAAAATATGTACCTACCTATACTAAGGGTACACTTTAAAAAAAGATCAGCAAAGACTTTTCAAATGATGCTTATGCGATATTTTGTATTGTTTTTGTTTTCCTGATTTTCTTCATAAAAGCATATGTTGTGGGTACTCATTTGAACTGCATCAACAAGTCAATGCAATTCAATGGGTATCCACAACATATGCCTTTATTAAGAAGTAGACTAATCTAAAGTCTATGGAATTGCTTGACTGTGCGCTTATAAGGGTATGTGTGGTAATTAGGTGGAATACGTTATACGTTTTTCTGGAGAACTAAGAAAACTGTTTATTCAGCTATTCTTTATATCTAAAGCTATGTACAGTAACTTCATACCTGTTTTAGAACCGGAAGGTGACCCATCTGTTGCTGGTAAATTAGCCAGTGCAGAAGCAACCAACCCCACCAGACCTGGAAAGAAATAGAGCTAGAAAAGCACTTATCCTTTTATAACTAGTCAAACTTCAATGGCTTAACATCTTTGGGGCCATGGAAATTTGTTCTAGACATGAGTAGTTTGAGCCACTGAGGATCAATCATAGTGCCAGTCAGTAGGAAAATGAGTACAATCTGAGAATGTTTTTTCAATCTTCTAGAAAATGATAATATGCTGAGTGTTGTAATTAGAATTGCATTAATGAGGCAATTCTAATAAGTACACATAAAATACATTTTCATGATAAAACAAGAAAATTTCCCTAAAATATCCCTAAATACTTGGATTTTTTTAGCTATCTAAAGAATCTCTTATGGACTAAAAAACAAGCTCGAATCAGTCATGGTAAACAAGTCATCAGTGTTTATGTCATTTTAAGCTTTTTCTGTACATAAGGGACATAAGGGGAAATACACTTTCTGGGGTAACTGTCAAAATTGCTCTGCCTCCCTTCTGAGAAAAGGTCCATTCTAAAAGGAAAGAAAATGCTCCCTCTAGAAATAAATTATTCCCTTTTAAAGAAAACCTCTTTTCACAAGGGGATTGCTGTGCAGGAAAAACCTGTTCTTCTTGTAAAAATTGGTGGAAAATATACCATACTAACCCTAAGTACTGGGACAGATATCAGATCAGCGAAAACTTTAAGATTTTTCAGGCAGGGGCCTTTTCCTAGACAGACTTAGTCCTCTAAGCAGTTAATCAGTATGTGTGCATATTCTTTTGCCAGAAACTGACAACTGCTCTTCTTGAATCAGCGGAAGGAAATGACTGCAGTAAATATTTCATGATTTTGTTTGTGTTGAGGTTTTACGGCCCAATCAACCCAATGGGGTCATGTCGAGCGCGGTCAGTTTACCTAACCACACGTTTACTGGGCAGGCTTAGTCCTCTAAGCGGTTAACCAGTATTGTGCGCATTCTTTCGCCAGAAACTGACAACTGCCCTTCTTGAATCAGCGGAAGGGAGAGAATGACCGTAGAAAATATTTCATGATCAATCTCCACGAAAGAATGTTGCCAACCTCGGCGAGGGTTGAACCCACAACCTCCTGGTCAAATATTTCATGATCAATCTCCACCTAAGAATATTGCCAGATCCTGTGGGGATTGAACCAACCTCCTGATCACTAGCTGAATGTGCATCCGACAGGACTACCATAAATGGTGTTGAGGTTTTACGTCCCTATCAACAATTTCAGGCATGCTGGTTTGCACAACATACAAATACCTGATACATCAGGCAGGCAGGTTTCCATGTAACACTATTGAGTTCTGTGTAAGTAATGGTTTACTTTCTCCTAAAGTTTCTGACACCCCAAAATTTGAACTTTCTGATATTATCAATGAATCCAAAAGATGAAGATGGAATGGCAGACAGTGAAGACCCTGATCAGAATGTTCCTCCAGGAACAGTCTGGTCTGAATCTGCACTGATTAGCAAGCAAGATGTGTCTGTCCAAAAATATCCCTATCTTGCCTGTCTGTCTGCTTCCAAGTAGGGCAGGAATTTTTCTCAAAAAATATGGAACTAAGTTGAACTAACCCTCCCAGTGACATCACTTTTTCATTTCTTTTCATTTAAATTTGGTACCCTTTCCACCAAAAATGATTGTTGCTATCTGCAGTTATCCTTTAATTTATACTGTTACTGCTGTTCTTCAGTGAAACCTTTATCAATCAAATTCAATTGCAAGTTAAAATCCTGGGACCAGTTGTTCAAAACTAATGATGTTGTTAGTTAATGTATCATTAAAGCTTTGATCATTAAATATGGCATATATATGCTAATATTTTTGCTAAAAAAATGTGAGTAGCTTTTGCATTTGCAAAAGCTACTCACATTTTTTCAGCAAAAATACCTGTGAATTAGAAATCGTACTTACTAGAACAGTTAACAGTTTGACCACTTGCGAGCTCATTAACTGTGATTAAGCTAACGATGCTTTGAACAACTGGGCCCTGGAGAAACAAGAAAACTTATAGCAATACTTTTTGGATGAAAAAGCACCTTATCAGGAGCTATGCTAACCCTTGTCCTGCTGAATAAACTGCCACGCCCATTTCTAATTTTCAGCCAATCAGATTCTTGATCCAGATTATTACTATAAATTCACATACCTAATGACAAACAGTGCAGATCCAGATCAGTTGGCTTCTTCAGAAGCCAACTGATCTGGATTTGCACTGTTTGCAAAGGCAGGACATATCCAGGTTCAGCAGGACTAGGGTTAATCCTTTTGTCTAAATGTGCTGGGGGACTGGCAAACTGTGCAAACTGGAAGGGTGCAGTTTGGTCTGTGTTTACACTTTCTGCTCAGTCATGTGACATTGTCTGTAGGGATAAATTCAGAATGCACTTTAATACGCATACATCAGTTTTAGGAACATTTTTGCATGCCTTTTGAGTTATAACTTACATATGAAAGTGATCAAACCCATTCTGTCATTTTTTATGTCATCTTATCGTCAATGCCATTTGTGTATAGTCCTGAAATTAAAATATACATGTATTAGATATCCGAAAACTGAAACTTTTCAAAATTCCTAAATTTTTGTGACTGTGACCTTGGACACCCCCACCCTACTACATTGGGCCTTAGATGTCAGGGTTAGCTATTTATGTGATGTTGCGACAATATAGCACATAAGAATGGTATAGAAATCTGTACAATGGTGTACAAGTATTAAGTTCCTTTCATTAAAAGCTTGGTCTATGCTTAGCATACAATAAATGTTTAAGTTGACTGAAGATTGAGAGCAAACTGACAAGTTTCATGTACATGTAGTCTCCAAAATGTAATGACAAATGGCTGGACCATGAAATATTAGTCACATTGACCTTTACTTAAGAGGTCAATGTGACATACACTACAACCTCTTTATAACACGGTTCGTAATACATTGTTTTGGATATACCACGGTTTTGGATGTAACACGGTTCACAGATGGATCTGGATTTGTAGACCATTTGACGGATTAACTAAACACTAATATTTTGCTGTCAATCTTGAATCAGCTTTAACATTTATCCTGTTCTAACCATACATGTGTAGACCCTGTATTTTGTGAAAGCAAATACTTAGTGATAGTAATGTTGAGCAATCCATAGAAAAAAGCATTGGACCAGTCCTTACTCTCCATTAAATTGTCTTTGCCCATGTTCCATGCATAGACCAAGCCTTTTGTGATAGCCGATACCTGGTTGGGTGGTTGGGTTGGAGTTAAACAGCCCATCTTGGACATGATGAAGGTAATGTCGAGGTGGTCAGTTTACCTAACCACATAATTCCTGGACATGCTCAGTCCTCTAAGCAGTAAACCAGTACTTATACACATTTTCTCACTAGACACTGACAACTGCCCTTTTAGAATTAGCAGAAAGAAGAGAATGACCATAGAAAATATTTCATGAAATGTTATTTACCATTTATCACATCAGTAAAGATTGAACACTGTATACAGAAATAGATAAAAAGTTTTAAATTCTGAAGCTAAATTGTTGACCCTGCCACCTTCTGCTGCATCTGATCAAGATCTACACTTTTTGAATTTTTGAATTATGGCCGAAACGCCGTTTTAACCCTTAAAGCGCCAAGAAAAACTGCATCTGAAAATGTCGTCTGTTTATGTTGTCTGCTGAATATTCTTGCAGACTTTTCAAATCTATTTTGGCATACAGGCAACCAGTGTGGACCCTTATCAGACTGCTCCTAAAGGAGCAGTCTGATCTGGGTCCACACTGTTTGCAATAAAATGACTTTTAAAATCACAAGCAGATAACAAAAGCAGACTACAATAGTTGTGATTGGCGCTTTAAGGGTTAAAACGAAATACATAAACAATGTATGCCCAAACCAGATGCCTCTTTTTGCTGTATCTTATCTGCGTCTATGCTGTTTGCATTATTTGAATCCTTTTTAAAAAGGGTAACATGATAAACCAAACTCTATCAAAATCACTGTGGAAATCATCAATGCAGGTACCCCAAAATGGGTGATTCTTTTAAATAATGTTGTTTTTGATAAATTTTTGTCTACAATAATCAATTCAGCATCTTGAAATCACCACACTGAATCAAAGACGTATAAAATTACAAGATTCGCAACTAAACGAAATCCCACAATATCTCGTGCGTCCCTGTGTTAAGAGTCCTATGGTCGCGAGAGCCGCGCGAGACTTTCGTTACCAAGACAACACAGGTATGCTATCGCCGGTATTGCTCGAAAGAGCAAACAACCATGACCGTAATTCTTGATTGATTTCTCTCACAGCATAAATAAACATTACCTTTTTTTTTCTTGATTGTTTTCTCTCACAGCATAAATAAACATTATCTTTTTTTTTTTTTTCATAAGGCGTCATTCATACTATTTAATTGATAAAAAGGAGAAATGAATTTGTAAAAGTCGGCGATTTTCAAGAGGCGAAAGACATCGAAGATTCACAGCTGCCGGTAAAAATCTGCAGGTGTTTTCATTTCGATTATTTTCTGTCCCGATTAGCATCAGAATCTCAATGATACTTGATTTTTTTTTTTAATTTATTCATTCGGGGTTTTACGTTTCTTTCAAGATTATTTCACTTATATCGAGGCGACCGTTAATCAGATCCATAACAAATAATGGGTAGGGTGAATGAAATAAACATTTTCACCTGTTCTATGATGATTTAAGACCTGAAATGCTGGCCAACACAGGATAAGATATAATTTTAACTAATAATAATAATATCTGACATAAAAATCAGAAAACTGAAAAGTTTTATGTGTTACAAAATGGGCAATGCCCCGTCAACTATTCCATAACAAACAATGGGAGGGCGTTTGGAATAAACATATAAACTCATAAATATCACATATTTTAGGATGAAACAGGGCTTGAAATGCGGGCCAACACAGGTTCAGGTATAAATGTAACTAACAGTAATAATATCTGACAGAAAATTTAGAAATCTGAAATGTTTTTTGCGTTACAAAATGGGTAATGTCTTGGCAATAACCAGTGGTTTTTTTTTTTTTTTTTTTTTTTTTTTTTTTTTTTTGATTTGGGTTTTACGGCCCTTTCAAGAATATTTCACTTATATCGAGCCGATCGTTCATCGAAGGTGGGCGAAAACCGGAGAACCCGGAGAAAAACCACCTGACCATCCGTAAGCAGAACTTGGCTTTCCCACATATGACAATAACCAGTGGTTCCAGTGCATATAACGGGTGGGGGTATATGAAATACAACATACGTTTAATGCATGGTTTGGCCGATTTAGCACTTAAAAATGCTGGCCAACACAGGATCAGATATAATTTTAACTAAAAATTATAGTATCAGACAGAAAACGCAGAAAACTGAAATGTTTTTCGTGTTACAAAAGGGCAATGATTTGGAAAACTCGCGTCAGTCTTTCATCACTCAATGTGTACAGCACTGTTCAACGTCTTCTTTCTCAGTTGGTTCGGCAGATGTGCAAAAATAACTGGGTAGTTAGTAAACTTGAGACATTCAAGGACCTATTTCGTTCCCTTAAATTCGCTACATAAAGTTAGAAGTTATATAAAACTTGAAATCTGCTAAAAATTCATGCTCCAGTCTTCATGATGAAACCCGTTTTTGTTGGTAAAACGATGTTGTTTTGAGTAATTCATGACATAAACGGACACAGTTGATTAAATAAAATCTATTGAAGGCAACAATTTTTAACAGTAATGATCATACGATAGTATTTCATCAACAAATATTTCTTGGTGAAGAAAAAAAAACAAGATGGCGGCACGTGACGCAATCAGTTCTCGAACGTCTCTCGCGGTTTCTCGGGGTATCACGAGATGTGTTGGTTCTTTCTATTACGTGGAGAACAAGTTGCAAATCCTTGTATTATTTACATCCTTGACTGCACAAATGCTCAGGCTGATCTGCACCTTTGTATTCATATAACAATAAGCATTTATTCCTTTGACCACGCTAAATTATGTCAGATTATGCCACGGCTCACTCACCTGAGTGAAATAGCCACTGCAGATATGCAGATGTTATCCAACGTTTTTCCAATCCTGTCATTGCAACTAATGAAAGGATAATCATTTGGAGCAGTTCTTGGTTTGAAGATGAAGAATGTGTTTGAACAAATTCTAAATCCAATTTCAACAGTATGACTGACATGAAATTTGGTGAAAATTGGCCAAGTGGTTTCAGAACAGAACAATATCATGATTTTAAACATGTATATAGCACAGGGGCAAGGGAAGATAACCCTCGCAGAATAAAATTTTAATTGTAACTTAAAGCTTTTGCTACTTCAATCATATACTGTAAATTTTAGACACTTCAGCTATTTTTGCCTTTGTGTGTGTGTGTTCATTGCTCTCAAGGGTCACTTCCATATGGTACAATGTTAATTTTCTGTACATTTTCATTGCACTTAAGCAATACAAAAAAAGAAAAAGAAAAATATACCACAATATGAGAAAAGGTTTTAAATAAAGTGCAGAATCAGGTTTATACAAGCATCCAACTGAGCCACCGAGGCTTTTATTAATACCTAGCAATGTGATGGCTTGTAGGAAGAGATAGCATTAACACACAGACAGACTGATGGGCAGACCACGGTGGCAAAAATATCACCATTTATTCTTTACATATCTAAATCTGCAGCATAAGTAAATAAATAACCCCACCCACTGCTTTTTATTATTGTTATGAGTAAACAGGAAGCAAAAATTATTGTTTTGAACGTCCTACGCGTAAAGAACAACGCAACTTTATGGAAGGAAAACATTATTCTTGAAGAAACGGACTTCTTTTCACGTGTTTTAATGTTCAACTGACTTACTTTTGGAATTTTTTCTGCCAATTTGTTACTCTGACAGCCAATTAATGCAGTGACGTCATCGAACCGTGCCGACTTGATGGTTCCCGTTTCATTCGTTGTTTGTGACAGCGCTGGAAACGCAGATGTGGAAGAGGCAGGAGTGCAGTCCAATAAAACTCAATCGAAAGGAAACACGCATGCGTTGCACCAAGATAAAGCACCAGATTTCCCGCACGATGCCAGATAAATTATGGAAAGAAAACGGGCGTAGTTTGTGAAACTACTAGAGATTCGCTTGAGAAAGGCCTTATTTTATAGTAAGATCACTTTATAATGCAGTTAAAATCTTATTGCATGAAGAAATCGGTCGATTTTTGATGGAAATCATATGCCGATTAGAGGCATAATGGATGCCATGTTTGGAATGAGTGATCAATGGGTCAGGCCCAACTTGAGATTGCATACTTTGACTATTTCTTTTGCTGTACCAAAAGAATCCAGCCCCTATGACCTGCTAAATGACCTTTTGCAATGTATAATAAACATTAGAAATGCTTTGTACTTTAGATGGTAGGTGACTAGAATTTAGAGAGGTCTTGTTACTTAGAAACTAGGTCGACTGACATAGTTTTTTTTATTACAATGCCTATTGTCCAAAAAGATAAGAAATATTTACAGCTGATCAGGTCATATAGTTTTTATGTTGATTATGATATTTCAGGTGAGGTTCATATTTGTAATTTTTTCAGGTCATGATTTGATCCATAGTTAAGTTGTACAGGAATATAGGTGTTTCAGATGAATAAAACTCAAACAAGACAAAACTACAATATTGGTCCTGAATATTTAGCCAACCATGTTCCCAATCAAGAGTAGAACACAGAACTGCTTGAAACATCCATTTAATTTTGAAAAAAAAAAAAAAAATGTTTGATATGTCATAATATACCTACAAAAATGATGAGGCAGTGGGGTGTGGCATGTGTGTGTGGCGGGGTATTTCTTGCTGTCCTCATTGTTTTATTCTCTTTCTTTTATCACATGTTGCGAGAACCTTGGCTCGTAATGATAAGTTAAGCGAGTAGCCTGAATGCCGTATGAAGAGATATATAGATCTACAGATACATGTAGATAGGTTATCTGAAAACAGTCACTTTTCTGTATTTTCCCATTTTATATACAATGTAAGTGTATTTTCCAAAAAAACTGGAGATCCAGCCTGCATGGATGAAAATAGTTAGTTTTATTCCTCACTAGTTTTAACGGAACACACCACTCATGTGCAGTCCATCAACCTATACTTTGCAATGCAGTTGGTCATTTGAGTCATTCCTGATACACCACAACCTCTTTATAACACTATTGTTCGGGTCCATACCATAAACCGTGTTAGTCAAACAACCCTGTTATATCCAAACAAAAATGTATAGATTATATTGAAAAATGACCATTTATAGTCATTTTTCAATATAATCTATACATTTTGGGATCCATCTTTGAACTGTGTTATATCCAAAACGAACCATGTTATAAAGAGGTTGAAGTGTAGTTTCAATTAAAATTTCACAATATTTTATGATTTAACATGATTTAAATATTGATTAAACAATATTTTATTCTATATACTTAAAATACAGTAAATACTTGTGATGTTAATCTTGAGCATTTAGCATTACAATGACAGGGGCATATTAGTTAGTCAAAGGATAAATAAATGTCAGCATTTGACATTAATTATAATTTTGGAAAAAAAAAAAAAAAGGCAAAAACAAACACACAACAGGGCTTGCATTAAGGCAAGTCTGGGAGTCAGAGACTCCCAAAAATTGCCCTGGAACTTCCAAAAATCAATGCCAGGAACTCTGGGACTCCCAACTTTTAAAGATATTTAGTCATTTTTAACAAAAAATTAGAATGCGTTTATGTTATTTGGCTTAACAATGGCAGTTCTACTCCATAAATGAGAGTTTCAGAATATTGAGGTTGAATTTTTGAACATGCTGAAAGTGAGTGAAAAAATTTGATCACCAGGACTTCCAGATATTGGAGCTAGGAAGTCCTGGGACTTCCTGATTTTGACAGTTAGTGCAAGCACTGATACAAAGTAATAGTAATTAATTAAAAGGGAGCTGATTGAAAGGCTTTTTGTTGGCTTAAATGTGTTTGTTGTCTGTCGTAATTTGTTTACTCTTCCGCTTGGTGTCACTGGTAGTTTTATGATTGTGACTCTTCCTGGAAATCTTTACAGTTTTGTTTCAGGAGGAAGGAAGTTGTTTCTTGACAGTAAAAGATTTACTGTCTTAAACTACTAATTTGCAAATTCATATCCTTGTCGCTGTCTTCAGGAATAGTGTTTACAAAACAAAATTGTTCTTTCAGGTTGATAGAAGAAGCTGGAACCAGTTAGAGTTACCTCTGTTAAATGTCAGGACATTGTATGAACATGGAAGCAAAATTTTCAGAGGATGCAAATTTAAATCAGCAGATAATTGACAGAGATGAGAGAACTGACAGTTTGGGAGAAATAGACGTAAGAGAGGGATTGCCATTAAATTTAAATATAGATGGAAATACACAAGAAAATGAAGTAAAGATTCAAAATGATATAGATAAAGAAGACCTAATGAAAATATGTGAGAAATCTTATATCCCAACAGAAGTTAAAGAGAGTGCAGTCTCGGAACCAGACATGTTAAGTACAGAAGATAAGGGAGAGGCATATCCCTCTAAACATGCTGAGAGAATGAATGAAACAGATGTTACCGATGAACATAAAAGTGCTAATATAGCAGAACCAGAAAATGTAGAACAGTCGCAAATATCTGCAGATGAGATGGATGGCAATGCAGACATTCTTCAATATGGGATTGCTGTTGATCCAGTTGTTGAAGAGATGCCACAAGATGAAGGTGTTCTTGATTTCATGGAGGAGGATGGAAACATGCCAGCATTAAACAGTGCAATACACATGACAGCTGAGATAGGGAATACTGACGAGAAAGGTGGTGATAATCCATATACCAGCTCAAAAGCTGTAATTAGCAAAGAGTAAGTCTTCATTTATAATATAATAGAAAATAATGTATTATGTAAACAGGTCTGCATACAGTACCTTATTAGTACAGCTACTGTCCTTTCGACATCACTCGGAAAGACGTTTTTTGCTTGGCGTTTTATTTTAAAAGGAAATATTTTGTTCTGAATGACCATATCTTATCAGAAACCATTTGTCTTTTCTGTTTCTGTGTTTTGTTCTCAAATATGTACCCTAAAATTAAATTTATGGCCAAAAATTGGTCTGACCTATGCAATTTCTATAGTAAAGTGATTTTTTGGAATTTTTGATTAAGAAAGTAATTTTCATGTTTCTTTGCAGAAATTGAATTATTGGTGTTTCACAACAATATTGTGAAAATTTCAGAAAAATTGAACAAGCGGAACTTGTTGAAAATCTGCCTCCAAGTTACATTGTACCTACCCTACAGATTTCTGCATAATTTGCATTCATTTTTACTATGGGGAAAAATGAAAATACTTGATTTTTTAAAAACCAATGACTAGAATAAAGCTTTTTGTGCATAGGTAGTTATGACAAATGGTTTTGCATTAAATCATGACAGAAGTTTGCAAATTTACTTCTTTTGTGTACAGCGCCAGGCAAAAAACGACTTTCCAAAAGATGTTGAAAGGACAGTAGTTACAGAAAATTTGCATTTCATTTAGTACATGTATACAGGATTTAAATGCCGCAGGTTTATCATTACTCATTAGAATCTACTGCTAAAACCTGATTTATACACATTTACTGTTTCTAATCCCGAATAACATAATGAGCTACAAAAAAGATAATATTTAAAGGTTGATACCCGAGCTACTTCTGATGTAACCTCCCCCCCCCCCCCCCCCCCACACACACACACACACACACACACACACACACACAGCTCAAACTATGTGTGTGTGTTGGTGGGGGTGTATACTGTTTTCATATTGTTCATATGTTTGTTCATCTGCCCATTATATTTTGGTCCTTGCAAGGGTATCTAAGCACTCCTTTCTGAACTTCCTTGTTTTATCTGAAAATACTTTTTCCAAATGAAATTCAAAGTTGCCCCAAGTGCGCTATAAATTGCTACTGAGGTCTGGATATTACAGTAGCATGGGAGTAAATATTGTCTAAATAGGTAGTTTGCTAGAACTATGGAGCCAAGTTAGGTCAGGGTACACAGTTATGTTATTAGTTATATACATTGTAGTGATTATCATCTAAAGTTTACTTTTTCTTTGCTTTTGGTCCTTGTATGTTACATAATGTTATTTTAAATATATATTATTGGACATTATTATGACATTGTTGATATTTTTACACAAAGGACATGCTTCCAGCATTCTTGTTTCCATATATATGATCACGGATTGTCAGCACGTGGAAATCATTCGAACAAAAACTTTAACTAGACTTACTGATTTACATCTTGTCTTTATTTTTAAATTATTTTAAATCTGTTCCATGATCTATAATTGCAAAATACATTTTCTTTCTTTACATATTTTTCTTTTATATTTAATTCTTGGCTGTGGCTATTGACAACCGGTTGTCAGTAGCGATTTTCGCTATTGACAACCGGTTGTCAGTAGCAATTTTCGCTATTGACAACCGGTTGTCAGTTGCGATTTCGCTATTGACAACCGGTTGTTTATAGCAAAATCGCTGCTGAAAACCATTGAAATGTTTTGAAGTCTTGACCGTATCATCGGTTTCAATATAGAATGATTATTTTCCTACTTAATAACTACATGTACGAGAAGCATATAATTAAAGTTTTATTTTTAAAAGCACTTTTTATAAAGTTCACATGCAGATATAAGAAATTTGCAAATATACATGAATGGTAATGTAAAGCAATATTCAAACAGAACAGAGAAACACCTCAATCTCCTGATCAAATTGCTCCTTCAAGAGCAGAAGCAGTCTGATGAGAATCTCCACTCTTTGCTCATGATGGTCTATCCCAGTACTCAGATTACCATACTATTTCTAATCAAAAGATATTTTTGTTATTTTTATTTACCATAATGTCATATACAGCTATTAAACTCTTTTTGGTAACTAGCAAAGTAATTAAAGGGTTTGGTCTGATCTTGGTCTACTCCCAAGCACTAGACTTTGTTTCCCAATATTTAGGGTATGTAGTAGGTATTTACAGTACATAGTACTTCTTCTGACCACAAGTCATCTTTGTTATTCACATAAAAAAATTTGCTATAATGTCAAAACTGTAATTTAACTACTTTGGGTAACTAGCAAAGAAAAAGAAGAGGAATGGTCTGATCTTGGTCTACACTCAAGCACTAGACTTTGTTTCCCAATATTTAGGATGTGTACAATGTAGGTATTTACCATACTTCTTCTAATCAGAAGTCACTTTTGTTATTACATTTACCCTAATGTCATTATACTGTAATTAAACTACATTTGGTAACCAGCAAAGAAGATGAAGAGAGTGTTCTGATCTTGGTCTATACTCAAACACAAAACTTTGTTTCCCAATATTTAGAGTATGTAGGTATTTACCATAATTCTTCTAACCATAAATCACTTTTGTTATTACATTTAACATAATGTCATAAAAGTGTAATTAACCCCTAAAGCGCCTATCACAACTGCAGCAGACGAC
Source organism: Anodontia alba (assembly GCA_964016985.1). Taxonomy (NCBI): domain Eukaryota; kingdom Metazoa; phylum Mollusca; class Bivalvia; order Lucinida; family Lucinidae; genus Anodontia; species Anodontia alba. The sequence goes on along the minus strand of OZ024827.1, from coordinate 70,915,104 downwards.
AATTTTTTTTATCATTTTTTATTATTTTTTTTTTTATTTTTCAGAGAAAACAAGTCTTGACATTTCATGTGAATTGTCTGCTTGGCAGATGATTCACATGAAATGTCAAGACTTGTTTTCTCTGAAAAAAAAAATAGAATGTCATTTGCTACAAAGTTTGCTTGGCGCTTTAAGGGTTAAACTGCATTTGGTAACTGGCAAAAAAAATGAAGAGAGTGGTCTGATCTTGGTCTACACTCAAGCACTGGACTTTGTTCCTCAATAGTAAGGGTATGTAGGTATTTACCTTACTTCTTCTAATCATAAATCACTTTTGTTAAGACATTTAACAAAATGTTAGAAAACTGTAATTAAACTACATTGGGTAACTGGCAAAGAAAATGAAGAAAGTGGTCTGATCTTGGTCTACACTCAAGCACTAGACTTTGTTTCTCCTACCTGGAAACTGTAAAATCAACTGTGTTCACTTAGCATTCTCTCAGTATTATATACAACAATTGTTCCTTTGTTATTGGTCAAGATTTGCGTGATGATCTGCATAACAAAATTCACATCAGAAAAAAGGAGCATTCACATCATCTGGGGATTCAGTGCAACGAGCATGGAACCACTCACAGCAGTTTTGACATTTCATAATTGGTGTGTTGTCATGGGGTCGTCTACATTTACAATAAAGCCTGATTTTCTGTGATTTTATCTTTTTCTGTCTAATATTAACATCAAATGGAAACATGGTAAAACTTCCATTTTCTATACATTTAATGAGATGGCCTCACAGTTTGTCCTGTCTGAAAAGTATTTTGTTTGGCTCGTATCCATTGCATAGTGCCACTGCTGTTGCTATAGCGAAAAGACCACAATCAGCACTACCCTGCTGCTGCTGTATTGGCACCCTGTTAGCTGTCACATATGTGCTTTCTTGTTTCAAAATTGCACAAATTTGATTTTGTACTTCGATGTCTAGATAAGTTTTAACTATCAAAAACATTCACATACCCAGGTTTAAGGTTGACTGTGGAGATGGTGAGCCAGTGGCCACATTTACTACTTCCCTTAAACAGAATTTGAATCATATTGTCCCGACAGGTTTCAAAAGTTATACCAGCCTGACTGAGAATGGTAGGTTGAAATCCATTGATATTTAGATATTGGTTTTTCAACATGTTCTGTACAGCGAGAATTACTCTGTCATCAAGCATTTCTCCACTATCAATTTGTATTTTGCAGTCATTTTTCAAGCTGACCATTTCATTTCTTACCCAGAAATCCATGTCATTATCATCAGTTTTATCATCAATTTCAATTGCTTCATTTTGGGTTTCACCAGATTTACAGTCCATGGTATTTCTATGCACCTCTGTTTGGCTACTTAACTTTTGTGTTTTATTTATTTTGTTTTCTTCCTGTCGCTTGCGCTTTTCTTTCATAGATAATGACTTTCTGCTTTTTGAAAACTGCCATAATGGTTTGTTTGAACCCTTTGGTCTGCCTATTCTTGATTTAACAAGCCGGCCTCGGTGGCTCAGTTGGATGCGCCGTCCGACTGGAGACCAGGAGGTCGCGGGTTCAACCCCCGCCGAGGTCGGCAACATTCTTTCGTGGAGATTGATCATGAAATATTTTCTACGGTCATTCTCTCCCTTCCGCTGATTCAAGAAGGGCAGTTGTCAGTTTCTGGCGAAAGAATGTGCACAATACTGGTTAACCGCTTAGAGGACTAAGCCTGCCAGTAAACGTGTGGTTAGGTAAACTGACCGCGCTTGACATGACCCCATTGGGTTGACTGGGCCGTAAAACCTCAACACAAACAAACAAAAAATTGATTTAACAATGGGAATGTTTATTTCAGGGAGATTTTCAGTGGTATTTTCCTCTTCACCTGAACTGAACGAAGTCGAAATTTCTGCCATGAAATTGTGGATTAGACTTTCAGATTCACAGTTATTAGACATATCAGTTTCTTTTTCAGAACTGTCATATCTTAGAGCTCCTTCTTCACTAAGTTTCCCTAGGTCATCACTGGAATTTTCAGACTGTGTTAATTTATTATCATCAGAAGTGCCATGATGTTTGGAGTCAGAGCTTTCATTTTGAAGAAATTCTTTAGAATGAGTCAGAGGTGGCTCGTCAGTTGTTTTTAGCTCGCCTGAACAACATTCAGGAAGAGCTATTGTACTACCCCCGGCGTTGGCGTCCACAAATGTTAAAGTGTTCGTTAAAGTTTTTAAGACCTCATTATTTCCTAACCTTATCACCGATTTGATTCATCTTTGGTATGATGATACATATTGGTCCAAAACTTTGCGCAGTTCCATCCCCACCACTCTAGGTCATGTCAAGGTCAAGGTCACAGACTTAGCATTTTCATGTTAAAATTTTATGTCTAAGTTTTTAGGATCTCATTACTTCTACACTAAGTGATGGATTTCGTTCCTATTTGGTATTATGATAGACACTGGTCAACAGTTTTTATCAGCACCATCAGCACTCATGACCGTGGCCTTGAGGTCGAGGTCACAAACTTAGAATTTAAATGTTAAATTTTTTGTTAAAGTTTTTAAGACCTCATTATTTCCTAACCTTAACACCGATTTGATTCATCTTTTGTATGATGATACATATTGGTCCAAAATTTTGCGCAATACCATACCCACCACTCTAGGTCATGTCAAGGTCACAGACTGAATTTAAATGTTAAAGTTTTCGTTTAAATTTTTAAGACCTCATTATTTCCCAACCTTATCACTGATTTGATTCATCTTTGGTATTATGATACATAGTAGTCCAAAATTTTGCGCAGTACCATCCCCACCAACTCAGGTCAAGGTCACAGACTTAGAGTTTTCATGTTAAAATTTTACGTCAAAGTTTTAAGGATCTCATTACTACTAAATTAAATGATGGATTTAGTTCCTATTTCAGGTTAAGGAACAGCCATAGATTCTTGGCTCTTTCTGATTTATCATTAAATTGTAGTTAGCTAGGCTACTAATGAAGCTGAAACCATTAAACGGCAGGGAGCAACTGCTAGCCCTTTCTTAATTAGTTGAGTTCCCCGAAATTCAGTCAGATAAATTCCAACACATTGCAGTTTGTAAATCACACACAGAATAAACAGAATAAAAGGGTTCTCTATACAGTTTTTGGTTATTTTGTTAAGAAAGTCTTGTTATTAGCCATGAAGTGAAAGTATATACAGAGCAGAAGACCATATGTCAAAGGCTAGCTGATATTTTTTCTACTATTATCCCATTATTGTTCTATATAGTCACCCATTTATGCCAAATGAATTCTTCTTCCTCACTGTCTGCGCAGGCCCATTTCCAGTTTAAGGGGAATCTGACAGCAGTAATACTTTTCAACTTTTATATCACAAATTCATACACTGTAGACGCTCTCAAATACTGCATTTAGCAACTATCGACCTGGGTTGACACTGTTTGCCAAGGTTACATAAAAAAGAATAAGCAGAAAAATATGCTACATTACAAGCAACAATAAGCCGGGACATAGCAAAGTGCATATACAATATTGCAAGTTTGTTCAGTAAAAACTCAGATCAGCTTGTACATTGGCACAGTCCAATCAGGGTATTCATTGTCAGCATGAAGAAGTCAAGTGTATTTTTTTATTAGAACGTATGCATATGCAGGCTAGTCTCAATATTCACTGTGCACATGGAGTCGTGTAGGTGATTGTGGGATGGTGGAGGTGGGGGAGCAGGAGGGGGACGTACTGTTTTCGGTGCATATATCATTATCATTTAAAGTTGATGTTGTTGTTAGTGTTGGCTTTGACATCAACGTCGGCGTCGGCATGGAGTTTTTTAGCTTATAGGATGGCAGCCTCCATCGTCGTCCGTCATGCACACTTTCAAAATGCAGTATCTCTGCAGCCTGCTGGCAGATCTCAACTAAATTTTATCTGTAGCATGTCTTTTGTAGAGGATTGCTTGCATAATTATGCATTCTAGGAAAATTGTTTCAGAACTTTGGTTGCTATGGCAACTGATAGATACCATAGACTTACTATAGGAAAATGCTTGTGAACAGTGTGGCTCCTTTATTTTTTGTTGGCTCTTCATGAAACTTGCAGACAACTACGACATGCATAAAATTCCGGAAAAGTTCGATAATGAGTCAGATGGGACCGGCGATAGCAGAGTTACATCCCCTTGATTATCAAAAAAAAAAAAAAAAAAAAAAAAAAAAAACGGCCATAATCACCCTTGTGATCAGTGTAGCTCCATTTTTGTTGGATTTTCATGAAACTTGCAGATAACAATGACATGCATAAAATCTCAGACAAGTTTGAAAATGCATCAGATCAGACCATCCGTCACATCTTATAGGATGTATCATATCTAAGGCACCATATATGTTGGGGTTCTGAAATTTCATATGTGGATTGCTTATGAAAAAATAGCAAATTTTATTGTTTTTTGGTCAGACCTCTCGATGCAGAGAAATGGCCCTTTGCGGACTTAGGCAATTCTGCATAGGAAATGTAAGCAAAACATTTCAAAAACTGCTTGGGCTAGGCTCTTTAAAATTTTTTTCAGGCAGTTTGGGACCAGTGTGTTCCTGACCTGATTAAATTTTTATATAATTTTATGAAAAACTGACCAAATTATGGCCACTTGTGGACTTTGGCATTTTAGCATAGGCAAAGCTTGTAAGCAAAATATCTTAAAAACTGCTCAGGTTAGGCTCTTCAGTTTTGGTATAATTTTATGAAAATTTGATCAAATTATGTCCCTTTGTGGACAGGCAGTTTAGCATAGGAAAAGCTTGTAAGCAATTTGTGCTAGGCACTTGAGATTTTGAAGGCAGTTTGGAACCAGTGTGTAGTTGACCTGGTTAAATTTTGATATAGTTTTTATAAATATTTGACCAAATTATGCCCCTTTGTGGACTCAGGCATTCTATCATAGGAAGAGCTTGTAAGCAAAATATCTCAAGAACTGCTAGGCTAGTCTCTTGAAATTTTGCAGGCTGTTTTGGACCAATGTAAGAAGACGATTAAATTTTGGTGCATTGATCAAATTATGCCACTTTATGGACTAAGGTATTTTAGCATAGGAAATGCTTGTGAGCAAAATATCTAAAGAATGGCTTAGGCTAGGCTTATGAAATTTTTCAGGTAGTTTAGGACCAACGTGAAGATGATCTGTATTAATTTTGGTATAATTTTATGAAAATTCGACCAAATTATGCGCCTTTGTGGACTTAATTTTGCAGCAGACCCTTACATTTCCAGTTTTAGCTTTACAGTGTTGTGGAAAAAAAAAACTAACAAAAAAAAAAAAAAAAAAAAAGACATTTTTTTTTATTAAATTAGCCAAAAGTTTCTTTGAGTTTTGTTTCTGTGGCAATATTTAACTCAGTATTGACAAATATGAGCATATATGCATTTGTATGGTTTGTATGTAACTCTATATGTGTGTAGATGTTTATACGTATGTATATCGGTATATGCATTCAGGGTTCTCGGGGACGCAGAATCCTGCGTCCCGGGACGCATAAATCATGGTCCGGACTCCTAAAAATTTCCAAAGCCGAGTCCGCCGGACGCATGTTTTTTTCCCGTGGGACTACTACTAATTATGATCGGATTATTTGACTGAAGTCTAAAGTCCGCCACGTGTTATTCGTACCGTCGGTAGCATTTTAAAAGAACAGTAGTAATCCGCCGCGTGCTTTTCACACCTGCGATAAGTACCGTTATTTGCTAAGTAAACGGTAGTTAAATAGGTGTTGGCAGTTCACACTTCAGCGATCGAGTAATTAAAGCATGCAACTGGCACCGGTATGCGACCCCTTCCCTCACTGTGTATTGCTTGCACCGACGACTGATTCATCGAAAACGCACACGCAGGTGTCATGCTTGAGGCTGGCGTTTTTTTTGTTGTTGTTTTTTTTTGTTGTTATGAATAGATTTTTTTTTTCCATTTCAAAATTTTCGGACGCTGAATTTTCATCACTAACATAAAAAAAAAAAACCGTTTACTGTTTTCAATAAAAGTCGATAAATGTACTTTATCCCTTGGCGATAAGTCTGCGCATCTAAACGGTTATTCCTGCTTGTCACTGAAAAAAAAAAATTCTAAGTCCCATCGAATCTATCCCGTAAGCCCTGTGAGTCTAATAATAACCCAAAGAGTCTAATAGGACAGCTCAGATGCACCCCGGACGACGGTATACAATTTGGGACTGTTCTAGTATAAGTTACATTTTCCATTGCGTCCGCATGAAGAAAGCGCGTGCTCCTAACGGTAGCGCGTGCTCGTAAGGGTAACGTCATTTGACAGTTTTGGGAGAAAACTAACTATTTCCATGTTGCATTGTAGAGCATTTTCTTGTCAGAAATGCATATGACTCAGACACATATTTAAAAACAGAACTAAATTATCAAGACTTTTACGGCAAATCAAAGCAGCAGATCGAAATTTCAGCTAGTGAAGAAGTCCCGGACATTTTTTTCGTAGCGTGTATTGATCGCAGCACGGTGCAAATGTAAACATTGAAATGACGTTTTGCGGGAAGCTCAAAAGAGGTGTCCATGATCAGAATGTGCGGATAGATTGCATACATAAGTTTGCGATAGAATATAACGGAGCTTTCGTTGGTTTTGATTAAAATATTTTTCACTCAGAACACTCGAGATCACTTAACAGACAACGACGAACGGTGGGGTATTGAATTTAAGTGCGACGATCTTTACCATGCAAGTAAAACAGGATTGTCATGTCTCCTTGATCTGCAAAGATGTCTTTAGTTCCCCATGAGGGAGATATGACGTCATCCTAATTTCTGGGCCAACTCCGTTGTATTAACAACATCAGGATGTGTGATAAGACTACCAGTTGGTTACATGCATTGCTCGGAATAATACATAATGCAAAGCACCATAAAAAAGTATATGAAAATAAGGAAATTGATTCTCCATCAGGTATTTATAGAATGAAGTTACGGGGTCATGCTCACTATCAAAGGAGAATGAAGTTACCGGGACATGCTTACTATCAAAGGAGAGTCATGAAAAAAAAAAAAAAAAAAAAAAAAAATAATGGGACTCCTATTTTGGGGGGGTGGGACTCCTACTTTTTGGCTGGGACTCCTACTTTTTACAAAAAGGGAGTCCCGGACTCCTACTTTTAAAATCCTAGTGAGAACCCTGAATGCATATATGTATATATATATATATATGTATGTGTGTGTGTGTGTGTGTGTGATAAATTCTGAGATACTTACCACATATATACACACTTCTCCGTTATATATATCTTAACTGTCGGACTGAAAAAAAACAAAAAAACTTTCTTGTCTGAAGGAAATATTAACCTGTATATGAAATTGTATAACATGTACTTGTAACATTTGTTTGCCATCATATAGCACACATGTTTGTAAACATGTTATGAATTTTATGTGCTCAAGGGCCAGTTGGCCTAATGCATTTGAAATAAAATTATCTATCTATCTATCTATCTATCTATCTATCTATCAAATTCATTCAAATTGGTAATCAGGTTAGGGAACAGCCATAGATTCTTGGCTCTTTCTGATTTATCATTAAATTGTAGTTAGCTAGGCTACTAATGAAGCTGAAACCATTAAACAGCAGGGAGCAACCGCTAGCCCTTTCTTAATTAGTTGAGTTCCCTGAAATTCAGTCAGATAAATTCCAACACATTGCAGTTTGTAAATCACACACAGCATAAACAGAATAAAAGAGTTCTCTAAACAGTTTTTGGTTATTTTGTTAAGAAAGTCTTTTATTAGCCATGAAGTGAAAGTATATACAGAGCAGAAGACCAAGTGTCAAATGCTAGCTGATATTTTTTCTACTATTAACATTATTGTTCTGTATAGTCACCCATTTATGCCAAATGAATTCGTCTTCCTAACTGTCTGGACAGGCCCATTTCCAGTTTAAGGGGAATCTGACAGTAATAATACTTTTCAACTTTTATATCACAAATTCATACGTTGTAGACTCTCTCAAATACTGCATTTAGCAACTATCGACCTGGGTTGACACTGTTTGCCAAGGTTTCATAAAAAAATATGCTACATTACAAGCAACAATAAGCCGGGACATAGCAAAGTGCATATACAATATTGCAAGTTTGTTCAGTAAAGACTCAGATCAGCTTGTACATTGGCACAGTCCAATCAGGGTATTCATTGTCAGCATGAAGAAGTCAAGTGTATTTTTTATTAGAACGTATGCATATGCAGGCTAGTCTCAATATTCACTGTGCACATGGAGTCGTGTAGGGGGTTGTGGGGGGGGGTGCGTGAGGGAGACATACTGTTTTCGGTGCATATATCATTATCATTTAAAGTTGATGTTGGTGTTAGTGTTGGCTTTGACATCAACGTCGGCGTCGGCATGGAGTTTTTTAGCTTATAGGATGACAGCCTCCATCGTCGTCCATCGTCCACACTTTCAAAATGCAATATCTCTGCAGCCTGCTGGCAGATCTCAACTGAATTTTATCTGTAGCATGTCTTTTGTAGAGGATTGCTTGCATATGCATTCTAGGAAAATTGCTTCAGAACTTTGGTTGCAATGGCAGCTGATAGGTCCCATAGACTTACTATGGGAAATGCTTGTGAACAGCGTAGCTCCTTTATTTTTTGTTGGCTCTTCATGAAACATGCAGACAACTAAGACATGCATAAAATTCCGGAAAAGTTCGATAATGAGTCAGATGGGACCAGCGATAGCAGAGTTACATCCCCTTGATTATAAAAAAAAAACAAAAAAAAAAAAAACAAAAAAAAAAAAAAAAAAAAAAAAAAAAAAACGGCCATAATCACTCTTGTGATCCATTTTTGTTGGATCTTCATGAAACTTGCAGATAACAATGACATGCATAAAATCTCAGACAAGTTTGAAAATGCATCAGATCGGACCATCCGTCCGTTAGTCCGTCACATCTGATAGGATGTATCATATCTAAGGCACCATATATGCTGGGGTTCCGAAATTTCATATGTGGATTGCTTATGAAAAAATAGCAAAAATTGTATTGTTTTTTTGGTCAGACCTCTCGATGCAGAGAAATGGCCCTTTGCGGACTTGGGCAATTCTGCATAGGAAATGTAAGCAAAACATTTCAAAAACTGCTTGGGCTAGGCTCTTTAAAATTTTTTTCAGGCAGTTTGGGACCAGTGTGTTCCTGACCTGATTAAATTTTGATATAATTTTATGAAAAACTGACCAAATTATGGCCACTTGTGGACTTTGGCATTTTAGCACAGGCAAAGCTTGTAAGCAAAATGTCTTAAAAACTGCTCAGGTTAGGCTCTTCAGTTTTGGTATAATTTTATGAAAATTTGATCAAATTATGTCCCTTTGTGGACAGCCAGTTTAGCATAGGAAAGGCTTGTAAGCAATTTGTGCTACGCACTTGAGATTTTGAAGGCAGTTTGGAACCAGTGCGTAATTGACCTGGTTAAATTTGATATAGTTTTTATAAATATTTGACCAAATTATGCCCCTTTGTGGACTCAGGCATTCTATCATAGGAAGAGCTTGTAAGCAAAATATCTCAAGAACTGCTAGGCTAGGCTCTTGAAATTTTGCAGGCTGTTTTGGACCAATGTAAGAAGACTTGATTAAATTTTGGTGCAGTTTCATAAAATATTGATCAAATGCCACTTTATGGACTAAGGTATTTTAGCATAGGAAATGCTTGTGTGCAAAATATCTAAAGAATGGCTTAGGCTAGGCTTATGGAATTTTTCAGGTAGTTTGGGACCAACCTGAAGATGATCTGATTTAATTTTGGTATAATTTTATGAAAATTTGACCAAATTATGCGCCTTTGTGGACTTAATTTTGCAGCAGACCCTTAAATTTCCAGTTTTAGCCTTACAGTGTTGTGGAAAAAACAACAACAAAAGAAAAAAAAAAACATTTTTTTTTTTTTTTATTAAATTAGCCCAAAGTTTCTTTGAGTTTTGTTTCTGTGGCAATATTTAACTCAGTATTGACAAATTCATTCAAATTGGTAATGTTGATGATTGTCAAATTTCGATAATTTGTTAGACATGACAGGCTTTTAAACGTCAAACAAATATTTTTTGGCGAATTGTGATAATTTGTGAGTTATGACACTTTTTAGCTCACATGTACGAAGTGCATGAAGAGCTATTGTACTACCCCCAGCATCAGCGGCGGTGTTGTCGGCGTTGAACCAATGCGTCCACAAAATGTTTAAAGTTTTATGGTAAAGTTTTTTTTTATATGATGACAAGCGCATTCAGGCGGGCTACCCTGTCCGGTGACAGGTTTTGTTAAATGTCTAACAAAAAAAAAAAAATAATAATAATAATAATAATAACCGCAGGCTTGTAGTGCTTGGATTTCCATTGGCTCAATAAAGCATAATGCCAAAGTTCTTAGCAAACACTGTATACCCAGATCAGATGTGGCAGAAAGCTCATGTAAAATTGCTATTTCTGAAAAAAAAAAAAAAAAAAAAAAAAAAAAAAAAAAACATCCCTGTAGTAGTAAATGGACATGCCTGCTGTGTAAGATGAGATAAGTAAACAAAAGCATCCTATTATCTGAAATGCTGGTAAGAATAAATGCTGGCTGAATATAGTCTGCATCTGCTGTTCAACACAATGTTAATAGACTATCCGTTCTCTCCTGTGTAGGAAAATCTACAGGTGCCTTTGGGTCAGCTTCAGATTATGATGTTGGAGTTTTATTGCTTCTTAATGGCTCTAATCACTTCATGAAATAATCATTATCAATTAGAGTGAGAAATGCTCTTCCACAGAGAATCTATGGCTGTTCCCTAACCTGATTTGGTATCATGATAGATACTGGTCAAAAGTTTTCATCAGCACCATCAGCACTCATGACCATGACCTTAAGGTCGAGGTCACTGACTTAGAATTTAAATGTTAAAGTTTTCCTTAAAGTTTTTAAGACTTCTTTAAATCCAAATTTTTACGCAGTACCAATCCCCACCACCCTAGGTCATGTCAAGGTCAAGGTCACAGACTCAGAATTTTGATGTTAAAATTTTATGCCAAAGTTTTTTAGGATCTCATTACTTCTAAACTACCTGATGGATTTAGTTCCAATTTGGTATAAAACAGATACTGCTCCCCCCCCCCCCCCCACCACCACCCCTCACACACACACACACACACACACACACACACAGGTCATGTCAAAATCAAGGTCACAGACTTAGAATTTTCCAGAAACAAAATGTGCAATATCAGGCGAGCTATCCTGTCTGGCGACAGGTCTTGTTATTTCATCACAGTCTGTTTGACTGACAGTGTCAGTTTCTGAATCTTTACTTTCCAAAAGACATTCAGGTGGTTTTTCAATTGTCTTAGAAGGTCCAACTTCATTCCTCATCCATTGCTCTTTTAAGTCTTTCAAATAATCCAATTTTTCTAAGAACTCTTTTTCTCCACATGTAGAAAGATATGATGCCAGTTCCTTAAGAAAGTCTGAAGCTTTTAAATATTTGTTTAAAGGGGTCATTCTGTCTTTTCTGTGTTTTTCATTTTTCTTTTTAACTATGGAGGGGCTGTTTGGGGCTTGGCACTCTGAAATAAACTGACAGCTCTCAGTTTGGGATCGTATCCATTTTGCATCAACTAGGCTTTCATCAAATAGATCTAAACCTTCATGTTTTCTACACATAAAAATGTGCCGACATGGCAGTCCATTGTTACTGTTAATTGTGCATGAACAAGTGCGTAAATTCCGCTGCACTATATGATCCTTATTATCAGACACTGACAAGATACTAAACTGATCTTCAAGTTCTCTTACTTCATGCTTTGTGGTGTCCAACTTTATAAGTTCTCCCCTAATTGTTTCAAATGCTGGTGGCACACAGACTGATGCATATCTATTACGAATGTCATCCTTTGATGATGTGTCAATCCTTGTTTTCAGATTCAAAAATTTTTTGTACATGGAACGGTCATATGTGTCACTTATTGCCCTTACAAGATTTTCTACTGACTCTGGAAGATGCATATGTCGTGTGAGAGACTGCTTTAATTTGTGGTTGTGTGATTCTATTTTGTTGTTATTGAAATTTCCGTAATTACGAACACCCTTTTATCAACACCTGACCCACAGTTGTCTACAGTCATGCCAATTATCATCAAAATATTGATTGTCCAAAAAAGCTGAACTCCTGCTGTAGTCTTTCTCGTCTCTCATTATAGATACATGTATCTTCAGTTTGAGAATATAAGATAGATCTCAAAAGCTGAACCAGACCAGCTTTCACATCACTATTTTCCTTTAGTTTTGCTACATTGCTTTTGAAATATTTTATGACATGAAAAGTACATATTTGAATATGTGTGTTTGGCAATTTTTCCTTCAATACTGCAATCTCTGTCAGATCTTTATCAAGTATAACAACTTGTATTTTAGAAATATCATTATATTCAAAAATTTCTATTATTCTCCTCAAGGTTTCTTTTGATTCACGGCGCATGTAGCTATATGCCACAGGCTTGCCATTTCCATTTTCATCTTCCACAAGAATGGCATTAAGTATATAACCCTCTATGTTAACATTATAAGTATTATCCATGAATATTATGGTGGGGAAATTTTGAAACATCTCTTGCATTTTGGATGTTTGTTTATATACCGGTAACAGATCCAAGTTTGATTTTTCATCCACTTCAAGATTCACTATAGCCATACTGTCTTTCTGTGTTAGTTCATTCAGTACATCTGTAAGCATTCTACCTTGTGATCTTCCATTAGTTTTTCCTGTTTTTACTTTCTGTTTAACATTATTGATATCTTTGTTTATAACACTTTTACCTATGTTAGATGATACATACTGCCTAATGTTTTTGGTTTCAACATTCGTTTCAATGAAGGGTTTTATTTCATGAATTTCATCTGCCGTCAGAGTTCTGTTTTTTGAGTACATTGGTAATGTGTGTGCTGATATAGGGTGATTATGGTCAAGGATGAGTTTTGTTACTTTATATTTTTCTCCATTGCTATCAAGATTAAGCCTGAGAACAGCTGAACAACCAGTTGCAACATATTGCTGCACAGGTCTCTTACCCTCACTCCTTATTCTCGGTTTGCCATAATGTTTGCAAATATGTCTGATGGATTTGAATGGGTAGGCAGGACTACTTTTTGCCAGTTTCACACTACCCTGCACTTTCATTGGATAGCCATTGGCAATGCACCAGTCATCAAACTTGCTTTTGAACTCATCATATGAATAAAATGTATAGCCTTCTTTGATAACAATCTCTCCAGTGCCGCCTCCACGTTGAAATGGTGATGATTCAGTAGGAAATGGCTGAACTGATGTGGACTCTACACTAATAGCTGCCTTGGGTAATGGCCGAACTAATATGGACTCTTCATGTGATGGCTTATAGCTGTTGGAAGACTTGGCCTCTACATCTCGAGGGTTGAGCGCAAGACTATAAACATATTTTTGAAACCCTTGTTTAGGGGCAACTTGGACCCCTTTGTAAACAATGCAAATTTAGGTGCCATTGCTCATACGAGCAATGGCACCTAAATTTTCATTGTTTACAGAAAGAAATGTTGTAATTTTCATAACGCCTTCATGGTGGGGAGATTAGGTTTGGGGAAAAACAACCATCTGACTTACGCTAGTCTTGCGCTCAACCCTCGATCTGTGGCTGTTATGGAGTTGGAATCTGCAGTGTTGACTGGCATGGATATTGCTTCTTGTGATGGCTCTTTGCTGTTGACTGAAAACTTACCAAGGGGTTGGGCACTTCTTTGATTGATATGCATGTTTGAACTTCACAGGTTTTCTCATCGCTGCAGGCAGTTTTTGACTCTGCACTGTTCTATTGTTTGCTTTCAGCTCCTTCAAGTGGACTTGTGGACAAAGCACAGGGTAGACAGTTCACAACACTATCCCTTATAACACTAGAAACATATCTTGTTCCTTTAAAACTGAGATGAAGTCCATCACGACTTAACAGATGTTTCTGAATTTCACCATTCTTTTCAAACATATGGAATTGGATGCACTTGAGCCATGGTAGTACATCTGAATCTTTTTTTAGAACCTGGTTGATGTCAAATGCCGTGTAGTTGAAATGATTCAAGAAGTCTGGGTGATGATGTTGGTTTGGAAATTGAGACTGTACTCTTGGAAGAATGTGAGAAACCAGGATCTGTGCTCTGAAATGCACATAAAATAATGCATTAGGCCACTGAATATAGAGGGAAGAATTTGTACTGCTGTCTGAGATGTTATTATTTATTCTTTGAATTTGTATTTTTGATCTGGAGTGGTTCAATGCATGCTATAAAGTTTGTTGTAACCAAGACACCTCCAAATCCTAGCCTAATGTAGGCTTTGAAGAAAGTAGGTCAAGCTAACCTACTTTTGTGGGTAATGACAAAATAATGGAATACATATGATGTCTGTTTTGGACAGTGTAAGTTGCCATGACTTAATTTTGTGAGTGGTAATCTGAATGGGGTTAGATGCACGCATTAAGATAAAATGATGAGAGTCATACACTGAAAACATAGTTGTATGCCAGCCTTGGAAAAAGCAGGTCATAATGATCACACATTGTGTTTGATGTTTTTGTAATCATAAGTGTCACAATAAACACATTTAGTCTGCCGCACAGACATGGACATTGGCAGCCCTTTCTCAATTCTTCAAATGGCAGTCAATTAAAATGTCATTAGTGTTGTTGAAATTAAAATTTTAAGTACACGAATAAGTTATAATGACTTTACAGCACTCTAATAAATACAAGTTTATATACGAAAGTAATCTAGGTTTCCGTCTACTGATGATTAGAAAGTTTTGATGTTGTTAGATGAATTGTTGTGAAAATTTGTTGCTTTATATTAAATACAAGCACTGCAGACACTGTATAATACCCTGCCACTGCTGGGCATCATACATGTATCTTATTAAACACTCATACATGAGGCCCTCCCAGCAGGCAGATACCTGTTCCCTTTTTCCCCTTAAAAAAATTGATATTATCCTTGTTCCCCAAAATCAAAATCTTGATTTTCTATGTTCCCTGTTCCCAAAAATTGCCTTTGTTCCCCTGTTCCTTCAGTTCTAGACTTTAGTTCCCCTGAAATAAATGGCGTCATTCCCCTGTTCCCCCAAACCCCTGGGAGGGCCTCGGATATTAGCAGTCTTGTGAAAGTCCAAAACTTAAACAACATGTAAATTCAGATCAGGCTGTAAAGCATTGCTTTGAGCTTAGATACTCTGTATCTTTTTTCTGTGGATAGCCT
The DNA here is from genome assembly GCA_964016985.1 of Anodontia alba. Lineage (NCBI taxonomy): Eukaryota > Metazoa > Mollusca > Bivalvia > Lucinida > Lucinidae > Anodontia > Anodontia alba. Next base: position 70,899,807 of record OZ024827.1, on the reverse strand, counting down.
ACAATCGATAAAAACTTCTCGAACAGCTGAGGCAAGTATGCACAGGCTGATCTGAAGGTTTGCTGGTCATACAAGCCATTTTGTAAGGATGAATGTGTAGCAGGACCTGTGAAAGGTCATTAAGATATGCAAATAAAACAAGGGCAGTAACTCTGTTAAAAATGGATGGATTTTGATCTATCATAATACAGAAGAGAACCTATTCTATACATGTAGTTTGGAAAATATGAGCTATTGACAACTGGTTGTCTATAGCGATTTTGCTACTGACAACCAGTTGTCTATAGCGATTTTGCTACTGACAACCGGTTGTCTATAGTGAAATCACTGCTGACAACCAGTAAGATGTTTTAAAGTTTAAAATCTTGATCAGTATCATCAGTTTCAGTATAGTTCACTTGCAGATATAAGAAATTTGCAAAGACAGCAATATACATGAATGATAATGTAAAGCAAGATTCAAATAGAATACAGAAACACCTGAATCTCCTACTTCAAGAACAAAAGCAGTCTGATGAGGATCTCCACTCTTTGCTCATGATGGTCTATCCCAGTACTCAGATTACTATATTGTTCTATCGTAAGACATTTTTGTTCTTTACAAACAGTAACCAAATGTCATAATACAGCTGTTAATCTCTTTTGGGTAACAACCAAAGAAAATAAAGTATATGGTCTGATCTTTGTCTACTCTCAAACACAAGACTTTGTTTCTCAATATTAAGAGCATGTAGGTATTTACAGAAATTCTTCAAAAGACATCTCCTCCCAAATCGTAATGTAGATTGAGCCCAAACTTGATGGGAAGAGTAAGTCAGGTTCAGCTAAAATTGGATGGGAGGCATTGGGGTGACATGGAGATTCAGAATTGCTAAATCATTCAGTTCCAATATCCAAGATAGCAGCCATGGTGGCATTCTTGAAACTCTTCAAACAACATAAGAATCTGAATTGCTAAAAACAATCTGATCTGATAGCCAAGATGGACAGCATGGCACAATGTAACATATCATGATCAGCCTAATTCAGGTGAGCGATTTCTGGCCCACCTGGGCCTCTAGTTTGTCATTGGTTATACAAAAATGTAGTAGGATTCAGTTTGTCTGTTACACTTCGTGTCTAGGCTGTAACTCTTTACCCTTTGGAATATTTTCAAGAAACATCACACATATTAAGCTTGAAAAGACAATGTATCGTCATGAAGAAAGGTAACTTTTGTCCTCTTGATTCTTGAGTTACCTGCACTTGCCAAGTGCAGCAGGGTACTTTGGTCTCTTTGTATAAATAGGGTAACACAGTTGAAAATGATGACGTGATCTTTTTAAAAATGACTTTTCACGATATCTGTTTAATTATTCGACTTTGAAAAATATGTCCTTGATGAAACTTATTCAGATAAATGACCTCCAACTTTTTATAGAATGGATTTTCATAGTTCTTTAGTTCGTGCTCTGATTGGATGATGATTTCACAAATCATCCCTTTTTGAACATATAACATTTCTATCAGTCAGGTCAATATATGAACATGGGGTGGTCCGGTGGTGCGAAGGTGTCGTGTATCTTACGTCACCAGGGCGTCCAACTGATATTGGCTTACAGTTGGGCAAGGCCTGCTATCCTTGTAGCAGGTAAGGGTAGATGGGGAATATTTTTATTTCTTCTGTTTCTTCACTTTCATTCCTGTTCCTTTCTTCCCTGTCCCTCTCTTTAATCTCTTCTACTATCTCTTCTATCACTTTTCTCCCTTTCTCTGGGAGACGACACAAAATGACCCACAAGGGTTGACGTGTCGTAAAACCCCAACACAATCAATCAATATATGAACAGCCTACTTCAAATCTTGTCCATATATTGATATATGGAAGAAGAAAGACTATAGGTTCAATGAATTGTACATCAGGGGTGGGTGTGTGGGGGTGTACAATTACACACTCTTGCCTTCCACATGAGTTTCAGTTTGTTGCTAGTAAATAAATCTTAAGATTAAGATTCAGATACAGGTCATACTCCTCCTGTAGTGTAGGCATGGTCTGGGCCATGGTTGGTGAAACAGAATAAAAAGGTAATTTTTTAGCAAGCATTGTTGAAACTTTCTTTTCTTCGTACATTTTTGTCTACATGGAATATTTCAAACAACCAGCATAGTTTAATTACATGTACCTTTAAGCCATGCATTAAGCAGATAGTAGACTGTCTCTACAGTCAGTCAAAGTAGGACTTTGGAAACTTAATATATTATATTTTATAAGGCAAACTGAAATTTGCTGAAATAGTCATCTGATGACTACTTTACTTAGACACATTAGGAGGGTGAAATTTTATTGAGGTGATATTGGTGGTTCTCCAGAAAAACTTTGTTCAAGGACATATTTTTACATAATTATTTTTGAAAAGATAAAAGGCGAGGTCTGCTGACAACCGGCTGTCAGCAGACTTTTAGGTCTAGTGACAACCGGTTGTCACTAGACCAAAAGTCTAGTGACAACCGGCTGTCACTAGACCTAAAAGTCTGCTGACAACCAGCTATATTTACTAATAAAATTATGGAAAATTTGTCCTTATCATGGAATAATAATGAATAAAAAAGTATAATAAGTTTCCATTGACAGTGTTTTCAAAGCAAAATACCGAATAACTTTAAAATGCTTATACAATGTAGCTTGCATTTTAACATTCAATTATTTTCTATGAGCTTATTTAATACTAACATACTTTTTATGGAACAGATAAATGAATTTATATATAAGACAAGAAACAGAAACCTGCACATGCACACAGGGCCCCTAGTGGAACCTTTAAAACCATTAAAAACCTTTAATTTTGTTGAAATCCTTTAAAACCTTTAAAGTTGGCTGAAAAACCAGTATTTTAATGAGAAAAACCTTATATTTGGCAATTGTAAATGCAGGAGAAGGGCAGAGCAAATATGTAGCATTTCATAACAGCAAATTATAGTTCTGTGACTTAAGAGTAATATGTTCCTAAACAGAAATGCAAGTTAGTAAATGTCATTTCCATTTAAAGATAAAAATATCAGACTTTCTCTGCAATTTTCTCCCTATTTTGCTTGAAAGGTGACGGTGCAAGGATCCTTTTGCTTGGGATCTGGCAAGAAATTTAACCATTAAATGCTCTTTATTTTGTACAAAATTCATCCTGAAAAACTTTTATTTGGCCAAAAATAGCCTTTATAAAAAGCCTTTATTTTTAAGAGACTCTCCTAGGGGGCCTGTATACATGTAACAGGAAACAAACTACAATGTACTTCCAAATAACATGTTTTTGTAGTCATGCAAATTTGAAGGTTTTGGTTGAAGTATATTTCAGTTAAATAACCAATTCATAAAAGTTCATAAATAATGAACCCATCTTTACTGGTTTCTAAATCTATACTGGTTTCTTTTCTTAAAATTAGAGCTGTCAGAGGATCTCACTACATCCCCTATGCAGCGCTATCAGAGGAGAAAAACTTATAGTGTTGAAATATTTTAAATTCATGCATACCAGATAACTTCACTGTAGGATATGGTTACATGGCAACATAAATCTATGAAATGATTTAAATTCGTGAGTTATGGGCCCTTGGCCCTGATTCCGGTACACACAATACATCAACCCACCGTTCATGAGTGTACCAGGTTTCAACTTTTGTTACCCTTACAGTTCTTGAGAAAACTGGGACAAAAAATTTTCATTAATGGCAAATTGTAAAACCTATCAAGGGATGTAACTTTAACATATTTCAAGACCATTTTTATAACAAATTACAAAGATCTAAAATGTTACTGAAATACACTGATCACTGATATGACATACAGGGCTTCTACAAAGGCATTGTTACACAAGAAGGGAACTCTGGAGATAATTTTGAACCTGTTTTCCAAGAGTATTAAAACTTCCAAGCTGTGGCTTATGCATTAAAATAGTATTATGTCAGATACATATCATATTGAGAGGCAAGTATAGCGCTACATATCATATCATGAGGTGACTATATTGTTACAGCCCTAAATGCTAGTCAAGAGTTTATATCTATGTACTAAATGAAGATACCCTCTCTAGATACAGTCATTACTTAAAGGAAAATGTACATAAACTATTAAGCATGATTGGCTGAGTAATTTGGTGAAAAAATTATGAAAATTGGTTGGTAAGTAAGAAAGTTGTTGGATTTCAACATTCTATAAAATGCTGTCATGGAAGCTGCCATTTTAGTGAGTGAGTGATGTCATAACCACCCAATTAAATATGCAAAAATAGTAACATTTTGTTGCTGTTTAACCGTAAATGTATTCATTTGCATAAAAACGAACTATTTCACATTAGCAGAATATTCCTGTCCATAGACGGCTTTTATTTGTGTTTTAAAAAGCTAAACATCTGATTAAATATTCAAAATATTTAATATTTAAAATGGCGGCACGCATGCTCAGGGTTGTATGAAATATAAAATATATCTTTCTTATTTCCTAAACGATTTTGATCAAATTTGCTCCAAAATTCTTGTTTTTTCCTAGAGCTTAATACTGTCAGACATACCTGTACATTGCATTTAGTGGGTGTTTCCCTTTGATTATTGTATTGGAAAGGAAATAGGTTCAAAGTAAAACTGAATAAAATAGCAGTGCAGATGCTATTAAAACAATGCAGTCTTCTCAAAACTGACTAGAGTACAGTTTATATGCAAAAGCTCCATAGTTCTGATCGCTGAAACTAAATATGGTAAAACATTACATTTAGCATTAAAAGTCTTCCATAATAGTCAAAGAAAAGTAATCATACATGTCCTTACTTCAAATGCTGGGGCGATCTCTTATAACTTGGACCACAGCTGATCTACTCCCAAACCTGGATAGGAGAGAGTGATGATGCTGGGGTCTTAAATGTAATCATGTAAATATTTAACCTGGTTATGTCCTGTGATTAATGCCATTTTTGCCTCCCACCCCAAAAATAATAATATTTAAAGATCTTGACTCTATGAGATACTATTTGACTGATAAGTACAATGAATTAAATATTGTTTGGATGCTTCACTTAAATGATTACTATACCAACAACTGTCTTAAAAATCTTATATAAAAGAAAAAAAATAGCAAAATAAATGCCTGAAAATGTAGAATTAACTGTGAAACCAATAATTATTACACAGGATTATTGGAAAAATACAGCTGGTTGTCAGCAGACTTTTTGGTCTAGTGACAACCGGTTGTCACCAGACCTAAAAGTCTGCTGACAGCCGGTTGTCAGCAGACACTTCCAAGATAAAACATCAAAGTTTGTACTAATTTCCCTAGAGGTCTTCAGATATTATCAATAATGTACATGACAAAGAAATGATAATTGTGGGTTGATTCATAAGTAATGGCAGCCTTTTACTATTATGCAGAACAAGTTACTATTTGAAATAAGGAAGAGTACTTTTTGTCTAAATATATAAAAAAATCATTTCAGCATGTAGTTAACTGTATTTACCCTAAATATTGGGACACCTGGCCCTGGGCCCAGTTGTTCAAAACTAACAATGTCTTTAGTTAACGTATCATTAAAACTTTGATTATTAAATATGCATGTACACTTATATTTTTGCTGAAAAAATGTGAGTCAAATGCTACTCACATTTTTCAGCAAAAATACCTTTGAATTAGATACTGTACTTACTAGAACAGTTAACATTTTTGACAACTAACAAGCTCATTAAGCTAATGATGCTTTGAACAACTGGGTCCTGAAGTTTTAACTTCTTACAATACCTATCTTAAAATTTGATCAACTCCATTTTACTATTGTTGGATGTGTCTTAAAATTGCTGGATGAGTGGCAATCGGTGTACATGTAAGCCCTGATCAGATCTCACATTCATTTTGTGGGGTCTGATCTGGTTCTTCACTGGTCAAACATGTCTTCTCAATACTTAGGGTAAATATGGTTTAAAACTGTTAAGATAACTGCAGTAAGTTACTGTTACCAGATGCCATTTATTAACTCAAAAGCCAGGGACCTAGAAGTTTTGCTTTTAGGCAAGAGTACTTAGTAATCAAGAACAGTTGAAGCATAAGGGTATAGAAGCTCAACCAAAATATACCTGCAAAAATGGCAGTTGTGCTTGGATTCTGAAATAAGTCATGACCTCTGATAAATGCCAGTTGGTTACTTTGCTGTAACATTACTTAATGTGATCCCATATTTGCCAGAAAATACAAAATCATTTGAAGACCAGCTTTTATATGTTATTTGTAATATACAAGTTTTGGCTCCTGATAAATGTTAGATATTGGTTTCTATTAAATAACTTGCTTTTCTTTTGTCCAATTCTATCAGTTCTAACAAAACTTGTATTGTGTTTAATGGTTTAAGCATTGATTCTGATATAAGTTATGGGCCCTTAAAACACAAAATTTGGTTTCTGTGTGATAACTTGAGCATTGAGGGGATAAAAATGGTAGTTTTCATCAGCAGTCAAGCCTTTTTCAAGGATTGTCACATCTTCTGTCCCCCATGTTCATCCTCATTGCAAATTTATACTACAGTACTTATAATTCATTTCCCAATTTTTACAGGTCATCCCAGCAGACGTATAGTCTTGATGAACCTGATAATGGAGATGGTGAAGTTAGTGAAAAGGATCAAGGTACACAAATGAGTTCTTCAGTTGATGAAGCATGTAAAAGTCCATTTATATTGAATAAAGAGAAAGAAGATGAAGCCTGGTGTAAGACAGATGCTGTCATACATGAAGAAGAGAGGACTGTTAATACATGTATGTTGAATAAAGAGTATGAAGTAGATGAATTTAATGATAAAACAGATACTTCTTGTGATGGTGATCAGATTCATAATGTATTGGATGAAATGGACAAGGATGAAGCTAGTATTATGATAGCTGATGTGCTAGATAAGAATGATAAGATGCACGATGGATTGGATGAGGTGGACAAAGTAGGTGAATCTAGTGACAAAATAGATACTTTCACAGATGATGTCCTTAACGTGTTAGATGAAGCTGAGATATTAGATGGAGCTAATGATAAGATAGAGAATGTCACAGATGAGGCTAGTGATAAGATAAATAATGTAACAGATGAGGCTAGTGATAAGATTCTTGATACATTAGATGAAGTGGACAAAGTAGATGAAGCTAATACAGCCAAGCAACTTGATGAAGATAGTAATAAGATAGACAGTGATAAGATTCTTGCTGTATTGGATGAAGTAGACAAAATGGATGAAGCTCGTGATAAAATAGATATAAACAATACAGCTGAAGATAAGGTTGAAGATACCTTGGATGAGGAATTAGTTGGAGCTAGTAATAAGATAGAGAATATCATGGATGAGGCTAGTTATAAGATAAATGATGAAACAGATGAGGCTAGTGATAAGATTCTCGATACATTGGATGAAGTGGACAAAGTAGATGACGCTAATGCAGCCAAGCAACTCGATGAAGATAGTGATGAGATAGACAATGATAAGATTCTTGATGTATTGGATGAGGTAGACAAAATGGATGAAGCTCGTGATAAAATAGATACAAATAATACAGCTGAAGATGAGGTTGATGATACCATAGATGAGGATTTAGTTGGAGCTAGTGATAAGATAGGGAATGTTATGGATGAGGCTAGTGATGAGGCTAGTGATAAGATTCTTGATACATTGGATGAAGTGGACAAAGTAGATGAAGCTAATATAAACAATCCTGCTGAAGATGAGGTTGATGATACCATGGATGAGGATGATAAGGCACATAATATGGTGCCTGACTTAAGTGAACCAGATAGGTCTAGTGATAAGACATGTATAGCCACAGATAAGAGTGACAATTATGATAATGTAATGAATGAATTCAACAAAGTAGACGAAGGCAGCAATATTATTGGTAGTGTCACAGGTGAGGGAGCTAATGATCTGTTGAATCAAATCAGCAAAACAGACAAGACGTGTGATAAGATTGAGTGCGCTATGAATGAGGGTGATAACACACCTGGTGTTTTGGCTAAAACAAGCAAATTAGATGAAGCTAGTGATAGGGTATTTGATCCAGCATATGCAGTAGACAAAGTTAGCCACAAACTGGATGATGCTTTAGGTGCAGAGCCCAAGGCGGTTGATACTCTGGATGAAGCTCTAGATTATGACAAAAATAAAGAAGAGATTGATACAATGGATGAGAGAACTAAGACACCTAATATAATGGATGAAATTAATAATGATATAACCAGTGATAAGACAGTCACAGCAATAGACAATGCACCTAAAACACTTGGTACACAGGACGATGAGAGTGATGATGAGAGACGTATGTTGGAAGATGCACTGGATGAAGAAATGGATTTAAATAACTGTAAATCTATGGCTACACAGTGCAAGGTAAGAATAACGTTTACCCCAAAGGGTAACCTTATAGTCATTGCTTTGTCTGTAAGTGTCAGGCTCAGCATTCAGTCCATCTAAACTTTTTGTTCAAGATATTCAGATGGAATTTGAACTGTTAATAGAGAACAAGAGTGGAAGTCCATAACTATATACTGAGTGGTTTCAGAATCATTTTTCAGTTTTACATTTTCATACCTGGTGTACATAATAATTCAAAAAAAGTATGATCAGTTGAAACATGAAAAAAAGGTATTGAAGGCAGACTTTGATAGGTGTAGGGTAGTGAGAGAAAGTGCAAAATTAAAAAAAAAAACATATTAATATCATGAGTTGAACTGTTCAACATGTTAGAGAGTTATCTTCCCTTTTTAAATGTTAAAGAAGTTCAAATGAAACTTAGAATGTTGATAGATGGGAATAAGAGGAAGTGCTGAAACTAGCAATTGTTGCACAATCTTTAAAGTAATTGTCATTGTACATAGCAGACTCTTAGACATTTTCTGTTTTATGTTTAGGATTCTCTCCACTTGTTCCTGATGTATTATTTTTTCATCCATGGACATGTCAACATATTGGAGTGAATTTCAGTGAAAATTCACTGCTGGTCAGGTTTACAGGATCAGCTTTGCCTCTCTGCTTCCATTAGTGAGTCCCCACATTCTTCATCAGTGCATGCATCCCATTATTGCCAGTCACCTGCCACATTACTAGGTCACATGAAACTAGGGTCACTATTTTTGTGAAAATGAGCTCTCCCTTTATATATTTCAAGACTGGCCATATAGCCTGCTTTTGTACGAAAACTGACACCTGGTCAAGCTGGGCTCCATAGTGCAGTCGGTAGCATGCCTGGCTGCAGATCCAGGCATCACAAGTTCGAATCCCAGCTCAGCTTTTGTAGAGATTGATCAAGAAGGGCAGTTGCAAGTTAGTGGCATACATGTAAGTACAGTGTATGTGCACAAACTACCAGTTAAACGCTTAGAGGACTAAAACTGCTCAGGAAAAGTGTGAATACATGTAGGTTTAAGTGACTAGCTTGAAATGACAATAATATTGACTGGGTCGTAAAACTCCAAATCAGAAGATATCTGGTCAAGTTGTTGTTTTGAGCATCAGTCAATATCTGCTTCCACAGGAGCAAGCCTTCTCAGTGCACATTCCAACACCCCAGATAACCTCACATGAAACTAGGGTCACTATTTTTGTGAAAATGAGCTCTCCATTTATATATTTCAAGACTGGCCATATAGCCTGATTTTCATTTAATATATGCGTGATTGCCTCAAAGTTCATCAGTGTATGATATATGTACATTTATTGATCAACTAAGATAACATTGCATTTATACAGCAAAAACAGCCTGCTTCATACAGATGACAAACAGGACCAGTACGAAATAAACAGGGCCAATACGGAAAAATCCTGTATTGGCCTTGACTGTTTTTCTCGTATTGGCCCTGTTGGTCGTCTGCTTGAGTTTTGAAGTTATAACATGTACATAAAATCTTTGATAGTGCATGGTTTGATGGTACATGGACCATAATCAATAGTACAAGCTCCATGTACATGTTTGAACGGTGCATGTGCGATGGTACATGGTCCATGTTAAATGGTACACATGTACATGGTCCATGTTAGCTGATACACAGACTGCCTGAAATGGAATAGAACTAGAAAGTTTTGCCTACCTTATTGTAAAACTCAGAAAATAATGGCCCTTTCCTGTATTTGAATCAATTATAGCACAATTTAAAGAGAAGACATTTTGGTGCAATGTTGTCTTCTGCTCTTTGAGTTATTTAAGGAAAACCATGTCCATTTCACTACAACTGAAAATGTCGATTTTAGTGTCAGTTGGCACTCTGGCTGTCAATCAGATGGGTAGTTTTGTATCACAAATACAGTAAATGTGGTCACACGAATCACCAAAATACTGGAATACTACCAAAATACCGGAATACCCGTGAAAAATATAGGTATACCTGTGAAAGACCAATATTGGCTTTAATTAATTAATTAAGTAATATTATGTCAACCTAATGGAAAAGGGATAATACTTTAACCTCAAATAATTTGCAAATTGTCTTTGAAGTGTCTTTTTCTTTTTTTTTTCTTTTTTTTTTATGAAAACATTGTTGATAGTCCGCTAAATCAGAGCCGGAATACGATCGGAATACCCTTGAAAAATGTGAATTACCTACACTTCAAACGAAAAGTATATACGACTTTTTGTATTATACTATAAAATATTTATCAATTGAGTGAATAATTTGTTCAGATTAAACAACCAATGCAATCATGATGAGTAACATCATCCTTACATCCATGGAGCTTGTATGAATATTATTTTAAATATAATATAAATAAATTAATATAAATAATGTGTTCCAGCAGCACGCCTTTATAAATATGAGAATCGTTGCATCAATCTGTGTAAATATTACCCCGAATACATAACGAAATTTTATATATAGTGCTCTCCCCGCAACAAAAAAAACAACAAAAAACAACAAACTTTGCACGTGCTGCTGCCAAGAAAATAGTTTAAACCCCCGAAGTACTGCTGAAAATTCTAGAGGAGATGCCGATCTAACTGTTTTAGTATTTTACGGTGAAAATTAGGACGAACATTTCTTTTGAATCGTCTGCCCCAGCAGACGATTCACATGAATGTCACGCTTAATTTACAAAAAAAAAAAAAAGTAAAATGCCGTCTGCTGAATATGCTAAGCGCTTCGTTAAAGTATGGATACATTTCATTTGACAAGGGAGACAGAAACGGACAGGCTGGAATGTATCTACACTGCTTGGATCGAAGCTTGGAGGGTTGATGATTGGACCAGGGATACGACTGTCCATTTAAATCACCATGACTTGGTGTCATGTCTCTATGAACAACAACAAAAAAAAAAGTCATATTGAGATGATAGAATGCGGCGTCTGGTCAGGTTTCACTGTGGAAAAAACAGTTTAGCCATTTATCTAGGAATAACCAAATCTCATAGCCAGATGTACCTGAAATGGACGAGCCAGGATCTTACAAGTTTTGCAAACACTCTCTCTCTCTCTCTCTCTCTCTCTGGAAAGCTCTTTCGTTTTACCCTCATATAAATATGACACATCTCCTTTCGAGCTATAAGTTGTTTGCACTGACTTTATTGGAAAAATGATATCGCACCGGCGACAATTGAACGCGATTTGATCCCCACTTAACATGAAACACATGTATTTGCTATGGCCATTCGCTTCTTCCACTGCTTCAAGATTGGCAGTTACAAGTTTCTGGAGGAAGAGGGTTCAGTATACTGGTTAAACGCTTACAAGCATGATCCCTCTTTATTGGCGTGATTCGTAAAAAATGCTGTTCCCCATCCCATTTCGCATGGGCCAGATTCGTAAAGCAATTGCAATTAACTCTCTTTTAATAGTCAGTTGCAGTTAGCTCCCTTAAAAGAGTAAAACCCTGCAGTGTGAGGACGTTACCCCGCATTTACCAGGGTAAAATGAATATTGTTATGTTATTCTCTTACAGTATATACATTAATAACATTATCTTTATTGGCTTATAGAGCAATCTTCAAAACTTTCGTTTCCATGTAAAGTGTTCTGTTTTTGTGTCTTCAACATTCGATATGCAAAACCAAGACCGTAATTTATTTAAGGAGTAAAAGAGACGCATGTATAAACCTAGCATCGGCGGGAAAGCATCTTCACATAATATTGTCATATGCCTTCGCGGACATTCTAGGCAGCGTCTTCCTGGGTAGAAACCAATACTAAGATAAGAGGATAAAGTGTCTTGCTCAAAGACACAACACTTAGTGCTCGCGGGTATCGAATTGCCACTATCTGAGCTAATTCAGCAGACGACAAAAAAAATAAATAAATAAATAAAAAAAAAATCGTTATTTGTTTTATTACCAAGAAAACAGGATTTGACATTTCGTGCAATGGAGACAATTTGCATGAAATGCAAATCTTGTTTTCTTGGAATAAACAGTGTGACTGTAACATCACATTCTGGTCAGACCCTTCGCTGATCGGACAGTATGCACCTTCTTCGGACTCCGGGCTATCCAAGAAGCTTGCTTTATATAGTGGGTCGATGCACAGACTGACCTGTCTTTGCTGGTCGCACGTACATTGTACTATAGTACGTTTTGTCATCCGGTTCATTGTAAGAACATTGTAAATCATATTTTTGTACAGACATAATTTTGGTTTGAACTGGAGTTAAAAATGGCCCAGTCAACACTATGTAGGTCTTGTCGAGGCCGCACACTTTTCCGGGGTCAGCTTATTCATAAGCTATTAATCATTTCAACGGTTCATATACTTTGACGATAGAGCCTACTTTTGGAGTTATGGCCCTTTGAACACCGAAAATATTTTAGTGATTTCTGTAATATATTTTTGTCCACTCTGTAACTTGAAAACTATTTGAGATATTTTATTGAAACAGTATGAAATGTTGGGAAATAGTGCCTCGGTGATGTGTTACAGTGGTAAAGCTGCTCGCCTTGTCACCCAGGGTCATGGGTTCGATCCCAGGCTTCTCAAGCCTTTAATATGGGACTTTAAACCATGGTCCACATTTCCCTATGACTTAGCCGTTACTGTGACGTAAAAAACTCACTCATTTGAATTGTCATTAGCCTCTCTTGTCCCTTGTGTGCGTAAAGTGTTTTTGTGTGACAGACACCCTTTTCACATGGGCTGTCTTATTGATTCAATGTCTCTTTGATAGCAGAAGCGCCCCTTTAAGTAAATTTATATTGACACGTGCGGTTGCTGCACGCGAGTGAGAATTTCCTGGTCTTTTACCATAGTACGTCATTTATATTGAGCGCGTGCGGTTGTTGCATGGGAAAAGGCCGTTACAGGAATACCAAATATAAATATGTAATTTGTCGAGTGGGGGCAGATGTTTGATTCAGATCAACCTGCGCATCCGCATGAGCGTGGAAGATATAACCTTCACGTATGGTGGAAAAATAAATGTATAAATAAATAAATATATGTATTAAAGATATATCTAAATAAATTTATTCATTAAATAAATAAAAAAAAAAGGACAGGTATTTAGTCAAATTACTCCAAGGAATTTTGCATAACTTCGCGACAAATATTGTCTCCCGGTACAGCATTATGATTCCGAGTAACTTCGCACAACTTTGCATAACACATACATACTTTGCGCGGACTTGCGAGTGTTGTCCGCCGAATATTACGTTTACTCGGTTTGATTCCGAGTGTTTTTGGGAAGTCCGCAAAATGCCGATATTCGGGGTAAAGAGTTTTTTTTGTTTTGTTCTTTTACCTAAGCTGTACTGTATGTACTTTTCGTTTGAAGTGTAGGTAATTCACGTTTTTCACGGGTATTCCAGTCGTATTCCGGCTCTGATTTAGCGGACTATCAACAATGTTTTCAAAAAAAAAAAAAAAAAAAAGACACTTCAAAGACAATTTGCAAATTATTTGAGGTTAAAGTATTATCCCTTTTCCATTAGGTTGACATAATATTACTTAATTAATTAATTAAAGCCAATATTGGTCTTTAATAGGTGTCTTTCACAGGTACACCTATATTTTTCACGGGTATTCCGGTATTTCGGTAGTATTCCGGTATTTCGGTGATTTGTGTGACCCCAGTAAATGTTCTAAATATTTGGACACAGTTATGTTTCCAGTTAACACTATTAATTGTTGGAATCTATCATCACATTAGTGACATCAATAACAGAAGTAGAATTTTAATTAACAAAATTGTCATGAATCAAGTTATATGCTCTTCCCTAAATTTGTATTATTATTATTGAAGTTAATTAATAAAATTGTCATTAACCAAGTTACAGGTCCTCGATCTGCTGTATTGGCCCTTGGTCAATATGAAATTATTTGGTTAATAAGATTATAGTACATGTACATTCTACCACTCAAAACCAGGCAAGTTTGACTTAATTTTGTGAAAACGGACACCCAGTCAGGTTTTCGGGGCTTGAATTCATAGTCTGGCTTCCTTAGGCTTGAGCCTCCTACAGACTTCATCAGTGCATGATAGACTTCATCATTCCATCCCCTCAGGGCACCCGTATAAAACTAGGGCACCATACTATACTTTTATGAAAGTCAACATGCGCTCAGGTTTTCTGGGTTACAATCCTGTCTTGGCTTCTATAGGTATGAGCCTTCTTCAAAACCACCCCAGGTCATCTGCAACAAAATAGGTCAGCCTGACCAGCTTTTGCAAAAATCGTGGTCAGGTCTCTGGTGTTGGATTCATATTTCAGTATTCCTTAGGAGAAAATTTATATGGAATGTCAAGCCCTATTGTCAGGGAAGAGTAGAAAGCTATCATCATTTGGGCTGCACCGAGCCAGAATGTGTCTTCAAAATGCGCAGATTCAGATTCATCCTTCCCAAGCACAAAGTCTCATTTGGGCATTTTATCTCCATTGATACAATCTATAGTGTCCATTAATACTGTTAGCAGACAGCAAAATCCCTGATCAGACTGCACAGATGCACAGGCTGATCTCTGGGCCTTTGCTGTTGCCATATACCCAAAGACACGTTTTTGCATGGTGCGGCCCATTTTATCTGTTGAAGTTGCCCATTAACCCTTATCCTGCTGAAAGAATTACATGTAAGATGCCACACCCACTTCTAACAGGGCTTCTGTTAAGCGGACGTACGACGTATATTACGCCCTGAGATTGCCACCGGACGTCCAAATTGAACTTCAAAGACGTACCGCGGACTTCCGAAATTTCTTTCGTCCGTCCGAAATCGATACCCGAGACGTCCAAAAATTGTCAAAAGGCCCGCCCACTTTTAACCAGTTGTATGATGTTTGCCCCGCCTACTTACCGGAAATTCGCTACCTGTGTTGACTGAGCTTTGAGGACGTCCCACTTTACGCTTGCGAGAGTTTTATTGACAGCCGTGTCAAGCGTCGCGGCACCCTTTTGATGGCTGCGTGATCACTGCGTGTATTTGTCACGCGTGCTGAGTTGATTAATTGATGTTTTTATAATTAAATTTTCTACTGCGACCCCGAAAATATTCGTTGAAATTATATATGAAGTCATTATTATTTTTTAATATTCACGTCTTAAAATCTTAAATTATTATTTTGCTAAGAACGTGTGTCGTCTGCAACACTTCCGGGAATTGCCGAGTGAAATTCTATAAATAAATAAATAACAATTATGCACAGAACGCAAATTGAAATCTATTCGAATTTAGACTAAAGCTTACGTTTGTCATGACAACAAAAGCAATTTTTCAAATGAAAAGAAAACATATTTTTCGTCAAAATTTTCGGAAAACCCGTTTCTAAATGCGTAGCCTTGTTCCGGTTGCGCTGTTTACAAGCGCGGAAAAGACGCAAAGTAAGTCAAAATATAGGCGATTTGCGATGGTTTTGCTTGCTTTTCTCCGCGAACGAACGTTTTGCTGTTGGTATTTCATCGAGAGCTGCCTATAATTTGTTTGTTGTTGCACGAGTCGGCGCCGTTTTCCCGCAATTTTTGTGAAGTAAACAACTCGTTCGCTTGTGTTGTTCAGCTTCAATCCGAACAAATATTTCATTAAATACATTTCTGCAAAATAATTTCAGCATAGTTTATTTTTAAGAAAACATGTTTTGGGTGTTTTCTCTCATGTATTTTCTTTTCTTTTTTCTTTCTCTGGGCTTTGAAACGAATGCGAAGTTGTACCAATGTTGATGCCTTCTCTAAGGTCCGACATACAAGTACAGGCTTTCCAAAAAGATGCGATCGAATTTTAATAAGCGATAAGGACATTTTCAAAACACATCTAAGAGAAGCATATATCATAATGATTCTGTGTGACACTGAAATAAGAACCTATGTTCTACTAAAGAAAGGGCAGACCGCCGCAGCACGGAAAAAAAGTGGGACTTCCTAGATTTTCCTGTGGGACATTCCAAATTTGAGGGGTAGGAAGTCTGGGACTTCCTGAGTCTGGAAGTTAATGGAAGCCCTGCTTCTAATTTTCAGCCATTCAGATTACTTGATCTTGAGAGTTGCTATAAATTCCCATACTTAATGGCAAACAGTGCATATCCAGATCGTTTGGCTTCTTCAGAAGCCAACTGATCTGGATCTACACTGTTTGCAAAGGCAGGACATATCCGGGTTCAGCAGGACAAGGGTTATCTGCTAAACATTAGAAAGTGTGTACCAACCATCTATGTATACCTTTCTTGGAAACCGTTTTAGTGACCCTGGGCTTAGTTAAGCTACAGTTTTTTTATTTTTAGGTTTACAGGAGAGCCTTCCCTATGATTTTAGCCCTTCCAGAAAAATAAAATTTGCAATTCAATTTTTATTTTTATTTTATGTCCATACCCTTAAAATTTAGGGCTGAAATATTGCATTTTTACATGTTTTTATACCCCACCACACAATAGTGGCGGGGTCCACCACACAATAGTGGCAGGGTATTATGGTTTCACGTTGATCGTCCGTGAGTCCGTCTGTCCATCTGCCCATCCGTCGTATGTCCATCCATCCATCTTATACCCCGCCACACAATAGTGGCGGGGTATTATGGTTTCACGTTGGTCGTCCCTGAGTCCGTCCGCCCGTCCATCATACGTCTGTCCATCCGTCTTATACCCCGCCACACAATAGTGGCAAGGGATTATGGTTTCACGTTGGCCGTCTGTGAGTCTGTCCATCAGTCGTACGTCCGTCTGTCTGTCCGTCCGTCCATTTTTCGTTTCCAGATGATAACTTGAATAAACATCAATAGATTTTCACCAAACTTGGTGTGTGCATTGATATTGTGGAGATCTGGTTTGGGATTGCTAATGGGCAAGTTTCGTCAATTCTTGACGGAGTTATCTGCCCGAGACTGAGACACGCCCATATTTTTGTTTCCGGACTATAACTTGAGTAAATAACAAGGGCTTTTCACTAAACTTGCTATATGCATTGACATTAAGGAGATCTGGTTGGGGATTGCTAATGGGCAAATTTCATCAAATTTTTACGGAGTTATTTGCCCGATACACGCCCATATTTTCGTTTCCGGATGATAACTTCAGTAAATAACAAGGGATTTTCTCCAAATTTGCAATATGCATTGACATTACGGAGATCTGATTTGGGTTTGCCAATGGGCAAATTTCATAAAATGTTTACGGAGTTATCTGCCCGAGACACGCCCATATTTTCGTTTCTGGATGATAACTTTAGTAAATAACAAGGGATTTTAACCAAACTTGCTATATGCATTGATATTATCAAGATCTGCGTTAGGATTGTTATCTGTCCATTGATTTTATCAAGATCTGGTTTTGGATTGTTATCTGTCCCACCGTCATTTTCTTTCCAGACATTTTCGCAACGATAACTTTGATACATAAACAAATACATGTAATTGCTATGGCGGGGTATTATGCTTGCAGTGCTTTTATTTTTTTTTTTTTGTTAAGAAAATTACTTTGTTTCATCACCCAAGCTTTTTCATATTTTCATTTTTTTTTTATTCCTATCTCTTGATAGCAACTTTTTAATAAATCTCCCATAAACCTAAAGATAAAAAAATTCTGGACTTATATTGAATGTTTATGTAATTGTGTCATGTTTACATTTGTGATAAAGCAATCTGATTGACTGCATTCATTACATGAAATGGAATCTGTCATAAATGAGAAGTTGTATCATGCAGCCTTCAGGACTGTTTCTTGTTAAGTTATTGTTCAGTTAGACTAAAAATCTAATAGAATAGATTACTTTCAAAATCAGTTTTTGATTGCTCAGAAGACTTTATAATAAGAACTTTTTAACTCAATTTTTTATCTTTGAAAGTTAAAATTTGTGAGAATTTTCAAATATACAGTTTTTAAGAAATTTTACTGGATAGAAGTTGGAGAGGACGGCAGGTGCTGACATCTCAGTGAGTTTTTAAATTTGAGATATTCAAAGGTTCCACTGTAATATGATAAAGTTTTTACTAATTTCTGAAGGTACATAGAATCTTAAAGTCAAAAAGCACCACCCCTCCACGCCTCAGTGATTGTGTGAGCCCAAGATCAGATTTATGATTAAAAGGTGGAATATTTATGTTTATTACTACATGTTTTTCCTGTACAAAAACGGACTTTCCTGATCATCATTAAGCAACATGTTTCTAAAATGATCTCAGCATGTCACTTTTCTTGAAGGATAAAAGAAAACTTAGCTAAATGTTAGAATTGCTTAACTATCACTCTGAAGGTTTTTAAAATTAAAGCCAGAGTTGACTGAATGCTTATAAATAGCAACGAAATTGCACGGCATTAAGCGATGCTTACATGTAGCTATCAGCAGTATACATTACCTGAAAAGTGAACAGCTTCCAATAACAGACTTAAAAAGTCTGCTTAATTTTATATTTTTAAAATTTCCATTGGTATACAGCACAATTGCTTAATGTTACAGCCATGGAATCTTTTGGAGATTTCAGTGCCTAGCTTCCTCTACAACTTTTATTCAGGATAATTTTTATAATAACATATTCAAAGTTATGAAAATTCAGTTTGAAAAAGATAAAAAAAATTGAGTTTAATTCCAAAATAATTTATCAATAAGCACAAAAATGTAAGCAGTAGTTGTTTATCTGTTGCAAAGATGCTAAAGTGAAGTAGACATCTGATGTCATCTTATTATCTAACTGCAGACACGAAGTCAAAATGATGAAAAAGTTTCCTAAGTGCTCTGAGGTCTAAGTGTACTTATCGGTGCTTCATCCCTGGGTTTTGGAGGATGACCATCTATTAGTCAAGCTCCAGATATTAGACACTTTTTTTCAGCCAAACAGTATTCAACAGAGGAAACCTATGTCATTTCAAACAGTGAAAAAGACTGTATATTTTTGTGAAAAACACCTGTTCAAACCGGTTACATCACGAAAACATGCCTATATAATGTTGACCCCTTAAATCCCACTTTTATATAGTAAAATTAGGGTTTACAGGGGTATACATTATTTTTCTTATTTCTGATCAAAAACATAGAGGCAATTCTATCGAGTACCCAAAATCTATGTTTTGAGAAGAAATACGAAAAATATCAGAATTTTTATCTGAAAATTTTCATTTTTTGGTGGTAAAATTGTCAGCATATTTGAATAGGCTTGTTTGTGTAATGGTCATTTTTAGCTCACCTGAGCTCTGCTCAGGATGAGCTATTGTGATCACTTTTCGTCCGTCGTCCGTCCGTGCATCCGTCTGTGCGTCATCCGTCTGTGCGTCATCCGTCCGTCCGTCCGTGTGTCCGTCCAATAACTTTTTCAAACGACTTCTCCTCTGAAGCCGCTGAGCCAATTTTGCTCAAATTTCATGTGGAGCCTCCTTAGGGTGGGGGAACAAAAAACTGCTAAAATGGTCGCGGTCCATTGACCAGGATGGCCGCCACGCCAATATATGGTAAAAACCTTTAAAAATCTTCTCCTCCAGAACCGAGAATGCCTTGGGGCTGAACCTTTGCAGGAATCATCGGGGACGGGAGGTCTACCAAAAATGCTAAAAGAATTGTCGTACTTTGACGTTTGACCTTTTTATGGCAAGGTCAAGTTTGCTTCCCTATGCATTTGAATGGGAAAAATCTTTAAAAATCTTCTTCTCCAAAACCAAGCATGCCTTATGGCTGAATCTTTGCATATATCTTCGGGAACAGGAGGGCTACCAAAATTGCTAAAATAATGATCGTACATTGACATTTGACCTTTTCACGGTAAGGTCAATTTTGCTTCCTTATGCATTTGTATGGGAAAAATGTTCAGAATTTCAAACAACCTCCACTGGAGCCGCTGGGCCAATTTTGCTCAAATTTCATATGGAGCCTCCTTAGGTAGGGGGAGCAAAAGATTGCTAAAATGGTCATGGTTCGTTGACCAAGATGGGCGCCATGCCCATATAATGGTAAAAACCTTTAAAAATCTTCTTCTCTAGAACCGAGGATGCTTTGGGGCTGAATGTTTGCATAAATCATTGGGGACAGGGGTCTACCAAAATTGCTAAAATAATGGTCATGCATTGACATTTTACCTTTTTACGGCAAGGTCAAGTTTGCTTCCTTATGCATTTGTATGGGTAAAAACATTTAAAAATCTTATTCTCCAAAACCGAGGTTGGCTTATGGCTGAATCTTAGCATATATCATCTAGAATGGGCGGTCTACCAAAGTTGCTAAAATAATTGTCATACATTGACATTTAACCTTTTTACGACGAGGTCAAGTTTGCTTCTGTATGCATTTGTATGGGCCCCATACATTTGTATGGAAAAAATATTGATAATTTCAAATGGCTTTTCCTCTGAAACCTCCAGGCCAGTGTTGCTCAAATTTCATGTGGAGCCTCCGTGGGCAGGAGAATGAAAGATTGCTAAAATGGGTATGGTCCATTGATCAAAATGGCTGCCATGCCCATATATGGTAAAAACCTTTAAAAATCTTCTTCTCCATAACCAAATAAGCCCTGGGTCCTAATCTTTGCACAAATTATGGGGAACAGGAGAGCTACCAAAATTGCTAAAATGATGGTTCTATGTTGACATTTGACCTTTTTGCCTCCAAGGTCAAATTTGCTTCCCCATTTGTATGGGCCATATACATTATATAGAAAAAATCGAAGTGACTTGTAGATCAACAGTAGTTAAAATTGTTCTGATTGGAAATCTAAGATGGCCATCATCTGGTTTATATTTATAATATTTCCCTGCCACTGTGCTGTTACATGTATAAAATCATGATTCTTCAGAAACCACTTAGCCAATTTCCACCAAATTTCACATTGATCCTTCTGTTGAAATGTGATTGATAGTTTATTCAAATGATCATGCTCCATTGACTGTCAGGCCCATATATTCTTCTTCAAAACTAAGAACTGCTCAAATGATGATATTTTCATTAGTTGCAATGATAGGATTGGAAAAATGTTGCATAACATCTGCATGTCTGCAGTGGCTAAGTCACTCAGGTGAGCGAACAGTGGCCCGTGGGCCTCTTGTTATTATTATTTTCGATGTTTAGATGAAAATAAGAATAAGCTCAGTGTATGCAGCAAGAATAAAGTACAATGTACTTATATTTGCAGATTTGATGAACTACGGTATTATCATCGTTGAGAGCACTTAAGTACAATATTTTGATAACCTTATAAGAAATTGTACTCGAGTGTTCTCAGCAATGACAATACACTCATGCATCAAGTTTGCCGATATAAATGCCTTGTTTCTTGCTACATACACTGAGCATATCCTGGTTTTTGTCAGAAAACGAAATAGCAAATGAGCGCAACTTACTGCTGATACGGGCCCTTTTCGCAACAATCTAGTCTTTTTTACTGATAAATATGACATAGGTTATACCCCTTGGTATTGATATTTTTAGCTCACCTGAGCTCTGCTCAGGATGAGCTATTGTGATCACTTTTCGTCCGCCGTCCGTCGGTGCGTCAGTGCGTCCGTCCGTCCGTCAGTGCGTCCGTCCGTTAACATTTTCAAACGAATTCTCCTCTGAAACCGCCTAGCCAATTTTGCTCAAATTTCATATGGAGCCTCCTTAGGGTGGGGGAATGAAAATTTGCTAAAATGGTTGCGGTCGGTTTACCAAGATGGCCGCCACGCCCATATATGGTAAAAACCTTTAAAAATCTTCTCCTCCAGAACCGAGAATGCCTTGGGGCTGAACCTTTGCAGGAATCATCGGGGACGGGAGGTCTACCAAAATTGCTAAAAGAATTGTTGTACGTTGACGTTTGACCTTTTTACGGCAAGGTCAAATTTGCTTCCCAATGCGTTTGAATGGGAAAAACCTTTAAAAATCTTCTTCTCCAAAACCGAGCATGCCTTTTGGCTGAATCTTTGCATATATCTTCGGGAACAGGAGGGCTACCAAAATTGCTAAAATAATGGTTGTACATTGACATTTGACCTTTTTACGTTAAGGTCAATTTTGCTTCCTTATGCATTTGTATGGGAAAAATGTACAGAATTTCAAACAACTTCTCCTCTGGAGCCTCTAGGCCAATTTTGCTCAAATTTCATATGGAGCCTCCTTAGTTAGGGGGAACAAAAGATTGCTAAAATGGTCACGGTTCGTTGACCAAGATCGGCGCCATGCCCATATATGGTAATAACCTTTATAAATCTTCTTCTCTAGAACCGAGGATGCTTTGGGGCTGAATGTTTGCATAAATCATCGGGGACAGGGGGTCTACCAAAATTGCTAAAATAATGGTCATACATTGACATTTGACCTTTTTACGGCAAGGTCAAGTTTTCTTCCTTATGCATTTGCATGGGAAAAAACATTTAAAAATCTTTTTCTACAAAACCGAGGATGGCTTATGGCTGAATCTTTGCATCGGGTGGTGCGAAGGTGTCGTGTATCTTACGTCACCGGGGCGTCCAACTGATATTGGCTTACAGTTGGGCAAGGCCTGCTATCCTTGTAGCAGGTAAGGGTAGAGGGGGAATGTTTTTATTTCTTCTGTTTCTTCACTTTCATTCCTGTTCCTCTTTCTTCCCTGTTCCTCACTTTCATCGCTTCGACTATCTCTTCTATCACTCTTCTCCCTTTCTCTGGGAGACGACACAAAATGACCCACAAGGGTTGACGTGTCGTTAAACCCCAACACAATCAATCAAAAGTCATCTGGAACGGGCGGTCTACCAAAGTTGCTAAAATAATTATCATACATTGACATTTAACCTTTTTACGATGAGGTCAAGTTTGCTTCTGTATGCATTTGTATGGGCCCCATACATTTGTATGGAAAAAATGTTGATACATGTAATTTCAAATGGCTTTTCCTCTGAAGCCTCCGGACCAGTGTTGCTCAAATTTCATGCGGAGCCTCCGTGGGCAGGAGAATGAAAGATTGCTAAAATGGGTATGGTCCATTGATCAAAATGGCTGCCATGCCCATATATGGTAAAAACCTTTAAAAATCTTCTTCTCCATAACCAAATAAGCCCTGGGTCCTAATCTTTGCACAAATTATGGGGGACAGGAGATCTACCAAAATTGCTAAAATGATGGTTCTATGTTGACATTTGATCTTTTGCCTCCAAGGTCAAATTTGCTTCCCTATTTGTGTGGGCCATATACATTTATATTGAAAGTATCGAAGTGACTTGTAGATCAACAGTAGTTAAAATTGTTCTGATTGGAAATCTAAGATGGCCATCATCTGGTTTATATTTATAATATTTCCCTGCCACTGTGCTGTTTACATGTATAAAATCATGATTCTTCAGAAACCACTCAGCCAATTTCCACCAAATTTCACATTGATCCTTCTGTTGAAATGTGATTGATAGTTTATTCAAATGATCATGCTCCATTGACTGTCAGGCCCATATATTCTTCTTCAAAACTAAGAACTGCTCAAATGATGATATTTTCATTAGTTGTGATGATAGGATTGGAAAAAATGTTGCATAACATCTGCATGTCTGCAGTGGCTATGTCACTCAGGTGAGGGAACCTTGGCCCGTGGGCCTCTTGTCCTTATTTTACCATGAAAACCTCAAAGGTTTTGGGTGTTCATTAGAAGGTCCTCACCGAGTAGCTTCTAATGAGTACCTACAACATAAATTTTCTTGGAGAAACATTAAGAAAAATATTTAAAGGATACTCCCTCATATCTGGAGCTATGTTAGCTGTGTATGTTTATTTTTTTACTACAGGTGTGTACCAGTCATCTGTTAGCCCTTGGTAAATCTTTGGAAGAGTTGAGGAAGGGTGACCAACTGTGTGACATCACTATCATCACCAAAGATACCAAAATCAGGGTATGTGTGTGTATGCATAAAAACATTTAATTAATCAATTGTAGTCTGGAGATCCCTAAAAGGGTTCTTGGCAAACAGTGCAGACCCAGATCAGATTCCGCAGATTGCGGCATCTGATCAGGGTCTCCACTGTTTGCAAATAGTTCAACCATTTTTCCCTAGGAATATCTATATCACATAGCCTGACATACCTAAAATCACAATTAGAATCTTCCAATATAGAGTGTGGGAGAGTCTATTCAGTCTACAATGGGTTATGACCATCTTTGGGACTGCTTAAAGTGGTCTTATTTGTGGGGTGGTCTGTATTAAGAAAGAAAGCATTTTTGACTGGCAAAAGCTGCTCTTAACCCATTGTAGACTGAATGAACTCCCCAACAGTATATATTGGAAGAGTCTAATATGTCTGTCAGTCCATCTGCCATGACTGTTTGTCCGTAACACTTTTCTCCATATCTCCTGAACCTTTTGAAATATTTTCCTTAAACTGTGGTCAAATGTTTGCCTCAGTGAGATGATGCACTGTAGGTCAAGGCCACAATTGAAGGTCATGAGTATGAGCCTTGAATTTCGTGTCCGCTCCATACCTCTTTTATTCCTGGAAGGATTTTGATTAAACTTTGGTCAAATGTTCACCTTAGTGAGATGATGTGCATAACCCATAACTCAACCATGCCAACTCAAGGTCAAGGTCACAATTGAAGGTCACGAGTTTGAGCGTTTAATTTTGTGTCCGCTCCATATCTCCTTTACCTCTGAAAGGATTTTCATTAAACTTTGGTCAAATTTTCACCTCAGTGAGATGATCTGCAGAACCTATAACTCAACCTTGCCGACTCAAGGTCAAGATCACAATTGCAGGACAGAAGTTTGATCCTTTATTTTCATGTCTGCTTCATGTCTCTTTTACTTCTGGAAGGATTTTCATAAAATTTTGGTGAAATGTTTGACTCAGTGAGACGATGTGCAGATGCCATGACTCAACATGCTGGCTCAAGGTCAAGGTCACAGTTGAAGGTCACGAGTTTGAACCTTTGATTTCCTGTCCGCTCCATATCTCCTTTATCCCTGAAAAAATTTTCATGAAACTAGTCAAATGTTCATCTCAGTGAGACTATTAAAGAATTCTGCCTCCAGCGGGATTTTAACCTGGGATCCAGTCCAGAGCGCTAACTGCTTGGCGAACTTGGTCGCTTCTACAACCAAAGGTCCCCCCACTCAGTCATTCTGCAATGGGGGATTTAGCTATCCTTCAGACTGCCTTCTTCTTTCAACCCAAAAGTGCAGGCCTGGGTGGCTCAGTGGGATGCGTGTCCGACTGGTGATCAATCCCCAGAGGGTCTGGCAACATTCTTTTATGGAGATTGTTCATGAGATATTTTCTACTGTCATTCTCTCCCTTCCTGCTGGCCTTGGTGGCTCATTCAGATGGGCGTTGGTGATCAGGAGGAGCTGGTTCAGTCCCCCCTTGGTTTGGCAACATTCTTTTGTGGATATTTATCATGAAATGTCTTCTGTGGTCATTCTGATTCAGGAAGGGAGTTGTAAGTTTCTGGCAAAAGAATGTGCACAAATACTGGTTGACCGCTAGGAGGACAAGCCTGTCCAGAAAAGGTGTGGGTAGATAAACTGACCGCACATGACATGACCCTCAACTCAGTCAAAATCTCTCCCTTCCACTGATTTAAGAAGGGCAGTTTTCAGTTTCTGGCGAAAGAATGTGCACAAGTACTGGTTAACCGCCTAGAGGACTAAGCCTGCCCAGGAAAGAAGTGTGGTTAGGTAAACTGACAGCGCTCAACATGACCCTAATGGGCTGACTGGGCTGTAAAACCTCAGCACAAACAAAAGCTCCAGACAAGGCACTTTTTTCAACTCAAAAGTATAGTAAAACCTGTGTAAGACATCCACCTTTGAAATTGACCTTAGTGGTTGATGTGGAAAGGTGGTTGTCTTATGAAGGTACATGTCATGTAATTTTGCTAGCAAAATTACATGACATGTACCTTTATAAGCCAGACAACTTTTTCCTTATCAACCACTATTTAAAGTCAGTCTCGAAGGTGGCTCTCTTACACAGGTTTTACTGTATTGGTATTTTTCTGGTTTCTCCACAAAATTTTTTGTTATGAGTACTCATTAAAAGTGCCTCACTGAGGCACTCCAAATGAGTACCCACAACTAGGGGTGTGCAAAAATACCATTACACTGGTATACCGCGGTATTTCTTTGGCATGGTACGTACCACGGTACCGCAGTATTCTGATGATTTTATTTTTAGCAACAATCTATTGTAGAAAACCATAAATCTCCAAAATATTTAAACAGTTGATGTTGAAACAGCTTGAAATGGTGTGCTTCAGTTATAAACCACTGAATTTTATTTGCAAACGGTAACCCTTAATATCTTAGACAATGGATTCATCAGGTGAAATAATCATACTTGCAACATTACTTGTTGTAAATACATGTATATTTAACAATACATGTTAATACTTTATGAAAGTATAACAGCGGTTATAGGGATGTAAACAAATATGCAGGTATAAAATTGATAATAAGCAGGAAGGTGTTACTAAAGCATTAAGTGCTGGAAATGCTGACTTATGGTCCTACATGAATCTCCAGTCTCCACCCTCCACTGCTGAGTTTAAGTTAAAATATAAATTTCTATTACAATATACAATGTAAATCAGTATTTCATTGAAAATAAAACTCAGCACAGATGATTGAGGTGGTTTAAACTGATAGACCATCGGATGTTGGCATATCAACCAAATGGCCACTTCTGCTGGCAATTTCACAATGACCTCTGGAAAATTTAATACTGTTGCAGTATAACATGGTACATACTGCGGTTCTCTGCTAAATACCGGGGTATACCATGGTACTTTATTTTTCATGGTACCCAGCCCTACCCACAACATATGTTTTTGTGTTGAAATAAGAAAAATGTATACATCTAAAGCTATGCTATGGCAAGGCAGTTCTGGCAGGCCTATTCAGGAAAGCCAGAACTGCATAAGGCTCAAAACTAGAGCTTTGGTTTCATGTCTACGTTGCATTAATTGCTCAGCTTTTGCTCTAGGATCATACAGAGTACTTTTTAAGGAGGACTATTTCGTGATAATTCTGGGATAATTTATCTTTTTTTTCTCCTCACTGAGGTGCTTCTAATGAGTACCCACAACATTTGTTTTTATGGAGAACTGGAGAAAATTATCCCAGATTATCATCCAAATACACCTTAACCCTTGTCATGCTGAATAAATTGATGCCATACCCATTTCTAATTTTCAGCCAATCAGATTACTTGATCCAGGTTCTTGATACAAATTCAAATACTGAATGGCAAACAGTGCAGATCCAGATCAGTTGGCTTCTTCAGAAACCAACTGATCTGGATCTACACTGTTTGCAAAGGCAGGGCATACCCGGGTTCAGCAGGACAAGGGTTAACAAGTCCACTGATCATAGTTGTAGATAAGGGGGTATACAGATAAACATTTTCTTCAACAAAAACATATGTTGTGAGAACCCATTAAAAGTTTGTTGCTCAAAGATGATTCTAATGAGTACACACAGCATGTTTAGATGTAGAAATGAGAAATATTAACCCTTGTCATGCTGAATAAGTTAAGGTGCCATGCCTACTTCTAACTTTCAGCCAATCAGATTACTTGTGTATCTTGGTCACCGGGGCAGCCAACTGATATTGGCTTACAGTTGGGCAAGGCCTGCTGTCCTTGTAGCAGGTAAGGGTAAAGAAGGAATGTTTTTATTTCTTCTGTTTCTTCACTTTCATTCCTGTTCCTCTTTCTCCCCTGTCCCTCTCTTTCATCTTCTTTACTGTCACTTCTATCTCTCTTCTCCCTTTCTCTGGGAGATGACACAAAATGACCCACAAGGGTTGACGTGTCGTTAAACTCCAACACAATCAAGATTACTTGATCCAAGTTGTTGATACAAAGTCACATTCTTAAAGACAGACAGTGCAGATCCAGATCAGTTGGAGCCAACTGGTCTAAATCTACAATGTTTGCAAATTCAGGGCATATCCGGTTCAGCACGACCAGGGTTAATGCATTTGGTTGAAAAGAGTACCTTATCTAGAGCTATGATGCTGAGAAGACGGTACTTGGAGGGGGTGGGGGGGGACATATTGTTTTTAATGCAGATCCTGTTGGCCTCGACGTAGCCTCTTGTCTGCACTCTATCTCCTTATTGAATGGACAGATTTTAGCCAAACTTACACAAATATATCATTGGGAGGGGAAAAATGCTGATTAGATTTTGACGACCCCATTTTCAAGGTCACAGGAGGGCTTAGATTGTTGGAAAATGGGCGTAGCGTAGCCTCTTGTCTGCACACTATCTCCTTTTTGAATGGACAGATTTTAGCCAAACTTACACAAATATATCATTGGGAGGGGAAAAATGCTGATTTGGGTGACCTTGACCCCATTTTCAAGGTCACAGGAGGGCTTAGATTGTTGGAAAATGGCTTGTCTGCACCCTATCTCTTGAAGGAATGAAAAGATTTTGACCAAACTTGCACATCTATATTGTTTGGACATGTAAAAGAACTGATTAGATTTTGGTGACCTTGACCCCATTTTTAAGGTCACAGGAGGGCTTAGATTGTTGGAAAATGGCTTGTCTACACCTTATCTCTTGTAGGAATGAATAGATTTTGACCAAACTTGCACATCTACAATGCTGGGACGTGTAAAAGAACTGATTAGATTTTCATGACCTTGACCCGATTTTCAAGGTCACAGGAGGGGGTTAATTGTCGGAAAATGGTTTGTATGCACCCTATCTCCTGAATGAATAAATGGATTTTGACCAAAGTTGTACAGCTACATGTATATTGTTGAGACATGGAATAGAACTGATTAGATTTTGGTGATCTTGACCCCATTTTCAAGGTCACAGGAGGGCTTAGATTGTTGGAAAATGATTTGTATGCACCCTATCTCCTGAATGAATAAATGGATTTTGACCAAAGTTGTTCAGCTATATTGTTGAGAGAGGGAAAAGAATTGATTAGATGTTGGTGACCTTGAACTCATTTTCAAGGTCACAGTAAGGCTTAAATTGTTGGAAAATGGCTTGTCTGCACCCTATCTCCTGAATGAATGGATGGATTTTGACCAAACTTGTACATCTTAATTGTTTTGACATGGAAAAGAACTGATTAGATTTTGATGACCTTGACCCCATTTTACAAGGTCACACTAAGGCTTACATTGGTGGAAAATGGCTTTTCTGCATCTTGTCTCCTGAAGGAATGAGTAGATTTCGACCAAACTTGCTCAGCTATATTTTTGGGACATGCATTGGAACTGATTATATTTTGGTGACCTTCACACCATTTTCAAGGTTAGACTAGGGCTTAGATTGTTGGTAAATGGCTTGTCTGCACCCTATCTCCTAAAGGAATGGATTGATTTTGACTTAACTTGTACATCTATATTGTTGTGACATGGAAAAGAAATGATAAGATTTTGGTGACCTTTACCCCAGTCAAGGTCACACTAGGGCTTAGATTGTTGGAAAATGGCTTGTCTGCACTGTATCTCTGGAAGGAATGGATGGATTTTAACTAAACTTGCACAGCCAAATTGTTTTGGCATGGAAAATAACTAACTTTATTTTGGTGACCTTGACCCCATTTTCAAGGTCGCAGGAGGGCTCAGATTGTTGGATAATGGCTTGTCTGCATGCTATCTGTTGAATGAATGGAATGGATCTTCACCAAACTTGCACAGCTATATTGTTGAGACAGAGACAAGAACTCATTAGATTTTTTTGTGAACTTGATCTCATTTTCAAGGTCAGACAAGGGCTATGATTTTAGAAAATGGCTTGTCAACACCCTATCTCATGGAGGAATGGATGAATTTTGACTATATAGGTATATTGTGACCTTGAGTTTATTATAGATAATCTATTTCAACAATATGTCTGTTCAAACTGGTGGGGGGACATAAGTTTTCCTCCTAAAACACTGTTCTAGTTTGGATAAAAAATGTCTGTTTTAGAGGAATATGGAGCCTTTATTAAGGAGGAGTATTTGATGATAATTCTGGGATATTTTTTTTCTTATTTTTTTACAAAACAAAAGATGTTGTAGGTACTCATTAAAAGTGCCTCAGAGAGAGAGACGCTTCTAATGACTACCCACAACATATTTTGATGGAGAACTGGAGAAAGTTATCCCAGAATTATCACCAAATACTCCTCCTCAGCCAATCAGATATAAAAAAAAGTTATTTTCTGTTTTGCAGGCTCACAAACTAATTCTGTGTGCGTCTAGTCCACTTCTTCAGAATCTGATTAAGACTGGTGGAGACCAGTTGAAAGAAATCAACATTACTCTTTGTGTCAGTTCCTCAGCAGTGGAAGTATTCATTCACTATTTGTATACAGGAGAACTTCTGTGTAATGTTGCAAACATGACAGACTTGAAAAGACTAGCTCAGGAGTACAGTGTCGATAGTTTAAAGTCTGAATTGGTGAAAGAAGATCAAATCTTTGGTGCCAATGATTTAAAACCTATTGCTGATGAAAGACAGACTGAAAATATTTTTGATCCGCAGACAGATAGAAGTAAATTGCATGCAAAAGGATTTGATCACTCAGTTAAACCAAAAAGTGCTCAGTCACAATTTGATAGAATTAGGACTGATACCAATTCTGAGAAAAAATCAAATGTTATACATCAGCAAGACTCTAATCTGACACATAAGATGGGGACATATTTCAGTGTTTCTGCTTTACCAAAAAGTAAAATAACACCAACAAAATCCAAAGAAGCTAGCTCTGTTGAAGACCTTTCTAAATCAACAAGTGATTCTAGACTTCAAGATTACGATGATGATGATGATAACACTGCTGATATGGATTATGATGAAAATTCAGATGATGAATTTCAAGATACTTCTCTTGATAATGCCATTGTGAAGTCCGAACCAGCATCTGAAATGGAAAGGGAAGCAAGTAGGTGTTTTTTTTTTATTTTCTTCAGCTCAATACTCATAGCATTTTGAGCAATTATCTAAGCTCCAGATAAGGCTTTTTTGTTAATCCAAAACTGTTGACATTTATTTTACAGACAACCCTCTTTATACCAACAATCCATACAACAACAAAATTTGTTATAATGACAATTTGATTGTCACGAAACCTTCGCTTAAGAGGTAACAATTAGTCACAAAAAATGCAAGAATGTTGTATTTAATACTTTAACAAATCATATGATTTAGATATTTGTAAACAAATATCTAAAACATTATGTTCTGTGAGGAAATAAGAACAAAACAAGACCTTTCTTACATATCAATCTGCTCATTAAGTATTCTGTACAACAGCAAGTTCATTTTAATAGCAATGTCTTTGGGAACAAATGCTGTCATTCTAATGAGGGTTCACTGTATTTCTCCACGAAAATGTGTTTAGAGAGAGAAGTTGGGGGAAGTATTTATCTACATGTACATGTAGATACTCCTTTTATCTGGAATATGAAATGTTGTGATCTTTTCCATTGCCTTTGGTGTACTACCATACCTTGGGGAAAATAAGTTTTTTCAGCCTTAAAGTACATGTATTGATATTTTTTCTTATTTTGCATTGGCTCATAATTTGTTGTTTTTATGCCCCTGCCATTTTCAATGGGGGACATATACATGTAGTATCACCGCTGTCCGTAGGTATGTCCATACATTCCGTCCATCCGGTCCGTACGTAGGAAAAAATGGTTTTTGTTTGATATCTTTTTAAAAAAGAATAATGTATTAGATTCATATTTTATGCTCAGGTATGTAATCATAAAATATAGGTCAAGTTCGATTTAGGGTAAAATCCACCAATTATTATGGGAGTTACATGTATGGCCTTTTTATACCCCACCACACAATAGTGGCGGGGTATTATGGTTTCACGTTGGTCGTCCGTGAGTCCGTCCATCTGTACGTCCGTCCGTCCATCCGTCCGTTTTTCATTTCCGGATGATAACTTGAGTAAACATCAATGGATTTTCACCAAACTTGGTATGTCAGGATGGCCACGCACTCTGGAAAACAGGGAAAACAGGGAAAATGGTGAAAAAAAATTCCCTGCAGGGAAAATTCAGGGAATTTGAAATTTTGCTGAAAATCAGGGAAAAATCAGGGAATTTCAAAAAAATCTTATCTTTGTAAGGTCAAAATATTCAAAGTTTATAGCTGTTCAGATGTGGCTACAAGGGGAGGTTGGAGGCCATATAATTTACCAGTTTTGATTTTGACTACCATGAAAGTAAATTAGCACATGTATATCATATTTTAGATAAATTTTCATTTAATTAAGAATATTGTGACAGCATTGTGTATAAACATGTCACTTGACAGCATTTGAATCAGTATATGACTTCTAAAAGTAGGGGCCATTGCGATAATATTAAGGTTTTTAATCAGGGAAAATCAAATCTTTTCAGGGAAAAGACAGGGAAAAATCAGGGAATTTGATTGCTAAAAATGTGTGGACACCCTGTATGTGCATTGATGTTGTGGAGATCTGGTTTGGGATTGCTAATGGGTAAATTTCGTCAATTTTTGACAGAGTTATCTGCCCGAGACACACCCATATTTTCGTTTCTGGACTATAACTTGAGTAAATAACAAGGAATTTTCACCAAACTTGCTATATGCATTGACATTAAGGAGATCTGGTTTGGGATTGCTAATGGGCAAATTTCGTAAAATTTTACAGTTATCTGCCTGAGACAAGCCCATATTTTCGTTTCGTAAATAACAAGGGATTTTAACCAAATTTGCTATATGTATTGACAGTAAGGAGATCAGGTTTGGAATTGCTAATTGGCAAATTTCGTCAAATTTTAACGGAATTATCTGCCCGAGACACGTCCATATTTTCATTTCTGGATGATAACGAGTAAATAACAAGGCCTTTTAACCAAACTTGCTATATGCATTGATATTATCAAGATCTGGTTTAGGATTGTTATCTGTCCATTGATATTATCAAGATCTGGTTTAGGATTGTTATCTGTCCCTCCGTCATCTTCTTTACCGACATTTTTGCAACGATAACTTTAATACATAAACAAATAATTGCTATGGCGGGGTATTATGCTTGCGGTGCTTTTATTTCAACTTTGAAAAATGGGTTCTGTTTGATATCTTTTGAAAAGATTAGTCTATTGGATTTATATTTTATACACAGGTATATAATCATAAAATGAAGGTCAGATTTGACTTAGGGTAAAATCCACCAATTATTATGTGAGTTATGGTCCTTTTTCAACTTCGAAAAATGGTTTCAGTACGATACCTTCTGAAAAGATTAGTGTACTGGATTCATATTTTATACACAAGTATATAATCATAAAATGTAAGTCAAGAATGATTTAGGGTAAAATCCACCAATTATTATGGGAGTTATGGCCCTTTTTATATGCCTGTTTTGAAAACGGACATATTATGGCATGGCGCTGTCCGTCCGTCCATCAACATTCCTGTACGCTTCATAACACAGTAACCATTCCGGATATCTTAATGCAATTTTATTGGAATATGTATTAGGCCAAGACGACATGTTGCGCACAAGAATGATTGTTCCCCCTTTCTTAGTTTCCAAGTTATGCCCCTTTGATTAATTTTTTCCAAACATTCTTGTATGCGTCATAACTCTGTAACCATTAGGGATATCTTCATGCAATTTTACAGGAATATGTATTACAACAAATGTAGATCAGGATGATGTGTCCCACACAAGAATGATTGCTCCCCCTTTCTGATTTTCCAAGTTATGCCCCTTTGATTAATTTTTCCAACTGTCCGTCCGTCAACATTCTTGTACGCTCCATAACTCAGTAACCAGAGATCCAAGATGGCCACCATGGCCGCCATCTTGAAAATCTATTTTTCGCTTCTCCTCCTAAACTGAAAGGCCAATTGACCTGAAACTTGGTAGGAAGCATTTGGGTGACTTGTAGATAAAAAAAATGTTAAATCGTTTGGATCCGAAATCCAAGATGGCTGCCATCTTGAAAATCTGTTTTGCACTTCTTCTCCTGAACCAAAAGGTCAGTTGACTTGAAACTTGGTAGGATGCAGCGGATTGATTTGTAGACTAAAAATAGCTAAAATCCTTCCCATCGGAAATCCAAGATGGCCACCATAGCCACCATCTTGAAAGTCCATTTTTTCGCTTCTTCTATTGCAAAAGGCCAATTGACTTGAAAGTTGGTAGGAAGCATTGGGGTCAGTTGTTGATCAAAAAGAGCTAAGATTGTTCGATCAGAAATACAAGATGGCCGCCATCTTGAAAATATATTTTTCACTTCTTCTCCTGAACCAAAAGACCAATTGACTTGAAACTTCATAGGAAGCAATGGGGTGACTTGTAGGTCAAAAACAGCTAAAAACCTTCTCGTCGGAAATCCAAGATGGTCGCCATGCCAGCCATCTTGAAAATGTATTTTTGGCTTCTTCTCCTGAACCAAAAGGCCAGTTGACTTGAAACTTGACAAGAAGCATCGTGGTCACGTAGATCAAAAATGCTAAAATCATTCTAATTGAAAATTCAAGATGGCTGCCATCTTAAAAACCTATTTTTGGCTTCTCCTCCTGAACTGAAAAGCCAATTTACTTGGTAGGAAGTATCTGGGTGACTTGTAGATCAAAAATAGCTAAATATGTTTTGATTGGAAATCCAGGATTGCCGCCACAGTCGCCATCTTGAAAATCTGTTTTTGGCTTCTTCTCCTGAACCGAAAGACCAACTGACTTGAAACTTGGTTGGAAGCATTGTGGTCACTTGTAGATAAAAAATAGCTAACATCTTTCCAATCAGAAATCCAAGAAGGCCGCCACAGTCGCCATCTTGAAAATCTGTTTTTGGCTTCTTCTCCTGAACCGAAAGACCAATTGACTTGAAACTTGGTTGGAAGCATTGTGGTCACTTGTAGATAAAAAATAGCTAACATCTTTCCAATCAGAAATCCAAGAAGGCCGCCATGCCCGTCTCTTGAAAATCTATTTTTGGCTTCTTCTCCTGAACTGAAAGGCCATTGACTTGAAGCTTGGTAGGAAGCAGTGGGGTGACTTGTAGACCAAAATAGCTAAAAACCTTCCAGTCGGAAATCCAAGATGGTCGCCGTGCCAGCCATCTTGAAAATGTATTTTTGGCATCTTCTCCTGAACCAAAAAGCCAATTGACTTGAAACTTGGTAGGAAGCATTGTGGTCACTTGTAGATAAAAATGCTAAAATCATTCTGATTGAAAATTCAAGATGGCTGCCATGGCCGCCATCTTGAAAATCTATTTTTGGCTTCTCCTTCTGAACTGAAAGGCCAATTTACTTTGTAGGAAGTATCTGGGTGACTTGTAGATCAAAAATAGCTAAATATGTTTTGATCCGAAATCCAAGATGGCCGCCACAGTTGCCATCTTGAAAATCTGTTTTTTGGTTTCTTCTCCTGAACCGAAAGGCCAACTGACTTGAAACGTGGTAGGAAGCATTGTGGTCACTTGTAGATAAAACATAGCTAACATCTTTCAGATCAGAAATCCAAGATGGCAGCCATGCCCGCCATCTTGAAAATCTATTTTTGGCTTCTTCTCCTGAACTGAAAGGCCAGTTGACTTGAAGCTTGGTAGGAAGCATCGGGGTGACTTGTAGATCAAAAATAACTAAAATCATTCCAATCGCAAATCCAAGATGGCCGCCATGACTGCCATCTTGAAAATCTATTCTTTGCTTCTCCTGAACTTAAAGGCCAGTTGACCTGAAACTTGGTAGGAAGCATCAGGTTGACTTGTATATGTAGATCAAAAATAGCTAAAAGTCGTTTGGATTGGAAATCCAAGATGGCTGCCAAGGCAGCCATCTTGAAAATCTATTTTTGTTTCTTCTTCTTCCTGAAATGAATGGCTAATTGACTTGAAACCTGGTAGGAAGCATTGTGGTGACTTGAAAAATAGCTAAAATTGTTCAGAATGGAAATCCAAGATGGCCACCATGGCCGCTATCATAGAAATCTATTTATGTCCCCCACCATAGGGGGGGACATATATTGTTTTTAGTGTGGATCCTGTCGGCATCAGCGTCGGCGTCACTTTAGCCTCTTGTCTGCACTCCATCTCCTTAATGAATGGATGGATTTTGGCCAAACTAACACAGATTTATCATTGGTTGGGGGAAAAATGCTGATTAGATTTTGATGACCTTGACCCCATTTTCAAGGTCACACGAGGACTTAGATTTTTGGAAAAAGCTGGAAAATTGCTTGTCTGCACCCTATCTCCTGAAGGAACAAAAGGATTTTGACCATACATATGTACCTGCACATAAAGATTGCTGGGACATGTAAAAGAACTGATTAGATTTTGGTGACCTTGACTCCATTTTTAAGGTCACATGATGGCTTAGATTGTTGGAAAATGGCTTGTCAGCACCCTATCTCCTGAATGAATGGATGGATTTTTACCAAACTTGTACATCTATATAGTTGAGACATGGAAAAGAACTGATTAGATTTGGGTGACCTTGACCCCATGTTCAAGGTCACAGGAGGGCTCAGAGTGTTGGAAAATGGCTTGTCTGCATCTTATCTCCAGAATGAATGGGTGGATTTTGATTAAACTTGTACATCTATATTGTTGAGACATGGAAAAGAACTGATTAGATTTTGGTGACCTTGACCCCATTTTCAAGGTAAAACAAGGGCTTAGATTGTTGGACAATGGCTTGTCTGCACCCTGTCTCGTGAAGGAATGGGTGGATTTTGTCCAAACTTGCACAACTATATTGTTGTGCCATGAAAAAGAACTGATTAGATCTTAGTGACCTTGACCCCATTTTCAAGGTCACAGGAGGGCTCAGATTGTTGGAAAATGGCTTTCTGCATCCTATCTCCAGAATGAATGGGTGGATTTTGGCTAAACTTGTACATCTATATTGTTGAGACATGGAAAAGAACTGATTAGATTTTGGTGACCTTGACCCCATTTTCAAGTCAAACAAGGTCTCAGAGCCATTGGAAAATGGCTTTTCTGCACCTTATCTCTAGAATGAATGGATGGATTTTGACCAAACTTGTACAGCTATATTGTTGAGACATGGAAAAGAACTGATTAGATTTTGGTGACCTTGACCCCATTTTCAAGGTCAAACTAGGGCTCAGAGCCATTGGAAAATGGCTTTTCTGCACCCTATCTCCAGAATGAATGGATGGACTTTGACTAAACTTGTACATCTATATTGTTGTGACATGGAAAAGAACTGATTAGATTTTGGTGACCTTGACCCCATTTTCAAGGTCACACAAGGGCTTAGAATGTTGAAAAATGGCTTGTCTGTACCCTATCTCATCATAGAATGGATGGATTTTGACCAAATTTGCACAACTTTATTGTTGTGACATGAAAAAAAAACTGATTAGATTTTGGTGACCTTTTCAAGGTCACAGGAAGGCTCAGATTGTTGGAAAATGGCTTTTCTGCACCCTATCTCCAGAATGAATGGATGGATTTTGACCAAACTTGTACAGCTATATTGTTGAGACAGGGACAAGAACTGACTAGATTTTGGTGACCAGGCCATGGTTGGGCTCAGATTGTTGGACAATGGCTTGTCTGCACCCTATCTCCAGAATGATTGGATGGATTTTGACCAAACTTGTACAGCTATATTGTTGAGACAGGGACAAGAACTGATGAGAGTTTGGTGACCTTGACCCATTTTCAAGGTCACACAAGGGCTTAGATTTTGGAAAATGGCCCCCATTAACCACACACACACACACAAAAAAAAGATAAATTATAGATGCAACTTTTTTCAATGATAGGTCTGTTCAAACTGGTGGGGGACATACATTTTCCTCTGAAAACGCTGTTCTAGTTTTTCACTTCTCCTGAAGTGAAAGGCTAATTTATTTGGTAGGAAGAATCTGGGTGACTTGTAGATAAAAAATAGCTAAGTTTGTTTTGATCGGAAATCCAAGATAGACGCCACAGTTGCCGGCTTGAAAAGCTATTTTGAACTTCATCTGAATGGTAAGGCCATTTGACTCAAAATTTTATAGGAAGTATCTTGGTGACTTGTAGATCAAAAATAGCTATAATCATTCTGATCGGAAATCCAAGGTGGTAACCCGAGCAGCCATGTCGAAAATCTGTTTTGAACCTATTTTTATCCAGAACCAAAAGGCCAATTGACTCGAACATTCATTGGAAGTATCAAAAGAGCTAAAGTCAGTCTGATTGGAAATTCAAGATGGCTACCATCTTGAAAATCTGAATTTAACTTCTTCCTTTGAACCGAAATGCCAACTGACTCGAAACTTGTCTGGTAATCAGGTGAGCGATACAGGGCCATCTTGGCCCTCTTGTTCATTTTTCCCAAGGGCCCATAAAATTTTGTAAATGTGCATAAAAAAAAACAAAAAACAAATGCATAGAAAAGAATAGAACAAGGGCCATTTGAGCCAGAAATATCCCTGATATTTCATTTTTGTGTGATTATGCATTCCATGGGTTTTCCCACTGGATGCCCTTTTTCCTGTCCATCTATCATACATATATGAATGTGTGTGTCTGCCTGCCTGTGTAGGTGGAGGGGAGGGGGTGGGGGCATGGGTTTAAGACATTTGAAAACAACTTCAAATTATTTTTTAGCTCACCTGAGCAAAAGCTCAGGGTGAGCTATTGTCATCACCCTCTGTCCGTCGTCCTCCGTCGTCCGTCGTTTGTCTTCAACAATTAGTTTGTTAACACTCTAGAGGTCACAGTTTTGACCCAGTCTTGATGAAACTTGGTCAGAATGTTTACCTCTATGAAATCTAGGTCAAGTTCAATACTGGTTTACTTGGGGTCAAAATCTCCCTTCCGCTGATTCAAGAAGGGCAGTTGTCAGTTTCTGGCGAAAGAATGTGCACAATACTGGTTAACCGCTTAGAGGACTAAGCCTGCCCAGTAAACGTGTGGTTAGGTAAACTGACCGCGCTCGACATGACCCCATTGGGTTGACTGGGCCGTAAAACCTCAATACAAACAAACTTGGGGTCAAAAACTAGGTCACCAGGTCAAATCAAAGGAAAAACTTGTTAACACTCTAGAGGTCATAGTTTTGACCCAATCTTGATGAAACTTGCTCAAAATGTTTGCCTCTATTAAATCTAGGTCAAGTTTGAAACTGGGTCACTTGGGGTAAAAAACTAGGTCACTGGGGCAGATCAGCAGAAAACCTTGCTAACACTCTAGCGGTCACACTTTTGAAGCAGTTATCATGAATCTTGCTTAATATGTTCGTCTTGATGATTTCTAGGTCAAGTTCGAAACTGGGTCACTTGGGATCAAAAACTAGGTCACCGGGCCATATCAGCAGAAAACCTTTTTAATAATCTAGCGGTCACATTTTTCAAGCAATCATTACGAATCTTGCTCAAAATGTTTGTCTTGATGATTTCTATGTCAAGTTCGAAACTTGGTCACTTGGAGTCAAAAACTAGGTCACCGGGCCAAATCAGCAGAAAACTTGTCAAAACTCTAGGGGTCACATTTTTCAAGCAATCATCATGAATTTGCTTAATATGTTTGTCTTGATGATTTCTAGGTCAAGTTCGAAACTGGGTCACTTGGAGTCAAAAATTAGGTCACAGGGCCAAATCAGCAGAAAACCTTGATAACACTCTAGCGGTCACATTTTTGAAGCAATCATCATGAATCTTGCTCAAAATGTTTGTCTTGATGATTTCTAGGTCAAGTTTGAAACTTGGTCACTTGGAGTCAAAAACTAGGTCACCAGGCCAAATCAGCAGAAAACTTTGTTAACACTCTAGCAGTCACATTTTTCAAGCAATCATCATGAATCTTGCTCAAAATGTTTGTCTTTTTGATTT
Organism: Anodontia alba; assembly: GCA_964016985.1. NCBI lineage: Eukaryota > Metazoa > Mollusca > Bivalvia > Lucinida > Lucinidae > Anodontia > Anodontia alba. The sequence continues at coordinate 70,859,701 of OZ024827.1, read as the reverse complement.
TTAGGTCAGGTTTGAAACTGGGTCAGCTGGGGTCAAAAACTAGATCACCTGGCCAGATCAGTGGAAAACCTTGTTAACACTCTAGTGGTCACATTTTTCAAGCAATCATCATGAATCTTGCTCAACATGTTTGTCTTGATGATTTCTAGGTCAAGTTTGAAACTAGGTCACTTGGGGTAAAAAACTAGGTCACCTGGCCAAATCAGCAGAAAACCTTGATAACACTCTAGCGGTCACATTTTTGAAGCAATCATCATGAATCTTGCTCAAAATGTTTGTCTTGATGATTTCTAGGTCAAGTTTGAAACTGGGTCACATGGGGTAAAAAACTAGGTCACCAGGCCAAATCAGCAGAAAACTGTTAACACTCCAGAGGTCACATTTTTGAAGCAGTCATCATAAATATTGCTCAAAATGTTTGTCTTGATGATTTCTAGGTCTGGTTTAAAACTGGGTCACTTGATATCAGAAACTAGTTCACCTGGCCAAATCAAATGAAAACCTTGTTGATGCTCTAGATGTCACATTTTTGAAGTGATCATCATAAATCTTGCTCAAAATGTTTGTCTTGATGATTTCAAGGTGATGTATAGTTTTCTGTCCAGTGACTCTTTTAAGTTTTTTCGCTTAGGTCAGTTTCTCAGTAATTATTGGTCCTACAGAGTGATATTTGGTACTTGTGAAGTGTTTGTGTTTAGGTCAGTTTCTCAGTAACTATTGCTCCTACAGCCAGTGATACTTAGTACATGCATACATCTTAGCATGGCCTCTTGAGTACAGTCATCCATATTTGACCTTGACCTTTATTTCACAGTCCATTAGACATGCTACATTGTCTTACTTGTTAATATAATCATTTTGAACTTTGATCAGAATGTTTGCCTTGTTTTCAAATGTGGTCTATTTTAGAGCTTTGATGAATAACCTTACATTACTGATGTCTGTTTCTGCTTTTTATTTGCAGGTTGTTTACCGGCTGTTCTGAGTTTAGGGAACAAGAGAGTGACAGCTCCATGTAATGTAAAAGTAAGTGTTGAAAAGCTGCCGCCTACTATAAACCCAAATGTGACTGTTCTTGTCAGTGATGACGAAGATTTAGCAGACAGGGAAATCGAATTTGTAGCTGATAAAAGTGCAGAAAAATGTGAAACAAGTTACACCAAAAGAGAGTTCACATTAGAAGAAAAAGAGCATATTGCTTTAGAGGCTAAGCGCTATGGAACAACTCAAACTTCTAAAGCTAGAAATATTCCACTGCCTGATATTCTAAGCTGGATGACATTTTTTGGACTCAGAAAAGCTAGTGATAATGTCAAGCAGAAAATAGGAAAGCAGGTAAATCATGAAGCAGAACTTTCTATTGTTCGTTGGATTGTGCAACAACAAGAACTTAATGGAAGTGTAAATCTTGACGCCATGAGAAACTATGCTTTGGCAGTGTATAGACAATCCCAACCAACATTTGTTGCATCAAAAACATGGCTTGCCAACTTCTTTAAAAGGAATATTTCTGTTCTACAAGGAACCAATTTCATTCATGGTGTGGAAGAGGAGAATGAGAAAACTGAGTCTGATCCAGTTCCAGTAAAACTGACGCAGATTCCAACACAAGTAGATCCAGAATTAGCATCTATAGAGGCTCAAATAAATGAGCTCCAGTCATCTACTAGCAACAATTTCTCTGACCAAACCCTAGATGGTATTGTGACTTCTACTGAGCACCCTGCTAACTACCAGACTTCAAATCTAGAAGTACAGCCTTCATACAATGAATCGGCATTACAGCCTTCAGAAACATTGAGTTCAATTGTTAATGCTCCTGTAGTGCATCCAGAAGATAGAGGCCTTGGAGGTATTAGCAAGGAATTGTTAGCTAAAATCCGTTCAAAACCAATTGTGATTGGCACTGCTGTTATGTTTGATGCTAAAACAGAAAGGAAATTGGCTGAATGGCTGATTGAGAGGCAGCAACAAGATGGTTATGTCTATAGAGATGACTTTGTTGGTTTTGCAAAATCTGTTCATAAAGGAAAAAAGCGTTTTCAGGCATCAAAAGGTTGGATCCAACTGTTTATGAGGAGAAACAGCGTTAAAATGCCACTTCTGAAAGAAGTTGTATTCAAGTCCAAGTTCAAAACTTATTATACAGACGATGAAAAGGCTGCTATTGTGCAGCAAGCAAGAAATCTTGGTGTCCCTCATGTGGCCAAAATGTTGGGAATAAATTCAGGTGTAATTCATTCATGGAAAATGACCATGGATGCTGAAGAGAGAAAGAAAGGTGGACCAAAAAATTTTGAAAAAGTAACAAGAAGTGTGACCAGAGCATTTCCATCAGTGTCAAAGGAAGTTGATGAAATTATAGATAGTTCTCTAAAAGAAAGAATTAAAGCTAGTATTGATGTCGAGTCAAAGAGAAGGACTTACTCAAATCCCAACAGAGGACCAGATCCAGAATTAGAAAGGGAAGCCATTGAGGCAATAAAACAGGCAGAGATAGTTAGATACCAAGACATTAAAAGAATCTGTTATGAAGTTTATTCTAAAAAGAGACCTGATTTTATGGCATCCAGAAGCTGGGTCTTGAAGTTTGTCAACGCCCACCTTGAAGGGGTTGAAGGTGTAGAAATATTAAAATCATGGTTTGATTACCCAGAGAAGAATCAGTTAAAGCTCAAGTATGCAGACAAAATGAAAATCCTTGAGGAAGAAAAAATTCATGGTGTTGAAAAAGTAGCTAGTATGAGAAATATTTCATGTGGAACAATTCGCTTCTGGAAAAAGAATCCACCAAGTCCTGATGATGATGTTGATGATACTAGTGTCACTGATGTCACAACAGATAGTGGAAAATCAAAAAAAGTACGTACTGAAGAGTTTGAATATGTGCCAAGTAAATTTCAAGCTGGCAAGAAAGTGAGAAGGCGTGTTATAATTGGAGAAGCTGTTATTTTCACTCCTGAATTAGAGCAGAAATTAGTACAGTGGATACATGATCACTTAATGCCTGATAACAGTGTCTATACAGATGACTTCAGGCAGTATGCTAAATCTCTTTATAATGGTGACAAACCATTTTCAGCTTCAAGTACTTGGTTGATGAAGTTTGTTCGAAGGAATCCAGTTCTTCGAGGAGTAAACTTCATCTCAAAGTACAAAAGGTACTTTACAGAAGAAGAAAAGTATGCAGCAGTCATGGAGGCTCGAAGATTTGGGACAAGCTATGTTGCAAAAAAGTTAAATGCAGATAGTGGCCTTATTAACTCATGGAAAATAAGATTAGCAAAATACTCCGCTAAAAAGATGGCAAGACTGAAACAAAGTGCTCAGCTGGACAGGACACCTTTACAAAGTATAATTTCTGACAAAGAAGTAGCATCTTCTTTTAGACACACAGAAATAGCAAATCCAGAAATGACATTAGAAGAAATTGAAAAAGAAGTTGGTTCTGGTCTTCATAGTCATAGTGGAGTAATTCCTGTTTATGAAAGGGAAATTATTCAGCTTATCTTGAATGAGGAAAAAGATAAAGGAGGTGTTACTTATGAAGATATAAGCAGGCTTTGTAGATCAGTCTATGAAAGAACAAGGCCTCACTTTAAAGCAAGCCAGAATTGGACTCGTGATTTTATAAAGAGACATGAAGAAGCATTGAAAGATGTCAACATTGAAAACCGGAAGAAACTCTTCATTGAGGATGATGATGAACCTTTAAATCACAGTACAGCAAGATTGTATAAATCTAATCGTCCAGCTGAAGTTTCACCAATACTAAAAAAGATAATAGGCAAAAAACCAATTTTACTTGGACAGTCAAGAACCTTAGAGCCTAAAATGGAAAGGAAGCTTGTACAGTGGATGGTTCAGAAGCAGGAAAATGATGGCTATGTATTCATAGATGAATTTAACGAATATGCAAAATCTTTATATAAGGGTTCAAAGAAATTTGCTGCCACACAAGCTTGGAGAATAAAATTCTTCCGTCGAAATAAGGCAGCGTTGAAAAATGTGAATCTGCAGTCAAAATACCGTAAACAGTTTTCACGAGAAGAAAAGATGGCTATTGTTGCAGAAGCTCGCAGGCTTGGTATAGGTCATGTGGCAAGAAAGCTTGATGTAAATTCATCTCTAATTTATTCATGGGGCTTTGGAAAGTCTCCACAGTTGACACAAGATGAACTTGTTCATGAAACAATTGAACAGGATGTTGGTAAAGGATTGTATTGCCAGAGAGGAGTTGTACCTACACATGAGAAAGATATAATTAGATTGATCCATGAAAAGCAAAGCCAAGAAGGGAGTGTCTCCTACGATGATATAAGCAAAATATGTCGGGAGATTTATCAGGAAACTAGGCCATCTTTTAAGGCCTCTTACAATTGGACTATGGATTTTATCAGGAGACACAAGGAAGAGCTGAAAGGAGTTGATATTGAAAACATAAAAAAGGTATATTATGAAAATGGAGATGAAGAACAACCTGGTCTTGAAAGTTTCATCAGTACACTGAATCAAAACATGGATACAAATATTTCTGACACTATGGTTCAAATAGAAAACTTAGAGCAAGGGCAAGATATTGACTTTCATGCACATTCTTATGAAGAAAGTGATCTCAACTTACATGACATTTTGTCATCTGATGCAGCTGTGGCAATTAAACGAGAAAATCTCGAAAAGTCTGTTTCAGGACAAGGAGAAGAGATTGCTTCAGGCTCCTCAGTTTTAGAAAGAATAAAAGCAAGTAAACCAGATGTTATTTCTCTTCCAAAAACTTTTGATATAGAGGTTGAGAAGAAAATGGTTGACTGGCTGGTTCAAAGGCAAGCTCGAGATGCCTATGTTTTCACAGATGACTTTATTGAATTTGCTAAATCACTTCATACAGGACCAGATCCATTTTCTGGCTCTCAGACCTGGAGAAAGAATTTCCTACGTAGGCATCATGGTGAAGTGAAGCATGTTATCTTTCGATCTAAGCATGTTAATACATATACTGAGACTGAAAAACAGATGGTAGTTGAGGAAGCAAGAAAGTTTGGCATAGCACATGTATCAAAGAAATTAGGATTAGATCACCGACTTGTTTGGAGCTGGAAAGTTAAGGCAGACCAAGAAAATAAAATTAAGCACAATGCTTTCTGGAAAGGGCCAAAGAAGCCAACTGGAGTTGTTGCAAAGCCATTGAACATTAAACATGCCAATGCTAATCCATCATTATTTCATGATGAGCCATTAGGGGATGCATTCCGGGGAGTTGTCCCTGAATTTGAAGATCGTATTATAAAGATGATTATTGACCATCAAAATAAGGAAGGGAGTATTTCCTATGATGAGATTAGTGAGATAAGTAGATCTATTTATCAAGAAACAAGACCTAATTTTAAAGCAGGTTATGGCTGGATAAAGAATTTCCTTCAACGGCACAGAAATAAATTGAAAAATATAGATATTGAAAATATGAAGAAGCTTTATCTCCCTGATGATGATGCATTTGTACCTGCTAGTGGTAAGAATATTAGAGACCTTTCAGGTTTAGGTAGCACATCAAAGACAAGCTTAGGATCAACAAACCTTGCAAGTACAACTCTAGCTAAAGGCCAACGAGGCCCTGAGCCAGGAAGCAGTTTAGAATCTTTGCAAAGAATAATTGCTAAGAAACCCATAATATTGGGCACTCCTAAATCTTTTAATATTAAGACAGAGAAAAAACTTGTCCAGTGGCTTTTAGAACAGCAGGCAGAGCAAGGATATGCTTTTCTGGATGAATTTAGAGACTTTGCTTCATCTCTTTACACTGGTGATAAGAAGTTTGCTGCTACAAATGCCTGGCGAACACAGTTCTTCAGAAGAAATCACGCTGCTCTTAAACATGTTAAGCTGGTATCAAAATTCAGGAAAACATTTACTGAAGAAGAAAAACTTGCCATTGTTAAAGAAGCAAAAAGACTTGGTGTTGGCCATGTTGCCAGGCAGTTAGATATTAGTCATGGGAATATAAATGTTTGGATGAGAGAGCTAGAGGCCAAAGGGAATTGCTCATCAAATTTTGATGATATTTCTGCAGTCTCTGACTCTTCCAGCAGTAGCTTCACTGGTATTAAGCAGAAGAAAAACACAAGTGTAGAAAGGTCTTTGAGTGGAAGCAGTCACACTAACAGAGAGAGATCAAATACCATTGAGGGTGATGAGGAAGAGAATGAAGCCGGGTCAGGTCTTTACAGTGCCAGAGGTATTGTTCCTATTTTTGAAAAGAAAATTGTTGAAGATGTTCTGGAGTATTATAAAACAAATGAAAGTATTAAGTATGATGATATCAGTAGAATAAGTCAGATGGTTTATAAAGAAACAAGACCAACTTTTAAAGCTTCACACAACTGGGTCAAAGATTTCATGGCAAGACATGCTGAAAAATTGGGTCATCTTGTTATTCAGAATGCAAGGGAATTCTTGACACAGAAAGAAAAGCGCGAGGTTTTGGCTGAAGTTGATAAACATGGATTGGCTTATGTCAGTAGAATCACAAATATTTCTTCAGCTCAGCTGCTTGCCTGGAAGGACCAATTGAAAAATATGCCAGATTCTTCTTCCAGTCCTGTGAGAGGACAGACACCGGCAAGTGAAAATGCAAAACTTGATAATCCCAGTGTGGGTGATTTTTTTGCATTCAACAGATCAAGAAAGTATTCAGTGGAAGATAAGAAACTGTATATATCTGAATGTGAAAAACATGGCATAACTTATGTTTCTAAACACTATAGTGTTCCAAAATCAAATCTTGGTCGGTGGATTAGAGAGCACAAAAGGCAGAGGGATGATGTCATGAGTCCAGACTTAGGGCCTTCTATGAAAAATTTAGAACAAAAGGTTGTTGATTGGATTATTAATCGAAATGAAGAAATTGGTGTAGTTGTCGTTCAGCAAGTGCTCGATTTTGCCCAGGCAACATTTGCAGATGACTTTCCAGACTTTGCACCCACAGAAGAATGGATAAATACATTCATAACAGAGAATGCTGGTATATTCAAAAATGTCAAATTCCGTTATCCAGAGGAGGTAACTAAAAATTGGTTGAATTTTACACAGCAACAAAAGGATAAACTCTGCATAGCTTCAAACTCAAGGGCAGTTGTTGAAGTAGCTGCCTTGGCTGGCATATATCCACATACGCTTTATGACTGGAGAAAATGGTACAAAAAAAGGCAATCTCAAATGGTTTCTGGTCTCCCTGAACATACACAGACTTCCTCTGAATTACTGGTACCAAAAGTTGAGCCTGTTGAATTGGATAACAAAAGTAAAATGCAAGATAAGCTTGCTAGAGTTGAAAGCAAATATAATGCAGTTCAGAAACAGGAGATTGCAGATGAAGCAAGAAAAGATGGGACAAGTAGCATAGCAAAGAAACGAGGCATTCCTCTTCCACTTGTGCTTAAGTGGATGAAAGTATTCCCAGAAACAGTTTCTGATCCATCAGAACCTTCACCAAAGTTGACATCTAGAAGTAAATCAACACCTAAGTCAGCTGTTCAAAATAAATCAACACCAAAATTCACATCAACTGGTAAATTAACACCAAAATCTGGCTCTAGAGACAAGTCTGTACCAAAATCAACACCAGAAAATAAGCCAAAAGAGAAAAAGAATGATGCAGGGCTGAAAGTAAAGTTTCCGCCTATGACTCCTAAGCATACATATAATAGCAAAATGATTAGTTCAGAAGAGAGACGGAAACTTGTTTCAGAAATAAAGAGGGATGGCATAGCTGCACTTTCTGCCCGTACTGGCATACCAAAGTCAACGTTATATCACTGGAGCAAGTCGTACAGCTCATTTGAAGATTCTGATGCAGTATCTGATACAAGCAATTCCAGAAAAGATTCAAGATCTTCCAAGTCTTTAACCCCAGATGTTAATGTAAAGAAAGAAACAGTGGACCTGGATTCTTTCACAGCAGAGCAGAAACGAGAAATAGCTTTAGAAACAAAACTGTTAGGATTTGAAGAAACTGCCAAGAAAAGAGGTCTCCCAGTAGCGGTGGTAATAGAATGGATGGGGCTCTTCCTTGAATCACCGGCGTCTGATAAAGATTCAGCTGCTACCACTGCTGCTGGCAGTGTTAAGTCTACACCACTGAAAAGGGTATACACTGAAGAAGAAAGAATAAAAGTAGCAGAACAAGCCTTAGAGATAGGAGTGAAGGAAACTTCCAGTTCGACTGGAATTCATATCTCTAATGTACGCAGATGGATGGAGGCTTACAAAAAGAGACTTAAAGAAAGACAGTATCGACTAGATAATAAAGAGAAAAGTAAGTCCTACCAAGATATTATGAAAGAGAAAACTGATAAATTAGAGAAAAGAAGTCTGTTAATTCAAGGTATTATGAATAAAAATACCAAAACCCATGAACATAATCCTGAAGGTGTTACAACAGATCAAACAAGTAATCCTGAATCTCATATACACCAGGCACCTTTAAGATCAGATGAAAGCTTCAGTTTTGAAGAAAAGTTAAGGATTTTACAGTCTGCAGATGAAATGGGTGTTAAAAATGCATCTGAGAAATTTAATGTGGATACTTCACTGATATTCCAATGGAGAAAGATATATGATTATGCTGAAGCTTCTGGTTCTACTAGAGCAGTTCCCACCTCAACAGTTACAAGGTACCAACCAGCTACAACCAAAAGTAGTGATTTGACAGGGCCAGTTCCAGCATTTACTGATGAATTTGAAAGTATTGTGATATCAGATGATGAGGGCTCATGCTCCCCATGCTCAAATCACTCATGGCAGTCAGATGATATAAACTTTGATACATCCCATAAAAGAAAATCAGATTTTGGTGATTCAGTCTTCAATCCCAGTACCAAAAAGGCAAGAATTGAAATAAATGACAGTTTTGGTACAGAAGACAATATTTCATCAGACATTATTGATTATGCTTATACTGTAGAGCAGAAACAAAGAATTGTGGCTGAAAGTAACATGTATGGATTAGAGACAGTGTCTAAAATGACAAACATTCCAGTGTCTCTCATTATTTCTTGGAAGGCACAATTTCCAGACGCAAGTGTGAAAAAGGAGAAACAGTAGAACAGTGTTTTCTGAGATTTGTTTCTACTTAAACCCTTAAAACAATAACTGCAGCAGACAGCATTCTATTTTTATTTTTTACATCTTTTTAGAAAAAATAAGGTTTTACAATTCATGTCTACCTGGGAGATTATTCACATGAAATGTCAAGCCTTATTTTCTCTTACAAATAAAAATATTTGGAATGTTGTCAGCTACAATTTACTTGGTACTTTAAGGGCTACTTAGAAAGTAATTATTCATGTTGGCCATATCAAGCATAATTTTGTCATTGTGCATATATCAACAGTAAAGACATAGATCAGTTTGTGCAGCAGTTTAGTCTGATAAAGCCTCTAGCTAGGCAGGATGATCTGAATCTGCTTAGTTTGCATATTCTCAACATCTTATTTGCTTGAGACTGCCCATAGCAGAGATAAATGGGGGATATTTGACGGATAATTCTGGGATAGTTTTCTCAATATTTCCATTAAAACATACAGTTTTCAGTAGAAGTACCTTGGTGAGGCACTTCTAATGAGTACCCATATCTTATGTTTTTATGGAAAATAAGAGAAATTATCCCAGAATTATCACCATATACACCAGGCACCTTTAAGATCAGATGAAAGCTTCAGTTTTGAAGAAAAGTTAAGGATTTTACAGTCTGCAGATGAAATGGGTGTTACAAATGCATCTGAGAACAAATCCTCTGTCGTACATAAACAAGGTTTATACTAGAGAAGTCAAAAATTTCCCAATACATTAGCACTAAAGGTGCATTTCAGGATATGTAAACACAAAGCAGTCTTTATTTGTGCATTTATAGTGTGGAGCCAGAAAATCCATTTTGCCTACTTACAGTGTTTAATAGAATGTCAACTTTTCCACACTTTTCCTACATATACAGTAATATCAAGTCTCTTGGTATGAACAGCACAGATCCAGCCTCAGTGAATGCACAGATGATGGGCATGTTTGCATGTGTGCTGGAATTCCACAGTGTGGTTCAGTTTGTATTGTTTAGGAGAATGAATACTGTGTAACCAAGTTAGTACCAAATTTACCCTAAATATTGGGACTTCGTAACTTTACCATTCTTGTTTGTTTGAACAAGTCCATTTTACTTATGTGTCTAAAAACTTTGAATGAGTGGCCGCAGAATGTATAAAATCTGATCTGGGTCGTTCCCATTACATAACTCTGGTCCTGCTGAACCAGAATATGCAAACAGTGTAGATCCAGATCTGTTGGCTCTGAAGAAGCCAACTGATCTGGATCTACACTGTATGCCATTCAGTTTGTGAATCTGTATCAACAATCTGGATCAAGGAATCTGATTGGCTGACAGTTGGAAGTGGGCGTGGCATCTTAATTATTCAGCATGACAAGTGTTAAGGTATTAAACACGGTGTACAGTTATTATTTTTTATGCACTGTCTTATTTGTACATAACAAAGCTGTCTGCTATGAATAAAGGGTCCTTTGCAAATACCATAATAACCCCAAGTACTGGGATAGGCAGCTTGAGTACACACTATAGACCCAGATTAGATATGGTGTAATGCAGATCAGGGTCTACATGGTTTACCCCTCATCTAACAGTTTTTAGACATCAACAGATAATGAAATGGTCGTTCAAAATTTAGGATATGGTAAGGTGTCTCAGTATTTAGGGTAAATACTGTAAAACACTTATATTTGGCGGTCATTTTATTTTGGTGCAATTGGCGGTCAAGGAAAAAAAAAAAAGAAACACCAAAATAAAAAAAAAAATGCCAGTACAGGTCAAATAGCACAAGAGAAGAATAACAAACTTGCAGAAATTATATTCCCAATACACATCACAAGTATGATGTTGGACAATGTAAGGTAATTTTGTCAAGGCCATTATCCCTGACAAAAGAAAAAGTGTATTTACTTCTTTAGCACTTGTTTAGCACCTGAAAATAAAGAAAGATAAGGATCTAGCCATAGGCCAGCTCAACAAGGCTAAATAAAAGCAAATTCACCTTGACAGTACCTCAGATGGATGGATGAATGACAATGGATGGATGACAGAGCCTGCCTATGCTATAAGCTCACCTTTGAGCCTAAAGGCTCAGGTGAGCTAAATGAAAACAGATTTTTTTAGTTATCATTAGTTGTAGTTTCCTTTCTCAGTAAAGCAGTGAGTCAGTTACCAATTATATCTGCAATTTTTGACAATTGCTGTCATAAAAACTGCCAAAATTTGCTGCTGCCAAATTTAAGTGTTTTACAGTATATTATTGCATGAAAAGCAGTGTCGCACCTTATTAACAGCTGTGCATTAACCGGCGAAAAGCCGTGTATTAACAAGGCAATTCATGCCCTGTTAATACATGGCTACGCAACTTTCAGTATGCTGATACTGGGGCCACAGAATTGCTGCCGTCACAAGATATGTACTACCATGCCCTCAAACGAGCATAGTCCGTGGAAATAGCGTTCGCGCGACATTGGTGAAAAGGCGAAACAAAATAGTGCAAGAAATAACGCGAAATGTAGCAAATGTTATCAGTTTTATGCAATAGTAGCGATCGAACATGGTTTTTCAATGCATTAACATTCGCCAGGTCCCTTGGGTGGTGTTGAAAACCGCGGCCTTTGGCCGCGGTTTTCAACACCTCCCACGGGACCTGGCGGATGTTAATGCATGAAAAACCATGTTTGATCCCTATATTATGTAAATAGTGACAGCCTAGATCAGACTGCATGAATGTGTCAGCTGATATGATTGTTCATTGTTCTCACATGGAATGAACCCAGTTAGCATTCTACGTAAATCTATATCGGGCCGTCATCGGCCCGTCAGCTACCCTGACGGGCCGATGACGGCCCGATATAGATTTACGTAGAATGCTGACTGAGAATCCCCTCCATGATATGGCTCATGAATCATTTTAGAAAAAACAAAAATATCCCTTTGCCTTTGGGAGATGTCAGAGGGAAAAATGGTGCTGAAATGTTTGTGCAATTACTTTTTTTGTATTTTTGTTTGAATTTTATTTTTGATGATAACCTTGCAGATACTTGTAAAATCATTTTATGGCTTCATTATCAATATAGTTCATGTAATGGATGAAACAGGAATGTATCGTAACAGTTCAGTTCATGTTTCTTTTATCTCATGTGAATTTTTAATTTGTAAGTCCGAGTTAAATGGATGTGGATACTTTTGGTAGATTTTCTCCCATTTTTGACAAGGGAGACAACTTCTGTGATGTCCTGTTTGCTCTTCCACACACCAAATCCCTTCTGAAAAGGATACTCTAAAAGGAAAGAATTTGCTTCCAAGGGGAGCAAATTCTTTCCTTTAAGAGTAGATCTCTTTTTCAGAAGGGAGGCAAACAGAATGGGAGGCAAACAGAATGGCCTCCCAGTGGGGAGGCAAACATAATGGCCGGCAAACATAATGGCCTCCCTGAAAGTTTATCCATTTCTCTTAAGATGAATGACTCCTGGTACATCTCTAAGGGAGGTTGCTACAACCAGAAAAGAGGCCGGCCTCGGTGGCTCAGTTGGATGTGCCATCCGACTGGAGACCAGGAGGTCGCGGGTTCAACCCCAGCCGAGGTCGGCAACATTCTTTCGTGGAGATTGATCATTAAATATTTTCTACGGTCATTCTCTCCCTTCCGCTGATTCAAGAAAGGCAGTTGTCAGTTTCTGGCGAAAGAATGTGCACAATACTGGTTAATCACTTAGAGGACTAAGCCTGCCCAGTAAACGTGTGGTTAGGTAAACTGACCACGCTCGACATGACTCCATTGGGTTGACTGGGCCGTAAAACCTCAACACAAACAAAAACCAGAAAAGAGGACTTTAATTTGCTCTCCACTGGGAACAAAAAATTCTTTGCTTTATCAGTTAAGCGCCCATTGAGAATGGTTTCATGTATCAGGGAACCAGATTCATTTCTCCTGGAGTGGTCTCTCCTTGAAAAACATTTGTATATAAAGTGAGATATTGTCCTCCTCCTCTTTCTCTCTGTCTCTCTCCCTCTTTGGGAGACTACACAAAATGACCCACAAGGGTTGATGTGTTGTTAAATCCCAACAGAACAATCTCTCTCTCTCTCTCTCTCTCTCTCTCTCTCTCTAAATGGGCTTACATTTCAATCTAGTCATCTGATTTGGATATGATTTGAATAAAATGTCAAGCTCCATTTTCTAAGAATAATATTTCTCCTATGTACCCTGAAGTACGGTAAATGTCCTAAAATTTCAAACACATTATTTCATACTTTTTGGGCCCAAAGTTTGCTTTTTATGCAGTTGTTTCTTAAGTGGAATTGCAAACTGTGTACACCCTGATTAGACTGTTCTTCATCTGGGTCTGCACTGTTTGCATATGCCATTTTATTTGACAAGTTTAAGTATGACATTTTATGACATTTACTATGCCATGTTTACCAAAAATATCAGGACATTTTAACTCCAGGCTGATTTTGCCTTTGTTGCCAGAGTATGGCATAAAGGCCTCTATTATGCTGCACATAAAATAATTTAACCCTTAAAAGTGCCAACACAACTGCAGCAGACAATATTTTGAAATTTTTGTTTTTGTTGTCAGAGAAAATAAGGCTTGATGCCCACCTCGGTGGCTCAGTCGGATGGGCGTCCACCTGACTGGTGATCAGGAGGTTGCACGTTCGATCCCGGGTCTGGTAACAGTCTTCCATGATCTTGAAATAATTTCTAAGGTCATTCGTTCCTTTTTGCTGACTTAAGAAGGTCGGATGAATGAATGTGCACAAGTACTGGTTAACTGCTAAGAGGACTATGCCTGCCGAGGAAAAGGTATGTTTAGGTAAACTGACCGCCCTCGACTTGACCATAATAGGTTCACTGGGCTGTAAAACCTCAACACAAACAAAAAAAAAAGGCTCGATATTTCATGAGAATTGACATTTCACATATCAAGCCATATTATAGACATTTCACATAAAATGTCAATCCTTATTTTCTTTGAATAATAATGATAAAAAAAAAATAGAATGCTGTCTGCTTTAATTTTGCTTGGCACTTTAAGGGTTTAATTATCATCTGCTGACAATACAAAAGGTTAAAAAATGTGCATGTATTTTTTTTACCCCATATCTCCTGTTTCTCAGAAAATAATACACCACAACCTCTTTATAACACTATTGTTGGGGGCCATAGCATAAACTGTGTTAGTTAAACAACCGTGTTATATCCAATCAAAAATGTATAGATTATATTGAAAAATGACCATTTATGGTAATTTTTCAATATAATCTATACATTTTTTGGGATCCATCTTTGAACCGTGTTATATCCAAAACTGTTTTATAACGAACCGTGTTATAAAGAGGTTGTAGTGTAGTGTTTTATTTAATGCTAAGGCTAAGTACAGATGGGGTCATACCGCATGACATCTATAACTTAGCTAGCTGGAAACTTCTTTAAATACAGTTGAACTTCAATGGCTCAAATATCTTAAAGACAATGGAAATTTGCTGTAGGCATGAATATTCAAGCGCCAGTTCAGAAGGCAGATGAAGAAATTTAGGGATGTCTTTTCTATCTATGAAATAATGGTACGTTGAGTGTACTCATTAGAATTGCCTCAATGAGGCAATGCTAATGAGTACACACAGCATATATTTTCAAGACAAAATAATAGAATTTCCCAGTAATATGCCTAATACATTTATTTGTTTTCTTGAGCTATAGAAACAGATTCCTAGGGACTAATGTGAAACTATAATCCCCCCCCTCCCTCCACCCCACCCCCATTATCTTGTCGTGGGAAGATACTCTGTCAGAAATTGAGGAAGTTTGCCAATGAGCAATTCCATACCAGATCTCCACAATATCACTGCACATATCAAACTTGGTGAAAATCCATTGAGATCTACAAGCAAAAATTGACAAAGTTTGCTCATTAGCAATCCCAAAGGAGATCTCCACAATATCAGTGCACATACCAAGTTTGGTGACAATCCTTTGATATTTACTGAAGTTATCGTTTGGAAATGATAACATGGATGTGTCGCAGGCAGATAACTGTCAAAATTCAATGAAATTTTCCCATTAGCTATCCCAAACCAGATCTCCAAAATATCAATGCACACACCAAATTTGGTGAAAGTCCATTGACTTTTGCTCAAGTTATCATCCTGAAACGGAAATTCAGAAGGATGTATGCCAGATGGACAAATGGACACACAGAAAACCAACTTGATACCATAATGCGACGCCACTGTTGGGTGGCGGGGTATAAAAAATGAGTTTGAATTAGCCACGGTAAACAAGCCATTGGTGTTCTGAGTCTTGAAGTTGTACTGTAATTGAAGTAGTTTTACTGTACCCTTTCCTAGGGTCATTGTACTTACCATATTTACTGTAAATTTTTCAGATGGCAAGATTCCTTCCCATATTTGTTCTAGCATTTGAATGAGTCCATTTGACTACCTGATAAGATGTCTAAAATGTTGCGATGGAATGGCAAACAGTGAAGAGCCTGATTAAACTACTATTTCAATGAATAATTTGATCTGGGTCCACACTGTTTCTCAGGCCTGTTTGTTGGAATATTTAGGGCAAATATAATAAACTTTAGGTAAACTTTTTCTGCCATTGTAATTTCCACACTTGAAATTTTGTCAGAACTTTTGATCAAAGGGTACACTGATGGTCTGCACATTTGCATATTTGATTGTTAACCCTTGTCCTGCTGAACCCGGATATACCCTGCCTCTGCAAACAGTGTAGATCCAGAAGCCAACTGATCTGGATCTGCACTGCTTGCCATTCAGTATTTGAATTTATATCAACAATCTGGATCAAGTAATCTGATTGGCTGAAAATTAGAAATGGGAGGGACATCTTAATTTATTCAGCAGGACAAGGGTTAATCTTTACCACTCTCTGGGCAAATTCAGCAGGCGTCAAATTAGTTTTTTTCTTATTTTTCCCAGAAAATAGGCTTTGACATTTCATGCAAATTATCTCCTGAGAAGACAGTTTGCATAAAATGACAAAACCTGTTTTATAAGAAGAAGAAAAATATTTCAGAATGTTGTCTGCTGAATCTTTCATCACAAAGCATGCTAAGTATTAAAATCAGACAAGAGTGATAGTCATAGTCAAGTGCTTTATCATGGTATGCAGAGTCTGTAAATCCTGTGTCTTGTAGATGTGTGTGTTCTGTTACCGAGTTATGAGTCGGTTCAGCCCTGAAAGTGCCACAGCAGTAGCAGACCTTTTTCAAAAATATTTTCCGGGAAAATGAGGCTTGATATTGAGATGAAATATCAAGTCTTTTTTCCTGTGGGAGGGGATGCTACAACTTTGAGTGGTACTTTAAGGGTATTATAGTTGTTTTTGATAGAGATAATTTTCAAGGTTTTAATGTCATTACATGTACTTTGTTTTATCATTTACTAATGCATAGAAGTATAGGAACTCTCCATTATCCGAATATTCCCTTACACTCTCTACCTGTTAGCATTAACCCATTTTAATCTGGAGACCCCCAAAAGGGTATATGGCAAATAGTGCAGACCCAAATCAGATGCTGCAGAATGCAGTGTCTGATCACGGTCTCCACTATTTGCAAATAGTTTAGCCATTTTTTTTCTAGGAATATCAAAATTACCAAGCCTGACATACCTAAAATTGAAATTCGACTCAGTGTATAGTTTGGGTGTAGTGGAGAGGGGTGGACGTGGAGTATACAGTCTAAAATCCGGCCATTAGAAAAGATCATTATTCAAAGACCTGGTATATTTTCTGTGAAGCATTTTGAAATTTAATGTAATTTTCTGCTTATATATGGGAAGAATTAAGTTGTTCAGCGATGCCATATTCTTACGTGTAAATATATATATTTTTAGCTCACCTGAGCTGAAGGCTCAAGGTGAGGTATTGTGATCACTCACCGTCCGTCGTCGTCATCGTCCGTCTGTCCGTCCGTTCCCACGAGCAGGTACTTGCGTGGCTTACCATCAGCATTTTAGATACTTAAGTGGCAAAATGGTCATCACAGGCTAGCCACATTAGAGAGAGCTATGGACAGGTAATCCATACTTAATCTGGCTAAATAAAGTTATTTTAATTTGTAGGCACATAATGATGGTCAGAAATCCATCCATTCCTAGGGACGTCCAAGTACCCTCGTACCATTTTTTTTTATGTGCCTGCGCAGTAATACATCTTTTGAAAGCCACTTAAAATCAGTAGCCCCTTATGGACAGTTAATCTATACCTAACGTGGCTAAATGGCTAGCCACATAAGAGAATGGTTGCTACTGACAGGTAATCCATACCTAATGTGGTTAAATGGCTACCCACACAAGAGAATAATAGCTATGGACAGGTAATCCAAAGCCACTTAAAATCAGTAGCACCTTATGGACAGTTAATCTATACCTAATGTGGCTAAATGGCTGGCCACATAAGAGAATGGTAGCTACTGACAGGTAATCCATACCTAATGTGGTTAAATGGCTACCCACACAAGAGAATAATAGCTATGGACAGGTAATCCATACCTAATGTGGCTAAATGTAATTTGTAGACACATAATGATGGACAGTAATAGGCACTTAAAATCAGTAGCCACTTAATGATTTTTGCCACAAAGTGCATAGCCTCGTATGTACCCATTCGTGAGTCCGTCCGTCCGTTCACAATCTTTAAACAACATCTCCTCCTAAACCACTGATCGGATTTTGACCAAATTTCACAGGAATGATCCTTGGTTGATCCTCTTTCAAAGTTGTTCAAATGGTTCCGGTCAATTGCATATCTAGGTCACAGGAGCTAAAAATAGATTTTTTAACTAAAAACTCAAAAAATCTTCTCGTCAGAAACCACTGGACCGATTTCAATAAAATTTTGCAGAAATGTTCCTTTGGTGATCCTCTACCAAGATTGTTCAAGCCATTTGGATTCGTCAAAAAACATGGCCGCCAGGGGGCGGGGCTTATTTTCCCTATATATCTATATAGAAAACTTTAAAAATCTTCTTGTCAGAAACCGCTGGACCAATTTCAATATAATTTTGCAGAAATGTTCCTTTGGTGATCCTCTACCAAGATTTTTCAAGCCTTTTGGATTCGTCAAGAAACATGGCCGCCAGGGGGCGGGGCTTATTTTCCCTATATATCTATATAGAAAACTTTAAAAATCTTCTCGTTAGAAACCACTGGACCAGTTTCAATATAATTTTGCAGAAATGTTCCTTTGGTGATCCTCTACCAAGATTGTTCAAGCCTTTTGGATTCGTCAAAAAACATGGCCGCCAGGGGGCGGGGCTTATTTTCCCTATATATCTGTATAGAAAATTTTAAAAATCTTCTTGTCAGAAACCACTGGACCGATTTCAATTTAATTTTGCAGAAATGTTTCTTTGGTGATCCTCTACCAAGATTGTTCAAGACATTTGGATTGGTCAAAAAACATGTCCACCAAGGGGCGGGGCTTATTTTCCCTATATGTCTATATAGAAAACTTTAAAAATCTTCGTCAGAAACCACCAGACCGATTTCAATATAATTTTGCAGAAATGTTCCTTTGGTAATCCTCTACCAAGATTGTTCAAGCCATTTGGATTCATCAAAAAACATGGCCACCAGGGGGCAGGGCTTATTTTACCTATATATCTATATAGAAATATTTAAAAATCTTCTTGTCCAATACCACTAGACCGATTTCAATATAATTTTGCAGAAATGTTCCTTTGGTGATCCTCTACCAAGATTGTTCAAGACATTTGGATTCGTCAAAAAACATGGCCGCCAGGGGGCGGGGCTTATTTTCCCTTTACATCTATATAGAAAACTTTAAAAAATCTTCTTGTCCGAAACCACTGGACCGATTTCAATATAATTTTGCAGAAATGTTCCTTTGGTTATCCTCTACCAAGATTGTTCAAGCCATTTGGATTCGTTAAAAAACATGGCCGCCAGGGGGCGGGGCTTATTTTCCCTATATATCTATATAGAAAAGTTTAAAAATCTTCTTGTCCGAAACCACTGGACCGATTTCAATATAATTTTGCAAAAATGTTCCTTTGGTAATGCTCTACCAAGATTGTTTAAGCCATTTGGATTCGTCAAAAAACATGGCCGCCAGGAGGCAGGGCTTATTTTCCCTATACATGTATATATCTATATAGAAAACTTTAAAAATCTTCTTGTCCGAAACCATTGGACCGATTTCAATATAATTTTGCAGAAATGTTCCTTTGGTGATCATGTTGCAAGATTGTTCAAGCCATTTGGATTTGTCAAAAAACATGGCCGCCAGGGGGCGGGGCTTATTTTCCCTATATATCTATATAGAAAACTTTAAAAAATCTTCTTGTCCGAAACCACTGGACCGATTTCCATATAATTTTGCAGAAATGTTACTTTGGTTATCCTCTACCAAGATTGTTCAAGCCATTTGGATTCGTTAAAAAACATGGCCGCCAGGGGGCGGGGCTTATTTTCCCTATATATCTATATAGTAAGTTTAAAAATCTTCTTGTCCGAAACCACTGGACCGATTTCAATATAATTATGCAGAAATGTTCCTTTGGTTATCCTCTACCAAGATTGTTCAAGCCATTTGGATTCGTCAAAAAACATGGCCGCCAGGGGGCGGGGCTTATTTTCCCTATATATCTATATAGAAAAGTTTAAAAATCTTCTTGTCCGAAACCACTGGACCGATTTCAATATAATTTTGCAAAAATGTTCCTTTGGTAATGCTCTACCAAGATTGTTTAAGCCATTTGGATTCGTCAAAAAACATGGCCGCCAGGAGGCAGGGCTTATTTTCCCTATATATCTATATGGAAAACTTTAAAAATCTTCTTGTCCGAAACCACTGGAGCGATTTCAATATAATTTTGCAGAAATGTTCCTTTGGTGATCCTGTTGCAAGTTTGTTCAAGCCATTTGGATTTGTCAAAAAACATGGCCGCCAGGGGGCGGGGCTTATTTTCCCTATATATCTATATAGAAAACTTTAAAAAATCTTCTTGTCAGAAACCACTGGACCGATTTCCATATAATTTTGCAAAAATGTTCCTTTGGTGATCCTGTTGCAAGATTGTTCAAGCCATTTGGATTCGTCAAAAAACATGGACGCCAGGGGGCGGGGCTTATTTTCCCTATATAATCTATATAGAAAACTTTAAAAATCTTCTTATCCAAACCACTGGACCGATTTCAATATAATTTTGCAGAAATGTTCCTTTGGTGATCCTCTACCAAGATTGTTCAAGCCATTTGGATTCGTCAAAAAACATGGCCACCAGGGGGCGGGGCTTTTTTTCCCTATATATCTATATAGAAAAGTTTAAAAATCTTGTCCGAAACCACTGGACCGATTTCAATATAATTTTGCAGAAATGTTCCTTTGATGATCCTCTACCAAGATTGTTCAAGCCATTTGGATTCGTCAAAAAACATGGCCACCAGGGGGCGGGGCTTATTTCACTATATATCTGTACAGAAAAATTTAAAAATCTTCTTGTCCGAAACCACTGGACCGATTTCCATATGATTTTGCAGAAATGTTCCTTTGGTTATCCTGTTGCAAGATTGTTCAAGCCATTTGGATTTGTCAAAAAACATGGCCACCAGGGGGGCGGGGCTTATTTTCCTTATATATCTATATAGAAAACTTTAAAAATCTTCTTGTCATAAAGCACTGGACGGATTTCAATATAATTTTACAGTAATGTTTCTTCGATGATCCTCTACCAAGATTGTTCAGGCCGCCATGATTCGTTAAAAAATATGGCCACTAGGAGGGGGGGTTAATTTTTCATATATATCTGTATAGAAAACTTTAAAAATCTTCATGTCATAAACGACTGAACCGATTTCAATATAACTTGGCAGAAATGTTTCCTAAGTGACCCTCTATCAAGATTGTTCAAGCCGTCATGATTTGTCAAAAAACATGGCCTCTAGAGGGTGCGGGGCTTATTTTCCATATATATCTATATAGAAAACTTGAAAAAATCTTGTCGTCAGAAACCACAGGACTGATTTCAATATAACTTCACAGAAATGTTTCCTTGGTGACCCTTCACCAAGATTGTTCAAACCGTTATGATTTGTCAAAAAACATGGCCGCTAGGGGGCGGGGCTTATTTTCCTATATATCTATATAGAAAATTTTAATAGTCTTTTCAGAAACCACTTGACCAATTTCAATGTAACATTGCAGGAATGTTTCTTATGTAACCCTCTATCAAGATTGTTCAAGCCGTCATGATTCGTCAAAAAACATGGCCGCCAGGAGTCGGGGCTTAGTTTCCTTATATATCTATAGAAAACTTTAAAACTCTTCTTGTCAGAAACCACTGAACTGATTTCATTATAACTTTGCAGAAATGTTTCCTTGGTGACTCTCTACTAAGATTGTTCAAGTAATCATGATTCGTCAAAAAAAATGTCTGCCGGGGGCAGGGCTTATTTTCCCTATATATCTATATATAAAACTTTAAAAATCTTCTTTTCAGAAACCAATGGACCGATTTCAATACAACTTGGCAGGAATGTTTCTTTGGTGACCCTCTACAAAGATTGTTCAAGCCGTCATGATTCCCTATATATCTATATAGAAAACTTTAAAAATCTTCTCGTAAGAAACAGTTGGACCGAGTTCAATGTAACTTGGCAGGAATGTTGCTTTGGTGACCTTCTACCAAGATTGTTCAAGCCTTCATGATATGTCAAAAACCATGGCCCCCAGGGGGGCGGGGCTTATTTTTCTTCTATATCTGCATAGCAAATTTTAAAATTCTTATTGTCACATACCCCATGACAGATTTCAATATTACTTGGCTGGAATGTTGCTTTGGTGAACCTCTATCAAGATTGTACAAGCAGTCATGATTCGTTAAAAAACATGGCTGCCATGGGGTGGGGCTTATTTTCCCTATATATCTAAGTAGAAAACTTTAAAAATCTTCTTGTCAGAAACCACTGAACAGATTTCAATATAACTTGGCAGGAATGTTCCTTTGGTGACCCTCTACCAAGTTTGTTCAAGCTTTCATGATTCGTCAAAAAACATGGCCGTTAGGGTGTAGGGCTTTATAGCTACAGTCAAACCTGTCTTAAGCAGCCACCCATGGGAAGCTTAAAATGTGGCTGCTGAAGGCAGGTGGCTGCTTAATACAGTTCAAATATATAAGTATGAATTTTTGGGCAACTTTCCTCTGGCTGCTTAATACAGGTTGGCTGCTTAATAGAGGTGACCACTAACACAGGTTTGACTGTATATAAAACTTTTTAAACCACTGGACCAATTTCAATATAACTTGGCAGAAATGTTCCTTTGGTGACCCTCTTTTAAGATTCAATTCAAGTCGTCAAGATTTGTAAAAAAACATGGCCGGGGGTGTGGTGGAGGGGGGTGGGGGTGGTTAGTGCTATAAAGTTTATACAAAAATCCTAGAGCCGTGAACTTGGCTGAAACTTCAACAGTAAATATGCAAATCTGTTTGGTCAGGTGAGTGATATAGGACCATCATGGTCCTCTTGTTTTTTATTATTGTTGTTTTATTTTGTATGAAAAATAGTTGGCAGAATGAGAAACTGTATTAGTTTTAGGTGTTTATAAAAACTTGGTACTGTATTTGTAATTGGATTAGGTACTGTGAAGTCATTTAACTGAATGGGACCAACTTTTTTGTGGTTTACACAAAATTACTATTTTGTGGATACTAAACATTTCCCCATTTTGGACATTTTTATGAAGAAAAAAAAAAAAAAAAAGAGTTAACCAAAAATCTGGTCCCATTATGTATTATATTTACCCAAAGTATTGGGACAGACAGGCCTGAATAAAACAGTGTAACTGATGAGACTGTAGACTGGCATATCTGATCAGGGTCTGCAAATTGTACCACTCACCCAGCAATCTTAAGATACGTCCGACTGGAGACCAGGAGGTCGCGGGTTCAACCCCCGCCGAGGTCGGTAACATTCTTTCGTGAAGATTGATCATGAAATATTTTCTACGGTCATTCTCTCCCTTCCGCTGATTCAAGAAGGGCAGTTGTCAGTTTCTGGCGAAAGAATGTGCACAATACTGGTTAACCGCTTCGAGGACTAAGCCTGCCCAGTAAACGTGTGGTTAGGTAAACTGACCGCGCTCGACATGACCCCATTGGGTTGACTGGGCCGTAAAACCTCAACACAAACAAACAAATCTTAAGATACATCAGCTGATAGTGACATAGGCTTTATCCCTAGCATCCAGTAAAAGGAACATTTGCAAACAGTGTAGACCCAGATCAGATGCTGCAGAATGTGGCATCTGATCAGGGTCTACACTGTTTGCATGAAAGAAAGGGATTTCTATAAAACAAAAACTAACCAGACACTCCTTCTATTAGAAATGGACCTGGCCAAAGAGTTTAGGTAGAAGCGTCCATTCGGCATAAATGGGTTAAAGTAGGACAAGTATGGTAAGGAGTTAAGGGGAATGGAAACACTTTCAAGGGGGAGATAACTGTCAAAATTATTTTGCCTCTCTTCTGAAAAAGGGTTTTTACCATATTTACCCTAAGTATTTGGAAGCATTAACTCCATTACGTACTTGTCCTAAAAATTGAAAAAGTCGATTTTGCTACCTTTTGCTGGGTCGAAAATAGTGCTGTATGAGTGGCAAACAGTGTAGACCCTGATCAGATGCCACATTCTGCAGCATCTGACCTGAGTCTACACTGCTCATGCGTGTCTTCCAATATTTAGGGTTATTAAGGTATGCTGTAAAGGAAGATTTGGCTTCCCTTTGGGGCAAATTATGTTCTTATAGAACAGACCCTTTTTCAGGGGCTTTGATATGCAGGGAATTAAACAAGATGTCACATAAATCTACCATGTGAAGCCAGTTTCCTTAACTTGCCCTAATATTAAGGTTAAATAGTATGATGCACAATGCACAAAAAGGGCCCTTATGTATTTTGCAGACAATGCAGGCTGACAACGCATAAACGCAGGCTGATCTGGGCCTTCCTTGTCAGCTTACAGAATCAGTGAATACTGTAGTATATGTCGACAACAGAGAATGGCCATATTAGACTGCACAGATGTGCACACTGCTCTGGACCTACATTGTGCGTGAAATGTTTAAAGGCCCTTTTTGTGCATTGTGCATCGTATGGTATATACTTTATAATGCACCACAATGTGAGAAAATGTACAACATATGCATCCATTGAAGACTCAGATCAGCATCTGCCCAGTCTGATCAGTTTTCATTATTATATTAAGCTAACTTTACTTTAAACAATTTGTGTTCTGAATACGAGGGCAAGTCAATAAGTAACCAGCCTATCCCATTTCCAATTGACCTAGACACCCAAGATTCTCATGCCTTGTTTCAATACATGTTGTAGGCCTGAAGGCAAAATTGCACCCTTATCATGTCATTCACTCATAAGATATTGAATGTCAAACACTGTAATTCGGTACTTGCATTTGAAAGGGAAAACAGGTCAGGAAATACATTGCGAGTTGACCAATGTTTATGGGTCTTCTGCACCATCGTATTCACAAGTTAAATTCTGGGTTGGGGAATTCAAACGCAGTAGAACATCTTCAGAAGACGAAACCAGGTCTGGACGCCCATCACATGCCACCGATGAAGAAATGTGTAACAAAGTACGGGATCTGGTGTACTCTGATAGGCGAATTAAGATGGAAGAAATAGCGAATGCATTACACATTTCACATGGTAGCGTTTCAACAACTTTACATGATCGCATGGGTATGCGCAAGCTAACAGCCCGTCCCAAAATTCCTTAGCAACGAGCAAATGGCAACCAGAGCATCAGTATACAGCGCATTGTTGAAGCGGTTTAGGTCAAAGGAAGTTGATTTTATTTCACGTCTGGTGACTGTAGATGAGACCTGGGTCCATTATTATGAGCCGGAGAATAAAGCTTAGTCGCCAGAGTGTAGGGCCGGGGTCTCCGAGGCCAAAGAAGTTCAAAACGCAACCCTCTGCTGGCAAGGTGATGGCAACTGTATTTTGGGATGCACAAGGCGTTATTATGTTGGACTTTCTAGCAAAGAAAAATACAATAACAGGTGTGTATTATGCAAATTTGCTCGACTAACTGAGAATTGTGATCCGTGAAAAACGCCGAGGTAAACTCTCCAAAGGGATTCTGCTCTAACAGGACAATGTGAGAGTCCACACTTGCAAAATTGCAATGGATGCTGTTGAGCGGAATGGGTACGAGCTAATACCGCACCCTGCCTATTCTCCGGACTTAGCTCCTAGTGACTATTTCCTATTCCTAAACTTGAAAAAAGATATCCGTGGATGTCATTTCCGGTCCAACGAAGAAGTCGTGGCGGCAGTTGAGGAGTGGGTCAGAGACAAGAACCCTGGCTTCTTCAGTTCTGGGCTGATGGCACTGGAATACCGTTGGTCCAAGTGCATCATTCTAGAGGGCAATTACATGGAAAAAGAAGAGATCGATCTCACCCAGAAATAAGTTAGGCTGGTTTTTTATTGACTCGCCCTAGTAGGTATGCAGGCTGCTTAGTTTTTCACTAGCTGTTCCACATCCATGTCACACTTACTGTAAACAATTCAGGTCCAGAATACATTAAGGTATGCAGGCTGCTTAGGTTTTCTCTAACTGTTCCAGTTCCATGTCACACATAGTTCCATTAGCCATCTCTATGTCTTGATAAACCACATATACTTCTAAGATTCTTTTTTTTTTTTTATTCCCAGTTCAAAGTGTGTATAAAGTAACTTTGGAAATGGTTAGTTTTCTCTCCTAGCTTGTATGATATTTTATTTTTATCTTATGTTATTGTCCTAAAACTTCGTACACCACCTTTTCTGACAAAATGCAAACACTGTATACCCACATCAGATTTTTCCTGAAGGAGCAGTTTGTTCAGGATCTACACTGTTTGCCATTCCAACAATCATATCTACATAGTCAACCTGTGTTAAGCAAGCACCTATGGGAAAGCCAAAAACATTGCTTAAGACAGGTGCTTGCTTAACACAGGTAGATTTCCACCTATTTGCCTTTAATGGGATCTGAAAAAGTGGCCCTTAAAGGCAGGGTATTGCTTATTACAGGTGGCCTTTAGGACAGGTTTGACTGTACTATATTTTTCCTAAAAATTGAAATAGTCCATTCTACTGCTTGATGTGTCTAAAATATTGTTGTATGGTAAACAGTGTTGACCCTGATCAGCTGCTGCATTCTGCAGTGACTGATCTTAGTCCACATTCTGTTTCCAAAGGCCTAAGTGTCCCAATACCTTAGAAATATCTGCCGGTGGCTTAGTTGGATGCGCGTCCGACTGGAGACCAGGTCTGCCGAAGTCTGCTACATTCTTTCTTTGAGATTGATGATGAAATATTTTTTACGGTCATTCTCTCCCTTCGCTGATTCAAGAAGGACAGTTGTCAGTTTCTGCTGAAAGAATGTGCACAATACTGGTAAACCGTTTAGAGGACTAAGCCTGCCCTGTAAACGTGTGGTTAGGTAAATTGACCGCGCTCGACATGACCCCATTGGGTTGACTGGGTCGTAAAAGCCTCAACACAAACAAACCTTAGAAATAAGTTCAGTTCTGGTTTGTTCCAATTATTAAGGGTTGAATTCTATAGAAAATGACTGATGAGGACTCAGTAGTTCTAGTCATTTATTATTTTAGATATCATTGTATGAGTTAAATCTACTTCTACTTTGTTATGGGCTGTGTCATATGTTTGCTTTGTGGATATGGCATTTTTTTTAATTTTTTTTTTTAGATTTTATTGCTTCTTGGCTGCTTTGTACATTATCATTTGATTGATGCTGATGTCCTTATTGTTGTTGTGAAATGAGAATTGTACTCTGTGACAGGAGTAGTTAACCCTTAATGCTTAATCCGGATATACCCTGTCTTTGCAAACAGTGTAGTTCAAGATCAGTTGGCTTCGGAAGAAGCCAACTGATCTGGATCTTTATTGTTTGTCATTCAGTATTTGAATTTATATCAAGCACCTGGGTCAAGGAATCTGATTGGCCGAAAATTGGAAGTGGGCATGGCATCTTCATTTATTCAGCATGACAAGGGTTAATGTTTAGAATGCTGGATGAAAATTTCAGCAGAAGCATTTTAAAGTATTTTTCATAAACCTTAAAGTATCATTAAAACTGTAGCAATGACATTCTGAATTTTAATAATAATTAATAAATTATTCTGAACCGTGCTCAAATGCTTAAGATAAAGCACTAGTTGTGTTTGGGTTGTACCCATTTGAGCACGAGCGAGCGCAGCAAGCGAGTGCTCAATGGATACATCCCAAACTCAACTGTGCTTTATCTGGGACATTTGAGCATGGTTTGGAATAATTTATTTCTTTTCTAACACCCCTCATTGAGCGAATTTTGCATAAATGAAATTTTTTATTGATTTTCATTTTTTTTTATTACCTGACTTCCCCTTTGGTAGTTGACAATACCTCTTAAGCATAACGTCATGCAGTTATGTACTTACAAGGTTCGATGACGAATATTCAAAATGGCCGATAACTTATGCAAATCAGCTGATGATGTAAATATAAATAAATGATGTAAAAACTTGAATCCTGTGTTCATGAAAGAATTGCAATATGAATACCTTAAAAATATCGGCTGGGCTCGGTAGCTTAGTTGGATGCGCGTCCGAATATGAAACCCAAGTGCCGTGATGGACTTAAGAAGGACAGATATAAAACAGCAAAATAAAATGTTAACCGACTTACTTTTGTTTTCGAATATGTCAACACTACACAATGGAAACAAGAAATAAAACGAATGTATTTGAATGGTATAACCTGTAGAGGAACTCATCAGGTAAAAAAAAGTCAAAGAACTGCAATGCTCATAGATCATTTTCTGTCTTAATACATAATATAATTTATTATGTCCATAGTTACCAGGGGGCGAAACTTTCACAAATATGATTGGTTTCCCGTTGATAGGTCGCAACGAAATTCCTGTGCCCAAATACCTTAGATAAAGCATGGCTAGAAATGTAAAGACAAATAAGGAACAACATGTGCAGGGGTGTTAGGATAATAACAGGTCATCATCTGCTGTTGTGATTAGCACTTTAAGGGTTAGTTCCCAGAAACTACTGTTTTACTAGTCTTGCAGATTGTCCCATTAGAGAAATTAAGGGACCTATCACATTTGTTATCTGCTGAAAGAAAGAAAATATATATATTTTCTGGTTTTCCCCAGGTGATAGCCTTGACATTTCATGCAAGGAGACAATTTGCATAAATTTTTAAATCCTGTTTTCTGGGAAAAATATCAAATTGATTTGTCTTTTGCTGGTTTTCCTCTTAGTGTTAAACTATATAAGAAGTAATTCCCCAAGGCACTGTGAGTCTAGTAAGAACAAATAAGCCAGTCATGTATGTGTGTGTGTGTGTGTGTGTGTGTGTGTGTGTGTGTGTGTGTGTAGCAAATTGTAAATTATTGTGCATAATCAACTACTACAAAACTGTTTTTAAAACTGTCTGTATGAAGGGAGTATCCTGTGCTACAAAACTAAATGAAAACATACGAAGATGGTTGAATGGTGTAATTCTTACCTGCATTTATTTAGAGACAGCCTCAAAAGGCCACAGTTCTGAACTTTTTTTGTGGTCTCTTAAGACAGGTTTGATTGACAACTTGCATGCACAGTTTTCATGAAATATTAAAACCCTTTTTCTGGGAAGGAAAACTATCATCAGTTTGTTGTTTGCTGACTTAGCCCAGAGCGTGGTAAAAGTTAAATTTGTTTTTACACTTGTAAATGATGTCATCTTAACTGAGCTGTGACAACATTTATATCGACATCATTATGTGATGTCCTGCTAAAACCCATAGATGTGATAAACTTCTAAAACCTACTTACTATGTAGGAACTACCAATTTTATTTTCACTAGAAATCCTTTTTCATTAACTCATTAACGAGTAATTATGTGATATCAGCTGATTACGGTAACACTTAGCGTGTTGGGTAAAATTTTCTGCAGACTACATTATAAAATATTTTGCTTATTTTTCCCAGAAAATAGACTTTGACATTTCATTCAAACTGTCTCCTCAGGAGACAGTTTGTATGAAATGTCAAAGCCTATTTTCTGGGAAAAGTATAATCAATGTACCCAGAGAGTGGTAAAGATTGGAATTTGCCCAGAGAGTGATAAAGATTAATATAGATAGTAAAGGTGGGTACCTTGAATAGATCATTTCTTAAAAAGAAGTGAATGCTTCTGGTTGGTGCAAATATGCTCCAAAAGGATTGATTTTTGTCATCACTGCTTTAGCAAGCAGGAGCAATATACCGATCTTTTACCGGCAGCCTCATTGGCATGTTTAGTCTGTGTGTTTAGTTCCTTTTCTTAATCTTCAAGGCTTCTAGGATAATGAAACCTGCCATAATGCACCCTTCCCACTGCCATTGGCTGTTACTGACCTTGACTCAGACTGGGATTTGCCATTTAGCCAGCACTATACAGACACATAAATAAGCACTTGTTCAAATTTTAAGTTAAGTTTGGTTAGGGGTTCAGATATTTACAGTTAATATGTATTTTTGCTAGGACCTTACAGTTTCCACACCTAATACAGTTGACTCTCGTTATCTCGAATAACCGCTTTTCTCGAAGTGGAAATCTGGTCCCTGCCTAAACATGAAAATCTAACAGGTAAAAAATATTGTGGAAAAGAGGAGAAATCCCTCTTTTCCACAATATTTTCAAGATATCTCTAACTTCAAGAGTCCAATTACACATATATTTATTAAATGTGGTTGTTTGAATTATTTTTTTCCTCAGTTCTGCTAATCTGATATGTCGAGGTACGGATATCTCGAAGTATTTCAAGGAGTCCCTTGGAATTCGAGATAATGACAGTCGACTGTATTTGAATTGGGTTGTATTACCGGAAGTGAGAACCCAGACTATATAGAAAGCTGTATTGTCTGAGTCATCAGTCAGCAAATACAAGAAATACTAGGTTACAAGTAAAATAACAAGTACTATACATGTATGAGCCAGCATATGATAAAACCCAACAAAATGGCATGTGCGCCCAGTGAAGACTAAGATCAACCTGGACATCCACCCAGTCTGGCATCCGCCCAGTCTGATCAGAGCCTTTGCTGTACACATGAAGAAAGCTTGGGTCTTTACCTATCCTTTGAGTGCACAGTAAAGACTGATCAGACCGGGCACATGCCCAGGCTGATCTGTCTTCACTGGGCGCACATGCCATTTTGTTGCTGGCTAATATCATCTGCCTTGTATGATTGAAACTTTTGAGTTCATTTGTTCATTTTTCATCTTTTAATCAACCAGTTCATTTATACTGTTCTGTCGATTTTCGCTGTTCAGTAATGTTGTTCTGATTTTGTACATGTTGTCAATAATAAAAAATGCAACCATTCCTGTCTTGTTTGTAGCTGCCCGAAATGTTCCCTATAAATGAATCTGTCACAGCAAATAACAAAGACAAACAGGTGCCTTTATCAAAAAGATCAGCCTGCAGCATCTGCACAGTCTGGTCAGGATATTTGATATCGGACTCCAGGAACCCTGGATACTGAAGAAACTTCTGATATCATGCTCTGACTAAACTGCTGCTGATTGAGCTGGGCCATTACCATTTACAAATGTACTAGGTCCCCACTTCATGTGACCAGGGATGGTGGTTGGGTGAGGCAAAGGTGTCGTGTATCTTACATAACCAGGGCGTCCAACTGATACTGGCTTACAGTTGGGCAAGGCTGCTATCCTTGCAGCAGGTAAGGGTAGAGGGGGAATGTTTTTATTTCTTCTGTTTCTTTACTTTTGTTAACCCTTAAAGCTCCAAGAAAAACTGCATCTGAAAATGTCGTCTGTTTATGTCGTCTGCTGAATATTCTTGCAAACTTCTCAAAGCTATTTTTTGCATACCCGCAAACAGTGTGGACCCAGATCAGACTGCTCCTAAAGGAGCAGTCTGATCTGGGTTCACACTGTTTGCAGAAATGACTTTTAAAATCACAAGCAGAAGACAAAGCAGACGACAATTGTTGTGACTGGCGCTTTAAGGGTTAATTTTCCTTTCTCCCCTGAGCATGTATGGTAAACATTTCAGCAGTGAACAGTTTGAAGTACATTTCTTGTTTTCCCCAAAATGTTAGTTTACATTTCATGCAGATTGTCTCTCCAGGAGACAAACTGCATGAAATGTCAGCCTTATTTTCTAAAGAGACATTTTGCATGAAATGTCTATAATTCTGAGGTGACAATTTTTACATGAAAAAAATATCTAACTCTAATTCCTGAAGAAAGTAAGAAAATGCTATCAACATGTTATTTGCTAATTTTTACATAAAGAGTGCTGAATGTTAAAGAAATTAAATGCAGAATATTTGGGAAATAAATCACAAATTAACCATGTGAAAGGTAAATATGTTTATCAGTCAAATAAAGTATATGGTACAAACAGTAAACTATACTCACAACTTTGTAACATCAAAACTGAGGTACGTATTTTAAGGTCCATTTCTATTAATATGTGCCCAAAAAAGCAAATAGAGGTGCCTTTGAGATGTGTGCACAGTAAAGGCCCAGGTTAGCTGCATATCCCTGCAGTCTGATCACAGGCATTACCTCACAGAACGCTAGACACAAGAATACACTCAAACCTCTTTATAAGATGTATTACAAGATGGTTTCGGTTATAAAAAGTCGGTTTAAAGGTGGACACCAAAAGCTGTATCCAAACAAAAATGTATAGATTAAATAGAAAATGACATTTTTTTATATAATCTATACATGTTTTGTTTTGATACAAAACAAAACTATAAATTATATATAAAAATGACCAATATGGTCATTTTTCTATATAATCTATATAATTTTGTTTGGATACAACATGGTTGTTTAGCTAACATGGTTTTTGCTTTGGATCTGAGCAATAGTGTTATAAAGAAGTTGTGGTGTATACGGAGGTCCACTAAATGCCCTTCACTGTTCACGTAGACCCCAAAGGCTCCTTTTCTCTTGGTACAAATCATCTGTAACAAATTAACTTGGAAAATCTGGGCAAAATCAGCAGGTGACAAATTGATATTTTTTCTTTTTTTTTACTGTAAAAAAGACATTTCAGAATGTCACTTGCTGAAAGTTTTTCTGAGGATGCTAAGCATTAAAGAGCTCAAGAATGATCTGTTAAATGGTTATCATTTGAACAAAAGCTATTTGCTGGAGAAAAAAAAAAAATCTGCATAAAAAAACATTAAAGCTGATAAATTAGACTGAACAACTTGAACAGGACTTCTTTTCTATGAAAAACATTGAAAAAAAAAAAAAAAGTCATCTGCTGTTCTGATGGGCACTTTGAGGATTAAAAGCCAAAATTTAAACATTAATACCCTTTGACAAATTTTGGAAATTTTTAGTATGATTTTCAGGTAGTTTCAGGGGATCCAGCTCCATCATTCTAAAGTTGTCTTGATAGCTATTCTTTTGGCCTGTTGAATAAGGCTCGTGTAAGAAAGCCATTTTCTCAAATGTGAATTGGAAAAACTCAGACCAGGCCCCAAGGTTATAAAACTTTTTTCATGCTCAACTCAGCTGAGCATGATTTTTTTTTATGCTAATCTCAATTTACTTACAATGGCCAATTCCTGCTAAACAGCTAATCATGAAAATTTCTCTGCAAACAAATATGAAAATGCCAACCATTGTTGACATTATCATATTTATTAGCAGAGAAAATTTCATGCTCATATGAGTTGAGCATGAAAAAAGTTTTATAACCTTGGTGACAGGTATGTGCAGTCTGTACTTGGTCTCTACGGTTTCCTTATACAATACTTCTCTAAATGTTATCTGCTGAAAATGTATATGGAGAACAGTGAAGATCCTGACCAGACTATAGAGATGCACAGGCTGATCTGTATCTTTCAGTTTGTGTATAGGGTCATGCTGGTTTTCCCACAACTAGCCTCAAATTACAACCAATTGACTCTTTGCACACTAGCTATGAATGTAGCAGATGCAGGCTTTCAAGCTGGTCCTACTTTTCCCTATTTTTTTGTGCTCCAGCTTTCCCTACTTTTTTCTGAAAATGCCCTACTAATCCTGCTTTTTTTTAATAAGAAAATGGAAAAATATATGTAAAAAAAGGTAAAATAGTGTTTTCAATGAAGCTTTACTAATTCTGGTTTGTAGGTATACTTTCAGAATGTCTATACAATGTTTTATTATACTCCCTGCAAAACAAAGTTTTAGAGGGTATACTGTCTTCAGCATGTCTGTGATTCTCTCATTCTGTCATTCGTAAAATATGTAACCAGATGGTAAATTTTTCATTATTACTGATGGAAAATATGGTAAGCTCTGTAAATTTGCCCTACTATCCCTCCTTTTGTTTCCTTGTAATCCCTAATTTTTCCCTACTTTTTTTCAAAAAGTTTATCCCTACTTTTCCCTACTTTTTGGCAGAAAGGCACTTGAAAGCCTGCAGATGACAATCTAGAAAATATGGTTTAACATTGCATTTAAATTGTCCCCAGAAAATAGGGCTTAGTATTTCATGCAAATTGTCTCCTGAGGAGACAATTTGCATGAAGCACCAAGCCTATTTTCTGGGAAAAAGATGA
This sequence comes from Anodontia alba, assembly GCA_964016985.1. Lineage (NCBI taxonomy): Eukaryota > Metazoa > Mollusca > Bivalvia > Lucinida > Lucinidae > Anodontia > Anodontia alba. The sequence continues at coordinate 70,825,961 of OZ024827.1, read as the reverse complement.
AAAATATTTCAAATGGTCATTTGCTGATATTTTTATTTAGCAGCAGTGTTATAAGAGGAGAGTCACAAACAAAGTTAGTAGTTGTCACAAATGTTAATGCTGAACAAACCATAATGATACTATTTACAGAAACTGCCACGAACAATCACTTCTCAACATCCCAGCATGCTATTGCATATATTTAAACTCTCAACAAGAGCAACTTTTCTACAACCAATTCTAGGCAAAAGCTGGCTGTTAGGTTGCACAGTAAATACACAATTAATCCTTAAAGAGCCAAACAAAATTTGCAGCAGACAACATTTTGAAATACATGTATTTCTCTGTTGTTTTTTTTCAGAAAAAATAAGTCAACATTTCATGTGAATGATCTGCCAAGCAGACGATTCACATGAAATGTATAAAGACTTATTTTCTTTGAATGATAAAAAAAAAAAAAAAATGAAATAAAAATGCTGTCTGTTGTAATTGTGATTATTGCTTTAAGGGTTAATCTAACACATATCCTTCAATTTCATAGCAAAATTCTGGTTACATATATAAAATAATGGAACTTCTCAAAGAGCAATAATCCTCTCTCAATAGACACTATCTTCCTATACACCATGTAATACACTTTTCTGAATCCTTAAAATGCTGTTTTACTATACAGTCGATTCTCGTTATCTCAACTTCGCTCATCTCGAATAACTGCTTATGTCGAAGAGAAAATCTAGTCCCGGTTTAAACGTGGAAATCTAACAACAGGTAACAAAATATTGTGGAAAAGAGGAGAAATTGCTCCTCAGGAGCAATTTCTCCTCTCTTCCACAATATTTTCAATATATCTCTTACTTCAGGAGTCAAATTACATGTTCATTTGTGAAATATGGTTGTTTGATTTATTTTTTCCTCAATTCTGCAAATCTGAGATGTCGAGGTACGGATATCTTGAAGTATTTCAGAGAGTCCCTTGGACTTCGAGATAACGAGAGTTGACTGTATATTTAAATGACTGCCTTATAAAATTCAATTTTATGCCTCTTCGACACCCACACACCACATACACACACACAAGGAATATAAACTTTCCATTTTATGCCTCTTCTATAACATTAAATTTTATGTGTCTCTTCAACATGCACACACATACACAAATGCACACAATTTATAAAAGAAAAACACTTTAATAAAATAATTGCATTGACATCATTGTTTATAATACATGTAAAATATTTACAAAATTAATAAGTCTTGGCCCAGCTGTTCAAAGCATTGTTAGCTAAATGAGCTTGTTAATGACAAACTTGTTAACTGTTATAGCTAGGTATTTTCAAATACATTGATATTTTTGCTGCAAAAATGTGAGTAGCTTTTGCAATGCAAATGCTACTCATATTTTTTCAGCAAAAAATATCAAAATATTTGCCATATTTCAAAATAGAAATTTTAATGTCAGGCTAGCTAATAACTTCGCGAAGTTTTGAACAAATGGGCCCAGGGCTATTGTTATACGAATTTATCTTGTAAGAATATTCACAAAATTAGAAACTGACTATTATATGAATAACTATTATGTAAAGTGATAAAATGTTCCTGAGTATAGAGGAAAACATAAAATGTATTAATAATATTAAAAGATTTCTCACAAAATTGGGCCGCGACATAAGTTAAAAGACCTATCTACAGTAATGTTACAATCCAAATATTTAAGCTACAACATGAGAAAATGTACCTTCTGACATGAGTGCCATAGCTACAGATAAGAGGGGTATCCACATAATATTTTTCTTATTTCTCGACGAAAACATATGTTGTCGGTACTCATTAGAAGTGCCTCACTGAGGCGCTTCTAATGAGTACCCACAACATATGTTTTCGTTGAGAAATAAGAAAGATATCAGCATTTTTTGGATGAAAAAAGCACCTTATCTGTTGCTATGGAGTGCTGAATGTAGACACAAATCAGCCTGCATGGGAACTTTGCATTCTTGGCGATCCAAAAATGTGTCTAGTAAAGACTCTGATCATACTGAACAAATGCCATAGCAACAGATAAGGCGCTTTTTTCATCCGAAAAATGCTGATATCCTTCTTATTTCTCAACAAAAAATATGTTGTGGGTACTCATTAGAAGCGCCTCGGCAAGGCGCTTCTAATGAGTACCCACAACATCTGTTTTCGTCGAGAAATAAGAAAAATATTATGTGGATACCTCTTCTTATCTGTAGCTATGATTTAATGCATAGGCTTACTTGTTTCTTCACCTGACGCACATGTCCAAAGGTACGTTTTCTGACTTTGCGACTCATTTGGACACCTTAACCCCTTATCACACGTGTAATAACAGTTGAACAAATCAATCTGAACACATGGCAATTTATCTGACCCATCTTCTAATGTCCTTCATGAACAGGTGAAACTAAAACCAAGCTATGATGCAGTGAACAATAAAACTTCAAAGTCTGACAGAGAAGTTTGTTCCTGTCGACTCCAAAAGCACTTCAGCCAATACTTTAACACACAAAATCAGACGGTCTAATAGACTTGTTCACATTTAGACTAAGAGGGTAAGGAGGTATGGTCTCCGAATCTTTACGGTAATTATGGTGTAAAAATTCCAACTCAACAGGCCTACACTGATATAGTGCATGTTCACTGATCTGCAAACTAAAAGCAGTATTTACACTTAAATTAACTTTTGCATTTCTTCGACCTAATTCAGCAAAAGGGTAATTGATGTTGTTTTTAGCTCGCCTGTACGAAGTACAAGGAGAGCTATTGTAGTCACCCCGGTCGTCCGCGTTCCCGTTCCCGTCACACTGCGTTAAAGTTTTTCAAATGCTTATATTTCAACAGTCTCTCCTCACAGAGGCATCAAATTTGGAACTTAGGTACCTTGGAGGGTCTTCTGAGATTCCAAGAGAATAAACCCCTGGGTTCATGCCCCTGGGTGGGGCTAGGGGTCAGAATCTAGGACACCTTTGTAATACTGTGTTAAAGTTTTTCAAATTCTTATATCTTGACTTTCACTCCTCATAGAGCATTCATATTTAGAATTTGGGTACCTGGAGGAGTCTTCTGAGATTCCAAAAGAACATACCCCTGGGTTCATACCTCAGGGTGGGCCTTGGAGTGGGGCTAGGGGTCAAAATCTAGGACACATTTGTAAAATCTTATATGCCTACAGGTTATAGACACAACTGGTTATACATCAGCTAACTATGTGACATCGGTTTAAGTGTAAGAGAGTGAAGGTCATGGTGACCTACATTTTACGGTCCAGGTCACCTAGATTTCACGGTCCAGTGATTTTGCCTTATATCTTGAATACTGTTTGTTGGATAAATGTCAAACCTGGGATATTATTTCCATGTGACCCAATGAATGACCACTTACTATATCTAGGTCATTGTGACCTATATTTCATGGTTCAGTGATTTTGCCTTATATCTTGAATACTATTTGTTGGATAAATGTCACACCTGGGATATTAGTTCCTTGTGACCCGATTATTGACGTCAAAATATATCTCTGTTGGTGTGATCTATATTTCATGGTTCAGTGATTTTGCCTTATATCATGAAAACTATTTGTTGGATAAATGTCACACCTGGGATATTACTTCCATGTGACCCAATGAATGACCACTTACTATATCTAGGTCATTGTGACCTATATTTCATGGTTCAGTGATTTTGCTTTATATCTTGAATACTATTTGTTGGATAAATGTCACACCTGGGATATTAGTTCCTTGTGACCCGATTATTGACGTCAAAATATATCTCTGTTGGTGTGACCTATATTTCATGGTTCAGTGATTTTGTCATATCTTGAATACTATTTGTTGGATAAATGTCACACCTGGGATATTACTTCCATGTGACCCAATGAATGACCACTCACTATATCTAGGTCATTGTGACCTATATTTCATGGTTCAGTGATTTTGCCTTATATCTTGAATACTGTTTGTTGGATAAATGTCACACCTGGGATATTAGTTCCTTGTGACCCGATTATTGACATCAAAATATATCTCTATTGGTGTGACCTATATTTCATGGTTCAGTGATTTTGCCTTATATCTTGAATACTATTTGTTGGATAAATGTCACACCTGGGATATTAGTTCCATGTGACCCAATAAATGACCACTTACTATATCTAGGTCATTGTGACCTACATTTCATGCTTCAGTGATTTTGCCTTTTATTTTTATTACTATTTCATGGAGAATTGTCATACCTGGATTATTATATCTATGTGACAAAATGATTTACATACAAATACACCTAGGTCAGTGTGACCTATATTATATGGCTTAATGATAAAAATGTTACAATATAAAATGTACCCAGCAGGCGAGCTACGCTGTCCTACGACAGCTCTTGTTTCTTGTTTTCCCCAGAAGACAGGATTTGACATTTCATGCAAATTGTCTCCACTGGAGACAATTTGCATGAAATGTCAAATCCTGTTGTCTGGGAAAAATAAGAAAAATATTTCAAATTGTTATCAGCTGAAATATTACCCAGAATGCTAAGCATTAACCAAAACCTGCATCTGAAAATGTCGTCTGTTTATGTCGTCTGCTGAATATTCTTGCAAACGTTTCAAACATATTTTTGCATACAGGCAAACAGTGTGGACCCTGACCAGACTGCTCCTAGAAAAGCAGTCTGATCTGGGTCCACTCTGTTTGCAAAAATGACTTTTAAAATCACAAGCAGATGACAAAGCAGACGACAATTATTGTGATTGGCAGTTTAAGGGTTAATCTACTGAGCAAGAACCTTAGTACTATTTTCTTTGCATAGATTTTTGTTTTACTCATATTTTCAATGCAAACATGATGAGCAGGAATTGCAGTCAAACCTGTGTTTAGCAAATGCCTATGGGAAAGCCAAAACGTGGTTGCTTAAGACAAGTGTTTAATACGGGTAGATTTCCACTACTTTGCATTTAATGGGATCCAAATAGTGGCATTTTAAGACAAATGACTGCTTAATACAGGTGGCCTTAACGGCAGGTTTGACTGTATAAGAAATGATTTTTTTTTTTTTGTGTGTGGATTTTACTGATATGTGGATGCAAAAAAATTGCTCATGCCCTTTGGATTTAGTTTTTGAATGATTTCCAGGCAACACATCAACAAAATCCATAAAAACAGCTTGTCTCATTACTGGCTCTCCACAAGCTCTGGAAAAACAGTTTTAACCAACTGTTTCTTATTAACCTTTCCCATGGCATTTCTTGGCATTTCCTCTAACACTTTCCCTACTTTCGGTATATGATAGGGAATCATCTTATCTTTTGCCCATTCCCTGAGATCGTCAATACTCAAGAGGTGTCCATCCTTCAACACGATCACAGCTGCAACAACTTGACCCCAGGTTGTACTGGGCACACCAACTACAGCCACGTCTCTTATTGACGGATGTGACAACAGGTGGCGCTCAATGTCTAAGGCACTTATCTTGTATCCACCACTTTTAATCACATCCACTGAAGTCCTACCCACTATCTTGTAACAGCCATCTCTGTACATCACTGTGTCCCCTGTAAAAGGTACACCACAACCTCTTTATAATACTATTGCTCGGATCCAAAGCAATAAGAGCTGTCGCAGGACAGCATAGCTTGTCTGAATCACACTTTAGCTCTAAAAACTTTCAACAAAAATTTTAACATAATATTTGGTCCTTGACCTTGACCTCAAGGTTACTCATGTGGGTCAAGATGATACAGAACTTCAGACCAGTATCTAACATCAGGTCAGGTATGAACTAATTCTATCTCGAGATGCAGGAGATAAAGCCATTTGAAAAACTTAAACCAATGCCGACACTGATGCTGTGGCGACTGCTATAACTCTACTTGTACTAAAAACAGTGTTAGCTAAACAATCCTGTTGTATCCAAATAAAAATGTATAGATTATATAGAAAAATGACCATAAATGGTCATTTTTCTATATAATCTATACATTTTTGTCTGGATACAAAACTTTTGAGGTCCATCTTTAAACCGTCTTATATCCAAACCATCCTATAAAGAACCATCTTATAAAGAGACTTCAGATTTAGATAATAAACAACTAAAATCTAGAACCAAATACTGTTATTGTAGACTTAATTGCTTTATATTGTACTGTATTATATTGCATTATAGTCCTGGGCCCAGTTGTTCAAAGCATCGTTAGCTTAACAAGCTCATTAAGGGTCATTTCGTTAACTGATTTAGCAGATTCAATATACAATATTCTGATATTTTTTGCTGAAAAAATGGGAGTAGCTTTTGCACTGCAAAAGCTACTCACATTTTTCAGCAAAAAATTGCAGCATATTTGCGTATCCCTCGATGTAAATTTCAATGAATCGTTAACTAATGACATCGTTAGTTTTGAACAACCGGGCCCTGATATTGGTGAATATTGTCCCAGAGTTGAGATATCAAAGACTGCGAGTTTGCCTATGTAACAAGCTGAAGAAAAAAAACATTAACAAACAAAATAAAACAAACAACAACAGAGGCCCAAGTAGGCTTGAAACACTACTATGATCATTAAGGTATTAATATTTAAAAATCTATAGCTCCAGGGTAGTGGCATATATGCCACTTGGGCTAAATGTTTAATGGTAAATGAAAGCCCTTGTTCTCCCGAGCATCTATCCTTAGTTTAAACTAAACAACTAAGATGTCATTAAATCATTGTCTTAGAATAAGTCTATGGGACCTTTCTGTTACCAATTAACCCTTAAAGCACCGGTTACAGCTGCAGCAGATGACAATCAGATGTTTTATGTTTTTTTTTTTCTTTCAGAGTAAATAAGACATGACATTTCATGTGAATTTTCTGTAAAGTCTTATTCTCTCTGGAAAAAAAAAAAAAAAAAATGATACGTCTGCTGCAAATTTGCTAACTGGTATGAAAAGTACAAAACTGGAAGAGAAAATGCCAAAATCACATCACACAGGCACATCTTCAGACCATGTCCTAAACATCTACAAAGTTCATCAACTAATTTTTCAACATCTTTATTTGGGCAAATTTAAAATCATGTTTAATCTCTATGATAGAAATATGAGAGAAACAAAACCTGTTTTAAACCATCCTTCCGTTGTAAATGCATCTTTGGTATCCTCTGGTCTGTTCCAGTATTGGTGAAACACACTTGGTCCACGAACCATCAGTTCACCCAACTCGCCTTCATAACCTACAATAAGATAACAGATAATGATTTGGGCCCAGTTGTTCAAAGTATCGTTAGATTAACAAGCTCGTTAATGACAAACTCGTTAACTGTTGCAGCTAAGGTATTTTCAAATACATTGATATATTTGCTGCAAAAATGTGAGTAGTTTTTGCATTGCAAAAGCTACTCCATTTTTTCAGCAAAAAAATATCAATGTATTTGCCATATTTCAAGACAGAAATTTTAATGTCATATTAGCTAACAACTTCCTTAAGTTTTGAACACGCACAATACTTTGAACAACTGGGCCTAGATACCATACTTACCCTTAGTATTGGGACACCTCAACGCCTTATGATACTTCTCCTAAAAGTTGAAAAGATCTCTTCTACAACCCGCTGACGTGTTTAAAATATTGCTGGATGGGTGGCAAACAGTGCAGACCCTGATCAGATGTGACATTCTGCATTTTGAACGCTGTTTGCCCAGGCCTGTTTGTCTCATTACTAAGGGTTATTATGGTACTTTCAAAATGCAGAGAGTGAAGAAGTTCGTAATGAGCATCCACATCCATGATACTGAGAAGTCCAAAAAGTATTCTGTGAGTAGCAAAGATCCTTCCAATCCCCTCACATTACGAAAACACGCCTATTCAAATATATAGACACTTTCACCTCCAAAAACTGAAAATTTTTCAGATACAAAAATTCTGATATTTTTCATATGTCTGCTCAAAACATAGATTGTGGGTACTCATTAGAACTGCCTCAGTGAGGCAGTTCTAATGAATACCCACAATCTATGTTTTTGAGCAGAAATAAGAAAATAATATATACCCCTGTAAACCCCAGTTTTACTATATGAAAGTGGGGTTTAAGGGGGTCAACATTATATAGGCATGTTTTCATGAAGTTTTACAGTGAGCAAATGAAAAACCTGAGAGGTTAAACTTTTGTTGATAGTGCTGATACAATGATAATGATGGTTTGGTGTTTGATGTCCCTCTCAACATTATTTAAGTCATTACAAGTCAAAAGAAGGGTGATAATGAAATAGTCTGTGCAATGATGCACCATACACTCATGAATCCGCCCCAGTGGGATTCGAACTCAGAACCTCATGATCAATTGACACTTCAACTGATACAAGGAAATAACCAGTTTTGCAACAGTGACAATTAAAGTGCCTCACTTTACCAGATAAGGCAATTTTTCAAACAAAAGTACAGATATTTTTTCTTATTTCTCTATGAAAACATGTTGCAGGTACTCATTAGAGGCATCTCAATCAGGTGCTTCTAATGAGTCCCCACAACATATGTTCTTGCGGAGAAATAAAAAAAAATATTATGAGACATTCCCTTATCTGGAGCTATGTGTTGTGGCATTGGTTACTTCCCTGCCCTACACTGGTAACATTAAGCAATTCACTCACAGTTCTAATAGTCTGGGCCCAAAGTTGTTCAAACCTTACAAAGTTGTTGGCTAACATAACATTAAAATTTCTATCTTGAAATATGGCAAATACATTGATTTTTTTGCTGAAAAAAATGTGAGTAGCTTTTGCACAGACATTTTTGCTGCAAAAATATGAATGTATTTGAAAATACCATAGCTACAACAATTAACTAGGTTGTCATTAAGGAGCTTGTTAAGCTAACAATGCTTTAAACAACTGGGCCCTGAAATTTCAGGTACTGATATGCCTATGGACCAGTGGAAGAATATTCAGACGTCAAGTTTCAACTCTAAGATGAGAAATTATAATCACCTGGTGTTACCTTCGTGTGCTGTGAGTCTCCAGTAGCTATGAAAATATGCTCATTTGATTCTTCCACATGTTTTACAATGGCAACTTCCACACCAGGAAATGGGTTTCCGACAGCACCTGAAATTCAAGTATAGAAAACTTGATACTTCTTGGTGACGGCTGTAGATATGTGAAATATCCTAAAATTTCGTACGCCAACATTTCTGGCAAAATGGCATATGCTAACAGTGAAAACCAAGATCAGACTGCTCCACTGAGGAGCAGTCTGATCAGGGTCTACATTGTTTGCCATTCCACTAAGTATTTTACGAAATAACTGCATAAAAAGCAAAATTTAGGCTAATAAAAAATGGTGTAAAAAATGTTGGAAATTTTAGGACCGTGATTGTACTGAGATAACTTTGGACTTAATGGATCAATTACAGCTGCCTTGTTTGCTAGTCAGTACAGTTGATGTGGCTTGGTGGGATTGCATGTATGAGGGGCGGTCGGAAAATATCCGGATTTTCATGCTCCTATTTTTCCTTTGCAGCTACCTACACATATTATACATTAGTGAAAACAGCACAACTTATTAACTCTGTCAAGCGGCAACTGTTATCCCACCCTCCGTACAGCCAGGACCTTGCCCACTGCGACTTTTATTTGTTTCCAAACTGAAAAAAAAAGGCTAGCTGGAAACAAATACGAGACCAGGGTGGCTTTGATTTCAGCTGTAAATCAGTACCTCAGCAGTATTTCTACTTCATGGTTTGCAGTGGGAATACAAAAGCTCCTGCAAAGATGGCAACGGTAAAGGTATATAGACGTGGGTGGGGAATACTTTGAAAAAAAAAATAAAAAGAATTTTTGAAATATATTTAATGTTTTTTTTAAAGAAAGAGCAAAAAGTCTGGATATTTTCCAAACACCCCGCAAATATCTTAGTTTCATCATACATATAGGGTTTTATTTGGTCTTTCTCAACTTTTATCCAGTATCTTGCAGTGATATCCTATGAACTGCAGAAAATATCTTCAGACGTAAGCCCAGCTTAGATTCAGATCAGCCTTCCAATCTGATCAATTTGTCATCTGTTGAGAGTGGTAAAGATTAAGCAAAAGTACATGAAAAATCATTTGAGCCAGCCCACGACAAAGCCTACAAAATGGCATGTACGCCCAGTGAAGACTCAGATCAGCCTGGGCATCAGCACAGTCAGATCAGGTCTTTGCTGTCTGCATGAAGAAAGCTTGGGTCCTTAGCTACCTATTGAGCACACAGTGAAGACTCTGATCAGACTGGGGGATGCCCAGGCTGATCTGAGTCTTCATTGGTTTTGTCGTGCGCTGGCTCATTTCTGATTCTCACAATCTTACCTGGTGTTCTCTCATCAGTGAGTGGGTTAGTTAAAACCATGCCTGTTTCTGTCATACCATATCTCTCTAACAGTGTGTGACCTGTTATTTCCTCCCATCTCTCCATTATTGGCTGTGGTAATGCTGCTGAGCCACTCACCATCAGCCTTTATAGAGTAAAATATTGAATGAGCCATCAAAGGAGAAATAGTATTTTGACATGAGCCACAACGTCAGAAAATATACCATCACATGTCAGCCCAGCAAATACTCATATCTGTCTGCGCATCTGCTCAGTCTGATCAGAGTCTTCTGAGGTTGGCCCTACATTTTACAATATCACAGCATTTGCTGTTTACATCCACATTTTAAAATATCTTGAGATTTTTTTCATTCTTGTCAGTCTTTTCAACCCCAAAATGAAATCTAAGGTCATTTTCTCTGATTTTTTTTTTTTTTTTTTTTTTTTTTTTTTTTAAATGCCATCTGTTATAACTTTGCTTGATGCTTTAAGGGTTAAAACAGTTTTTCTTATTTGTTTTCCCTTCAATATAGGAATTGATCTCATTCAATGGAGGCAACCTGAATAAAATGTCATGCATTGTTTCCAAAAAAAAAAAAAACAGAAAAAAAAGAAAAAAAAAAAAAAAAAAAAGAAAACAGCATGTACTTGTTTTCTGCTATCGCTGCCATCCATGGCCATTTTTTCTATGTAATCTATATATTTTTGGGTTCATCTTCAATTTGTGGTATAGCTAATATAGTTTAACCCAGCTGGGGTACTTATGTTTTCATGGAGAAATAAAAAAATATTTATGTTGATACCCCTATTATCAAGAACTCTGACAGGCATAGGTCTAGATAAGAGTGGGTATCAGGTAAATAGTTTTCTTATTTCTCAACAAAAACATATGCTGTGGATACTCATTAGAAGTGCCTCGCCGAGGCACTTCTAATAAGTACCTACAACATATGTTTTCGTCGAGAAATAAGAAAAATATAGATACTTTTTGGTTGAAAAAAGCGCCTTATCAAAAGCCATGCTGACAGGTACCTAATTTTCTTCTGGAGTAGTAATTTAATTGTCTCCTGTGATGGTAGCACACCACCTTCTGACATCAGTTTGTCATAGGCTTCAATAAGCTTTGCGTAGACTGTTGGCACTGCCATGAACACATTCACTGGTGATGATGAGATATTCTGGCTCAGTAATGCCCTCCATGTCTGAAAAGTTAAGTGTTGTAGGTCAGATGAGAATTGCCTAAGGCTAGCACTTTTTGTAGTGCTTTGCAGAACTTGGCCATCTTACACAATGTCATGTTCTGTTTCAGAAAAATGCTTTACAAAATGGCCAGTATCTTGGTTCTGATGAAGTTTCAATTCATTGTGATTAGAAATTTATCTTTTCTGGTCTGAATTCCTCTTTACTACCACATTAATGCATTTCATCATCCTTGGTGAACAAAGTGTTGGAAAACACTCTATTAAATATTTTAAAGCCTATTATTGCATAATAAGCACTGTCGCACGTTATTAACAGCCGTGTATTAACCGGCGAAAAGCTGTGTATTAACAAGACAATTCATGCGCTGTTGATGCAAGGCTATGCAACTTTCAATATGATCGTACCAGGGCCACAGATTTGTTGCTGTTACAAGATGTATACTGCCCAGCTCTAGAACGAGCATAGTCAGTGGAAATTACATTCACCAGACATCGGTGAAAAGGCGAAACAAAATAGTGCAAGAAATAATGCAAAATGTAGCAAATGTTTTCAGTTTTTATGCAATAATAGCAATCGAACATGTTTTTTCAATGCATTAACATTCGCCAGGTCCCTTGGGAGGTGTTGAAAACTGCGGCCTTTGGCCTCGGTTTTCAACACCTCCCACGGGACCTGGCGAATATTAATGCATGAAAACCATGTTTGATCCCTATACTATCACCCATATTGTTGCCATTTTGTTGTGTTTTGCTACAACAGTCTACTTCAAAATCACATTATGTGAGGCAGCTCCAAACATGCCACATAGCGTCAGCAAGCACTTTTTAGCAACACAAAATTACATACAGTTGACTCTCGCTATCTCGAACTCGCTTATCTCGAATAACCGCTTATCTCGAAGTGAAAATCTTGTCCCTGCTTAAACATGAAAATCTAACAACAGGTAAAAAAAATATTGTGGAAAAGAGGAGAAATTGCTCCTAAGAAGCAATTTCTCCTCTTTTCCACAATATTTTCAATATATCTCTAACTTCAAGAATCCAATTACACATATATTTGTTAAATGTGGTTAATCGAATTAGTTTTTCCCCAATTCTGCAAATCTGATATGTCGAAGTACGGATATCTCGAAGTATTTCAGAGAGTCCCTTGGAATTTGAGATAACGAGAGTCGACTGTAGTCATTTAGCACGAAGTGCTCTGTAGTGCTAGCCTTACGCAACTCTTCCCAGGATGGATGGTTATCATTCAAATTAGCCAGTGACACTTTACCCTTTCAGCCAGTCAGACCAAAAAGAAATACTATGAAAATAGTGTAAATCCAGATGAGATGCCTGGAAATAAGCCATCTCATCAGGATCTACACTGTTTGTCATTTTGGTTTTGATTTTTGATGGAAACCCCTATTTGCAATAATGGCTGTATCCAAATACTAAAATGCACAAGTCCATTCCAGAAACTTTAAGAAAAAAGATCTTCAGAAAATAAGTAGAGAGATTGGCTCCTTCACAAAATTCAGCAATGTATGTTGCGATCAGTACATTTTTGTTAGATACAACATTTTGGTGATCTATCATGTTAATCAAATGCATTATAATGAGCTGTGATATAATGAGATTTCTGTGTATTACCTCTTTGGCATCAAATTTTGGGAGCATCTTACAGGTGGCGCCGCAGTACAGAGCTGTCATAAGCACATTGACAACCCCATGGACATGATGGAGTGGAAGAACATGTAATATAACATCATTTACTGTCCAACCCCAAGCCTCTATCATGCCCTTCATCTGTGAATCCATGTTACCATAGGTTACAACCACACCCTATCAAATATACAATAAAAATGTGAAAAGATAATACAATGTACCTCACCATTAATGTGTGGCAGGCAGGTAACTCTGTAAAAAGCACTTAACCCTTAAAATGCCAAGAAAACCTGCATCTGAAAATGTCATCTGGTTATGTCGTCTGCTGAATATTCTTGCAAACTTTTCAAACTTATTTTTGCATACAGGCACATTGTTTGCAAAAATGACTTTTAAAATCACAAGCAGATGACAAAGCAGACAACATTTTTTGTTGTGATTGGCGGTTTAAGGGTTAAAACTCCTTACTATACCTGCGCTAAAATTTGAACAAGTCTATTTTTACTATTTTCTGATATGTCTAAAAACTGTTGGATGAGTGGCAAACAGTGTAAATCCTGATCAGATGCCACAGTCTGTGGCATCTGATCTGGATCTACACCGATTGCTTAGAGGTAAATACTGTACGCTAAAAATTCAGACTGTCTTTCATGAACATACAGTGAAAACCCAGCTTCTTAGAAAGGAAACATTTAAATCATAATGTCTAAGCAAGCTCCTAAAGCTTTAGCAGCAGTTTGAAACTTTGAATAGGGCCTGCCTTGTTTGCCATTTAGCAAGTACTTTTTCAACCACATGACTAGGTAGCATATTTCTAGATACATATATTTTTTGGACAAAACTATTGACAGTTTCTTATTTCTCCATGAAAACATACATTGAGTAAGTACTCATTAGAAGGACCCCACAATGAGAAAGGTAAATGTCCTAAATTTTCAAACACTTTAATCCATATTTTTTGGCTTAAATTTTGCTTTTTATGCAGTTGTTTCTTTAAATACTTGGTGGAATGGCAAACAGTGTTGACCCTGATCAGACGCTCCTTCAGGAGCAGTCTGATCTGAGTCTGCACTGTTTGTATATGCCACTTTGTCAGACACTTTTGTGTACGAAATTATGACATTTACCATACACACAACATACATTTGTGGAGAATTAAGAAAAACATCTAGATACTCCTCTTATCTAGAGCTCTTGGCAGGCAAAAGATTGATTGTGTTTGGGTTTAAGACAACGTCAACCCTTGTGGGTCATTTTGTGTCGTCTCCCAGAGAAAGGGAGAAGAGAGAGATAGTAGAGGACATGAAAGAGATGGATAGGGGAGAAAGGAAAATGAATGACAGTGAAGAAACAGAAATAAAAACATTCCCCCTCTACCCTTACCTGCTGCAAGGATAGCAGGCCTTGCCCAACTGCAAGTCAATATCAGTTGGACGCCACAGTGATGTAAGATACACAACACCATTGCCTCACCCAGCCACCCCAAGGCAGGCAAAAGGACTAATGTTCAACTCTAGGAATAACTATGGTAAGGAGATACAATTTAAGAATATATAGGGCAATTATGCAAAAAATTGGAAGAATAATCTGAAATAGATGAAATCCTATTTCAGAAGCCAGTAGTACAAATCCAAGCCCCTCTAGAAAAAAAATGTCCCTGTTTTGGACCAAGAGAGGTTGGAATGCAAAGAGTTATAGTCTTACCCTATATTTCCTCTCTTTTTCACACCATGATTGAACTTGCTGTGTATCCAAACTACTCTGCGTCTTAATAGTTTATACAAAAAGTTGCTGTAGTTCAGACATGCCATGTGCAAAAAGACAAGTCCCAGACCAGACTGCATGGATGCACAGACATGGCTAGGCCTTTGCTGTTGCAATCAGGCTCTTCTGGTTTTCTTTATCCCACAAGCTAATTCACCATTTCAAGTTTTTTGTGCAATAATACAGTTCTCAGTACAAAAAATGTACCACTTATGTATAAACAAAAGGAAAAAGTGGATATTCCCTTATTTCGTCATACATGTACTTTCTTGGCTTTAGGTGATATAATGTGGAAGTCTTACTTGATAACATTTTGTTATTTTCAAATATCACATAAACCTTAACTGATGACATCTTACCCATGAACTGATGTTCTACTCCTACTTGGTAACAACTGAACCATAATGTGAGAGAGTGTACCTACTCACATGTGCTCCAAAGACTCAATTCAGCCTGTGCATCCATGTTGTCTGATCAAGGTCTTCATTGTCCACATGAAGAATCTTTGCATCGTTGGCTATCCAAAATGTGCCCACTGGGCACATTTTGGACAGCCAACAATGCAAAGTTTCTTCATGACTGCCTAAATGTGCAGGCTGATCTGAATACTGAATATTTGCTAAGTACACATGTTCAAAGGTGCAAAATTAATTATAATTTGAAATACAACAATATAAATAACACTATGTAACTATGATTCAAATGCTCAGCAAAGCACTAGTGGCATTGTTTGACTATACCAGTAGTTCAATGGTTTAGCAAAGCACAAGCAGGCACTGTGACTATAGTTTAAAAAAATTTAGCAGAGCAACATCAAGCACTGTGTGACTATAGTTGTAATGTCCTAGCAGGAAATGGTTGACTATGGAGCAGTAGCAGTTCTGTGTTCTGTGACAATAATTCAAATGTGCATCAGAACACCAACAGGCAATGTGTGAGTACAGTTCAAATTTGCATCAGAGCACTAGTAAATAATGTGTGACATAGTTCAAATGTGAAGCAGAGCTCAAACGGGCGTTTTGTAACTATAGTTCTAATTTGCATCAGCGCACTAACAGGTATTGTGTGACTATAGGGCAAATAAAAAGCATACAATTAGCAAGCATTGTGTGACAGTTTAAATATGCACTAGAGCACCAGCAGGCATTTTTTTACTATAGTTGGAAGGGGCAGTAGAGCACTAGCAAGCATTTGTGACAATATTTCAAATGTGCAGCAAAGCACAAGCAGGAATTGTGTGACTACAGTTTTCAAATGTGCAGTAGAGCACTAATAGGAATTGAGTGACTACAGTTTCAAATGTGCAGCACAGCACCAACAGGCATTTTGTGACAATATTTCAAATGTGCAGCAAAGCAAAAGAAGGAATTGTGTGTCTACTGTTTTCAAATGTACAGCAGAGCACTAGCAGGCATTTTGTGATCACAGTTCTCAAATCTGCAGTAGAGCACAAGCAGGCATTTTGTGACAAGTCATCAAATGTTCAGTAGAGCACAAGCAGGAATTGTGTGACAACAGTTTTCAAATGTTCAGCAGAACACTAGCAGGAATTGTGTGACTACAGTTTTCAAATGTTCAGCAGAGCACTAGCAGGCATTTTGTGACTAGTCATCAAATGTTCAGTACAGCACAAGCAGCAATTGTGTGAGAACAGTTTTCAAATGTTCAGCAGAACACTAGCAGGAATTGTGTGACTACAGTTTTCAAATGTGTAGTAGAGCACTAGCAGGAATTGTGTGACTACAGTTTTCAAATGTGTAGTAGAGCACAAGCAGGGATTGTGTGACAACAGTTTTCAAATGTTCAGCAGAGCACTAGCAGGAATTGTGTACAGTTTTCAAATGTGTAGTAGAGCACTAGCAGGAATTGTGTGACTACAGTTTTCAAATGTGTAGTAGAGCACAAGCAGGGATTGTGTGACAACAGTTTTCAAATGTTCAGCAGAGCACTAGCAGGAATTGTGTGACTACAGTTTTCAAATGTTCAGCAGAGCACTAGCAGGAATTGTGTGACTACAATTTTCAAATGTGCAGTAGAGCACAAGCAGGGATTGTGTGACTACAATTTTCAAATGTGTAGTAGAGCACTAGCAGGAATTGTGTGACTACAGTTTTCAAATGTTCAACAAAGCACAAGCAGGAACTGTTTGACTACAGTTTGTAAATATTCAGTAGAGCACTAGAAGGCATTTTGTGACTACAGTTTTCAAATGTGCAGCAAAGCACAAGCAGGATTTTTTTTTAACTACAGTTTTTAAATGTTCAGAAGAGCACTAGCAGGCATTTTGTGAATACAGTTTTCAAATGTGCAGCAAAGCACAAGCAGGAATTGTTTTACTACAGTTTTTAAATGTTCAGTAGAGCACAAGCATGGATTGTGTGACTACAGTTTTCAAATGTTCAGCAGAGCACTAGCAGGAATTGTGTGACTAAAATTTTCAAATGTGCAGTAGAGCACAAGCAGGGATTGTGTGACTACAATTTTCAAATGTGTAGTAGAGCACTAGCAGGAATTGTGTGACTACAGTTTTCAAATGTTCAACAAAGCACAAGCAGGAACTGTTTGACTACAGTTTGTAAATATTCAGTAGAGCACTAGAAGGCATTTTGTGACTACAGTTTTCAAATGTGCAGCAAAGCACAAGCAGGATTTTTTTTTAACTACAGTTTTTAAATGTTCAGAAGAGCACTAGCAGGCATTTTGTGAATACAGTTTTCAAATGTGCAGCAAAGCACAAGCAGGAATTGTTTTACTACAGTTTTTAAATGTTCAGTAGAGCACAAGCATGGATTGTGTGACTACAGTTTTCAAATGTTCTGCAATATAGAGCATTAGCAGGCATTTTGTGACAATTTCACATGTGCAGCAAAGCACAAGCAGGAACTGTTTGACTACAGTTTGTAAATGTTCAGTAGAGCACTAGAAGGCATTTTGTGACTACAGTTTTCAAATGTGCAGGAAAGCACAAGCAGGAATTGTTTTACTACAGTTTTTAAATGTTCAGTAGAGCACAAGCATGGATTGTGTGACTACAGTTTTCAAATGTTCTGCAGTATAGAGCACTAGCAGGCATTTTGTGACAATTTCACATGTGCAGCAAAGCACAAGCAGGAAATGTGTGACTACTGTTTTCAAATGTGCAGTAGAGCACTAGCAGGAACAGTGTGACTACAGTTTCAAATGTGCAGTAGAGCACCAGCAGGAATTGTGTGACTACAGTTTTCAAATATACAGCAGAGCACTAACAGGAATTGTGTGACTACAGTTTTCAAATGTTCAGCAAAGCACAAGCAGGAATTGTGTGACTACAGTTTTCAAATGTGCAGCAGAGCACCAGCAGGAATTGTGTGCATACAGATTTTAAATGTGCAGAAGAACATCAGCAGGCACTTTTCAAATATGCAGCAAAGCACAAGCAGGAATTGTGTGACTACACAACTCAAAAGTGCAGTAGAGCACAAGCAGGCATTGTGTGACTACATTTTTCAAATGTGCAGCAAAGCACAAGCAGGAATTGTGTGACTACACTTTTCAAATGTGCAGTACAGCACAAGCAGGAATTGAGTGATTACAATTTTCAAATGTTCAGTAGAGCATGACTACAAGTGTGCAGTAGAGCACTAGTAGGAATTGTGTGACTATGGTTTTCAAATGTGCAGTAAAGCACAAGCAGTTATTGTGTAGAGAGAGTTTTCAAATGCTTAGTAGAGCACTAGCAGGAATTGTGTGGCTGCAGTTTTCAAAAGTTCATGATCAGTAGAGCACAAGCAGGAATTAAGTGACTTCAGTTTTCAAATGATCAGTACAGCACACAAGCAGGAAATGTGTGACTACATTTTTTGAAATGATCAGTAGCGCACTAGCAGGAACTGTGTGATTACTGTTTTCAAAATTGCAGCAAAGCATAAACATGAATTGTGCGATGACAATTTTCAAATGTTCAGTAGAGTACTAGCAGGAATTGTGTCACTTCACTTTTTAAATTTTCAGAAGAACAGAAGCATGAATTGTGTGACTACAGTTGTGTAGTACAGCACAAGCAGGAATTGTAGGCCTCGGATTTTTAAATGTTCTGTAGAGCTCTAGCAGGCATTTTGTGACTACAATTTCCAAATGTTCAGTAAAGCACCAGCAAGCATTTTGTAACTACAGTTTTCAAACATTCAGTAGAGCACAAGCAGGAATTGTGTGTCTTCAGTTTTCAAATGTGCCGTTGCGTACCAGCAGGAATTGTGTGACTAGAGTTTTCAAATGTGCAGCAAAGCACAAGCAGGAATTGTTTGACTATGGTTTTCAAATGTTCAGTAGAGCACCGGCATTTTTTACTATATTCAAATGTGCAGTGGAGCACCAGCAGGCATTTTGTGACAATATTTCAAATGTGCAACAAAACACAAGCAGGAATTGTGTGACTACAGTTTTCAAATATGCAGCTGAGCACTAGCAGGCTTTGATTGAATATAGCAAGAATGTGAAACACAGCAGAAGCTGGCATTGTGTAACTATAGTTCAAATATGCAGGAAGGCACTACCCACCATTTTGGACTATAGTGCAAAGGCACGGTTGGTCACTGAAAGTTTGTGGCAACAGTTCAAATGTGCCATATAGCAGAAGCAGACACTGTGTAACTGTAGTTTAAATGTGTTTCACTAGCAAGCATTGTGTTTTGCTATAGTTCAAATAATCTACAGAGAACTAGCAGGCATTGTGTGGCTGTAATTCAAATGTGCAGTAGAGCACCAGCAAGCATTGTGTAACTATAGTTCAAATGTGCAGTAAAGCACTAGCAAGCATTGTGTAACTATAGTTCAAATGTGTAGTACAGCATCAGCAAGTATTGTGTAACTATACTTCAAATGTGTAGCAGAGAACTAGCAGACATTGTGTAATTATAGTTCAAATATGTAGTATAGCATCAGTATATATTTTGTATCTATAGTTCAAATCTGCAGCAGAGAACTAGCAGATATTGTGTAACTACAGTCACCATATGTACAATGTAGTACAGCACTAGCAGACATTGTGTAGGTATAGTTCAAATGTGTAGTAGGGCACTAGCAGGCATTGTGTAGTTATAGTTCAAATTTGTGGTAGAACACTAGCAGGCAAATGTACAGCAGAGATTCAGAAAGCATTCTGTGACTAAAGTTCAAATAAGCAGCAGGTCAGCAGCAGGCATTGTTTGACTATAGTTCAAGTGTTAAGCAGAGAACTAGAAGGCATTTTGAGACTGTAATTCAACTATGCAGCAGATCACTAGCAGGCATTTTGAGACTGTAATTCAAATATGCAGCAGACAGTCTGCAGCAGATCACTAACAGACATTTAAAGACTGTAATTCAGATATGCAGCAGATCACTAGCAGGCATTTTGAGACTGTAATTTAAATATGCAGCAGATCACTAGCAGGCATTTTGTGACTAATTCAAATATGCAACAGATCACTAGCAGGCATTTGAAAATGTAATTTAAATATGCAGCAGATCACTAGCAGGCATTTGAGACTGTCATTCAAATATGCAACAGATCACTAGCAGGCATTTTGAGACTGTAAGTCAAATATGCAGCAGATTGCTAGCAGGCATTTTGAGACTGAAATTCAAATACGCAGCAGATCACAAGTAGGCATATTGAGACTGTAATTCAAATATGCAGCAGATCACTAGCAGTAATTTAGAGACTGTAATTCAAATATGCAGCGCATCACCAGCAGTCGTTTTGAGACTGTAAGTCAAATATGCAGCTGATCACCACAGGCACTTTGAGACTGTAATTCAAATCTGCAGCAGATCACCAGCTGACACTTTGAGACTGTAATTCAGATATGCAGCAGATCACCAGCAGGCATTTTGAGATTGTAATTCAGATATGCAGCACATCATCAGTAGGCATTTTGAGACTGTAACTCAAATATGCAGCATATCACCAGCAGGCATTTTGAGATTGTAATTAAAATATGCAGCAGATCACCAGCAGGCTTTTTGAGATTGTAATTCAAATATGCAGCATATCACCAGCAGGCTTTTTGAGATTGTAATTCAAAAATGCAGCAGATCACCAGCAGGCATTTTGAGATTGTAATTCAAAAATGCAACAGATCACCAGCAGGCATTTTGAGATTGTAATTCAAATATGCAGCAGATCACCAGCAGGCTTTTTGAGATTGTAATTAAAATATGTGACAGATCACTAGCAGGCACTTTGAGATTGTTATTCAAATATGTGACAGATCACCAGTAGGCATTTTGAGACTATAATTCAAATATGCGACAGATCACTAGCAGGCACTTTAAGATTGTAATTCAAATATGTGAGACAGATCACCAGCAGGCATTTTGAGACTGTAATTCAAATATGTGACAGATCACCTGCAGGCATTTTGAAATTGTAATTCAAATATGTGACAGATCACCAGCAGGCATTTTGTTTGTGTTGAGGTTTTACGGCCCAGTCAACCCAATGGGGTCATGTCGAGCGCGATCAGTTTACCTAACCACACATTTACTGGGCAGGCTTAGTCCTCTAAGCGGTTAACCAGTATTGTGCACGTTCTTTTGCCAGAAGCTGACAACGGCCCTTCTTGAATCAGCAGAAGGGAGAGAATGACCATAGAAAATATTTGATGATCAGTCTCCACGAAAGAATGTTGCTGACCTTGGCGGGGGTTGAGCCCGCAACCTCCTGGTCTCCAGTCAGACGGCGCACCATTTTGAGATTGTAATTCAAATATGCAACAGATCACCAGCAGGCATTTTGAGATTGTAATTCAAATATGCAGCAGATCACCAGCAGGCATTTTGAAATTGTAATTCAAATATGACAGATCACCAGCAGGCATTTTGAGATTGAAATTCAAATATGCAACAGATCACCAGCAGGCTTTTTGAGATTGTAATTAAAATATGTGACAGATCACTCGCAGGCACTTTCAGATTGTTATTCAAATATGTGACAGATCACCAGCAGGCATTTTGAGACTATAATTCAAATATGTGACAGATCACCAGCAGGCACTTTGAGACTGTAATTCAAATATGTGAGACAGATCACCAGCAGGCATTTTGAGACTGTAATTCAAATATGTGAGTCAGATCACCAGCAGGCATTTTGAGACTGTAATTCAAATATGCGACAGATCACCTGCAGGCATTTTGAAATTGTAATTCAAATATGTAACAGATCACCAGCAGGCATTTTGAGATTGTAATTCAAATATGCAACAGATCACCAGCAGGCATTTTGAAATTGTAATTCAAATATGCAGCAGATCACTAGCAGGCACTTTGAGATTGTAACTGAAATATGGGACAGATCACCAGCAGGCATTTTGAGACTGTAATTCAAATATGTGACAGATCACCAGTAGGCATTTTGAGACTGTAATTCAAATATGTGACAGATCATCAGGAGGCATTTTGAGACTGCAATTCAAACATGTGACCGATCACCAGCAGGCACTTTAAGATTGTAAATCAAGTATGTGACATATCACCAGCAGGCATTTTGAGACTGTAATTCAAATATATGACAGATCACCAGCAGGCACTTTGAAATTGTAATTCAAATATGCAGCAGATCACTAGCAGGCACTTTGTACTTTTCAAACTTTAGCAAGCTAAATTTAAATACCATTATCCTCAATATTTAGACACCAGAACTTTGTTTGACTTTTAGTTGAATCATTATCAACGATCTCTCTAACATGTTTTTGTGGTATCTGGATGTGACTGTGGGAACTGATGCCCTTTTATAGTACCATCTCATAAAAATACAAAAAAGAGAACACTAAAATAATACATATAAGGTAAGAACATTTAGCAGCAAAGAAAACAATTGTATTATGACCTTGATTTGTACTTTAGACTAAGACATTTAATATTTAACACTCTCTGGGCAAAATCAACTGATGACAAACTGATATTTTTTCTTAATTTTCCTAGAAAATAGGCTTTGACATTTCAAGCAAATTGTCACCAAAGGAGACAATTTGCATGAAATGTTAAAGCCTATTTTCTGGAAAAAAAATAGAATAAAATATTTCAAAACATCATCTCTTGACAATTTTACCCTGCTTGTTAAGCGTTAAGACAAATTATAGTTTTTAAAAACATATTCTCTCACTAAACCCCACCCTGTTTAAATAGACTAATTCAGAGAGTGCTTGTTAAATCTTTCAACCCTGTAGACCAAGACAGTCTATTGCAAACAGTGCAGATCAAGATGAGATGCTCATAACAAGCATCCCATCTAGATCTACACTGTTTGCCAATATGGTCTCAATTTACAACTAACATGCCCGTTTGTAACAATGGGAATGTCCGAATTCTCTGATGGAAGTGTCTATTTAAGAAACTCAGGGGTTAAAGAGTTAAGGAGGAGGAGTTGATATGTCATATCTTAGCCTAAATGGCTGCACTATTTTCTAGGAAGATTTCTCAAGCATATTTTTCTCAAGATAAGTCTAAACTAAACACGTCTTTGTGATTTAGGCAGTACTTCTGGGATAATTTCTTTTCAGTTCTCCATAAAAATATGTTGATTTTTTGTACTCACTAGAAGCACTTTTGTGAAGCACTTTTAATGAGTACACAAAACATGTTTTTATATTTTACAATACATGTATTTGCAATCTAAAGCTGTATCACAATATGTATTAAGGGTGAGGTTTTGATCAAGTGTAAATCCCAGTAGTTTTTCTGTTGACCATCTAAGGCATTTTTTTTTTGTTGCAATTTATTTTTGCTTGTGTGTTGATTATTCAGAGCTCTAGATAAGAGGCAGTAAAGGGTATTTCAGCACTGAATGTTTGAAAATCAGCATTGAAACTGAAGCTGAGGGGGTAAAAATACTCAAATTTTGGATTTCAGATTGAAATCCAATTTAGGAGGTAAAGATTTTCAGTGAACTTTATGTCTTTTAATATGAAAGAATTTCCCTCACACTGAATCTTTTATAAGCAGGAGCAGTACACTAAATCAGAAAGGGCTTAACCATTAAGGTTCAAAGACAAATACATTACTACCCGGTAGATGTATTCTTTTATTTTCTTTCTTTTTCAAATAAAATAAAGCTTGGAAGTTCATGTGAATTGTCTGCCTAGCAGACAATTCACATGAAATTCCAAGCTTTATTTTCTCTGAAAAAGTTAGAATTTTCTATGCTACACTTAAGCTTGTCATTTTAAGAGTTAAGCATTGCAAATGGGCGTTTAAGCATTAAGCTTTAAAGCAGCCCTGGTAAAATACTCTTTGTACCAAAATCTTATCTAGAGCCCTGGATTACTGCGCAACTGTGCTGTTGTGTATTTTTATTGTTTGGTCCTCATCTCTTCTTCCTTCAGTGCCTCAGGAAGACTGGCTTAGTGATTCTGACCATTCCTAGGCAACATCATTTATATTTTTTTGAGGAAATAAGAAAAATTATCCCAGAATTATCATCAAATACATGTACTATGACACACTGACAGATTTTGCCAACAATCTGAAAAAGGGAAAGAATTTTTGCAGACAGGAAGCCGTTTCTCTAATATCGGAAAATGGGGACTACAGTTTTCTTAAAAAGAGAAATAAATTGTCCACAAAGGGTGCAAATTCTCCAATTTAGCCTCCAATTAAGAGACAATTGGCATGAAATGTCAAACTTTTTTTTCTGGGAAATATGGGCGACATATAGTGAAAAAGTGCCTTTGAACATGCATAAAATATGCATATTCAGATCAACCTGCACCTACGCAATGTATCATCCTGGCCTTTGCTCTCAAGTCTTACATTCTGTAGTATTAAATGATTCTGTTGGCAGGCAGGGAAGGCCCTGATCAGACTGCATGGAAGTGCAGGCTGATCTGGACCTTCGATGTCCACATATGCCCAGACACATTTTCGCATGGCGTGGCCATACAAGAATATTTCATGATGTTTTCTGCATAAATCTTTAACCTGCATGCTAAGCAATAAAGCCAACAAACCTTTGGTCTACCAGTAGTACCACTAGTGTAGATAAACATGGCTGGCATGTCCTTATAGAGATCTTGATGCAATTTGTCAAGCATTGTGAGTCTCTCATCTGATAGAAAAAAAAGGTTAAAGAAGTTAAGAACTACATGTAGTGCCTTCAGATATGAAGAGTAGTTAGATGAATATACTGACCCAAAAAAGAAATGCAAAACTTCTGAACTGCAAAGAAGAGTAAAATTAATGCCTTATTGGGTTGATTGTTTACAATACAGCCATAGTATACAAATGCCACAATTTCCTTAAGGTAGTTGTCCATGTGATTATCAATGACCGATGAAATCAAACTGCACATATGTACAAAATCTAGGTAACGGTTATTTATAGCTATGCTATGCTTGTCACTGTGATGTCAGAGTGCCTTGTAAAGAAGGCTATCTGTGAAACCTGGACTGGGACATTGGCAAATAGTGCAGACCCAGATCAGACACTGCAGAATGCAGTGTCTGATCAGGGTCTGCTCTGTTTGCTTAAATTACAGAAAGTTAAGGGTTAAATGATCAGGGTCTGCTCTGTTTGCTTAAATTACAGAAAGTTAAGGGTTAA
This sequence comes from Anodontia alba, assembly GCA_964016985.1. Lineage (NCBI taxonomy): Eukaryota > Metazoa > Mollusca > Bivalvia > Lucinida > Lucinidae > Anodontia > Anodontia alba. The sequence continues at coordinate 70,800,482 of OZ024827.1, read as the reverse complement.
ATGAAACAGTCTTAAGTCCCCGTTCAGGACAATTTTCCCAGATTACATTCGGAGATAATCGACCCACCAGCACTGTCAGTGCTTTGAATTTTTTTTTAGTTTTTACATTCATATGGTATGAGTCTTCATTTCTTTTGCAATTGATTAGTGTTGCATTTCTTTTTGTGTCAGTGTATTTTCTTATTTCTCCACAAAAATGTACATGTTGTGGATACTCATTAAAACTGAGCATATGTTAAGGGGTGGGGGGAGTATTGGATGATAATTCTAGTTTCTCCATATTAAAACGTGTTGTGGGTACTCATTAGAAGTGTCTTGACAAGGCGCTTTAATGAGTACCCACAACATATGGTTTTTTTTTATGAAGAATAAGAATATTATACCAGAAATATTACCAAATACTCCTTCTTAATAAGTCCTTTAACATACCAACAATACATGTATATGCTAAGAGGATTATTTAGGAGATTTGGTTATAATTCTTCAAGAATTTTTCTTGTTTCTCTATGAAAATATACATGTACACTGTTTCTACTCATTAGATGTAACTTGCTATGGTGCTTTTAGTAAGTACACACAACAAAAGTTTTATTGTGAATTGGAGAAAATTATCCCAGAATCATCACCAAATACTCTTTTTTAAATGAGTTCTCTGTATGTTTTTATGGAGAAAGAAGAAAAAAAATCATGTACTGTTTGGCTGTATAAAGAAAAAAAGCCTCTTTTTTTGAGTTTTGATGATATTCTAAACTTTTCCAAGACTTTAAACTTTCTAAAGTCAAACTGTGCAAAAACAAATATTATTTTCCCATGTACAACAAAAAGAAGCAGACTGTTTAGGACTGAGCTGATATCTGGAGGAGACAGAACTGGAATGTGATGGGTAGTGGATGGTACGTGAAAGAAAGGGATAATCCCTTATAAGTGATGATAGTGGGGCCGGAAGAAGGTCTCAGATCCAGTTGAGAAAATGTACCTTTGACATGTGTGCCGAATGAAGACTCAAATCAGCCTGCATTTGCATACGATCTGGACCCAGTTGTTCAAAGCTAACGACATCGTTAGTTAACGATTCGTTAAAATTTACATCGAGTGATATGCAAATATGCTGAAATTTTTTGCTGAAAAAATTTGAGTAGCTTTTGCAACGCAAAAGCTACTCACATTTTTTCAGCAAAAAATATCAGAATATTGTGTACTGAATCCACTAAAACAGGTAACGAAATGACCCTTAACAAGCTCATTAAGCTAACGATGCTTTGAACAACCGGGCCCAGATCAGAGTCTTTGTTGTCCACATGATGAAACTTTGCATCCTTGGCTATCCAGAATGTGTCAGTGAAGATTCTGATCAGACTGAGCAAATGTGCAGGCGGATCTGAATCTTAACTGGGGGCACATGTCCGAAATGACGTTTTCTGATGTTGCGGCTCAATTTTATTGTAGAGCTCATTTGAGACTAAGCATCACAAGTCGATATTAAGAGCAACTCTTGCTACTTGTATGATGAAATCCATCTGAGGTTGCTTAGACAAGTTGATCTGGGTCTACACTGTTTACTCAGGCTTCTCTCTGAAAATTTAGGTTAAATTAAATGTAAATTAACACACTACCACATTTACTGTAGATACTGGACAGGGCCCGGTTGTTCAAAGCTAACAACGTCATTAGTTAACGATTCGCTAAAATTTACATTGAGTGATACGCAAATACGCTGAAATTTTTTGCTGAAAAAATGTGAGTGCAAAAGCTACTCACATTATTTCAGCAAAAAATATCAGAATATTGTAAATATTGAATCCGCTAAAACAGTTAACGAAATGACCCTTAACGAGCTCGTTAAGCTAACGACGCTTTGAACAACTGGGCCCAAATTGGCATGTGCAGTGTAGACCCACCTCCTCCATATTTTGCAAAATCCAACAGTGCTGCATTTTAACATAATCATATGGTTACACTAATCTCTAAAGCATATATTTAAACACCTAGAAAGAAGACAGAAACCAAATAGAAACCCTGTACTTAAAGCCCTAACCCTTGCAAGCAAATGAGTGTGATGTTAGAAGAATCAAGATGTAAATTTTGATCTGTATATACCCAGATCCACCCTAACTGAATATATAATTGTAATTGCTCTGTAATGCATTACATTTCATTAGTAATTGTAATGTTAATAATTATATATCAATGTAACTGACCCCAGCTAAAGGATGTGGTAATTGAAATGTAATTGTAAAAATCCTGTGATGCAATACATTTCTTTAGTAATTGCATTGTAGTTCATTATATTTCAATGTAAGTCTGCACTCAGCTCAACTTAAGGTAAATGGATGCACTTGGATATTTTTCTGCCATTTTTACAAGGGAGACAACTCTGATGACTTCCTGTTTGCTTTCCTTGGCACTAAGACCCTTCTGAAAGTATCTACTCTTAGTCTCTGAATGGAAAGACTTTGCTCCCCCTAAAGGGGGTACAAATTCTTTCCTTTTCAAGCAAACCCCTTTTCAGAAGGGATCTAAAAGCAACTTTTCGAGAGTTGCCTCCCTTGAAAATGTATCCATTCCCCTTAAGTCTTACCTAACAACCATTCTGTAGCATCTTCAGCCTCCCCAGTATAGTCATCTGTGGTAAGCACCATAAGTGGAACACCAAGATCCTCAGCTATTGGTTTAACTTTCTCTGCATACTCTGCTGTTCCTATGATCAAACTCGCCCCCGAGTCTTCAACAAAATACTGCATCTCATTGGTCGGATGCTGTTTACACAGTGGTACTGCTATGCATCCTGCCATAAACACCGCCCACTGGGTAACCACATATGACAAATCATTTTCACACAAAAATGCAATTCTGGGATTGCAATTATCTCCCTTTTTTCTTGTTCCTTTAAGTAATTTTGTAATTTCTTGCACAAGTCTTGCACTGTAATTCAAAATATCTTTGTAAGTGTACTGACCATGCTGGCTAACAACAGCTAATTTGTCACCGAAATCCTGTGCCCTTAAGAAAATTGGAGTCACCAGATTTTCATGACCAGACGAACAACAACTGCTTGATGAGGTAGTCAAACAACGACCATTGTATGCTTTCACTTTATCGCGTAAGATATCACTGCTTTGCTGCAAGAATGAATTTATGCTGCTACAAATACTTCTTGCAGCCGGTAAAAAACATCTAACATTCAAAATTTTATGTTGATCTAATATTTTTGATGGGTTGGTTCCTCTAATATTTGTTAAGACATTTGGGTACAGAAGTCCATTATTTGCCGCTGATGCAGACAAATACCGTTGAACCAGATGACAGCATATCAAGTTTGATGACCTCAGCTGAATGGACTTAATCAGCATCTTAATAAAGATGATCTGTACCTTTTATTCTGAAATGACAACAAAATACTGTATTTACCCTAAATGTTAGGACACTTAACTTTTTTTTTCTCTATGGTAAATGTCCTAAAATTTCATACTCCAAAATTTCTGACAGAATGGCATATGCAAACAGTGCAGACCCAGATCAGACTACTCCTGATGGAGCAGTCCAATCAGGGTCTACACTGTTGCCATTCCACTATGTATTTTCAGAAACAACTGCATAAAAAGCAAAATTTAGGCAAAAGAAGTATGGAATAAAGTGTTCGAAATTTTAGAACATCAACTTTACATGCACTTGCCCGCAAATTCGAACAACTCCATTTTACTTTCAGTTATTGTGCCTCATACTATTGGCACTTGAGCCTCAGACCTTGAATAAAAAGACTGAATACACCTTCTGTATATGAATGAACCTCAAACTGTATGAAAACATCAAAAAAATTAATTTTACAATGTACACACAATATATGTTTTTATGAAAAAATAAGAAGAAAACTACCGGTTTTAATACTTTTAGGCAAAAAAAAAAAAAAAAAAAAAAATGTGTGCCTTATCTGCTCAAATCCTCTTGACTACCCAATCATTTGTCTAAAAGTAATATCAAAAGATGTAGAATCTGAATCTAATCTGTACTGATTCACTGAAGTACAACTGTCCTAATATTTTGTGAAAATATGGTAGCTTCCTAAACAAGAGGCCCACGGGCCAGGACTCACTCACCTGAGTGAAAAAGCCACTGCAGATATGCATTTGTTATGCAACATTTTTTTCAATTCTGTCATTGCAACTAATGAAAGGATCATTACTTAAGCAGTTCTTGGTTTTGAAGAAGAAAATGTGTTTTTTACACATTCTTCTTCTTCAAATTATTATTTTTTGGTTGAGAGGCTAGCTAAAGCATTTTAAACTGAATAAACCTCAAAATACCTCATAATTACATGTTTATCCAAAATAACCCAAAAATAGCCCCTAAACCTTGGATGTTCACCCTGACAGATGGACGGACAATCAAAATTTTGGAAGGTATAACTTTTTGTGGCAAGGCATAAAAATGCAATTTAACCATTTTCCCATTATAAATCAATGGGAGCTTTCTGTCGCCATGGCAACCAAACCAAGAGCAGACTACCATAATTTTAGCTATTTTGAATTGCCCTTACCTTAGCAACTTTTGTACCAAATTAGAGTCATACTGCTTCAGTGATCTCGAAGTTGTCATCTGAAAAAGTCCTTTTTCAAAATTGAAACCTGCCATAGCAACCAAACAAAATGACCACCGGTCATATATAAACTGGGTAGACAAGCATCAGCTGATCATAACTGCCAGATATGGCTCACATCACTTCACTGGTTATGGAGTAAGAGCAATTTAACCATTTTCCCATTATAAGTCTATGGGAGCTTTCTGTTGCCATGGCAACCAAACCAAGAGGCAGACCACCAAACTTTTCACTATTTGGAATTGTCCTAAGCCAAGCAACATTTGTACCAAATTAGAATCCTACGGCTTCTGTGGTTTTGGGGGTGTTGTCATTTAAAGAATTCCTTTTTAAAAAATTTAATGTTGCCATGGCAACCAAACAAAATGGCCTCTGGTCATCAAACATACAAACTGGGTAAATAATCATCTAATGATTATAACTGCCAAATATGGTTTACATCACTTCACTAGTTATGGAGAAAACACAATTTAACCATTTTCTCATTATAAGTCTATGGGAGATTTCTGTTGCCATGGCAACCAAACCAAAAGGCAGATCACCCCAATTTTAGCTACTCTGAAATGCCCTTACCAAAGCAACATTTGTACCAAATTAGAATCATACTGCTTCAGTGGTATTGAAGCAGTTATCATTTAAAAAAAATCCTGTTTTAAAATTTAATGTGGCCATGGCAACCACACAAAATGGCCACTGGTCATAAAACATATAAACTGGGTAGACAATCATCAACTGATCATAAATGTGAAATATGGTTGACATCACTTCACTGTTTATGGAGAAAATACAATTTAACCCTTTTCCCATTACAAGTCTATGGGAGCTTTCTGTTGCCATGGCAACCAAACCAAGAGGCAGATCACCATAATTTTAGCTATTTTGAATTGCCCTTACCCAAGCAACATTTGAACTAAACTAGAGTCATACTGCTTCAGTAGTTTTGAAGGAGTTGTCATTTAAAAAATTCCATTTTTGAAATTTAATGTTGCCATGGCAACCAAACAAAATGACTGCTGGTCATCACACACATATACTGAGTAGAAAATCATCAGATGATCATATGTGCCAAATATGGTTCGCATCACGTCACTGGTTATGGAGAAAATACAAGTTAACCCTTTTCCCATTACAAGTCTATGGGAGATTTCTGTTGCCATGGCAACCAAACCAATAGGAAGATCACCATAATTTTAGCTATTTTGGATTGCCCTAACCCAAGCAACATTTGTACCAAATTAGAGTCATACTGCTTCAGTGGTTTTGAAGGAGCTGTCATTTAAAAAAATCCTTTTTCAAAATGGAATGTTGCCATGCCAACCAAACAAAGTGGCCGCTGGTCATAAAAAACATAAACTGGGTAGACAGTCATCAGATGATCACAACTGCCAAATATGGCTCACATCACTTCAGTGGTTATGGAGAAAATGCAATTTAACCATTTTCCCATTATAAGTCAATGGGAGCTTTCTGTTGCCATGGCAACCAAACCAAGAGGCAGATCAACATAAGTTTAGCTATTTTTAAATCCCCCTACCAAAGCAACATTCTTAACAAATTAGGGACAAATCGCATCAATGGCTTTGGAGGAGTTGTCATTCGAAAGTGTAAATGGATGGACGGACAGACACACGGATGGACGGACAAAAAGTGATCAGTATAGCTCATCCTGAGCATAGCTCAGGCGAGCTAATAATTATTCCTAGATAATTGGTCAGTGTTCTAAATATTAAAAAGGTTACCATTTAAAGGTTAAATTTCAGCATTCTTGTAAGTTCTCCCAACATTACAATACAAGTGAAATCACCACTCATCTTCTTAACCCGTAATACTCGGATACCATGACTCCTTACTACATTTTTCCTACATGTCACTAGCGTAGCTCCAGATAAGGAGCTTTTTTCAACTGAAAAGTACTGATATTTTCTTCTTTCTCCACAAACAATGTTGTGGGTACTCGTTAGAAGTGCCTCATTGAGGCACTTCTAATGAGTCAGAGTACCCACACCATATGATTTTGTGGAGAAATAAAAAAAAAAAAAAAGTTATATGTGGATACCCCTTCTTATCTGGAGCTATGCACATGTCCAGTTCACTACCTGCTAATGTGTCTACAAAATGCTGATTGTGTGGCAAAAAGACGAGACCATGACCTGATGCGACATTCTGCTGCATTTGATCTGGGTCTGCAAAGTTTGGTCAGACCTGTCTGTCCAAATAATTAGGATAAACATATTTTTTTTTTTGGTGATATAAGGGTCCAGCAAATGCTCTGATCAGACAGTGCAGATGTGCAGGCTGATATGAGTCTTCATGGGACACACATGTTCAAAGGTACATTATCTCACTGGGCAGCTCATGTTCATGTACTTATCTGGGCCCAGTTGTTCAAAGCATTGTTAGCTAAACAAGCTGGTTAATGACAAACGTGCTAATTGTTGTAGCTAAGGTATTTTCAAATACATTGTACATTGATATTTTTGTTGCAAAAATAAGATTTTTTCAGCAAAAAATATCAATGTATTTGCCATACTTCAAGATAGAAATTTTAACGTCACATTAGCTAGCAACATAGTTAAGTTTTGAACAAATGGGCTCTGAAGCCTATAGAGTTGTTGAACTTGACCCATACTTCCAAATAAGATGGTCATATCAACCTGCACATTTTGTCATTTCTCCATGAAAAAGATATGTTCTGGGTACTCATCAGAAATGCATTGGTGAGGAGCTTCTAATGAGACAGAGGCACTTCTAAAAAGCACTTTATCTGGACCTTTGACTTGACCTCAGCCATTAGCACTCTCTCAGCAAAATAAACAGATAATATTTAAAACCATTTTTCTTATTTTCCCAGAAAATGGGGCTTGACATTTTCCTCATATTGTCTGCTCTGAAGATGATTTTGAATCGAATGTCAAGCCCTTTTTTCTGAAAAGTATACAGTATCGAAGATTTTAATAAAATACGTGTACAGTCTGCTAAATTCAGCTTGCTAAAGGCTAAACTGCAATCAGTTTACTGGCAGAGATTTAAGTAGGGGCATTGAACTGATCTTAGATAATAGGTACAGGTCAGCTATTAGAAAGGTTTACTACCTATTTACTTTAAATATTGGGATGTCTTAATTCTTTACTATACCTGTCCTAAATTTTAATTAAGTCCATCGTACTTCTTGCTGACGTGTCTAGAAACTACAGGATATGACATATCGAGGGTTGAGCGCAAGACTGGCTTAAGTCAGATGGTTGTTTTTCCCCAAACCTAATCTCCTCACCATGAAGGCGTTATGAAGATTACAACATTTCTTTCTGTAAACAATGAAAATTTAGGTGCCATTGCTCATATGAGCAATGGCACCTAAATTTGCATTGTTTACAAAGGGGTCCAAGTTGCCCCTAAACAAGGGTTTAAAAAATATGTTTGAGTTACCATAGTCTTGCGCTCAACCCTCGATATATTGGTTGATGAACTCTTTCATCCCTAAAAGCCAATATAGATACTTTTGCAAACAGCGCAGATCCCATTACAAAAACATGCCTATTCAAATATATTGAAAATTTTTCCACCAAAAATGAAAATTTTCAGATAAAAAAATTCTGATATTTTTCACATTTCTGCTCAAAACATAGATTGTTGGTACTCATTAGAACTGCCTCAACAAGGTAGTTCTAACGAGTACCCACAATATATGCCTCGACAAGGCAGTTCTAATGAGTACCCACAATCTATGTTTTTGAGCAGAAATAAGAAAAATAATGTATACCCCTGTAAACCCCAGTTTTACTATATCAAAGTGGGTTAAAGGGGGGTCAAATTATATAGGCATGTTTTCGTGATGGCACATGAGACAACTCATAATGGGCTTTTATTTGTTTGCCATTTCTGGTTTTGATTTTTGACTGAAACTTCTATTTGCTACAATGAATATGTCCAAATTCAGAGATGGAAGAGTCCATGTCAGAAATCTGAGGAGTGAAGGCGTTATTCTCTCTGTTGCACACTCTTGGTAAAAGAATATCATTTGACATATTGCCATAGCCTAATTATTTCAGATTCAGATACTGCATAAGCATTTTTGCAAAAACATATACACCACAGTCCTAAACCAAATGGGACGTGCCAAGCAAAAAGGTGTCTTTGAACAAAGTTACATGTGCATGAATTCGGAATCATCCCACAAATGTGAAAAGTCTCATCCATGCATTCATTCTCAATTGATACATTCTATAGTGCCAAATAATTCTGTTAGTGGAAAGAAAAGGCCCTGATCAGACCATGTGGATGCACAGGCTGATATGGGCCTTCGCTGTCTGCATATGCCCCAAGAAACTTTTTGCATGGCATGGGCCATGATGCGGGGATGGGGGTAAGGGGGCAGGCCCAAATAAATGATCTATAGAGTTTAAAAATTAATTTGCCATGTCAACCAAACCATCTAAGCTTTTCCCCATAAGACAAGAAGAAGAAGTCTCAATATCAGTTTGACCGCGGCGAGGCATCCCCTTCATTCAAGGAATATTTGTACGGATTTTTTATGGAGCTGACAGCTGATAGATCCCCATTTAAAACTCTGACAACAATCAGTTGTCGAGGAAATTATACCATTTTAGTTGTTGGAATAATAATATAACCATTAAATTGTTCAGTCATTTCATAAACAAACCTTTCTCGCTCAATGTCCTGGTCAAGTCTGTGGTAAGTGTAACTCTTGCTTGATTGCTGATAACTGCAACTGCAATCCGCCTTGTATCACAAAACCTTCTGTCCTTTCGACCCGGGCCGACATCCTTTGGAAAGACGTTTTTCGCTTAAATAGATCAGCTCTAAGAGTGATTTGTTGAGTAATAAATCACTGTTTGGAGGTCAGTTGTAAAGTAGATTAAATCACGAGCACGGAGCTCAAATCACGCGCAAGAGCTGATCTAATTCAATTCTAACATATAGAAAAGACGAAAAATTTATTGTGTCCTTCAGATTTTTCCAACTTTCCGTCATCGAATAAAGAAATTCTGCCAACAGTTTTTACTGTAACGCTGACGTGTACATGCATTTCTTACGTTGTTGACGCGAGATAAACGATAACACCGTCTAACGTCGTGGAAACGAAGATTGACATCAGCAAAGTGTCAAAATGACGTCGGAACAGCGCCAGATAGAGCGTCGCGCGCTTCTGCCCAGTGATTTGTTGGCAGAATAAACCACGGATTTTCTCCATTGTCTATCATAGGCGCGCCGTGTTAGAATTGGCGTTTTATTCTAAATGAAAATGTTTTGTTCTAATTGATCATATCTTGTCAAAAACTATTTGTCATTCCTGATTTACCATAAAATTAAATTTATGGCAAAAAATGGGTCTGACATTTCCATTTTCTACAGTAAATTGGAGTTTTGGAAAATTTTATTAGAAATTATTATTTATTTTATTTATTCATTTATTCATTTATTCATTTATTATTATTATTATTAGTAGTAGTTTTGCTTTTCTTCACTGATTCTAAATTATTGTTGTTCCATAACAATATTATGAAAATTTCAGAAATTTTGAACGTGGCCGGAACTTGTTGAAAACTTGCATCCAAACTACCTACCCTATGGATTTTGCATAATTTGCAGCAATGTTTACTGTGCAAAATGGAATTGTTCGATTTTCTTTTTAAACCACTGAATAGAATAAAACTTTTTGTGCATGATTTTGCATTGAATCCTGACAAAACTTTGCAAATTTACTTTTTCTGAGTAAAGCGCCGCGCACAAATACGACTTTCTGAAAGATGTTGAAAGCAGAGACCGGCTTTTCATCTTATACTTCTTCAGCCGCATAATAAAATTCCGCAGACCTTCATTATAGAGTGAAGTCTAGGATGGACAGGCTGATCTCAGTCATCACTGTTCGCATATCCTCGAGGACAGGTCTGTAGTTACGAAACATTTTACGGTACATGCTCAACTCAACTGAGCATGAATTTTATCCTAATAAGTATTAAAATGCAAACAAATGCAAATATATATACACCATCACGAAAACATACCTATATAATTTGACCCCTTAAACCCCACTTTTATAAAGTAAAACTGGGGTTTACAGGGGTATACATTATTTTTCTTATTTCTGCTCAAAACCATAGATTGTGGGTACTCGTTAGAACCGCCTCGTCTACGAGTACGCACAATCTATGTTTTAAGCAGAAATTTGAAAAATATCAGAATTTTTATCTGAAAACTTTCAGTATTTGGTGGTGAAATTTTCAATATATTTTGAATAGGCCTGTTTTCGTAATGCCAAACATTTTGAGTCTGGGCAAACAGTGTCGGTTGATCTAAATCAGACATCTCCTCATCAGGAACAGAAATGTTTGCATACAAGGATTTTCGGTATAAAGAATGAAAAGAAAAGAGACACCCCTTAAATGAAAAACAATGGACTTTTTCAGTTTGTAAAGACAGAATAATCCTTTTCATAATAGGCCCGGATCCAGGGGTGGGCAAAAGGGGCACATGCCCCCCCGAAGTGACCGCTAGTCATACCTTGCCCCCGGTATTTTTTTAATTACACTCTTATGCATAAGCTATCCAGATACCTTTAATTTCCAGAAACAGTTAGTTCATAAATGATAATTAATAAATGGCATGCTGTGATTTGTCAATAACTTGTTAATATTGCCCTGCTGATAGGTAGCATATGGTCAGTTACACAGGCTTCTGTCTTATAAATACATGATTTCACACCTTACATCTTTTTATTTAGATAATGTACATAAAAAGATGTAAGGTGTGAAATCATTTATTTATAAGAATTAATAGAACACTTCGAACAGCAAAATAAAACCGTTTCTACTCATACATCTAGATAATGTACATGTATGCGTAGAAACGGTTTTATTTTGCTGTTCAAAGTGTTAATTTGTTTAATTTGTTTTCGAGGAGATTTTAATCCTAACCACTCTCTCTGCTAATTCAGCAGTCGACAAATTGGTGACATTTGTCTTATTTTGCCCTCTAAACAGGATTTGAGTGAATGTTATTTTTTTTATTTTTTATCTTTTTTTTTTTTTTTTTTTTTTTTTTTGACGTTCGGTGGGTTGGTTGTGTGGGGGAAGGGGGGTGGGGGGGGGGGTGGGGGGGGGACAGGGAATTTGCACCCCCACACTTTTTACCCAATCCAATCCATATATATTTGTATGGGTGTGGTGGCTGAAGGGACAGGCAGGTTATCCAGGACTCTGCATATCTAGCACGGATGATTATCAAATTAGCCAGAATTATTTTTGCAGCTTTGAAATTACCTATATAAAGCTGAAGGTTTTATTTGTTTGTTTTGGAGTTTTACGGCCCAGTCAACACTATTTTGGTTATTTTTGAGCCGGTCAATTTACATAACCGCATTTCCTGGGTAGGCTTATGTATACATAAGTGATTAACCAGTACAGTACACATTCTTTCGCCAGAAACTGACAAAGGCCCCTCTTGAATCAGTGGGAGGGAGAGAATGACCTCACAAATGTATGTTGCCCCAGCAGTTTTCGTAAAATTGCCAGAAAAGAAAAAAAAATCAGTCTACAAGATTAATGAAAATGACTTGAAAATAGCATGGAAATGCACTCTCAGGCAATCCAATTTGAAAAATTTTCCGGGGGAGGACCCCCGGACCCCCCTTATAAGGGGAACCCTCCTCTTATACTCTCCCCCTCTCGCGGCTAACGCCGCTCGATACATGCCTTCGGCAGTCAATGCCCCCCCGTCTTCAGACCTTCTGGGTCCAGCCCTGTTCAGACTGCTCCTGATCTGGGTCCACACTGTTTGCAAAAATGACTTTTAAAATCACAAGCAGATGACAAAGCAGACGACAATAGTTGTGACTGGCGCTTTAAGGGTTAAAGGGTTAAAGCCTAAATGCAAGCCCATATACATGTATGTTAGTTTTCACGATTACTGAGAAGAAAATAAAAAGTGAGATGGAAGTTGTCAGTGGAATCATTTTCACCATATTAACTTTATTAAATACTATTTAGGCCAAATAAATGGCATTTTTGGGAGGAAAATAAAATATACAGTTGCTTAGTCACGGTAATTCAAAATGCTCGGGTAAATCCGTAAATTGATATGTACTGAAGGATTAAATATTGAAAGGCAAAAAATTACCTTATATCTATATTTTTTATTATTTATAATTTTTATTTATTTATTAAGTTTGTATAAACTAGCTTTGCCTATGGCAAACAGATATGGCCCAGACCAACGCGCATTTGCAAAATGCTGGTATGGGCATTCCCTCTTCGCATATATAGCCACAGAGATTTAACAAGCCATATACGTATGTGTATGTTAAAACAATTGGGCTGGCTGGCTGGCTGGCCTACTGGCTGGCTGAAAGGCGTGAACAATTTATTGAGCCTGGCAGTTGGTGGTCAGTTTATGGTGTTATTTAGCACAACTTATCTGATCAGGCCCCGAGGTAATAAACTTTTTTCATGCTCAACAGAAAGAGTCTGTACATGTCTTCAAGTGCTTGTCAGAATTTCTTTACAGCATTAAGGGTTAAAATATATTTTACTGTAATCTACATGAGACTATTAACTATTCGGATACCAAGTTGCTTGCTTGCAGGCGACTGTCTTCCCTACAGATCTGATGACTACTTAATTAAGACTACTTACAAGACTGATCAGTCTAGGAAGAAAGCTGACAGATGAAATTCCACCTTCAACAGAATAAGCAACATCGATAAGCCAGGGGTGGGTTCAGAGGAGGCTCAGTGGAACCCCTTTTGACTAATTTCATTTTCATAGGAAGTTTTGGATAAATTTGATATATTTGGGATACCATATTTCCCTAATTATTCACATCACTTACTCTTAGTTAACGACCACAATTAAAGCCTTGTAACGAAGAACGATCGAAACAAGACCCACTGCCTTCGAACGGTCAGTAGCATAAACTACCGGGGTTGGGGTAAGTGGGACGGGTAAAACCGAATTTAATCGCTATCAGTTTCACGGTCATACTTTGGAGGTATTGTTTGTTCGATTTGCGCTTGTTTGGTTTTGTCTGTTTCCTCTTCCCCTTGGTGTCTGGGAAGGGCGGTTTGTGACTGTGGAACTCCCTGGACTTTTCTCTTACCTATTTTTTGGACAGCAGTAAATAACTGGGCGTCATTCTAGGAGAGGACCCCACCTATATCCAGCATCGGCTAGACGCCTATTGATATGCTCATTTCAAAGTAGTGTCATAAAAAAAATCAACGCATTGTCGGGACCGGAAAGTGCCGACGATGTTCAGATTCATTTACGGAGAAGACCGAATGCCCAGAAAAGACAGCGTCTAATTAACTGGTTTCCTGTGTTCTATTAGAATATATATGCGAAGTATTGAGCTATAGGGTGAAGGAACCAGTCAAAGCGTCTAAGACGTCGACGTACCACCGCATAGCGTTTCTAGGAGACGTATTGGAGCGAAGCTCTAAGGGTAACAACGTCGAAGCTTCACAACAACTCTTAATTTTGCAATCCGAAAGCAAAAAAACAGAGAAAATATAAACAATTGATATGATTGTCTTAACAAAGACAGTAAAGATTCTGCTCGCATTTCTTGTGGGATGTCAGGTCAAAAATGTGATAAACAGGTATTTATGTTATTTATTTTTTGTTGAAGATTTCAATTAAAACTTGCAAAAGCGTTTCGCATTTTTTGCAGCAAAATACCAGTGTATTTGAAAATAACAGCTTCAATAGTTGACGACTTTGTTATTAACGAGCTCATGAAGCTAACGATGCTTTAACAACTGGACCCAGTGCTTGCTTGCGGGTGGCTGCCTTCCCTACAGATCTGACAACTAAGATTACTTACAAGATTGATCGCTTGGAATAACAGGAAGAAAGCAGACGAAATTCCACCTTGATCAGGATAAGCACAATCAATAAACCAGAGGCGGATTCAGAGGGCGGGCTCGTGGGGTTCAGTCGACCCCGCTTTTAACTAAAAATTTCATTTTCATAGGAAGCTTTGGATAAATTTTTTGGTAAATTTGGGATACCATATTTACGAAAAATATTCACATCCCTAACTTTACCTTATACCTCTTCAACAAGTCAATATTACTACTTACGATTGTGTTTAAAATTGCTGGATGAGTGGCAAACAGTTTAGACCCTGATCAGACTCCGCTTTCTGCGGCGTCTGATCTGGGTCTACACTGTTTGCTGAGGACTGTCTGAATACATAGAGAAAGTATGGTAGTTTGATCAAATCGAAGCATCTCAGAAATCATCCTGGACCCGCCACTGAATTAGCGACACATACATGTGATAGCGACACGAAATGTACGTAGGCCTACACAAAACAGTAAGTGAAAATGACACACAGAACATAGCCTACCAATGGAATCATTACGAAAACACGCCTATTCAAATACGGATATAGAAAATTTTACCTCCAAACACTGAAAATTTTCAGATAAAAAAAAAAAAAAAAAAAAAAAAAAAAAAAAAAAAACTGATATTTTTCATATTTCTGCTCAAAAACATAGATTGTTGGTACTCGTCAGAACCGCCTCGGTAGATTGTGGCTCAAAAACATAGATTGTTGGTACTCGTCAGAACCGCCTCACCGAGGCGGTTCTAACGAGTACACACAATCTACCGAGGCGGTTCTGACGAGTACCAACAATCTATGTTTTTGAGCAGAAATAAGAAAAAATAGTGTATAAACCTGTAAACCCCAGTTTTACTATATAAAAATGGGGTTTAAGGGGGTCAAAATTATATAGGTATGTTTTCGTGATGTCAAGAGGAAGAGCAAACAAATACAGAGACAAACAATGTACAAAAACAAAGTATTCACACATAAAGCAAAAAAAAAAAAAAAAAAAAAAAAAAAAAAAAAAAAAAATTGAATGTGGTGAACGCAATACTAGCAGCAGGACAAAGACGATATGAGGCATGAAAAGAAAGAAAGCAAAGTGGGCAGCTATACAGCGGGTGGCTACATGCAGTTAGCGACCATAAAGTCTTACAAGGAGCGATCAACAAAAGAACCACTGCCTTCGAGCGGCCAATAGCAAAACTACCGGTTACCGGTGTTGGGGTGAGATGGGCGGGATGAAATCGAGCTACCAATTTCATTGTCATACTTTGGTAGTATTTGACAGCAGTAAATAACTGGACGTCACCCTCAGTGAAGGCCCAACCTATGTCTAGCTAAGCATCGGCTACTGATATGCTCACTCCAAAGTAGTGACATAAAAAGATCAACGCATTGCCACGACCGGAAAGTGCCGAAGACGTTCAGATTCATTCACGGAAAAGACCGAACGCCCAGAAGACGTCGACGTAACGCCACTTTGCGTTTCTAGGAGACGTATTGGAGCGAAGCTCTAAGGACAACAACGTCGAAGCTTTACATCAACTCCTGTTTTTGCAATTCGAAAGCAAAACCAGAGAAAATATAAACACTTGAGATGATTGTCTTAACAAAGTCACTAAAGATTCTGTTAGCATTTCTTGTGGGATATCAGGTCAAAAATGTGATAAACAGGTATTTATGTTGTTTAGCCTGTATCGTTCACTGTTTTATTTTAAGGAGTCCGGTCTTTTTTTTTTTTTTTTTTTTTTCATTTTCCCTTAAGGTGTTGTTAGCTCTTTCGTTCATCCTCAAAAGAAACGATTTGGATAAACAAATACCCATTTTCAGAGGAGCGAGTAGCTGTGTGCAATGTTCATTTAGAAACTGGTGTTAGAACCCCACGTATGCGTGGTAAATTTTCTGGCGTACTAGAATTTATACATGTAATTTCGGATAGTTATGCTTAAGCTAATTGTCGAAACACACCTAGGGTAGACTACCGCTAAAGGAGAGTTGCAATGTTTGTAATTTCAGCGGCATATTCTAGACCACATTACCACGGGTAATCAAATAGGCTTGTCCAAAATTTGGCTACATAGACTTATAGTAACTTGATTATTATTGCATAAAAAGCAGTGTCGCACGTTATTAACAGCCGTGCATTAACCGGCGAAAAGCCTCGTATTAACAAGGCAATTCACACGCTGTTAATGCACGGCTACGCAACTTTCAATATGATCGTACCGGGGCCACAGATTTGCTACCGCTACGAAATGTGTACTGCCCGGCCCGAGAACGAGCATAGTCCGTGCAAATTGCAAATATTTTCAGATGGTATGTGAACCCAGTGCCATTTATTTATTGAATACATTTCAGATAGTATGTGAACCCAGTATCACTTTTTTTATGATTGTATATTTAGATGGTATTTGAACCCCATACCACTTATTTAATGATCACATTTCAAATTCGTCTGAATCTAGTACAACTTATTTAATAGATATATATTAAGATGGTATGTGAACCCATTGCCATTTATTTAACGATTATATTTTCGGAGAGTATATGAATTTAGTACCATTTATTTTATGATTATATTTCAGATGGTGAATAAGTACCACTTATTTAAGTATTATTTTTCAGATGGTACGTAAACTCAGTGCCTCTTATAACTCAACAGAAGGAGGATCAGATAAGTACCAAAGCATTTCAACTTGTCTACAAGGCTGTGACATCTTGCTTCTCAGGTAAGATCGGAGGGCCACCACGGGAACCTTACTGCCGCTTTAGGATGTACAGGCATTTTTGCTCATGATAGCTTCAATTTGTGATGTGTTGTGGTTTTCCCTTAAGTGTCCCTTATTTGTAGGTTGAATGTTTCGCATGGTAACTATACCGATAAATATTAACTGACATCATTAAAATATTCCTAAAACATAGGGTCTTCGCTCGACAGTCTTGGAAAATCGAGCTCTGCTTAAACCGATGCTAGTTGCGTATGCAGCCACCTAATTTTGATGGTACCATCAAGCATTTTAATGTAAAATTATTCAAAGTATTATTAATTTTACTTACGGCTGAACAAAAAAAAAAAAAAAAAAAAAAAAAAAAAAAAAAAAAATATGTTTCTTAATTTAAGTATCCTACGAAACAATTATCCTTTTTTTCACATTTCATAGCAGCATTCGGTGGTGATTATGAAAACATTATCGCAGGTTTTCACATTTCGTAGCAATCAAAGCCAAAATGAAAACCGAAGCAAATACCTCTGGTTTTCACATTTCATAACACTACTACCAAAACGACGAAAATAGTGCCTTGGGTTTTCACATTGCGGCCACAGTTCAAAGTAATTACCTCGCTTTCTAACATGTTATAACCATAATGGCCGAGGTGTAAGAGAATACCTCGGATTTTAACATTTCATAGGGACAACAACGCCGTGCATTACGAAAACACGCCTATTCAAATATATAGAAAATTTCACCTCCAAAAACTGAAATTTTTCAGATAAAAATCTCTGATATTTTTCATATTTCTGGTCAAAACAAAGATTATGGGTACTCGTTAGAACCGCGGCTCTGATCTCGGTCTACACTGTTTATCTCAATACTTAGGGTAAAGGAGGTATTCAAAGGTATAATAGTGCAGATTATATTTCCATCTACTATGGGATCTTTGAGCCCATTCTGGTTACTTTGAAAATCGAATACCGCTTAAGCCGGTGCTAGAGGGCGTATGCACACTTGCAAACTACTCTACATTGCAGTAATTGAAAAAAATAAAACGGGGTCTTCGATTTTCTTTCTTTTGTATGTTCTTTGTTTTTAAAGACCTTTTCGATTTTTATTTGAAGATCTCCTTTTCCTGTTATATTTTGTTTTCAGCTGATCTTCCTTGGATCAATTAAATAACGCATTTTGTTTACTTCCAGGCTGGTCTTACCAACAAGAGCGCCCATTGCATCCTGTATCACTGTATGAGCCAGGTAAGTACTATTACTTCACAAAACGAGCAAATATGTACATTATCGTCAAACCAGAGCACATTACAAAAACACGCCTATTCAAATATATAGAAAAGTTTACCTCTAAAAACTGAAAATTTTCAGTTAAAAAGAACTCTGATATTTTTCATATTTCTGCTCAAAACATATTTTGTGGATACTCGTTAGAACCGCCTCGGCGAGGCGGTTTTAACGAGTACCCACAACCTATGTTTTTGAGCAGAAATAAGAAAAAATAATGTATACCCCTGTAAACCACGGTTTATTATAACGAGCTTAAGCGACCAAAGCAGGTCGCCACCTGCGCAGCAGGTGGCGAAGCTTAAGCTCGTACTATAGGTATCGTGAGTCTCTCACATACTATGCAGAAGAAATCGCATGCGGCGGCTGACTGGTTTCCCAAATCTACAACGAAGTGTATCGGCTTAATGTTGAACCCGAAAACCAACGCTAATTTATGTCCGTTGCCAGCCTGGTTTCCGAAAAATATGATGATCAGATACGCTCCGCTGCAAACATGGAGGGCCAGTCAGCCGCCGCAAACGATCTCATTGGCTGTAATGAATCGTAAAGCCAATGAAATGGGTAGATTTTTTACGACATTGACACGGATAAATGCGTGACTGATCTGCGTTTTAGCCGGCATATTTAATCTGTGACTTCTCTCGCATTAAACAACATTTTCGCGTATTTAAGTGTAAATACTGAAGTTTTGCCGTAAAAAAATGGATTACATTCCTACAGCACTTAACAGGAATTATGCATGGAGAAGAATTTATCGCTGACAACATGATAAAGGTAGGATATGCAGTGATTTTAGTTGACTGGCGATCAGCTGATCGTTCGCGGATCAAGTTTTTTTTTTTTTTTTTTTTTTTTTTTGACGAATTCAGCCTATAAAAATAAATTTTCGGGATACGTACATAATTTTTATTATAAGACAAAATTTTATTTTATAAACTTGTAACAGGTGAAAAAAATATGCCACGACCGGGGATTGAACCCGGAACGTCCGCGTGACAGGCGGACACTCTACCACGTCGCTATAAAGACCGACTTGTACCGCAAGGCAGTACAATATACATATTTCCCGGTGACACACTCGTGTACAAAGTTGTGCACTTTGCCTCGGACCTACGTTTAAACAGGTTTTGTCTGGTCCGCGACTCTGCATACCAGTTGAAAAAAAAGGTGCATAAAATGCTTAAGCTCGTTTCATAGGTAACACCTATTTATTTCATTTTATAAAAGTGGGGTTTAAAGGGGTCAAAATTATATAGGCATGTTTTCGTGGTGATACGGCGTAGGCTATCCGGTAGCCTGCCCAGTAAACGTGTGGTTAGGTAAACTGACCGCGCTCGACATGACCCCATTGGGTTGACTGGGCCGTAAAACCTCAACACAAACAAACAAGCACTGTATGAGCCAGGTGAGTAACTATCATTGTGCAAAAATGAGCAAACATGTATCACCAAACCTATCAGAGCATGTTTTACCCTGTAGCACCGTATGAGCCGAGTGAGTAACTATTATGATCCGGAATGAGCAAGATTTACATAATAACCAAACTGTTTAGCTAGGTAAGTAACTATTATGATCTAAACTGAGCAAACACGTTGTCCACTGTAGCCCTGTATGAACCTGGTGAGAAACCGTTAACAATCTAAAATGAGCAAACACGTTGTACACTGTAGAACTGTGTTAACCAGATGAGTAACTGTTAACAATCCGAAATGGGCAAACACGTTGTACCCTGTACCCCGGTATGAACCAGATGAGTAACTGTTAACAATCTAAAATGAGCAAACACTTTGTACTCTGCAGCACTGTATGAACCAGGTGAGTAGCTGTTAACAATCCAAAATGGGCAAACCCGTTGTACCCTGTAGCCCTTGTATGAACCAGGTGAGTATCTGTTAACAATCTAAAATGAGCAAACACTTTGTACTCTGCAGCACTGTATGAACCAGGTGTGTAACTGTTAACAATCCAAAATGGGCAAACCCGTTGTACCCTGTAGCCCTGTATGAACCAAGTGAAAAACATCAACAATCCAAAATGGGCAAATAAGTTGTACCCTGTAGCCCTGTATGAATCAGGTGAGTAACTGTTAACAATCCAAAATGGGCAAACCCGTTGTACCCTGTACCCCGGTATGAACCAGGTGAGTAACTGTTAACAATCCAAAATGAGCAAACATTTGCCTTACCAACCAGTGCTCATATTGTACGCTGTTACGAACATTATTATCCAAAAAATGAGAAAACATGTACCTTAACCCCAAACTTACCAAAGCACGTTTTACCCTGTAGCACGGTTTGAGCCAGGCGAGCAATTAATATTATCTAAAATGAAAAACAAAAACAAACAAAAACCAAACATTTGCCTTATCACCAAACACGTTGTACCCCATAACACTGTGTGAGCCAGGTGATAAATATTATGATATAAAACGAACAAAACATGTACCTCATCGTATATGCGACAAAACATGTACCTCATCGTATATGCGAAGAGTGTTGTAAGATCATCTGCAGTTACTCGTACAGAGCGAGCTTTCAGGGTCTACGCTGATCAGTAGATATTTTCTGCGAGGTCTATGTTGTGTATCAGGTAAATAAGCTTGATTCATCTGACCATTTGGATGTGGTTCGCAAGTAGCATGGTATTTTTTTCTGCTGTGAAGGATTCTAATGTCGTTATTATTATAATAATATTATTATTATTATTATTATAAGAACAGCTACTATTAGCCCTGTATTAAGGCTGTTCGACTTGCAAGCGGAAGATCACTGGTTCGAAACCCGCTCGGGTCGATAACACCCGACGTGCCCTCAGTTTATGAAGTGGACAGAGACCCTGTATTCAACGAAAATGAATAAGGTGGCTTATTTGGTGCTTATCCCTCTCCATATCGGCCTGAATTTAATACGATTTTTTCCTTCCACTAATGAAATCATAAGTTTACGTTGTGGTCCACCTAATACGTCAAACGCCGTTATTTCGCTCGCAGCTTTCTCCATACGAGTCTGCCGTTGATCAAAATGGTATCAAGTGGTAGCTCAGCTTTATTTCTTAAAAGTCTCGATTAAATATTTGAAATAACAAGATTACTTTGAATTAAATTTGTTGTGGCTGTTGAGCAGATTTTTAACGCTACAAAAATATACCAAGCACCAGAGACATATGGAAGCGGCGTCGGATGTGTCTATGTACGTGTACATGTATTTGTACAGGATTGCTTTCATATATCGCCCATGCAAGCTCGGTGCCTCTGCTGGTCACTAACCACCTCTCTGTCCTTTTCATAAACTCGTCGGGTATTTTCAGCCCGAGCGGGTTTCGAAGCAGTTACCTTCCGCTTGCAAATCGAGGGCCCTAATTACTAGACCACCTAGCCCACTTATATTACTTATTATAAAACGCCCTATTTATAGTGTATCGATCAGTGATTATCGTAATAGCAAGCCGGAGTAATTAATTAACATTTTTCATTTCTTTTACAGGTCCAACTTCCATTTTTGATTCCATTCTGACAATATTTATTGGTAAGTTGAAAGTCTTTTCTAATATTATTGTCGAGTATGGTACCATACCTAATTTTGTTTTTCTCTTTGAACCTACCCAGCGGGCACATGCCGTTTATACATCGTCGCATTAACGTCGATGCAACGTCATCGGACACATGACGCTTATACAACGTCGCATTGACGTCGAAATGTAACGTTGTATACAGCATTTGCCCACTGTGAATGTCCCGGGAACTCATTAATGTTAAGGACCTCGAATTTGAGTTACAGTCTAGTCATATAACACAAAATACCCAGTCAGATAAAATGTGAGCGACTAAATCAGGTAGTAATGGAACTGGTCTGGGATACTCCTGTAATAGTGATAAAATGTAAGCATCAGATCTCCTTTGTCCACATAGCCTATGAACAGCGTAGCTTTTTGCATTTCCATGCGCCCTTTGCCATTGCGGACATTTACAAATCCAGCTTTCCATAACAACAGATAGATACTGGTGCATAACCAGATGTCACCACATCCTCAGAGGAAGCTTCTGAGAATTATAGTTCAAGATTTGTAAACTAAGTCAAATCTGCCTCGGTGGCTCAGTTTGATGCGCCGTCCGACTGGAGACCAGGAGGTGGCGGGTTCAACCCCCGCCGAGGACGGCAACATTCTTTCGTGGAGATTGATCATGAAATATTTTCTACGGTCATTCTCTCCCTTTCGTTGATTCAAGAAGGGCAGTTGTCAGTTTCTGGCGAAAGAATGTGCACAATACTGGTTAACCGCTTAGAGGACTAAGCCTGCCCAGTAAACGTGTGGTTAGGTAAACTGACCGCGCTCGACATGACCCCATTGGGTTGACTGGGCCGTAAAACCTCAACACAAACAAACAAATCTAGAGACTCATCTTCCCTGTTGCGCTGCCTTAGTGAAAGAATGCAATTTGATGTATTATTGTAATTAAACACACATTCAGATGCTTAATTCAAAGTAAAGCATCAAGCAAAACCGTCTTTGCAAGCGGTGTAAAGAGGTAGTTGTATATGTAAGCATGTATTCTATCATACGTTTTCTGAAATACAGTCGAACCTCAATGTCTCGAACATCCTTGGGACCATAGAAATTCGTTCGAGACATGAGTAGTTCGAGCCACTGAAGGTTAATCATGGCACCAGGTCAGAAAGCAAAGAGCGATAATTTAGGGAAATATTTTCGATTTTCTACACAATGATTGTTTCGATTATCGATGAGGCGATTCTAATGAGTACACACAACATACAATTCCATGATAAAATAAGAAAACAATCCCTAAATATTTGTTTTCTTGACCTATTGGAAGGATTTTGTAGGGACTGAAAAACGAGTTCGAATCATCCAGGGTAAACGAGCCATCCGGGTTCGAGCCACTGAGGTTATACTGTACAATTGTATTAAGTAACAATGCATAGCGGCTATGTGCATATTTAGATAAATTAGCTATGCAATTTGAAAAGGAGTCTTCGGAGTATATGCGAGCAGCGAAGATCTAACTCAGCGGGTACATAACGTTTATACAACGTCGGCTCAACGTATGGAGTGTTTTCTTCAGTGAATTGTCCGTCTTTTCAGGAAATAATAATGTATGGAGTTGGTTCGTCAGTGAAGAGTCCGGGTTTTTTTAGAAACAACTTCATGCAAGCAAAAGTACCCTCAGTGAAACAGTAACGACATCCATGTATACTCATGTTCCCTCAGTGAAATTTCAGTCTTTTCGGTATCAACAATCATGCATGCAGAAGTGACTTCAGTGAATTGTCCGTCTTTTCCATACCGACGTTCATGTTTGCTGCAATTTCCTCAGTAAAATTTCAGTCTTTTCAAAATTACCGAGTATGCATGCAGTAGTGTCCTCGGTGAACACTCAGTCTTTTCAGAGTCAATGTTTGTGCATGCCTTTCTCAGTGAATTGTCTGATTTTCCAGGAACAGATTTAAAGAAGACCACATTTTCCAATGTTTTTTTTTTTTCTTTAACATTTTACCTTATTATCTCTTGCTGTCCACTGCAATTATTTCTTCCAACAGCGATCATTCCCGCAGCGGTCGTTTTCTTCATTGCTCTGTACAGATGCAGAAATAGAACTAAAATCTACACAAACGTTGACAACCACATTAGTGGACAGGATGCCATAAGTCATATTAGAGATGCCATCGGACAGAAAGACAAAACAACTATACAAGAGATTTCTGGTCCAGACAGAGCAACCCCTGCTTCTAAATCAACAAGTAGTAAATCAGATTCAGAATTTTGTCACGAAACGACTATAGGAAGAATCAACATAAGTACAGATTCTACAGGTTTCATTCAGTTTTCACCAACACTCTCCACCGCAGCTTTCAACCTTCCAACCGCCTCTTCTTCCCATGACCGTGATCCCGTATCATCATTTTCATATGGCCGTGTCCCTTCCTTCCGTGATCCTATATCATCTACATATGGCTTTGATTTTTTTTATCATTATACTATCGGTTCCTCTGTTGATCCACCTCAGTATAATTGTACCACCTACTCCCATACCTTATCACCATCATATTCACGTATATGCTTCGGTTCTTCTGTTGATCCAAAATCATTTTCTCCATCTGGACATGCCTATGCAGTAGGTGATTTCATCAGGTCAGGTTATTTTAACTGGAAAATTTTGGATATATTAGGTCAAGGTGGACAGGCCACTATTTATCAGGTACAACATGGGAATTCTTTATATGCAGCCAAGGTCTCAAACCTTGATTCACCTTCAGAGGACCTTAAGTATGAATTTGATATTATGTCAGCTTTGTTCCATCCGAATATTGCTTCCGTCTTTCAGGAAATTCCTCGTGGTTTTCTTTTGGAGTATTTGATAGAAGATTTGTTCTCTTTGATTGAAAGAGTTGGACCACCTCCTCCCTATGCTCGTGACCATATTTCTTTAGGTATTGCTCAGGCAGTTTCATATCTCCATTCTTTAGGCATCGCCCACCTGGATATTAAACCCCATAATGTACTTATGACAGCTTGTGGGAATCCAAAACTTGCAGACTTCGGACTTGCTATGAGGTTTCGAAATGAGGATGGATCTGTACTTTATCTCGGAGATTTTCACGGTTCCTTCGAATTTGCTCCTCCTGAAATGTTCCTTTTAACGTCACCAATTGATATGCTGAAATCTGATTGTTGGAGTATGGGCGTTACATTTTTCTTCATGTTGTCTGGACATTTGCCTTTTGAATTCTCATCTCAGGAGGAGCTTCTCTCAAACCAGTTAAATGGAAATTATTCTTTAAATGGTATTTTGAAACTCAGGATAAAAAATGACCCAGTATATTCCCGCTTCATGGATATGGTTAAGGCTTTGTGCAATGTCGACCCAAAGGCTAGATTTTCAACTTCTGAAGCTCTTTCTTTTTACTGGAGTCAAGATCACTAAGATGTTTCGTTCATTCTTCGGTTTTCGGTTACCTGATGAATCACCTGTTGCAACAGCATATAGAAATTTAATTCATTATACCCCATAGTCCAAAATATCCTATATCTCAGGGTATCAGTTTATTTTACCTCCATCCCCACCTGGTCGGCTTGACCCCGGAGGTGAAGGTACCACGGTGTATATTGCCTTCCACATTTGGTATCTCGCCCTCGTGGCCACGGTATCTTCAACACTGCCTTAATATCCAATGTTTACTTTGTTTTAATACTAATAGGAAACTGATCCGATTTAGAGACTTTAATTCAACGTCCTGGGCCCAGTTGTTCAAAGCTAACGACATCGTTAGTTAACGATTCGTTAAAATTTACATTGAGTGATATGCAAATATGCTGAATTTTTTGCTGAAAAAATGTGAGTAGCTTTTGCAGTGTATTGAATCTGCTAAAACAGTTAACGAAATGACCCTTAACGAGCTCGTTAAGCTAACGACGCTTTGAACAACTGGGCCCAGATATTTAAATGCTTTGCTAAATGTTAATACTATTCTCGTATTTTGTACGTATGGCGTATTTTGAACAAATTTAATACTTGATAAATTTTATCCCAGAGAACGTCAGTTAATAAAGCAATTCGTCTGATATTGAATCTCCGTTTCCATATTTAAATTGGTCAAAATCTAATGGTAGAATAGACTAAAGTTTATGACAAATGAGGCTAATTTTATTTTGACACTGCAAATTTCCCAGTTTTGGACGGCGACGCACCACGTTATATGTAATTTGTTTTTGTCAGAGAATATTGTCACGGTAGTGGCTTTAATTACCATAATACTAACTGCTAAACTTCTAAAACAAAGCTGTCGGGCATCATAAGCATTATAAAAGAAGAAGACATTCAATAAGTGTCTCAATCACAGGGCGAGAACGGGAACATAATATACCCAGCAAACACACAACGTCGTTAGAACGCCACTACGACGTTGCAGCGATGTTGTAATAATGTTCCTGTGACGTTGTGTGTCTGCTTGGTAACTACACGATGGTCCAATCGACCAATTTCCTTTCCCCCAGTTGTCACTAAGCTAGATAAAATGGAACAAATAAAAGAACACCAAACGGGAAGGAACGTTGATAACTCCACAGTAATACTCCACAAAGAAATACAAAGAACAAACACTGTCAGAACCATCGCCTTAGAACGGTCAGTGGTTTAAGAAAATACCACGGTGGGGTGGGCATGGTTTAAATTAGTCTTACAGGATCCTATTCATAAAATGTATTCTCACTGTTATAGTCTCTCAATTAATTTCTAAGTATGATGTTGGCTTGACAAACTTGCTTCATTTGGTCTTTTGGAAACCCAAACTGTTATGGAGATTTACTTTGTAAACCAAGAAGATATCTTGATAAATAGGTTGTAAAAGGATTGACCCTTGAGAGCAATGAACACACTTTCAAAATATAAGTTAAGATATCCAGGAAATGTCTTAACCACAAAGCAATGACTTTTAAATGCACCAAAAGGAGAGATGAGAATCAAATAGTGACAAAACAAACTCCACATATGACAAACTACCGACGCACAAAGAAGAACTGTAACAAACCAAGGAGGCACGCAGCGTTGAAACAACGTTGTTTTAACGTCGTGTGTCCGTTGGGAAAGGGACTGCCTTGGAACGGTCAGTAAAAAAAAAAAAAAAAAAAAAAAAAAAAAAAGAAAGAAAAACTAGTACTGGGGGACTTAAACCATTTTACTCGCGCGAAACATCACCCTTGATTCTGATGCAGTTGTAGTTATAAATATATTTTTGGCCAGTATAGAATCCCTCTACCTTATCTTTGAAACATCACAATGAAAAGCAGAAAACAAAAGAAATAATAGTAATAATAATAAAAATGAAAATAATAATAATAAAAAAATGTGAAGAAAAAAAAAACAACTAAAAAAGCTAAAGTGCCAAGTATTCTGGGCAGACTTGTTAGTTTCGGCCAATTAGGCCTCGTCGGCGACCCTCGTATGAACTTTCAAAACTACTGAATTGTGCTAAATTATCACAAAGGATCAGAAAATATAAACTACACTATAGTGTAGTATGGGGAGACTGATTTATTAATTGCTATAAAAGGATAGGCTATAACGTAGATGTTATGTGACAAACTGCATGCTTAGAGGTTAACCGATATTCGTTTTTTTTTTCACAGATTAGTCACCCATTACGAAAACATGCCTATTCCAATATATACAGAAAATTTCACTTCCAAAAACTTAAACTTTTTCAGACAAAAACTCATGTTTATCATATTTCTACGCGAAACATAGATTGTGGGTACTCGTTAGAACCGCCTCGGCGATTTCAATTAGAGACATTTGTATTTATGGTTGAAATATAAATATCTCAATTTACTCGTCTTATGGGAAACTGATACCACTCGCCGATTTTTACGTCATACGCACCGTTCACTGGTCACAGATACTAGTATGGCGGACGGCGCAGTTCGCGTTCTTACAGACAACACAAAAACCTAATTAAAGATGCTCAAGATTCTATATCATATTATTTTTAAAGTCAAACCCGTCGCTCCTTTCAGAGTAGCACATAATAATAGTTTACCATGTCTGGTTTTGTGTTGCCATTTCAGACCCTTGACCTAGCATACCATTGAGCCCGGGTATTGCCAAAACATTATTTCTACTTTTTTACTACTTAGGGCGGTCTTTCTTCATTTTCAAAATTATTTTAATCGTAAGATGTTTTTTTTTTTTTTTTTTTTTAATTTTGAAAAGTAACATTGATTGAATTGTATCATTGGAAGAGTATACCCAGTCAGCATTCTACGTAAATCTATATCGGACCGTCATCGGCCCGTCAGGGTAGCTGACGGGCCGATGACGGCCCGATGTAGATTTACGTAGAATGCTAGCTGGGTATGTCTTTGTCCATTACATGTAAGAACAAAAAATACTTCTGCTGCAGCATTAATGGACTTTTTTGTATTTATATATTACTTTTGGAACAAGTGTAGAGAAATTTTCAAACAATTCGAAACAATACCCACTGTGACAATTTACAGGAGAGAGAGACGACTTTATATTTATATTTTTGGCTCGCTTAATCTATACCACTCTCTAGGCTATTATAAAAAGGTAAGCTAAAGAACATGGCAAGGAATTAGTTTCGAACTGCTATACAGTGCTTTTGTAAGAACCCATATCCAAGCTTGATATATACAAAATCTGTATATCTTTCCGATTGTAGGGTTAATTTTTTTCCCAAGATGCAGTAATTGAGAAATCCGACTAAAGGCAACCTTTTATATTTTTATATAAACTTGAAAGCAAAAATAACTCGTATTTGTTCGGTTAGGTATTTAATGTCAAAATTGATATATGCTGGTAATGAAAAAAATATGGAGTGCTTTATTGATGCTTTGAGGAAGCTTTGTTGCAAAATTATTAAAATTGTATCTGTTTATTCATGCGTAACGAACGCGTAAACGACCTAGGAGTAAAAAAAAAAAATACTAAAAATAAATAAAAAAATAAAAAATAAAAAAAAGTAAAAAAAAATAAAATAACACTTTCTGATAGGTCAGTTCACCGTCTGATTAAGAGTTCTCCCAGGCTCCAAAAGTGGTGCAGACTTATTAGCACCTTAAATTATGTCTCAGAAATATCATGAGGAATTTTCAGCATCGCTAATTCGTCGAAAACTTAGTTATGCCCCTTTATGCAAATGCCGCATTGTAAGCTGTGTTCTCGAGAGCATGAGATAATTTGTGCAATTTGCCGTAAAAGGATTGAAGCCAAAGGGAAATAAAAGGGAAATCTCTTTATATGTTTAAAATAATGCAAACTTTGGGGTTCTGGGTCTGTGAAGCCACTGAACAGAATTAAACAAAACCCATGTTGCATCTTTATATACAGTGCTGCCTACGTATAGTGTTTTTGGACACAAGAATTTGCTATTGTAAACTATTTATTAGCTTTCAATGTGCAAATACCAAACCGGAAGTGAGCAAAACAAAGACAAATTTCAAACCCAAAAACCCTGTTTTAAACGGATTGTTTGTCCATAGCCTTACTTGCTATATTGCCCAAGTACCATATTTTTCTAAAAAGTGATATTTTAGACGATTTCCAAAAACTTAAAAAAACTTCGGAAAATACAAATTTTTGCGATAAAACTGCATTAGAGTAAAATTTTCTGACGTTTTAACTCACATGCAGCACAATCGAAATAAAAATTTTCCGATTTTATTTTATTTTATTTTTTTTTTTTGGTGGGGGGTGGGGACAAGACAGCATACATTTTTCGGCAAATATCGTTTTGAAATTAAAATAAACAAAACCATAAGCCACGTATAGGCAAATCTGTTTACCAAGTAAAAACTGATATTTTAATAAGATAAATATGCGTTTCTTTTGCTGTCGAGTTAGTTTTTGCTCACCTTGGATCCCTTTTCAAAAGCTATTTATCATCGCGACGGCTATTGTAAAGTGTTATGTGGCGGCAATACAACGTATCCCCATACTTCAAATATGAACACTCAAGCATGGGTTAGGAGAAGTGAATACCATTGCACGTAACATTCATGTTTATGGACAGAATCGCAACACGGAGTCTGTTTCTAGGTCACCTAAGCATGAAGTGCTCAAGGTGGGCTATTGTAATCGGTCAATGTCCTTCGTGCGTCGTCCGTTACGCGGCGTCAACAATTTGTTTAAATGGGTCAATTTCAATCAAACTTCACAGGAATGTTGCCTATGTGATTCCATAGCAAAATTGCTAAAATCATTCCGCTCCAGTGAACAACATAGCTACCAGAACTAAAAAAAATACATATTTAAAATATTTTGCGCTTCTTCTCCTGAACTGAAAGGCCAACTGACTCGAGACTTGTAGGAAGTATCGGGACGACTGGTAGAATAGCTAAAATCGTCCCGATCGGAAATCCAAGAGGGCCACTATAGCAGCCATCTTATACATCTATGTTGAGCTTCTTCTCCAGAACCAAAAGTCAAAATGATTCGAAACTTGGCAGGAAGTATCAGGGTGACTTGCATCTCAAAAATAGCTAAATCATTTTGATTGGAAATCTCAAAGATGAATTTTGAGCGTTTTCTCCTGAACCGAAAGGCCAATTGACTCGAAACTTGGTAGGAAATATCGGGGTAACTTGCAAATCAAAAATAGCTAAACTCGGAAATCCAAGATCGCCTCGACGGCGGCCATCTTGAAAAAAATCTATTTTTAACTTCTTCTTCTGAACCAAAAGGCCAACTGACTCGAAACTTTGTGGGAAGTATCAGGAAGATTTGCAGATCAAAAATAGCTAAAATCGTTCCGATCAAATTAAAGCCACGGCAGCCATCTTGAAAATCTATTTTGAACTTCTCATGAAAAGAAAGGCCTGCTGACTTGAAACTGAGTAGGAAGTATCTGGGCAACTTGTAGATCATAAATAGCCAAACTCGTTCCAATCGGAAAACCGAGATGGCCGCCATTTTTGAAAATGTATTTTGAACTTCTCCTGAACGGAAAGGCTATTTGACTCGAAACTGGGTAGGAAGAACTGGGTCGACTTGTAGATCAGAATCAGCTGAAATCCTTCCGCTTGGAAATCCAAGTTGGCTGACATGGTCGCCATCTTGAAAAATATAAATAAACTTCTTTTCCTTAACCGAAATGCCAACTGACCCGAAACTTGGTAGGAAGTATTGGGATGACTTGTAGATCAAAAATAGCTAAGAGTATTCCGATCGAAAATCCAAGATGGCCGCAACAGTCGCCATCTTGAAAAACTTTTTTGGACCTTTTCCTGAAGGGAAGGGCCACTTGACTTGAAACCTGATAGGAAGTTTTGGTGTTACTTGCGATCAAAAATAACTAAAAGCGTTTAAGCTCCATATCCATATAATAGCCTCCATGTTGAAAATCTGTTTTGAACTTTTTTTTCTCCTAAACCGAAAGGCCAGTTGACTGGAAAATTGATAGTAAGCAATTGGGACTTGTTGATCAAAAATAGGTAAAATCGTTTTGATTGGAAACCCAAGATGGAAGCCACGGCTGCCATCTTGAAAATCTAATTCGAAATTCTTCTTCTTAACCCAAATGGCCAAGCTTAATAGGAAGTATCAGGGCCACTTGTAGATCAAAAACAGCTAAAATCATTTCAAATGGAAATCCAAGATGGCCGCCACGGCAGCCATGTTGAAAATATTTTTTGATTTTCTATTCCTTAACCGAAGCCAATTGACTCTAAACTCTCTTTAAAGTATCGATGTGACTTGTAGATAAAAAAAATAAAAATAAATAAAAAATAAAAAAAAATAAAAATATAAACAAGAATGCGCAGTCGATGGCGCGCCATCGCAAATCCCCACGCTCGTTGTTAATGTTGCTGATACACGCTCGTTGCTAATGTTGCTAATAGCATGGCGGACGGATGGACTTGCTCTCCCAAACCCTCACCATGAGGGGAGGTCATGTAGATATGTTTGGTTAAATCACGCCCAGTGGTTTAGGAGGAGATAGCGTAGCGGACAGATGGACGGACGACGGACGCACAGAAAAATGTTGCTCTCGCATACCCTTACCATTAGGGGATGTGATGAAGCACGTTTGGTTTAATTCCGCCCAGTGGTTTAGCAGGAGTATAGCGTAACGTACAGATGGATCGACGACGGACGCACGGAAAAAAATGTTGCTCTCGCACACCCTTACCGTGAGAGGAAATGATGTAGCAAGTTTGGTTGAAATCCGCCCAGTGGTTTAGGAGGAGATAGCGTGACAGACAGATGGACGGGCGACGGACGGACG
Organism: Anodontia alba; assembly: GCA_964016985.1. Taxonomy (NCBI): domain Eukaryota; kingdom Metazoa; phylum Mollusca; class Bivalvia; order Lucinida; family Lucinidae; genus Anodontia; species Anodontia alba. The sequence goes on along the minus strand of OZ024827.1, from coordinate 70,768,264 downwards.
GACACACGGAAAAATAATGTTGCTCTCGCACACCCTAACCATGAGGGGAAGTGATGTAGCAAGTTTGGTTGAATGCCGCCAAGTGGTTTAGGAGGAGATAGTGTGACAGACAAATGGACGGACGATGGACGCACGGACGGACGCACAGAAAAATAATTCTGCTCTTGCACACCCTTACCATGAGGGGAAGTGATGTAGCAAGTTTGTCAGAATTTCGCTCAGTGGTTTAGGAGGAGACGGGCGGATAGAGGCGTTAACAATATCCCCATTGCTTTAAAAAAAAAAAAAAAAAAAGAAAAAAAAAAATAAACGTGGAGATAATAACTAAAAAATGTTCCGATTGGAAATCCCAACTGGCCCCCATCTGGAAAATCTATATTGAATTTCTGCTCTTGAAACGAATAGCCAGTCGACTTGAAACTTTTCTGGTAATCAGGTGAGTGATACAGGGCCATCGTGGCCCTTTTGTATTTTCTACACTTATTTATGTTATTGTGCGCTCAACTGATCCCAATTTTCAGAGCTTCTGTACTTCTAAAATTTCCACTTCTAGTTTCTATTGTGATCACTTGCTGTCCGACGTCCGTCCGGACACACATGTGAACGACTTCTCCTCAATTTCATGTAGAGCCTTTTGTTAAAAGGGGAGGGGGTTGAAAATTTATACAAATGGTTACGGTCCGTTAAAAAAAGATGGCCGCCACATTCATTGGTATAAACATTTGAAAATCTCCAGAACCAAGAAACCTTCGATGCTGAATCTTGGTATATAGCATCAGGGACTCAAGGTTTACTAAGTTTGTTCAAATGATGATCATACGTTGGCCTTTGACATTTTTATAGCAAGGTCAAAATTGCGTTTCCATTCGTTTGTACGGGGAAAATGTTGGAAAAGCATTTTCTCAAAATGTATCTAAGATTAATGCCTGAATGTTACAATATATGATTAAAGCAGTAAACCTTTTAGTAGATCAAGATTTTGTTCATCCGGGGGTTATTTGTCCTTGACCCTGGACTATTTACCTGTGTAAAATCATTTAATATTTAAATGTCTTCCTATCTGAAACTGCTTGACCAGTTTTCAGCAGATTTCACACGAAGGCGTATTGATAATTTGTTGGGATGTTCAAATGTGGTAAGTGGGTGAGTATGGATGCAGTGGAGAATGGGGCAAGATACTGACCACCCCTCACACACACACACACGCACGCACGCACGCACGCACGCACGCAGAGTTCGGTAAAAGATGTTTGGTTGGGACAGTGCGTGGAAGGGGCCTGGTTACTGAACCTTTGATAGCTTGTTATCTTGCTATCCCACCCATCACCCTCTGTTGAAGATATATAATGACAGAAAGACAAATGCCATGATTTTTATGGGAATTTCTATTTCCAGTGGCAATATGTTCTTTGGCCTCAGTATGCAAATCTTCGGGAGTTTCGGTACCTTGACCTGAGCAATATGCCTCTGCCCTCAACCTTGAACACTGACAAAACCAATCCAAAGACCATTTACTTACAGGAAAGTAAACGGAAAATGGGGATGGGTGGCTAGGGGAGCTACTTCTGTTAACCTGCTGTCATTTGGGATGGGGTAAGATATCGTGGCCTTGGTATATACCCCACCTTTGAACAATGGCATAGCCAACAAAGTATACAGATGAGGTAGAGCGAACATATATTTGTAATTTGAAGCTGCATCAGAATTAAGGATGAGGTTTCGCGCGAGTATAACTGGTTTAAGCCCTCCCCACACACCCTCCACCCCCGTCCCAGTAAGCAGTCTACATAAATCTATAGCGGGCCGTTATTGGCATGTCAGGGTAGCTGACAGGCCGATAACGGCCCGCTGTAGATTTATAAAGAACGCTAGCTGGGGTAGTGTGCCTACTGACCGTTCCAAGGCGGGTTTTGTGTTGCAGTTCTTCTTTGTGCGTGCGTGCGTCTGTGGTTTCATATGTGGCATTTGTTTTGACCTTATTTGTTCTTCATCTCTCCTTCTTAAAGACTTTTGGTGCCTCGGGATGGGTGTGCTTCGGAATTTTGGCATTTCCTGGGTATCTTCACATATACTTTTAATACTGATAAATTCTAGGGTGGGAAGTAGCACAGCTTTTTCGACAGTTATCAACCAGTTAGGACCCTTAATTGAGGTCAAAATACGTAGATCATCAAATTCCTCTCCTTTTCCGCCCTGTATCTTCAGAAAGTTGGAGATTGGGATTTTTATCAGTTCTCGACTGAATTATGGTCCTTACCCCTTAAAGCGCCAGTCACAACTATTGTCGTCTGCTTTGTCTTCTGTCGGTTACTTTAAAAGGTATTTCTGCAAACAGTGTGGCTCCACACTGTTTGCCTGTATGCAAAAATAGGTTTGAAAAAGTTTGCAAGAATATTCAGCAGACGACAAAAACAGACGACATTTTCAGATGTAGATTTTCTTGGCGTTTTAAGGATTATTTGACGTCAAAAGTAATTTTCACTCGGTTGTGCATATCCATGGATACTGATAAATTCTGTTTTTTTTTTTTTTGTTTTTTTTTTTCATTAATTGCAAGCAGATAAATTGTCCTAGTGTGCTTTCGGCATCTTTCAGAAAGTCGTGTTTTGCTTGACGCTTTACACAGAAGTAGAAAATATGCAAAAGTTGTCCTAATTTAATCCAAAACCATTTGTCGTAACTACTTATGCACAAAAAATATTCTCGGCATTAATTAAAAAAAAATCAAATATTTTCACTTTTTTCTATGGTAAAAATGAATGCAAATTATGCAAAAATCTGTAGGGTAGGTAACTTGAAGGCAGATTTTCAACAAGTTCCACTTGTGCAATTGTTCTGAAATTTTCACAATATTGTTGTAAAACATCAATAATTTGATTTCAGCAAAATTTTCAGACAGACAGACAAAACAAATTTTTTTAATTTGATTTCAGCAAAGAAAAAAAAAAGATATTTTTTAGACAACAGTTCCAAAAAGTCACTTTATTCTAGAAATTGCATAGATCAGATAATGTTTTGGCCATACTTTTAATTTTAGGGTACATATTTAAGAACAACACACAGAAACAGAAAAGATAAATGGTTTCTGATAAGATATGGTCAGTCTGAACAAAATACTTTCTGTTAAAATAAACGCACAGCAAAAAACGTTTTTCCGAGTGATGTTGAAAGGACAGTAGATTGACGTCACATCACGAAAACATGCCTATGTAATTTTGACCCCCTTAAACCCCACTTTTATATAATAAAACTGGGGTTTACAAGGGTATACATTATTTTTTTTTATTTCTGCTCAAAAACATAGATTATAGGTACACGTTAGAACCGCCAAGTCGAGGCGGTTCTAACGAGTACCCATAATCTATGTTTTGAGCAGAAATATGAAAAATATCAGATTTTTTTTATCTGAAAACTTTCGTTTTTTGGCGGTAAAATTTTCAGTATATTTGAATAGGCATGTTTTCGTAATGATAAATAATATTTAGAGACCCAGGAGAGACCATAGTCCCGTGACATAGTGACTCTTCAGAACAATGAACACGCATATTAAAACAGAAACAGCTAAAGTATCTAATATGTCTGGGACAAACTAGCTAGTTTTGGCAAACTATGCCTCATCAGTGACTTTCATATAATTTCAAACATTCTGGAATTAGCTCATCGATACCATTGATACCAAAGGACCAGACAGTATTAAGAATGCGCAGTGGCGGCCATCTTGAAAATCTTTTTTTCACTTCTTCTCCTGAACCGAAAGGCTAATTGACTCGAAACTTGGTAGGAACATCAGGGTGACTTGTAGATCCAAAATAGCTAAAATCGTTCCGATCGGAAATCCAAGACGGCTGCTATGGCGGCCATCTTGAAAATCTATTTTTCGCTTCTTCTCCTGAACCAAAAGGCCAACTGACCCTAAACTTTGTAGGAAGCATCAGGGAGACTTGTAGATCAAAAATAGCTCAAATTTTTCGATCGGAAATCCAAGATGGCCAGCGGCCAACTTGAAAATCTGTTTTTCTCTTCTTCTCATGAGCCAAAATTCCAATTCACTCGAAACTTGGTAGGAAGCATCTGGGTGACATGTAGATGAAAAACAGTTAAAATCGTTCCGATCAGAAATCCAAGATGGCGGCTATCTTGAAAATTTTTCTCTTCCCTGAAGCAAAAGGCCAACCGACTTGAAACTTGGTAGGAAGCGTCGGGGTCACTTCAATAAAAAAAAAAAAAAAAAAAATAGCTAAAATCGTTCTGATTGGAAATCGAAGATGGCCGCCATGACTGCCATCTTAAAAATTTATTTTTCGCTTCTTCTCCTGAACCGAAAGGCCAACTGACTCGAAACTTGGTAGGAAGTATTGAGATGACTTGTAGATCCAATATAGCTAAAACCGTTTCTATAGGAAATCCAAGATGGCCGCAGTGGCGACCATCACTGCGGCCATCTTGAAAATCTATTTTTCACTTCTTCTCCTGAACAGAAAGGCTAATGACTCGAAACTTGGTAGGAAGCATCAGGGTGACTTGTTGATAAAAAAAAAGCTAAAATCGTTCCGATCGGAAATCCAAGACGGCTGCCATGGCGGCCATCTTGAAAATCTATTTTTCGCTTCTTCCCCTGAACCAAAAGGCCAATTGACTCGAAACTTTGTAGGAAGCATCAGGGAGACTTGTAGATCAAAAATAGCTATTTTTTTTTCCGATCGTAAATCCAAGATGGCCGCTACGGCGGCCAACTTGAAAATCTGTTTTTCTCTTCTTCTTATGAACCAAAATTCCACTTGACTCGAAACTTGGTAGGAAGCATCGGGGTGACATGTACATAAAAAATATCTAAAATAGTTCCGATCAGAAATCCAAGATGTCCGCCGTGGCGGCCATCTTGAAACTCTATTTTTCTTTTCTTTTCCTGAACCAAAAGAAAACTGACTTGAAACTTGGTAGGAATCATCGGAGTGACTTATAGATCAAAAATCTTTCTGATTAGAAATCCAAGATGGCACCCATGACTGCCCTCTTGGAAATCTATTTTTCGCTTCTTCTCCTAAACGGAAAGGCCAACTGACTAGAAACTTGGTAGGAAGCATCGGGGTGACTTGTAGATCACAAATAGCTAAAATTGTTCCTATGGCGGCCATCTTGAAAAGCTATTTTTCACTTCTTCTCCTGAACCGAAAGTCTAATTGACTTGAAACTTGGCCGCCATGGCTGCTATCTTGAAAATCTACTTTTCATTTCTTTTCCTGAACTGAAAGGCCAGTTGACTCCAACTTGGCTAGGAAGCTTTGGGGTGATTTGTAGATTAAAATAGCTAAAATTTTTCCGATCGGAAATCCAAGATGGCCACCATGGCGGTCATCTTGAAAATCTATTTATTGCTTCTTCTCCTGAACCGAAAGGCAAGTTGACTTGTAGGAAGCATAGGAGTGACTGGTACATCAAAAAAAGCTAAAATTGTTCGATTGTAAATCCAAGATGGCCATGGCGGCCATCTTGAAAATCTATTTTTCGCTTCTTATCCTGAACCGAAAGGCCAATTGACTTGAAACTTGGTAAGAATCATCGAGGTGACTTGCAGATCAAAAATAGCTAAAATCGTTCCGATCGGAAATACAAAGTGGCTGGCATAATTGCCATCTTGAAAAACTATTTTGAGCTTCTTCTCCTGAATAGGCCAGTTGAGTCGAAACTTAATAGGAAGTATCGGGGTGACTTGTAGATTAAAAAATAGCTAAAATCATTCTATCAGATGCCCAAGATGGTCGCCCTAGCAGCCATGTTGTAAATCTATTTTTTATATAATCATCATGAATCTTGGTCAGAATGTTTGCCTTGATCATTTATGGGTCAGGTTCTCTAAGTGCTATGATACTCAGGTGAGCGTTATAGGGCCATTATGGCCCTCTTGTATCAGATTTTCACATATACTGACATTGATAAGTTCTAGAATGTTTTTGTAATATGGCCTTTTTTCGTCAATTTTTAACACAGTTCATGTCCTTGATTTACACCGAGAAATCATTTCAGCTCAATATCTTTAACAAAAAATGATCAATTCCCATCAAAGTGAGCTTAATCACTGATATTGACAAGTTTTAGCCTGTGATTCTGACGTGGAGTTATGTTCCTTCCTTGACGTAAAACATGAGCATCTTGATAAAGAATCAACAAGGGATTTAATTCAATTATATCAAAACGGTAATTCTAGAAAATAACTTGGCAGTTTAAAAATCAGTCGTATAAAGACTCTAAAAGTCGAAATTTTGTTTAAAGAAAAAAAAAAAAAAAAAAAAAAGCAACATCAGAAGGGATATCGAAAGCACGGTAATTCTCACCAGTGGTGCCTAAGACATATCTAAAAACGGATGCCATAACAATACCATCAGAAATACTAACAGAAAAAAAAAAAAAAAAACAACAAAAAAAAACACGAATTGGCAGATTATAACATTTTTCGAAAGTTTGAAACAGTTACTGTCCAGCACAAACACTGTATGGGAGCATCCCAGTAAGCATTCTACATAAATCGATACTTGGCCGTTATCGGCCCGTCAGGGTAGCTGACGGGCCGATAATGGCCCGCTATATATTTATATAGAATGTTAGCTGGGATAGTACTTGTTTACTGTTATGTCTAGAACTTTTAAACATGGCAAATTTTCTTTTATTGAAAAATTTGAAATACAACATTTAGGTGAAGATATCGTGACCACCGTATCTGCATACCACAGGGCAAAACACCAAGGTGGGATCAATGTTCCCAGTGTATCTGCACCTCCGGGGGTGGGGGGGGGGGGGGGGGGGCAAGCTAACCAGAGGTATTTTCACCCGCACCCAAGGGGTAAGCTCTGCTTGTGGGAAAGGGGCAAGATAAACTGGTACATCTGTATCCGATATCCATGCACAAAATGGAAAATAAATCCATTATTCCATTACGAAAACATGCCTATTCAAATATACTGAAAATTTCACTACCAAAAAATGAAAAAAAATTCAAATAAAAAAATCTGATACTTTTTCTTATTTCTGCTCTAAACATAGATTGTGGGTACTCGTTAGAACCGCCTCGGCGAGGCGGTTCTAACGAGTACCCACAATCTATGTTTTTGAGCAGGAATAAGAAAAATAATGTATACCCCCTTAAACCCCAGTTTTAATATATAATATTGGCGTTTAAGGGGGTCAACATTATATAGGCTTGTTTTCCTGATGCAAAAATGTTTCATTATCCTCCCATAAATAAGTCCTCACCCTATAAATGCTTATCAAAAATTACTAAGTTGAGGTTGGAAAATTAACCATTTATTCATTTTACCATATATCATTTCCCACATACCAAAAGTATTGTATTCTTTATCTGTACAATTTAAAATTTTAACTGAAAGATGAATTGTTGAGAAAGAAATATCCATGTAACCCAAATACAATGTATGACTGTTTTAAAATAAAACAATTTCCTACTTGTTCTGTATGTATCATTGTGAAAAGTTTCCTGGACTTGTTAGTCATTTTTAACTATTCATAGCCAATGATAAATTGTAAATTATCTGACTCAAGAAAAAAAAAGTATCATACATGTATTTGTATTCTTCCTTATTACCATATGACTTCTGCTGAAAGTTTAATAGATTCAAAACCACGGGTGACTATAAAAGGTACATTGTAATTGATTTTCAGCACTTTCGTCTTATATTGTTATTATTGAAAGTGTATTTTTTTTTTTTTTTTTTTTTTTTTTTTTTTTGTATTCTTAAATTAACAATAAACGTGTGATTTCATTGTAGTTGTTTGTTGTATCCGCGTACCGAATGTTTTACAGAATAGATACAGAATTATCCTTTAGGCCAATGTATTCGTATCCAGGCATGTGATTGAATGGTTGATGCCTTAGCTATGGTAAAAATCCTAACATTTCAAACATTCCATGCCATAAATATTTTACCTGAATTTTGCTTTTAAGCAGTTCTTTCTCGGAATATTTAGGGGAATGGCAAACAATGTCAGCCCTGATCAGACTGCTCCCGCCAATAGCTGTTTGATCTGGATCTGCAATGTTTGCATATGCCATTTTATCAGACCTTTAGGTGTACGAAATTCTAGGATATTAACCATACTTTTAATAAAATCTTACTTTTTATTATCTGAAAATACTATTTCCAAATGGAATCCAACTGCCCAAATTTTCTTATAAACCTGTATTAAGTAAGCCAAAACATGGATGCTGAAGATGGGTGCTTACTTAAGTCAGGTTCATAGTTAATTTCCATTTATGGCGCTCGAAAACTGACCTTTAAATACAAGGGTGAATTACTGGATTCTAAAGAATAAATCGCTGAACAGAGAACGCACTGCTCAAACTGGGCAAATTGCACGGACTGATGTGAACGCACATTTGTTGGACGCACATATCCCGAGGTACATTCTCACAATACAGACCATTTAATTATTTCATTCAAATATGGTACAACTGTACAGTCCATGCATAATCCTTACCCAGTGGGCACACAACGTTAAAATATAGAGGATATTTACTCTTTTGCTGTGAATACCATAAATATTGTCATCGAGTGTAATGAAAACAGTATTTTCTCGAGTGCGAAGCACGAGTGAAATTTGAATGTTTTCATTACACGAGATGAAAATTTTTATGATAGTCACTGAAAAAGAGTAAATTTTCTTTTTATTTTATTATTTAGACGGCAATGCGCGTTTCTGACGTCATAACTAACATCACCAAACTAAACATAAACGTCATGGCATCGACGTTCAGTGCTTTTCATGTAAAACGCTGGAGAAACAAAAACAAAAAGTTTCGGCAAATTAAAATAATCTTGATACCAAAATATTCCTTACGTTCTAACTAAGAAAATGCATACCAACACTTGATAGTTTAGTTTAGAAACAAAGACGTTAGAGGCGTTCAAAAATTTGAAGTGGCGGTAACATCCACTTTTGAAAAAAGAAAGAAAACCGAAGTCATCCAAAGCGAGGAGTGAAAATATAAATCGTAACAGTCACTAGTGAAATGATACGATATCATTTCACTAGTGATTGATACCACTTTTATTTTCACTAGATATACACTGATTTCACCGCTAACAATAAAATAAGACGTCGTATCAACGTCGATGCGACGTGATCACGTCGCATCGACGTTGATACGACGTCATTTTGACGTTGTGTGCCTGCTGGGTTAATCACAACAACAGGAGACAACAGCTTGATTTTGTTTTATTTTTTAAAGCAAAATAAGGCTTGAAATTTCATGTGAATCATGCAGATGATTCACATGAACTGTCAAGTCTTATTTTCTCTGAAAAATAACAAAAGCAACTTTAGCTGTTGTTTGCTATAATTTTTCTTAAGCTTTAAGGGTTAAATATTAAGCGTTAACCAAGCAGCGAATTTTGTGACCAGACTGCACTGACGTACAGGCAGTTCTTCATCTCCACTGACTGTTTATCTTTCCGTCTGCTCTGGCTAAAATTGTCTACCCGTATACAATATTCTACCGTACAATCAATTGTCTTAGAAACATACACATACATACAAGATATAAGAATCATCACAAAACAGCTTGCATAGATATATTTGAGTTGTCGTTTTACGGCCCAGTCAACACTGTTAAGGCCGTGTTGAGCCATTTAACTAGATGCATCTTCTAGCTAGAGCTATGCAGACTGCAGTTTGATCAGTGCCTGCGTTGTTTGCAGTTCAGCTGGCACTATTTTTGACATACTGTAAGGCAGTCTTGTTAAAACGTGTTTAATTTCCAACATAAGTATGGCAAGGAGTTTGTTTGTGTTGAGGTTTTACGGCCCATCAACCCACTTGGGTCGTGTCGAGTGCGGTCAGTTTACCTAACCTCACTTTAATTAGGCAGGCTTAGTGTTCTAAGCGGTTAACCAGCATTGTGTCACAGAAACTGACAACTGCCCTTCTTGAATCAGCTGAAGGAGAGAATTTCCAAGTAAGAATGTTGCCAACCCGGTGGGGGTCGAATCCTGATCACCAGTCGGACATACATCCAAAATAGCCACTGAGAATGGAATTTCTATAAAACATAGTAATAAAAAAAACTAGAGCTGGTGTTTGTAAAACACTATGCCCCCAACACTGCCTGACTCTAATACTGCTTGACTCCAACACTGCTTGCCCATGACGGTAATAACAGTACAAATATATAGAGGATATTTATTCTTTTGCTGTGAATACCATAAATATTGTTATCGAGTGAAATGAAAACATCAGTATTTTCACGAGTGCGAAGCATGAGTGAAAATTTGAATGTTTTCATTACACGAGATGAAAATTTTTATGGTATTCACTGAAAAAGAGTAAATTTTCTTTTTATTTTATTGTTCACACGTCAATGCGCGTTTCTGACGTCATAAATAACGTCACCAAACAAAACATGAACGTCATGGCGTCGACGCTCAGTGCTTTACATGTGAACCACTGGAGAGATAAAAAACAAAAAGTTTCGGCGAATCAAAATAATTTTGATACCAAAATGTTCCTTACATTCTAACTAAGAAAATGCATACCAACACTTGATAGTTTAGTTCAGAAACAAAGAAGTTAGATGTGTTCAAAAATCTGAAGTGGAGGTAACATCCACTTCTGAAACAGTGTCGTCCAAAGCGAAGAGTGAAAATATAAATCGTATCATTCATTATAGTGAAATGATACGATATCAATTCACTAGTGATTGATACCGCTTTTATTTTCATCAGATATACACTGATTTCACCGCTGACAATAAAATAAATGAGATTTCAGTGTTATTTTATTAAAAGGGACATAACTCTAAAATGGGTGATAATTCGGATAAGAAAAAACAATACGGGACACCCATATTTTCATGAGGAATCCAGATAAGAAATTTCAAAACATTAGCATACATTGTTCTAAACTTATGCTATGCACATGAAAGCAACAAATGGCCAAAAATTGCAACGGGCCATAACTCAAACAAAATTTCATTAAATTCGTTGAAAATTTTAGTCAGGTGATTTCCTTCTCAGTCCCAATCAGTATACCAAATATCAAGACTCTAGCTTAAATACTTTTTGAGATATCTTGCTAACGAGATTTCAATGTTACTTTATTAAAAGGGTAAAAACTCTAAAATGGGAGATACTTTGGATAAGGAAAAAAAAAAAAAAAAAAAAAAAAAAAAAAAAAGGTCAGGTATTTTTTCATGAGGAATCCATACATGAATTTTCAAAACATTAACATACATGGTTCTAAACTTAAGCTAAGCACATGAAAGCAACAAGATCAAATAGCCAAACAATTGCAAAGGACCGTGACTCCAACAAAATTTAATTAAACTGGCTGAAAATTTAATCAGGTGTTCTCCTCCTCAGTCCCAATCAGTATACCAAATATCAAGGCTCTAGTTCAAATACTTGTTGAGACATCTCGCTAACGAGATTCCAATGTTATTTTATTACAAAGGGAAATAACTCTAAAATGGGAGATAATTCGGATACGAAAAAAAAAAAAAAAAAAAAAAAAGAAAAAAAAAATACGGGTCATCTATTTTTTCATGAGGAATCCATTTATGAAATTTCAAAACATTAGTATACATGGTTCTAAACGTATGCAATGCACATGAAAGCAACAAATGGCCAAAAAAAAAAAAAAAAAAAAAAAAAAAAAAAAATGCAAAGAGCCATAATTCCAACAAAATTTCATTAAATGTAATAAAAATTTAATCAGGTGATCTCCTCCTCAGCCCAAATCAGAATACCAAATATCAAGACTCTAGCTCAAATACTTTCTGAGATATCTTGCCAACGAGATTTCAATGTTATTTTATTTAAAGGGCAATAACTCTAAAATGGGAGATAATTCGGATAAAAAAAATACGGGTCACCTATTTTTTCATGAGGAATCCATATATGAAATTTCAAAACATTAGCATACATGGTTCTAAAGTTATGCTATGTACCAGAAAGCGTGACAAACGAACGAACGTAACGAACGAACGAACGAACAACAAGCCAGATGCAATATGCCCCCAACTTTTTTCAAAGTTGGGGGCATAACTAACCAGACACCCTGCTATTCGAATAGACTGGTCCAAAGCATTGTGGTAGCAGAGTCCCCTCAAAGTAAATGGTTTTTGGATTGAGTTGAGGTTTTACAGCCCAGTCAACCCATTTGGGTCATGTCAAGCCTGTCAGTTTACCTAACCACTTTTCCTGGGCAGGTTTAGTCCTCTAAGTAGTTAACCAGTATTAGAGCACATTTTTTGCAGAAACTGACAGCTGCCTTTCTTGAATCAGCAGAAGGGAGAGAATGACGGTAGAAAATATTTCGTGATCAATCCCTACGAAAGAATGTTGGGGGGGGGGGGGGGGGGAATGGAACTGGGCAAATTTTGGGCCAATATGTATCATCATAGCAAAGATGCATCAAGTCGGTGATAAGGTTAGGATTTTTGATTGATTGTGTTGGGGTTTAATGACACGTCAACCCTTGTGGGTCATTTTGTGTCATCTCCCAGAGAAAGGGAGAAAAGAGATAGATAGAAGAGATAGTAGATGAAAGAGAGGGACAGGGGAGAAAGAAGAACAAGAATGAAAGTGAAGAAGCAGAAGAAATAAAAACATTCCCCCCTCGACCCTTACCTGCTGCAAGTATAGCAGGCCTTGCCCAACTGTAAGCCAATACCAGTTGGACGCCCCGGTAACGTAAGGTACACGACACCTTCGCACCACCCGACCACCCCGGATAAGGTGAGGAAATAATGAGGTTTTAAAAATTTAACGAAAACTTTAACATTTAAATTCTAAGTTTGTGACCTCGACTCAAGGTCACGGTCATGAGTGCTGATAGTGCTGATAAAAACTTCTGACCAGTATCTATCATGATACCAAATAGGAACTAAATCCATCATTTGGTTAGAAGTACAGTAGAACCTCGATAATTAAACTCCACTAATTCAAAATTCTCAATAATTCAAAATCATTTTGAAGTCCGGACTTAAATATATGTATGCATTTCAACCCTCAATTATTCAAAGTCTCAATAATTCAAACAAAACTGTTTGGTCCCTTGGACTTTGAATTATCGAGGTTCCACTGTACATGTAATATCATATGTAATAAGATCCTAAAAACATTGACGTAAACTTTTAACATGAAAATTCTAAGTCTGTGACCAATGTGTATCATCATACCAAAGATGAATCAAATCAGTGGCAAGGTTAGGAAATAATGAGGTCTTAAAAATTTTAATGAAAACTTTAACATTTGTGGACGCCGACGCCAACGCCACCGCCGCTGCCAACGCCGACGCCGAGGGTAGCACAATAGCTCTCCATAAACGTTGTTCAGGCGAGCTAAAACTGCTTTACCTAGTGAGGATCAAAAGAATTTATTGACTGTTCCATACAGCGTAATTTTTATAATGCAGTGTTCTGGAAAAAAAATTATGAAACTCTGGAATTCCAGGAATGTTTGCAGTTTTGTTGTGTAAGCAAAAGCTTGAAACTGAAATCTCTAAATAGACAATTACTTCTACATTCATTGCCCAATTCGAGCCACAGCTTGAGAAAAATGCTCTTCCGACTTTCAGTCGAATCGATCTTTTAGTGCGCATGCCTGGCATCTTTGAAAGGCCACGTGTCTAGTTCTACGGCTGAATTTTCCCCTTGACCTACAACTTACGTGAGCAAACATCATAGGTTCTGGCGAGACTGAACGCGTGCGTAAGCTGGTCTGAGTCTTTGCTGTTCGCATATGTTATAATGGCTTTTCACCATGATGTGGCTCGTTTGTAACTTGTAGAACCCAGAAATAACAGACTAGGAGAACTTTTAAACCTTGTCCTGCTGAACCCGGATACACCCCGCCTTTGCAAACAGTGTAGATCCAGATCAGTTGGCTTCTGAAGAAGCCAACTGATCTGGATCTGCACTGTTTGCCATTCAGTGTGTGAATTTATATCAATAATTTGGATCAAGTAATCTGATTGGCTGAAAATTAGACGTGGGTGTGGCATCTTAATTTATTCAGCAGGACAAGGGTTAAACAGTTCAACAGTTATTAGTAAATCTTCTGTCCATCAGTCGACACAGTATGATCCATTGGCAAACATACCAAAAATGACCTACAAGTAATGCTCTTGCAAAAACAATTTGAACCAGGGCTAAGCATTTCCTACAAGACTGCATGTGTGTCCAGCAAAGATTCGGAACAGCCAGCACATCCGTGAAGTCTGATCAGAGTCTTTGCAGGGTAGCCAAGGATCCAAACATCTTCAGACAGACAGTGAAGACTATCAGCCTATGCAGATGCGCAGGCTGATCCCCAGTAAGCATTCTTTATAAATCTATAGCGGGTCGTTATCGGCCAGATCACGGCCCGCTATAGAATTATAAAGAATGCTATCTGGGTCTGAGTCTTGGGCGCGCATACAATCTTGCAGGAAATGCTGTGTCTCGGCTCATTTCAGTTTCCAGAATTGTTTCTGATGTTTTTGCTAGTGACGCGCCATAAGAAGACTTCCCAAATTCCCAAATCGGCTTCTACCGATATTTCCTTCGTTCTGGCCTATGGGCATGGTGGGCGAAGGTTGCTTACCAAGTAATGCTTACTATCCGCGAACGCCTGATTACACCCTTTATTCTGGGGTCCATGTCTGTTGTTCTGAAAATTCTGATTCGTCATTCGTTTATGGATTTATGAATTTGGATTACGGCTTAGGTACCATGACCGCAACTACTTTAAATATAACTATTTGTGACACATTTTACTGAGCTGGAGTTCCTACAGTTTCCATGCATTACAAATTTGTATCAAGCAGAGCTCTAGAAAAAGTGATAATTCAGACTATTTTTGTCACTTTGCACCAGCCCATATGTTGGTATACATTACAATTACCTCACTGAGGCCATTTTACTGAGTACACATGAAATATTTTGTTCCAGAAGTAACCAAAAAAAAAAAAAAAAAAAAAAAAAAAAAAAATCTACTGTTTACCCCTTCATTAGGAATTATGTCTTCTGTTGAGCATAAATGACCAGTGTTATGCCTCCCTTCTGACTGTGGGCTACTCTTCAAGGAAAAATTTGCTCCGACCTAGCTGGGTCAGCAAATTCTTTTCCTTAAGAATAGTCGACATTTTAGAAAGTTTTAAATACTAGAGAGGCAACTTCCTGTCTTCAAAATTTGTCTCCTTTTGCAAAATGGCAGCATTGCCTCACTGACATAATTCTACTGATTATTAACAAGATGTTTTCAAGAAGAAAAATCAGGCTTTCTCTTATCTGGAGCTACATCAAAACTACACAAGAAGTTTATCGCTAAGAACTCTGGTGACAACATATTAAAATATTTTATTTTTCCCAGAAAACAGGTTATCAATCTGAAGAGTGAGGATAAAAATGTCCAGTGGAGATAATTTGCATGAGAAGTCAATTAGCCAAGAGAGTGATAGAGGTTACGGTGAATACATATATCATCAAGGGAGATCACTCTGACCCGAAAGTGTTTGTCTTCTCCTCATCTTCTCATCTACTTTTAAAGCAAAGAATTTACTCCAACTGGAAGTAAATACTTTTCTTTAAGTGTACATTATCCTTTTAACACTTGTCCTGCTGAACCTGGATTTGCCCTGCCTTTTCAAGTTGTGTAGATCCAGATCAGTTGGCTTCTTCAGAAGCCAACTGATCTGGATTTGCAATGTTTTTCATTAAGTATTTGAATTTGTATGAACAACTTGGATCAGGTAATATGAAAATTAGAAGTGGGCGTGGCATCCTAATTTATTCAGCATGACAAGGGTTAAGAAGAGATCCATCTGTTAGAGTGCTCTCCCTTCCTAAAACAGACAGAAATGCTTTCCTTTTGAGGTTTATCCATAATACTTAAGGGGACTGTATACACCTGATAGATTTTTGGCCAGTTGTACAAGGGAAATAACTTTTGTGTCTTTCTGTTTGTGTTTCTACAATTAACCCCCGCCCCTCTGAATGGGATCAACTCTAAAAAAAAGTTAAGAATTTGTTCCCATGTGGAGCATTTTTTCCCTTTAGAGTAGACCTCTATTCAGAAGGTGAAAAACAATTTTGAAAGAATCTTCTCGCCTGAAGGTATATCAATTCCACTTAAGCAAAGTGTTATGACTATTACAAAGCAAGTTAAGAATGAGATTAGTCACCTGTCAGACCAGGTTCAGAAACAATGCTGCTACTAATCATAGCTCTTGCTAAAGAATTTCAGTTTACAAAATATATACTTATACCATTATTCTTCGTGAAAACAAGAAGGCAGTCTGAAGGACAGCTATATAACCCGCCGCCTTCAACTGTGACCTTGACTTTGAGTCGGCATAGTTGAAACATAAGTTTTGCATACAGTTTCACTGAGGTGAACATATGACTAAAATTTAATGAAAATCCTTCCAGGGGTAAAGGAGATATGGAGCGGTCAGGAAATCAAAGATTCAAACTCGTAACCTTCACCTGTGACCTTGACCATGAGCCGGCGTTCAGTCATAGGTTCTGCACATCGTCTCACTGAGCTGAACATTTGACCAAATTTTTATGAAAATCCTTTCAGCGGTGAAGGAGATATACAGTGGACACAAAATTAAAAGCTAAAACTCGTGACCTTCAATTGTGACCGTGACCTTGAGTCGGCACGGTTGAGTTATGCACATTATCTCGTTGAGGCGACCCTTTGAGCAAAGTTAAAAGAAAATCTTTCCAGGGGTAAAAGAGATATAGAGCGGACATGAAATTCAAGGCTCAATCCCACGACCTTCAGTTGTGACCTTAACCTTGAGTCTGCATGGCTGGTAATAGGTTCTGCACACCGTCTCACTGAGGCGAAGATTTTTTACCAACGTTTAATGAAAATCCTTCCAGGGGCAAAGGAGATATGGAGCAGACACGAAGTTCAAGACTCAAACTAGTTACCTTCAAATGTGACCTTGACCTTGAGTTGGCATGGTTTTGACGGGTTCTGCACATCATCTCACTGAGGCGACGTTCAAACAAAGTTTAATGAAAATTCTTCCAGGGGTAAAGGAGATATGGAGCGGACATGCAATTCAACGCTCACTCCCTTGACCTTAAATTGTAACCTTGACCTTGAGTCTGCATGGTTGAGTAATAGGTTCTGCACACGGTTTCACTGAAGCGAACATCTTTGACCAAAATTAAAGGCTCAAACACGTAACCTTCAATTGTGATCTTGACCTTAAGTCGACATGGTTGAGTAATGGATTCTTGCACATCGTCTCACTAAGGCAAGACATTCCAGCAAAATTTAATGAAAATCCTTCTAGGGCTAAAGAAGATATGGAGTGGACATGAAATTAAAGGTTCAAACTCGTAACCTTCAATAGTTACCTTGACCTTGAGTCGGCATGGTTGAGTTATGGGTTCTGCAAATCGTCTCACTGAGGCGAACATTTGGGCCGACTGGCTGAAAGGCTTGAATAAATTATTTGGACTGGCAGTTGGTGGTCAGTTTTTGGTGTTATTAGCACAGTTTCTCTGACCGGAATGCCCGAATAGCCAGACCCCGAGATTATAAACCATTTTTCATGCTCAACTCCGCTGAGCATGAAGTTTGTCCTGCTAATAAATCTAAATTACTAACAACTGCAAATTCTTTCTTGCTTAACATAGCCGAGTATGAAAATTTCTCTGCTAATAGATATGTAAATGCCAACTATTGTTGGCATTTTCATATTTATTAGCATAAAAATTTCATGCTCAGCTGAGTTGAGCATGATAAAAAGTTTTATAACCTCGGGGCCTGGCTGATCTCATCTTCATTTGACGCATATATCCATAGCTACGTTTTCTCGCCATACGGCATATATGGTGTGTAATAAAATGTTCATCCTGACGTACGTTAGGTTACTACTTATTTGAGATGCAGTCTGACAATGTACCATTGGATACGTGTGCCCAGCGAACTCACGAGCTCAGTCTGCGTGTCCACCGTATGACAAAAGTGATCAATTTAGACAAAGTTTTACATCAGTGCAGTCTGATGAGGATCTACAATGTTTAACCCATATATGCCGAATTGATTCTTCTACCTTAACTCTTTGGACAGGTCCATTTCCTATATAATGGTGTCTGGTAAGTTTTTATTATTATCATGTTTTGTAGAAATGTCTGAACTTAATGCAAACAGTGTAGACCCTGATCAGACGCCGCGTTCAGCGGCGTCTGATCTGGGTCTATACTGTTTGCCAATGTCTCTTTTATGTGACGCTAGGCTTAAATGGGTTAATTTGTCCTTTTAAGGTCCATACATTACGTTTTTGACCAATGTAGGCTCTGATCAGTCTGTGCAGGATATGCACATTGATTTCAAGCCAAACGCTTTTGTGAAATCCAAAACTACTGAAAAAGCGAGAAGTATCACAACAAAGCGCAAGGTATGTATCATTCTCCTTGACGTTATCAGTATGTTCGACAAACCCGACTAAAAACTAAGCTGATCGTGTTTTATGAAATTATTCACTATCAAGTTGCCATATACTCGTATCCTTCAGATCCCATACCCGGTACATCTTTAATGCCCATAGTATTCAGACATTTTAACGACTTAACGCTTTGTATTCTGGGTACAAATTTCAGCTGACAATATTTCTAAATACTTTAGATGATAATTTTCTAAATACATACAACCCTTTTTATACCGACACTCGATACAACGACAAAAATCGTTAAAATGACAATTTGACTATCACGAAACTTTCGCTTAAGAGGCAGCAATTAGTTACAAATTATGCAAGAATGTCGTATTAAGTGATTTAAAGAAACATATGTCTTGGATATGTGTTAGAATCGCCTTACATATCAATCTGCATATTAAGTATTCTGTACAACAGCAAATTCTTTCTAATGGCAATGTCTTTGGGAACAAATGTTGTCGCTGTAGCGAGGGTTCACTGTATCTTTATTTTTTCAGAAAGTAGGCTTTGACATTTCATGCAAATTATCTCCTTGCATAAAATGTCAAAGCCTATTTTCTGTGAAAAATAACAAAAAAGTAATAATTTGTCGTCTTCTTAATTTATCCAGGGAGTGGTAAATGTTAAAATACTTTTTTTTTAAATCTATTTTTCTGCCTGTTGATGTGCCTAAAAACTGCTGGGTGTGTGACAAGCATTGTAGATTCTGATCAGACATCGGTACGATGAAGGTCAAGAAAAGCAACAGCCAAAGAACCGTCCCCTGAGGCAGACCCGAGAGAACATCAAGCAGAACAGGCTGTTTCCTCTGATTCGGGGAGGAGTCCATCCAACTTATCTACTAGAATCTCGCACCGTAGAAATAGAAAGAAAGGCAATGATCAGGAATCAATACAATTACCTAACACTTTCCGTCTAAGACACCAAAGTGAAGAAGGACACACTTAACCCTTAAAGCGCCAAGAAAACCTGCATCTGAAAACGTCGTCTGTTTATGTCGTCTGAAAACGTCATCTGTTTATGTCGTCTGCTGAATATTCTTGCAAACTTTTCAAACCTATTTTTGCATACAGGCAAACAGTGTGGACCCAGATCAGACTGCTCCTAAAGGAGCAGTCTGATCTGGGTCCACACTGTTTGCAGAAGTGACTTTTAAAGTAACCAGCAGAAGACAAAGCAGACGACAATAGTTGTGATTGGCGCTTTAAGGGTTAAGGCAAAAAACACCACAATCAAAACACTACAAGCATAGCCAAAAGGACATTTCTTGCCAAAAAAAAAAAAAAAAAAAAAAAAAAAAAAAAAAAAATGGCCAAACGGTTATCCAAAATGAAAATTTCACCAGGACATACATGCAAAAACATACAATGACAAAGATAGTAAACCACAGCAGAAGTACCACCTTTGAACAGTCAGTAAAATTTTTACGGGGTGGGGTGGCCGGGCTTTAATCGATTTTACGTGGCCACAACCCTTGCCCTTGGTTCTGTCGTGGTTCACACAAGACATTTGTTCTGTCCGCGTGAAAGTCTAGAAGTCGGGTTTATGTAGACGACGTTGGTTCGAAGCTTTCTTTCTCTTTGTGTTTATGGTTCCATGGCCTCGGTGGCGCAGTTGGATGGATGCGCGTCCGACTGGAGACCAGGCGGTCGCGGGTTCGATCCCTGCCGAGGTCGGTAACATTCTTTCGTGGAGATTGATCATGAAATACTTTCTACGGTCATTCTCTCCCTTCCGCTGATTCAAGAAGGGCAGTTGTCAGTTTCTGGCGAAAGAATGTGCACAGTACTGGTTAACCGCTTAGAGGACTAAGCCTGCCCAATAAACGTGTGGTTAGGTAAAGTGACCGCGCTCGACATGACCCCATTGGGTTGACTGGGCCGTCAAACCTCAACACAAACAAAATCCACTGTATAATTGTGCGTCAACAAAAAGAGTCTGTACACGATTGTCTTTGCTTGTCAGAATTTGTGTACCGCAGTAAGGATAAAATATATTTTACTGTAATCTACAAGCAAACATTAACCCTTAAAGCGCCAATCACAACAATTGTCGTCTGCCGCGGCTTTGTCTTCTGTCGGTTACTTTAAAAGTCATTGTTGCAAACAGTGTGGACCCAGATCAGACTGCTCCTTTAGGAGCAGTCTGATCTGGGTCCACGCTGTTTGCCTATTTGCAAAATGTAAGTTTGAAAAGTTTGCAAGAAGATGCAGCAGACGACATAAGCAGACGACATTTTCAGATGCAGATTTTCTTGGCGCTTTAAGGGTTAACTATTCGGATGCCAGGTTTCTTGCTTGCAGGCGAATGCCTTCCCTACAGATCTGATGACCGAAAATTACTTACAAGATTGTTTAGCCTTGGAAGAAAGTTGACAGATGAAATTCCACCTTCATCAGAGTAAGCACAATCAATAAGCTAGGGGCGGAGTCAGAGAAGGTCTCGGGGGCTCAGTCGTACCGCTTTAGACTCAAAATTCCATTTTTCATGAGAAGTTTTGGATAAATCTGATAAATTTGGGATACCATATTTACCCTAAATATTCACATCCCTTACTCTTTAGCTTATACTTCTCTTCAACAAGTCAATTTTACTATTTGTGAATGTGTTTAGAATTGCTGGATGAGTGGCAAATAGCGTAGACCTTGATCAGACGCGTCATTCTGCAGCATCTGATCTGAGTCTTCACGGCTTGCTGAGGACTGTCTTTCCGACATCCCAGATAGCATGATAACGTTGGCCTAACGTTGGCATTGAGTTGTATCGTAGGCTGATGATTATCCGTTGTCTGTCCAACGCTGGCCCAAAGTTAGGTCAACCATGACACCAGTCTAAAGAATGATATTAAAGTCAGTAAAATAATGTCAGTTGGCACAATAATGGGTCAACGTTATGCAAAATACTGGAAATAAAAAATAATATTTGATATGTGGTGTAAGATTGGCCCAACGTTGGTCCAACGTTACCAAAAATATGCAAATCATACACTCCTTTGTATAATGTTGAGCCAACGTTGGGGCAACGTCAGCACTTTGTTTATTGTTGATTCTGCTTAAGTGACAAAATGTTGCCAAAATGTGATTTCATACATCAACCGGAATGCACAATTTTGATTTCCATGTTTTAAATTAAGTTGGTAGTGTGGATCAATAACTAAGACTGTAAATCCAAAGAGTTAAACGTTGGATCAACGTTGGCCCAACATACCGCAAACAATAGGAATACACAGAGGATCTTATGAGTGCTTATGTAATTACTGAATTTATTAAATCCGTTGGAGAAAACGATAAGATGTATATAATTATATATATCCTGGTCCAGCGCCAATGTGACCAACTAAACTTGCTATATTAATTAGTAATCCAATACCTTGGAGTAAGCTTATTCATTACTGTTACGATCTACCAAATAAAAGGTTTTATAGCACGTTAGACTACCCATATAGCTAGCTTTTATACCAGTCGAGTTCTAACTCTTTGACTGAATGCACCAAAAAAGGTCTCAAGATGTGATTTAAAGAAGAATGGTTGAGGGTTTTAAACATGTGAGTATAATTATATTATACGTATATTCGTTTCTAATTTAGGCAAAAATAATGAGCTGCTTGCGGCGAATATGAAAGCCTTTTATGAGACTGTGCAGTTGTGCAGGCTGGTTGTTGGATGCTCATGTGACATTGTAGGTTTTGCTGTGCTCTGGCTCATTTGTGACATTCTTACTGCACAAGCATTGTTTTACTAGAGTAATAGGTCCAAAACACGCTCACGGAATACATCGTAGATCCTGATCAGATTCCTTCTAGAGGAGTCAGGAGAAAAAGAAAAAAGCTATCAGCTTATAAAGAAATATTTTATTGTAAAACCACTGCTTTTTAGTGAAATGCTGTTTTACATTCATAAAAATTTTGTACTGTGCTGTAAGAATGTCAAAATCACAAATGAGCCAGAGCACATAAAAATAGAATTTTGTGCTGTAAGACTGTCAAACACACAAGTGAGCCAGAGCACAGCAAAACCTACAATGTCACATGTGCACCCAGCAAATACTCAGATCAGCATAACTGCACAGTGATAAGAGGCTTTCATACCCGCCTCATACAGTTAATTATTGCTGCCTAAATTAGAAACGAATATTCACATGTTGATTTGCGGTTGTAACTGCAGCGTTTCACTTGCAAAAAATCGGTGGGCAACATACCTACTGTCTACGTTTGCCGAACTTTAAAACTGTGCAGGGCTAACGTTGGCCCAACATTGTAATCAACATTGTAATTAACATTGACATACGTTGGCCCAACGTAATGCCTACACGTTGGCCTAACGATAGCCCAACGAGCAGACTTACATGCATGTTGGGCCAAAGTTGTCACGACCGGAAAGTGTCGAAGACGTTCGGGTTCATTTACGCAAAAGACCGAATACCCAGAAACGATAACGTCTTAGACGTCGACGTAACGTCGCTTTGCGTTCCTAGGAGACGTATTGGAGCGAAGCTCTAAGCGCAACAACGGTTGAAGCTTTACAACAACTCTTATTTTTGCAACCCGAAAGCAAAACCAGAGAAAATAAAAACACAATTGAGATGATTGTCTTAACAAAGACACTAAAAATTCTTTTAGCATTTCTTGTGGGATTTCAGGTCAAAAATGTGATAAACAGGTATTTATGTTATTATTATTATTATTTTCTGGAAAATTTCAATCAAAAAACCTATTAGGCTAAATATGTTTTTTTTTTTTTTTTTTTTTTGCGGAACGAAGTTTTAGCCTATATCTTTCGCTGATTTATTATAAGGAATCGGATTTTCTTTTCTTTTTTTCCTAAAAATGTTGTTAACTGCTTCATTCATCCACAAAAGAGACGGTTTGGATAAACAAAATACCCATTTTTTTCAGAGGAGTGAGTAGTTGAAAGTGTCCTTTGAGAAAGGGGAGCTAGAATTCCCAGGTATGCGTGATAAATTTTCTGGCGTACCGTGGCTAGCTTTAAATTTCGGATATATGAGCTAAGTGTGGAGCCACCCAGGATAGACTACCGCTAAAGGAGCATTGCATTGTTTGTAATTTCAACGGCATATTCTAGACCGCATTACCATTATCAAATAAGCTTGTCAAAATAGTTCCCCAGCTAGCATTCTTCATAAATCTACAGCGGGCCGTTATCGGCCCGTCAGCTACCCTGACGGGCCGATAACGGCCCGCTGTACATAGATTTATAAAGAATGCTTACTGGGTCGGTCTTATAGTAACTTGACTCCTCAATGCATTATATACAGTAAGCGTTCTGTTGCTACACTCTTTGCTGAGGACTGTCTTTCCGAACACATAGAGTAAGTACGGTGTTTTGATCAATTCGTCATCCTGGATCCGCCATGTGCTAGTGACATATACATGTAGGCCTACTCAAAATGGTAAGGAAGAGACAATTACAGAACATAGCCGGAACGAAATGCTATCATCAGGACAAGAATATAAGACACATGAAAATAAAGTGGGCAGCTAGCTATATAGCGGGAGGTCACATGCAGTTAGCGATCAGTCATTCTATAACTAACGTATATATGAAAAACGTGTCCCTGAAGTAAAAAATAACGTTTCTGCTCTATAACATGTTGATAATGGAAAACAATGTTAATACTTCGTTGCTTGTAACCTACTGAAGCAAACAAACAAACAAATAAAAAAAAAAAAAAAAAAAAAAAATCGAAAATTTTTTTAGAAAGAGTTTTTGACTCCATTACATTAAAACATAATGTCCTTCTGCTGTTCATGTTGTTTGTACGCTCCTGAATTTGGTTCAGTTAGAAAATAAAATAAATAAAAAGCAACACACACACACACACACACACACACACACACACACACACACACACACACACAAAAAAAACAAACAAAAAAAACAAAAAAACAACAACAAAAAAAAACAAACAAAACGTCATGTGTCATGTGTTAGTGCATTTGCTAAAGCCAGCACAGCGATATATACGTAATCATCTAAGATCGTAAAAAAACAACAACAAAAAAACATTGAAAACGA
This sequence comes from Anodontia alba, assembly GCA_964016985.1. Lineage (NCBI taxonomy): Eukaryota > Metazoa > Mollusca > Bivalvia > Lucinida > Lucinidae > Anodontia > Anodontia alba. Next base: position 70,743,776 of record OZ024827.1, on the reverse strand, counting down.
CCCTTTTATGTCCCATTATACTTCGTCTCTTCCATCACGAATATATGCGGCCCTCCCGAGCGTGGTGGTGGGGGTGGCGGGGGGGGGGGGGGTTGGGGAGGGGGTACGTTCCCTTGTTCCCCTGAAAAAAATGACATTTTTCCTTGTTCCCCAAAATCAAAATCTTGATTTTCAATGCCTCAATAAAAGACAAACAAAATCTCATATATAATCGTTATTGGATCTTATTGATATCGATTGATGTACGTCATGTGATATTTTTATGACGTCATAAAGTGGCTCATGACATAAAAGGCGCCAATTTTTTATGTGTACCAAAGATGGTGGAGGCTCTGAGGGTGGAGGAATAGAACCTGAAAGGTAAACCAAACTGTGTATTTTAATTATGTGTCCCTACCGAACACTCTTTCTTCAGATCAATTACTAAAAGGCAAATGTTTTATTTCAACTTTTATACACATATGATAAATGTAGATCTATTCCATGATTCAAAATGCACAGCGATATAGATTCTACTAGTATCCTTGAAGGTGGAAAGTTCGGGAACGTAAGGACAATTACACGAGGTGCTCAGTACATCAAAAACATTTGGATGGAAACAATTTACTCACCTTTATAAAAGCATCTAAGCATCATGATACCATGTTTGTGTTCAACATGCACAGCTTATTTTTTGTGTAAATACCATCTAACACACAGCTGTGTAATCTATTTTTAGAACTGTCATGAGGTTAAAAGTTCGTGACTCAGCTGTTTGCGCTAAATACCGGTACTTAAGGCCAAACTTTTTTTTTTTAATCGTTGGGTAGTGTCTTTATATGGGCAACTAAATGGAAATGAAAATCAATACTGATCCTTAATGGAAGACATGACATTTTAATTTAGTAAATATGTGATGCATATGAAAATGATGAAAGACAATGATACGCAGTAACCTTTCAGGCAAGTCTGTTGAACAGATTTGTAGGAGAAAATAAGGCATAGATGCCATAATTAATAAGATCTTCATATCATCAGGCAGCTATATCCTTGTAGTTTAACAAAGAAAAAGAAATCATAATAACAATGAACATATAGGCATATCAATACAGATATCATAATAACAATGAATGTAAATAAAGAAATCATAAAAAGACACAGATCAAAGATTACTCTTCAGAACAATGACAGCAATAGAACAGATCAGCACGGCGGACAACTTTTTCTTTAGTACAATACCCTAAATGTACCCAGTGAGGACATTTACAGCATTGTACCCATTTCGTAAATATCAGTGAAACACTGTACCTAACTTCTAGAGGGGTAAACAATTTACATGCACAACATTTTTCAGACTCAGACATGTCTTCATCACTGAATTCAGACATATCTTGATCTTGGTCTGAACTGACAACAAGATTTATATGAGAGGGCCCTGCTTTAGGAGACATTTCATGATTGGGGGGGAAGTTTCTTGGATTTTGAGAATTTTTCAGCTTTATAAGTGGTCAGTCCTACTTGTTTCTTACACTTTTTATTTGCCTGTTTATTTGGTTGAGCTTTTCCATTTTTACTTTTGTATGTAACCTGACTTTTTGATAAATGCTCTTTTATTTTATGCTCAGTTTCTTTTTCAGTGATTGCTTTCCCTGAAGTGAATTTACTAAGAGTTTTTCTTTCTTTCCTTTTACATAAGTCACCACTTTTAACAGCTCTCAGTTGTTTCAGCTTTAGGTTCATAAATTCACTGGGGGACTGTAAGTCTTGGGTTTTTGTTGATTTATTTGATTTAACAGATGCCTCTTTATGTTGCATTGCATAGACTGTACCCACATTTACATTTACAGTTTTCTCAATTTCAGTTACATCTACATTACTTTCAGTACTTGTTACTGCAATATCTGCCATATTATCTTCAATAGGTTTATTACTTTTAGAATTAATTTCATGGTCTCCAGTTTCATCCAGTGCATGTGCATGATTTTCATTTTGTATTACTTCAACACCTGAATCCCCTGAATTGCATGTGAAGACTTCAGCTGGAAGAACTGATTCCTTTTTGATGACACTTTTGTTTAAAGGATAAACTCCTGTACGTTTAAAGGCTGAAAGAAGATTTTCAGGGCTGAATGCCTTACAATATGCTTTGGAGGCTATACTACACACGTCATATCTGCTGACACATCCACTAATTGTTCTAGTGAATTTATGGCACAAATTGTTATAAATTTTCTGAAGGGGTCCATAACAGGCAACATCCAAGGGTTGTAATATGTGGGATGTATGTGCTGGAAGTATGAATAAAATAATTTCCTTACTTTTTGCCCATTCAATAAGGTCAACTGAAACATGAGATTTGTGCCCATCAAGCAAAATCAACATATACTGTCCAGGCTGTCTCTGAGGAGCAAACTTCAAGAAATGGTCCTGGAGGTATGTACGAAACACCTGAGAATTTGACCAGCCTGTCTCGGAAACAGTACCCGCAGTTCCTGGAATAGCATCTTTAAGAAGATCCGGTAGCATACGATGGCCAGCAAATACAAAATATGGGGGTATCATCTGACCACTGGCGCTACCACATCCTAAGATGGTAGTTGTTTGTGACTTCCCACTTGTTACAGCCTGGACAGGATATGTAGTGCCTCCAACAACGTAAGGTGGGACATGATTTTGACTGATACCCTTTTCATCAATGTTAAAAGTCAGATGGGGCTGCTCTTTCAAATTGTACTTTGTGAGGACTTGATCAAGTTCGTCAAAATATTTGTCTATAACAGAGGCAGAAGTACATTTTGCCCTTTGCAGTTCAAGGGCTCTAGGTCTGATTACATGAAGTTCTGGCCATCTCTGAATAAATCCTCTAAACCAATTAATTGTAAGTGGATTATCTGAAACTCTCTTGCCCAACTGTACACTATAATCTGATGCAATGTCAACAACCTCCTGTCTTGTATATCCATAACCATACTTAGCTACTGCCTGAAGATGACCTACTAATTTCACCTCCTCATCTAAACTGAAAATGGGGGATCTACCACTTTTCAAAGTGTCAATGCTGATATGGCCAGTTACCCTGTCCCTTAATGTTTGATCAGGTACACCATACAGTTTAGCAGCTTTGGAAACTGAAATCTTCTGATCTTTCACTGCCTTGTATGCATCTGTCAGAGAGTCTTGTGAATAGGTTTTATATCTGGATGCCTGTATGTGTCGAAGTGGATTGAGCTGAAAAAATAAATAAATAAATAAATAAAAAAATAATAATATTAAAAAATCTCAGGAAACCTACATGTGCATTCTAGCACACACCACAGACACATGCATGAATACTCATTACCATAAACAACATTATCCGCAAAATTTAGAAAAGCAATATAAGACCATCATAATTACCAAGTAAACACCAATTATTAGCATCATAATCTTCATTTAAATACATACAATCAAATGGAAATAACTACATGGACCCATGAATATACCAGCAGTTTGCTGGGATCCTCTGGAGCATAGCTGCACAATAATACAGATAACACCACATATCACATTCCCAGCTATAAACACAGTTATTGTGTGATAACAAATGAAATTGGTGTAAGAACCCCTATTATTAAAAACCGATAAATAAAATATGGTTGGCCTTTTTTGTCTCCACTGCTGTGTGCTGAACGTCATTTCCGGTACTGGATTTTTGTGTAGAGAAGATGGCGTCTGCTAGAAAAGTGTTTTGATGTTGCAAATCGGACTTTTTAAGGATAGCAGAAAAAGAAATAGTGCAAAGGGGTAATAAACAGAACTAAATAATTGTTTTTGCTTGAACTATACCTGTTTAAATCGCATCTTTCTTGGAAATCTGTAACGATGATCTTGAAAGACTGTAGAAAAATTCCGGAATTGAAACTCGCGAGAACGAAACATTTCACGCGCGTTATTTTGACATGACATGCATTCCCGAACTTTCCACCCTCCCGAAATTACAACCTTCGACGATATATGCATCTAGCACACAGATATCACAGATACTTGGGGTCAGTAGGGCAGTGCAGGCCCCAAAAAATATCTTGTATATATTTTTTCTCGAGTTATTTTTGTATTTTGTTCATATATTACCATTTGCGAGAAATGTGATGTTTTTTTAAAACCTTTTCAGAAGTCACAGAATATGATTATATTTTATCAGCAGTGTTTCTGTTGTACTAAAATACAAAAATAACTCGAGTGTTTCTGTTGTACTACAATACAAAAATAACTCATCAAGGCCTAAAATATAAAAAAAAAAATGTGTGTTTCTGATTACCCAGCCGTGCCTAATATTTCACCATTGACCCTGAAGAATGTTTTAAGTTTTGTGTATGGGGGTGGGGGGGGGGGGGGTGGGGGGGGGGGAAGTGTGGGGAGGGGGTGGGGTGGAGGGAATTTCCCTGTTTAACCATATTGTTTTCCTATTGACGTCATATAAAAACTTCTAACAAAATAAAAATATTCTCCAACTTACCTTCGCTATTTTGAAATTCCATGTAACCTGAAACACACATATTTTTTTATTTGGCCCAATGCAATGGCAAGCTGTTTCACTATTTATTATATCAGATATCTTATATAGGATATAACATATCTAATATAGGATATAAGATATCTAATATACTAATTCAGATATCTTACATCCTATATTAGATATCTTATATCTATATAAGATATCTAATATAATATATGAGATATCTTATTTAATTCCACATATTAGATATCTAATTTACCATATAAAATCTTATTTGTGAAATAAGATATCTTATATATTGATATAGATATCTGATATACTAAATAAGATATCTGATATATACTAAATGAGATATCTTATTTGATTTAATAAATTAGATATCTTCTTTAGTAAATAAGATATATCCTATATAAGATATCTTATATAGCATATCAGATATCCTATATAGCATATAAGATATCTTATATGTCAATTAAGATATCCTATATAGCATATCAGATATCTAATACATATAAGATATTTATATGAGATAGCTGATACAGTAGATAAATCAATATATAAGATGTCTGATATATTTAATCAGCTATCTGATTTATAGAATAAATAGTAAAATGGCTTGCTGGCAAGCTGTTTTGCTATCAATTATGCATTATATCAGATATCTTATTTAGGATATAAGATATCTAATATAGAATATATGATATCTGAATTAGTATATTAGATATCTTATATCCTATATAAGATATCTTTTATCCTATATAATATACCTGATATATCATATTAGATATCTTAATTAATTCCACATATATCTTATTTATCATATAAGATATCTTATTTGTTAAATAAGATATCTTGTGTCTTAATATAGATATCTGATATACTAAATAAGATATCTGATATACTAAATAAGATATCTTATTTAATTAAATAAAGGAGATATCTTTTTAGTAAATAAGATATCTTATATCCTATATCAGATCTCATATAGCATATCAGATATCTTATATATCAATTAAGATATTTTATATAGCATATAATAAATCTTATATAGCATAGATATCTTATTTATATTAGATATCTATGATATATACGATATCTTATATACTAAATAAGATATCTCATATATTAAATAAGATCTCTGTTTTCTAGAATAAATAGTAAAATGGTTTACCATACAATGCAGATGCTATCAGATGTTTCACTGAGATGGAAGTTTGAACATTTTGAATAGACCAATCTCTTCCTAACCACTGATTCTCTGGCTGTGAAAGTTATTACTTTTCTACACAGCCGTTAAAGCCGCCAAATCAGATAGCCAAATATGTGTGTTTGAAAAACACTATGCCCCCAATCATATGCTTGACCCTTAAGGTGTGACATCCCCTACTTAAGCAAATCTTATCATATTGAGTTGACATTCCAACTCCTTATCCTTAAATGTTCATTTCTTTTCATAACATAACACCTAAGGTTCAGCTGACGTCAGAAGCTGCAGACCGAGTCAGAAATATTCCCAAATAGCAATACAGTGCTGATTTGTATGCTACTATCTGGGTACTTTGTGGGCATTGTGGGTCAGAACCAATTGCACCAGATGGGGAGATACCAACTCAGCCAAACTAATAACGGTTCATTCCAGGGATAAAGTGCACTTCCTAGTATGGATTTGCACACCACCTTAAATTATTACATTTCTAAGTTGATCTAATGAACATCCATACCCTAAATGTAAACTTCCTTCGTATCATAATAAGATATATAAAGCCCCCATACCCATACAGTTGTTCACAAGGTTGTTTATAACACTTAGGCCTAAGTCCAAAAGGGGCATAAATTCAGTCAGGCTATAGTGGTTCTCTAGACATTTTGATCACAAGGTTGGTAATAATAAACTTTATGTTCTATTCTATTCCATTGTAACTCCACTCCATCTAAAATTTATAGACCAGACTTAAAATTTAATTGAGTTATTTACTCATCATCCCCAGACCGCATACTAAATTTCAAGACCCTAACTTTAACACTTTTTGAGAAATCTTGCTGACAAGGTCAAAATTCCCAGAACTTCAAAGGGCCATAATTTTCAATTTTAAATAGAATCACTTCAAAATTTAATCAGATAATCTACATAGCATCTCTAATCAGCATATTGAAATTCAAGATCCTAGCTGAAATACTTTTTGAATTATCTTGCTACGGTCAAAATGTCCAGAACTGCAAAGGGCCATAACTACATCAAGTTTTCACTTAATTTCCTCAAACTCTAATAAAAAAATCTATACATCATCTCCAGTGAGCATATAAGTTTCAAGACACTAGCTCAAAAACTCTTAGAGATATCCGGCTGACAAGATCAAAATGTCCAAAACTACAAAGGGCAATAATTCTGTCAAATTTTCATGGAATTCCCTAAAAATCTGATTTTATACATACTCAATCAGCATATAAAATTTCAAGACCCTAGCTTAAATACTTACTAAGATATCTTGCCGACAACGTCAAAATGCCCAGAACCGCAAAAGGCCATAATTAAGGTTGGCTAATCAGAGTTGAAAAGATAATCGATTATCAGTCCTGGCATTGTGATCGATAATCGATTAGTAATGATTGAAGATTTGGTCATAATTTTGCCTATCTGAGCATGACTCTTACCATATGTTATACTATATGTTTTTTGTCAGACAGGCCCGAGCAAACAGTGTAGACCCAGATGAGAAGCTGCAAAATGTGGCGTCTCATCAGGGTCTACACTGTTTGCCACTCGTCCAGCTATTTATAGACACAATATTGGGTACTTGTTCAAATATAAGATAACGTATGATAAGTAGTTGAGGTGTCTGAATACTAAGGGTAAATACGGTAAAGTAACGGGCACATAAATCAAATGATCTATTATTAGCAAATCTGTAAGATAATCATTTTTTTTTTTTGAGGAATTTATCGAACAGTTGATCGCTTATTTGATTAGTTGTGCCAGCCTTAGCCATAACTACGTCATTTTTCATGAAATTCCCTCAAAATCTAATCAGTTAAATCAGTCTTCGCGAAAACTGCAGACTGTCTGACAAAACTGGCAAATTTTCAATCTGTCCTGCAGAAAATTTCAGTTTGTCTGACAAATGTCCTGTGATTTCTGGCAAAAAGAGATAGTAATTTGATAACAGACAAGCCTCCTGTCCTGTAGAAATTTATTTTGTCCTGCCAAAAATTTCAGTCTGTTTGACAGCTGTCCTGCATCTGTTGGAAAGATTTCGCGAAGACTGTTAAATTAATCTTCATACCATCCCTAATCAGAAATTAGATTTCAAAACTCTAGCTTAAAAACTGTTAGAGATACCCTGCTGATAAGGACAAAATGCCCAGAACTACAAAGGGCAAAAATTCTGTCAATATTTCGCAAAATTACCTCAAAATCTAACTAGGTAATTTACACATCATCCCCAACCAGCATTTAAAATTTCACTACCCTAGCTTAAATACTTTTTAAGATATCTTGTTGACAAGGACAAATTGCCCAGAAATGCAAAGGGCCATAACTATGTCAATATTTCATGAAAGTCCCTCAAAATCTGATCAGGTAATCTAAACATTATCCACAGTCAGCACATAACATTTTAAGATCTTAGCATGAATACTTTTTATACACCCGTTTTTTTAAAACTAGAAATGTGTCAGTATGACACAGACGCCCCTGCCCAGGGCCATCCTCACCTACACGCAGGCATTTTGCAAAAAATGAAGTTGAAAAAAAGGGCATAACTGTCTTAATAATTGGCAGATTTTACCCTAAATCGAACTTGACCTATATTTTATGATTATATACCTGTGTATAAAATATGAATCCAATACACCAATCTTTTTTTAAAAAAATATCAAAAGGAAAACATTTTTTGAAGGTGAAAAAGGGCCATAACTCCCATAATAATGGGTGGATTTTACCCTAAATCAAACTTGACCTTTATTTCATGATTATATCCCTGTGTATTAAATATGAATCCAATACACTAATGTTTTCAAAAGATATCAAATGGAAACTATTTTTCAACATTGAAAAAGGACCTAAACTCCAAAAATAATTGGTGGATTTTACCCTAAATCAAACTTGACCTATTTTATAATTATATGCTCATGTGTAAAATATGAATCCAATTCACTAATCTTTTCCAAAGTTATAGAATGGAAACCATTTTTCAAAGTTGAAAAAGGGCCATAACTCCCAAAGAAATTGGTGGATTTTACCCTAAATCGAACTTGACCTACATTTTATGATTATATACCTGAGTATAAAATTTGAATCCAATACACTAATCTTTTCAAAAGATACCGAATGGACATGATTTTTCAACTATTTTTAAATGTTGAAAAAGGGCCGTAACTCCAAAAATAATTGGTGGATTTTAGCCTAAATTGAACTTGACCTATATTTTATAATTATGCTCGTGTATGAAATATGAATCCAATAAACTAATCTTTTCAAAAGTTATGGATCGGAAACCATTTTTCAAAGTTGATAAAGGGCCAAAATAATTGGTGGATTTTACTCTAAATCGAACTTGACCTACATTTTATGATTATATACCTGTGCATAAAGTTTGAATCCAATACATTAATCTTTTCAAAAGATATCGCACGGAAACCATTTTTCAAAGTTGAAAATTTTTCAAAGTTGAAAAAGGGCCATAACTCCCAAAATAATTGATGAATTTACCCTAAATCGACCTTGACCTACATTTTATGATTATATACCTGTGTATAAAATTTCAATACAATACACCAATCTTTTCAAAAGATATCGCATGGAAACCATTTATGTTACGAAGGGGACGGGACGGATGGATGGGACGGACGGACAGACAGCGGTGATACTATATGCCCCCCCATTGAAAATGGCGGGAATATAATTAATGTACTGTAATAATCCTAAGTATTGGGACAAATATGCCTTTGCAAACAGTGTAGACCCAGATCAGATACCATAGAACGGGGCATCTGATCAGGGTCTACACTGTTTGTCATACAAATTGCAATATTTTAGACACATCAAGAGATAGTAGAATGGGCTATTTCAAATTTTAGGACAAGTGTGGTAAGTAGATAAGGTGCCCCAATACCTATCTATAGGTAAATACAGTAGAAAATTTAGAAAAACAAAACAAAACAAGGTATGTGTCATTGAATGCATAATGTCATTAGGAACAATAATATATATGGTTTAGGGGTGAGGATCTGAATAATTTCTGAAATATTTGGCTTATAATGAAATTACGATGAAATAAAGAGGGGCGGGGCAGGGTGGGGCATGCCCCCTCGGGTTGCAACGTATGTGCCATTGAATGCATCTCATCATAATGAACAATAATGTGTATGATTTAGGGGTTGGGAGCTTAGGGGTGGGGATCTGAATAGTTTTGGAAATACTTGGCTTTTGATGAAATGAAGAGGGGCGGGGCAGGTGGGGCATGCCCCCTGGGTACCCCCTTGGGTCACAAGGTATGTATCATTGAATGCATCTCATCATAAGGAACAATAATACGTATGGGTTAGGGGTTGAGATATTACATATTTAATACATTTACATTTCTTTGGCCACACCTAATAGCCCCACCCCTAGTCAGAATCTGTAGCCTAAACCTTTCCTTTTTATCACCTCCTAATCAGTTTTCCTCTGTGTTATTATTGTGCTAAATGTTAACTCTTCAGCCTCACCAATAATATCTAAGTGATATTTTAGTCACTTTTTTGTATGTTCTCTTGGTGACCTGTTATATATTTTGACCCCTAGCCCCACCCAGGGGCATGACCCTGGGGCAACGTTACCATACATTAAAAGGTCTTGATGCAGGTAAGTGCCAAACAAAGTTTCAACTTTCTAGCCCCTCACCAATGATACCATAGTGATATTTTAGTCACTTTTTGTATGTTTTCTTGGTGACTCCTAGCCCCGCCCAGGGGCATGACCCTGGAGCAATGGTACCAACGGTACCATACATTAAAAGGTCTTGATGTAGGTAAGTGTCATACAAGTTTCAACTGTCTAGCCCAGAAGCCTCACCAATGGTACCTTAGTGATATTTTAGTCACTTTTTTGTGTTTTCTTGGTAACCTGTTATATATTTTGACCCCTAGCCCCGCCCAGGGGCATGACCCTGGGGGCAACATTACCATACATTAAAAGGTCTTGATGTAGGTAAGTGTCATACAGTTTCAACTTTCTAGCCCCTCACCAGTGATACCATAGTGATATTTTAGTCACTTTTTGTATGTTTTCTTGGTGACCTGTTATATATTTTGACCCCTAGCCCCGCCCAGGGGCATGACCCTGGGGCAGTGGTACCATACATTAAAAGGTCTTGTTGTAGGTAAGTGTCATACAAAATTTCAACTTTCTAGCCCAGAAGGTATAAAAGTTATTAGCTGCAAGAGAAACGCCGACGTAAATTTGCACCTAAACTTGCAGGTAAACTTGAACCGGGTTACGAACGTGACATACGCACATATGCACGTACGCACGTACGGAAGTAACATCACGGTGAAATGCTATATACCCCATTCCTGCCAAAGGCAGGCGGGGGCATAAAAAAACGGTCATATAATGTTATACCCCTCCGTGTCCGTCCGTCCGCCTGTAAACATTTCGTTTCCTGATAAATACTCCTACAGTTTACATCCGATCAAGCTGAAACTTGATATAAAGTTAGACCTTGGTGTGGAGCAGCGCATATTTTTTTAAGGTTAATCCACCAAACATCAGTGGGTTATGCCCCTTTGAAAAATTTTGTAAACATTTAGTTTCCGACTAACTCCCCCTACAGTTTACAACCGATCAGGCTAAAACTTGATATATAGTGAGACCATGAAAGGATTTTTTATTGTATCTCTGAATTAATGTTGCCAACATTAATTCAGAGATACAATAAAAAATCTTTTCATTTTTGATCCAGTTCAGAAACGTGACTAACTGAAATTTTACAGGCTGTCAGCTACCACATTTTTAATACGAATTGATTCTTTCTTGGATAAAAAGTGTCTATTTTGAGGAATGTGGAGCCTTTAACCCTTGTCCTGCTGAACCCGGATATACTCTGCCTTTGCAAACAGTGTAGATCCAGATCAGTTGGCTTCTGAAGAAGCCAACTGATCTGGATCTACACTGTTTGCCATTTGGTATGTGAATCTATATCAACAAACTTGATCAAGTAATCTGATTGGCTGAAAATTAGAAATGGGTGTGGCTTCTTAATTTATTCAGCAGGACAAGGGTTAATTAAAAAGGCTCCATATATATACCTAAGATATTTTTTATCCAAGAAAGTTTAAATAAATTGATATATAGTATTAATATGATCATAAAATGTGGTATCTGATAGCCCGTAAAATTTTAGTAATTGAAGAGGATCAAAAAACCCAGCAAGCAAAAAATATAGGACCCACATTGGCCCTAAATGGGTATTTATATGGGTCCTACATTGGCAACCCATAAGGGACTCATGAGGGATTTGCAACAGGGTTCCATGTTGGACCCACATGGGAAAAGCCATGTGGGAATTATATGGGTCCAGTATGGGAAAAATCAACCCACATTTATCTTCCAGAAAAACAATTTTTACACATTTTTACACAAATGATTATAAGTCCCCAGTCCCAGCCCATTTGATGGACTGGTAAGGTCCCAACCGATAGAGACCTATGTACGTGTGCAAGTTATTGCCTTAAAGATATAGGCGTCTTTTTAATAGTTGGAAATGTTGGCATCATGCGAATTTATATATACCTCTCAATTTTAAAAATAATAGGGACATACGAGTTAAAATAAAAATATTACCATGAATCGACGTCCATGTCGGGAAAATAGTTAAGATAAATTTAATAGATACTTTCATTTTGTAATGAACAAACTATTATTTTTATTTTACTATTATCATTATTATTTGCATTTATATCAGGAAATTTACTATTTTTTGATATTATGTTTAAATAGTGGTAGAGTTGTTCCCCTTAATACCCATATTGAACCCATATGGGTCCCATACAGTAATGGGAGGTCAACATTGGAACCATAGAGGTCCAATATCTGTATCACATGGGAGCCATTTGGGCCCCAATTATGTATCTAGAAAATATCACTTTTCCAGGATTATTTTAATTTTGTCTCGGGGGGTCCCATATATTAGAATGTATTTTTATAGTTATCAAATTTTACCAATATGGGACCTATATATAAGGGTCTTATATGGGCAAAAAAGCCTATATGGGGCCCAAGTAGGACCCAAATGGGATAAATGCCCCGAATCTGTCCATATGGTTCCCATATATACGTGTTTGCTGGTCAAAGTTTACCAATATGGGACCTATATAGGTCTTATATGGGTAAAAAAGCCAATATGGGGCCCATGCAGGACCCGAATGGGATAAATGCCCAGATTCTGTCCATATGGGTCCCATATATACATGTTTGCTGGGAATGAAATGATTTTTTATCGTATCTCTGAATTAATTTTGGCAACATTAATGATAAAAAAAAACAACAAAAACATTTTATTTCAAGAACAAGAGACGAACAGAAATTTTACAGGCTGTCTGGTACCACATATTATGATTGTATCAATACCATATTTGAATTTATTAAACCTTTCTTGGATAATAAAATGTCTATTTTGAGAAATATGGGCAAAATCCATGAACTTTTCAGAGTTGCTGCCCTTATTTACATACAAAAATCAGTTTCCGCTTAATATCTTTAAGAAGTTTTTCTGCTCTCTAAATGGCTATTTATTTTATGGATTTATTCCAAGTTTGCGTACACATGCATATTAGGGATGAATGCTTTGGAATTGTTATTGGACAAACTCTTTTAACTTTTTATACCCCGCCACACGATAGTGACGGGGTATTATGGTATCCCGTTGGCTGTCCGTGTGTCTGTCCTATCCGTCTCTCTGTCTGTCGTACGTATGTCCGTCCATCTGTATTTCTGTTTCCGGATGATAACTTGAGTAAATGTCAGTGGATTTTCACCAAATTTGGTGTATGCATTGATATTGTGAAGATCTGGTTTGGTATTGTTAATGGGCAAATTTCGTCAATTCTGACAGAGTTGTCCGCCTGCAGTATGTCCGAATTTTTATTTCCAGGTGATGATTAACTGTCAGTGGATTTTCACCAAACTTGGTGTGTGCATTGATATTGTAAAGATCTTGTTTGGGATTGCTGGTGGGCAAATTTCGTCAGTTTCTGACAGTTTCCGTGACTTGTCCGTATTTTCATTTCTGACTAATAACTTTAGCAAATATCAATGGATTTTCACCAGACTTGGTATATGCATTGCATTGATATTGTGCAGATCTACTTTAAGATTGCTAGTGCACAAATCATCCATTTGTGGCAGAATTATCTGCCCGCAATACATTCATATTTTACTTTCAGGACAATAACTAGATTTTCACCAAATCCGATGGTATATTAATTTTGTATCATTTATTTAAAATGATTAGATTTCTAATTGAAAGTGAATTCAGTACCACTTATCTAATGGCTATGTATTAAGATGGTATGTGGACCCATTACCATTTATCTAACAATTATATTTTTGGATGGTATATGAGTTTAGTACCATTTATTTAATAATTTTATATTTCAGATGGTGAATATGTACCACTTATTTAAGTATTATATTTTCAGATTGTACGTAAACCTAGTACCTGTTATAACTCATCAGAAGGAAGATAAGATAAGTACTACAGCCTTTCAACTTGTCTACAAGGCTGTGACATCTTGCTTCTCAGGTAAGACTGGAGGGTCAACCCGGGAACCTTACTGCCTCTTAAGGATGTACATGCATTTATATTCTTGCTCATGACAGCTTCAATATGTAATTTGTTGTGGTTTTCCCTTAAGTGTCCCTTATTTGTAGGTTGAATGTTTAGCATGGTAACAATACCGGTAGATATTAACTAATGTCATTGAAATTTTCCAAATACATAGAGTCTTCACTTGACATTCTTGGAAAATCGAGTTCTGCATAAACCAATGCTAGCTGCATCATAATTTTGATGGTACTGTCAAACATTTTAATGTAAAATTCCTCTAAGAATTATTAATATTATTTATGGCTAAAAAAGAGAAAAGAAAGCAATATATTTCTTAATATAAGTACTAAACAGTTATCCCTTTTTTATACCCTGCCACACGATAGTGGCGGGGTATTATCACATTGGCTGTCCCTGTGTCCGTCCATCTGTCCCTACGTAGGTCTGTCCTATGTCTGTCCATCCGTCCGTCCATATTTTCGTTTCTGGATGATAACGAGTAAATGTCAGTAGATTTTCACAAGACTTGGTGTGTGCATTGATACTGTAGAGATCTGGTTTGGGATTGTTAATGGGCAAATTTTGTCAATTTTTGACAATTATCTGCTCCCGACAGGCTATGTTTTCATTTCTGGATGATAACTTTAATAAATATCAATGGATTTTCACCAAACTTGATATGTGCATTGATATTGTAGAGATCTGCATTGGGATTGCTGATTGGCAAATTTCGTCGATTTTTGACAGAGTTATCTGCCCATGATACGTCTGTATTTTCATTTCTTGACAATCACTTTAATGATAATCAATAGATATTCACCAAACTTGGTATGTGCATTGATGTTGTGGACATTTGCTTTGGGATTACTGATGGGCAAATTTCATTCATTTTGGACAGAGTTATCTGCCCCCAATACATCCCTATCAGGACAATAACCTGAGTAAGTCTCAGTTGATTTTCACAAACATTGATATATGCACTAATATTGTGGAGATCTGCTCAGGGATTGCTCATTGGCAAATTTTGTCATTTTTTGACAGATCGAGATGTGCCCAACATTACGAAAACACGCCTATTCAAATACATGTATATAGAAACTTTCACCACCAAAAACTGAACTTTTCAGATAAAAAAAATCTAATATTTTTCATATTTCTGCTCAAAACATAGATTGTGGGTGTTAGAACCGCCTCACCGAGGCGGTTCTAACGAGTATCCACAATCTATGTTTTTGAGCAGAAATGAGAAAAATAATGTATACCCCTGTAAACCCGAGTTTTACTATATAAAACGTGGGGTTTAAGGGGGTCAAAATTATATAGGCATGTTTTCGTGATGAAGGCATGCTAACGGCAGGGTATTACCATTTCACATTTTACAGCAGCACTCGGTGGCGATTACAAAAACATCATCGTTGGTTTTCACATTTCTTAGCAATCAAAGCCATAACGAAAAAAATACCACCAAAACGACGAAAATAGTGCCTTAGGTTTTCAAATTCAACCACAGAAGTTCAAAAATTACCTTGCTTTCTAACATTTCATAACCATAATGGCTGAGGAGTACAAAAATATCTCTGATTTAAACATTTCATAGGGACAACATCGCCTTGAATGTTTTATTTCTGCTTTTGGTTGTTGCGCGTCCTCGGCAGCCTCGGGAATGCTTACTTTCAGCAGCTGCTACATTTCGTGAGTTAATGTGTGCTCCTTGTGAGGATGCCTACGTTCAGCGTCTCCTGCTTAGACATCACCTGTCTGATGTCTGCAGCTACGTTTTGTGAGTTGATGTTTCCTTAGTGGGAGATCTCTATGCTTACTTTCTGCATCTTCTGTGTAGGGATGTCTTGTCTGATGTCTGTGGCTGCTATGTTTTGTGCATTGATGTGTGCTTAGTGAGGATGTCTAGTTACTGCATCTTCTGCGTAGGCATCGCCTGTCTTATGTCTGTAGCTGCTACCTTTTTTTTTTTTTTCATATGAGCTTTTCGGGAGATGACTATGTCCTGTATCTCCTGTGTAGGCATATCCTGTCTGATGTCTGTGGCTGCTACTTTTTGTGAGTTGATGTGAGTTTAGTGGGGGATGTCTAATTTCTGCATACCCTGCTTGAACATATCCTGTCTGATGTTTGTGGCTGCTACATTTTGTGAGATGATGTGTGCTCGGTAGGGGATCTGTGCATTCTTCATTTCCTGTGTAGTGATCTCCTCTCTCCTGTCCGAGGTCTGCGACTGCTATATTTTAAGGGTTGAGTGCTCGGTGGGGGATGCCTACTTTCAGCTCCTTCTGTACAGAGATCATCTGGCTGATGTTTGAGGGTTTCTATTTTTTGTGAGTTGATGTGTGTGCTCGGTGGAGGATTTCTACTTTCTACACCTCCTGTGCAGGTATCTCCTGTCTGATGTCTGCAACCGCTGTTTTCTGAGTAAAGTTGATGTTCCCCTCCTGCATAGAAATTTCTTGGCTGATGTCTGCAGTTGCTTCAGTGTGAGTTGATGTGTGCTCTGATATGAGATGCCTACTGTCTGTATTGCATGCATTGGGAGCCCCTGTCTGATGTGTGCTGCTGTCACGCTTGGTAAGTTGGTTTTCAGCGGGGGATTCCTTCTGTCTGCAACACCTGCATAGGGATGCCTGTGACAGCTACATTTTGTGAGTTGATAAATGTGTCTGTGCTTGTTGGCGGATACCTGCTTTCTGTATCTCTTGCGTAGAGATCTCCTGTATGATGTCTGCGGCTGCTACGTTGTGTGAGTTGATACATGTGTGCTCAGTGGCGGATATCTGCTTTCTGCATCTCCTGCATAGAGATCTCCTGTATGATGTCTGTGGCTGCTATGTTGTGCGAGTTGAGATATGCTCGGCGGCGGATCCCTACTTAGTGCACCTCTTTTTGTAACAATGATCTCTGGTCTGATGTCTGCTGCTTTTTTTAATGAGTTGATCTTTGTCCACGAGGGATACCTACTTTCTGCAACACCTGCATAAGGATCTTTGATGTTTGCAGCTGCTATGTTTTATGAGTTGAAATGTGGTCGGAGTGGGTACACCTACCTTACTCGCCTCCTGCCTAGAAATCTCCTGTCTGATGTCTGTGCCTGCTACGTTTGGTAAATTGATGTTCACTATGGGTGGGGGATAACTTGTTTCTACACCTCTTGCATAGGGACCTTGTCTGACGTCTACAACTGTTTTGAGGTTCATGGCTGTGTGCTCGACCAGTAATATTGTGTTATTAGGGTCATGTTGTGTGCGCCAGATGGGGGCTGCTGTGTTTTGAAGGTCATGGCTGTTGTTGTGTGCTTGGTTGGGGATGCTGTGTTTAAAGGATCATGGCTGTTGCTGTGGGCTCAGTGGCATACATGCCATATCTCACACTGTGAGATAAAATCTCACAGAATTTGGCCCATCTGGAAGGCAATTCCCATAAAAAATTCAAATCTCACAGAATTTTCAGACTATTTTACAACAGATTTTATGAAGAAATAAACATAAATCACACACGGTTGTGGTTTTCACAAGCTTCTTACATGTTAAAAAAAGACTTCAGACTATATTAGGGGAACTCCAAAGTGATGTTTAAGACAATCTCACAGAATTTCATCAAATCTCCCTTAAAATTTTGCCTTATCTCACAGGTTTTAGTCCACAGCTTATGGCATGTATGCAGTGGGGGATGTTGTGCTTTGAGGGTCATGGTTGTTGTTGTGTCCTTGGTGGGAGACACTGTGTCTTGAGAGTCATGGCTGTTACTTTGTGCTGCTATTCTGACATCTGAATCTCTTTTATATTACTACTGCTGCTGCTATTATAATATATGATTTAAAAAGCATCAAAATTGTGCATTCCATAATCTTTTACAGCTGTTGACAAGACACCTGGAGGTCCTACTGACAGTTTCCTGTCTTATGGAACAAGTGGTAAGTACTGTGCTAGTAAATAATGTCAAGGGATTATTTAAAGAGAGCCACTGGCCATTTCAGGATTGATTTCAAATAAAAGAGGATGCTGATCTGCAAAGTTTCTTTAAAAGTCTGACATTTTGTGTGATAAAAATGATAAATTGTATCAATAATTTTGGTTAACTCTACTAGCAGACCCTTTGTAATTATGCCCCAAACTTCAAAGAAGTTGGAGTGGCATATTGCTTCTGGTTCATTAGTCAGTGCATCCATGCATTCGTTACGCTTTTGATGTATAGCATAAGTTCTGAACCCTGCATGCTAGGATTTTGCAATTTCATATATGGATTTCTCATGACAAAATAGCTGACACATATTTTTTATCTTGTCAGGATTATGTACCTTTCCTGATTATGGTCCTCTGAAAAAAAAATTCATTGAAATCTTGTCAGCAAAATATCTCAAAAACTGTTGGAGCTAGAACCTTGAAATTTGAGGAATAGATTGGTAGCAATGAATAAATGACCTGATAAACTTTTGAATAAAATTTTGAAAACTACTTCTCAAGTTATGGCCCTTTGTCATTTTGGGCATTTTTACATTGCAGATATTTTGATGCATAGCATAAGTTTTGAACTGTGCATGCTAGGGTTATGAAATTTGTTAGATAGATTCCTCATGAAAAAATAGCTAATACATATTTTTTTCTTATCAGGATTATGCCCTTTTCCTGAGCTATGGTCCTTAGAAAAAAAACAAAAAGAATAAAATCTTGTCAGCAAAATATCTCAAAAACTGTTGAAGCTAGAGCCTTGAAATTTGAGGTACAGAGATTGGTAACGATGAGAAAATGACCTGATTAACTTTTAAATTCTAAAAAGTACTTCTTGAGTTAAGGCACTTTGTCATTTAAGGGCATTTTTACATTGCAGATGTTTTGACGCATAGCATAAATTTTGAACTGTGCATGCTAGGGTTTGAAATTTCATTTTCGGATTCCTCATGAAAAAATAGCTGACACATATTTTTTTCTTATGAGGATTTTGCCCTTTTCCTGAGTTATGGGCCTTTGAAAAAATATAAATGAAATCTTGTCAGTAAAAATATATCTTAAAAAGTATTACAGCTAGAGCCTTGAAATTTGAGGAATAGATTGGTAGCAATGAGTAAATGACCTGATTAACTTTTGAATAAATTCTGAATGGTACTTCTTGAGTTATGGCCCTTCTTGAGTTATGGCATTTTGCACACTTAGATGCATAGCCTAACTTTTGAACTGTTAGTGACTTAATAGTGAGAAGTAGATGAGAAGTAGATGACCTGATTAACATTTGAATAAATACTGCCACATACTTCTTGCGTTATGGCCCTTTATCAATTTGTTTTTTTTTTCTTTTCTGTCGGATTCTTCATGGTGGAGTGCCCCTTTTCAAACTTAGGCTAATAAAAATCTTGTAAGCAAAATATCTAAGGACCCACTTGAGTTAGGTTCATGAAATTTTCCAAGCAGTTTGGAACCAAGGTGTAGATGACCTGATCAAATTTTGGTCAGAGTTATGTACCTTTTCAACTTTGGCATTTTGTAACAAGCATATAGTTAGGCATAGTGTTTTACAAACACATTTCTAGTTTACAATTCCCGTGCTGTGGGCAAATTCAGCAGACGACAAACTGATGATATTTTTCTTATATATCATAGAAAATAGGATCTGATCCAAAGGAGACAGTTTGCATGAAGTGTGAGATCTTATTTTCTAGGAAACATAAAAAAAAATATTTCAAAATGTTGTCTGCTGAATATTTTACCAAGCATGCAAACTGATAACGAACAGAATGTAATTATAAATTAGCATATTGTGTGTAGAATATTTGATTTTTCGTGAACAGTTGTATTTAATTGTTTCAAAACTCATCTCCAGGAGAGGATTCGAATAAATTTTCTTATATACTCCTATCTGTCAAAATGACTTGTCAGAACATTTTTTCTATTTATAGTGTGTCCTTCAGTGACTATTTGAATAGCAAGCCGGAGTAATTATTTAATATTTATCATTTCTTTTACAGGTCCAACTTCCTTTCTTGATTTCATTCTAATAATATTCATCGGTAAGTTGAAAGTCTTTTCTAATATTATTGTCTTGCATGGTGCCAGGGCTTATTATTTGTTTCTCTGTGAACCTAGTCCTACCCAGCGGGCACATGACGTTTATACAGTCACATTAATGTGGATGCAGTGTCATTGGGCACATGATGTTTATACAATGTCCCATTAACACTTGTCACAATGTCACGTTAACCCTTGTTCTGCTGAACCCGGATAATAGCTGATTTTTCAAACAGGATCTGGATCTACACTGTTTGCCATTAAGTATGTGAATCTATAGCAACAACCTTGATCAAGTAATCTGATTGGCTGAAAATTAGAATCATACTTTATCTGATGGGGTATTTTGTGTCAAATTTATTCTTAATTTATTCAGCAGGACAAGGGTTAAAGTGACATCTATAAACGGTATGTGCCCACTGGGAATGTACCGGGAACTTATTAATGTTAAGGACCTCTAATTTGAGTTTCAGTCTAGCCATTTGACACAAAATACCCCATGAGATAAAGTGTGAGCAACTAAATCAGGTAGGAACTGCACTGGGCAGGAATACTCTGTAATTAAGGCTGGCTAATCAGAGCTGAAAAGATAATCGATTATCAGTCCTGTCATTGTGATCGATAATCGATTAGTAATCGCTGAAGATTTTTTTTGTCATACTTTTACCTGTCTGAACATGACCCTTCCATACATTATACTGTATTGTATATATTTGGTCAGACAGGCCTGAGCAAACAGTGTAGACCCAGATGAGACGCCGTAAATGCGGTGTCTCATCAGGATCTACACTGTTTGCTACTCATCCAGTATTTTAGACACAGCAGTTGGTAGTAAACTGTACTTGTTCAAGCTTAAGATAAAGTATGGTAAGAATCGAGGTGTCTGAATACTAAGGGTAAATACAGTAAACAGAAATCAGATGATCGATTAGTGATAAAATGTAAGCATCAGTTCTCCTTTGTCCACATAGCCTATAAACAGCGTAGCTTTTTTATTTCCATGTGCCCTTGGCCATTGCAGACATTTACAAATCCAGCTTTTCCATAACTACAGATAGATACTGAAATGCATTTCCGGTTGTCACCATATCCTCAGAGGAAGCTTCTGAGAATTATATATCAAGATTTGTAAACTAAATCAAATCTAAAGACTCATCTCCCCTGTTGTGCATCCTCAGTGAAAGAATGCATTTTGGTGTACCATGATAATTAACACACATTCAGATGCTTCATTCAAAGTAAAGCATCAAGCAAAATCGTCTTTGCAAGAGGTAGTCATACAAGCATGTATTCTGTCACATGTTTTCTGAAATATGATTTTTAAGAAACAATGCCAAGGGGTTAGGTGCTTATTTAGATAAATTAGCTGTGCAATTTGAAAAGGGGTGACTTTGGAGAATCTGCGAGCAGCGAAGACCTAATCGGCTCAGTAAATTTTAAGTTTGTTCAGTTACAACATTCAAATATGGAATATTTTCTTCAGTGAATTGTCCGTCTTTTCAGTAAATGACAGTGTATGTAGTTGGTCTCTCAGTAAAGAGTCTGGTTTTAGAAACAACTTTATGCAAGCAAAAGTGCCCTGAATGAAACAGTAACGACATCCATCTATGCTAATGTTTCCTCAGTGAGATTTCAGTCATTTTGGGATAAAAAATCATGCATTCAGAAGTGTCCTAATGGTTAATTGTCCGTCTTTTCAATAACGACATTCATGTAAACTGCAATTTTCTCAGTAAAATTTCAGTCTTTTCAAGATTTACGATCACGCAACCAGTAGTTTTCTAGGTGAATGCTCGATCTTTTCAGAAACAATGTTTATGTATGCCTTTCTTAGTGATTTGTCTGATTTTTCAGGAACAGATTTAAAGAAGACAACAACACAACTTTTCCAATGTTTTTTTTTTTCCTTTTCTTTTTTTAGACCCCACCACACGATAGTGGCGGGGCATTATGGTTTCACTTTGGACGTCTGTGTATCTGTCTGTCCATCCGTCTGTCAGTTGTATGTCCGTCTGTCCGTCCGTATTTCATTTCCGGATGATAACTTGAGTAAACATCAATGGATTTTCACCAAACTTTGGTGTGTGCATTGATATTCTGGCAGAGTCACAGATAATTTTGGGGGCATTTGAGTATTTAATCCCATCAAAATTTAATCAGTTGGATAAAATCAGATTTTCATTTTTTGGTTTGAGTAAAGATATCCCCGAGAATGAAAATTCATTTGTTAAAACTTATAAAACAGAAAGAAAAAGCACAAAGAAGCATTGATATTCTGGCAGAGTCACAGATAATTTTGGGGGCATTTGAGTATTTAATCCCATCAAAATTTAATCAGTTGGATAAAATCAGATTTTCATTTTTTGGTTTGAGTAAAGATACCCCCCAGAATGAAAATTCATTTGTTAAAACTTATAAAACAGAAAGAAAAAGCACAAGGAAGCCTGATTTAGGTATTTAAACATGATATTTTATTATACCCTATTAATTTTATGATAGTATTTGTCATTTGAAGAATAAAAACACATATTATGTGTAGTAATCATTATATAAAATAGTAATAATATGCTTTTCTGGCCTTGAAACTGTAAATTTTACCCTTGAATTCGGAATTTGGTACTCTGTCAAATCAATTGGGTATCAATACCCAAGTTTTTGAAAATAATTGAGTATTTGCTCAAAACATATGGGTGTTTTACTTGGATAGTCCCCTTATCTCTTGCCCTGTTCTGGAGATCTGGTTTGGGGTTGCTAATGGGCAAATTGTGTCAAATTCAGATGGCGTTATCTGCCAGAGACACGCCCATATTTTCGTTTCCGGACAATAACTTGAATAAATGTCAAGGGAATCAAGGGAAACTTGGTTACATGCATTGATATTAAGGAGATCTTTGGGATTGCTAATGGGCAAAGTTCGTCAAATTTTGACAGTTGTCTGCCCTTGACATGATAATGGCAGGGTATTATCATTTTGCGTTTTTATTACATTTTATAAATTATTATCTCTTGTTTCCACTGCAATTATTTCTTTCAACAGCGATCATTCCCGCAGCGGTCGTTTTCTTCATTGCTCTGTACAGATACAGAAATAGAACTAAAATCTACACAAACGTTGAAAACCACATTAGTGGACATGATGCCCTAAATTATACTAGAGATGTCATTGGACAGAAAGACAAAACAACTATGCAAGAGATTTCTGGTCCAGAGAGAGCAACCCCTGCTTCTAAATCAACAAAAAGTAGTAAATCGGATTCAGAATCTTGTGATGAAAGAACTTTAGGAGGAATCAACAAAAGTACAGATTCTACAGATTTTATTCAGTTCTCACAACCCTTCTCACCAACACTCTCCACCGCAGCTTTTAACCTTCCAACCGCCTCTTCTTCCTATGACCGTGTAATTTCTGTCCATGATCCCCTATTATCATTTTCATATGGCCGTGTTCCTTCCTTCCGTGATCCTATATCATCTACATATGGCTTTGATTTTTTTTATCATTATACTATCGGTTCTTCTGTTGATCCACCTCAGTATGATTGTACCATCTATTCCCATACCTTATCACCATCATATTCACGTATATGCTTTGGTTCTTCTGTTGATCCAAAATCATTTTCTCCATCTGGACATGCCTATGCAGTGGGTGATTTCATCAGGTCAGGTTCTTTCAGCTTGAAAATTCTGGATATATTAGGTCAAGGTGGCCAGGCCACTATTTATCAGGTACAACATGGGAATTCTTTATATGCTGCCAAGATTTCAAACCTTGATTCACCTTCAGAGGACCTTAAGTATGAATTTGATATTATGTCAGCTTTGTCCCATCCGAATATTGCTTCCGTCTTTCAGGAAATTCCTCGTGGTTTTCTTTTGGAGTATTTGATGGAAGATTTGTTCTCTTTGATTGAAAGAGTTGGACC
Organism: Anodontia alba; assembly: GCA_964016985.1. Classification (NCBI taxonomy): domain Eukaryota; kingdom Metazoa; phylum Mollusca; class Bivalvia; order Lucinida; family Lucinidae; genus Anodontia; species Anodontia alba. The sequence goes on along the minus strand of OZ024827.1, from coordinate 70,719,565 downwards.
ACCTCCTCCCTATGCTCGTGACCATATTTCATTAGGCATTGCTCAGGCAGTTTCATATCTCCATTCTTTAGGCATCGCCCACCTGGATATTAAACCCCATAATGTACTTATGACAGCTTGTGGGAATCCAAAACTTGCAGACTTTGGACTTGCTATGAGGTTTCGAAATGAGGATGGCTCTGTACTTTATCTCGGAGATTTTCACGGTTCCTTCGAATTTGCTCCTCCTGAAATGTTCCTTTTAACATCACCGATTGATATGCTGAAATCTGATTGTTGGAGTATGGGCGTTACATTTTTCTTCATGTTGTCTGGACATTTGCCTTTTGAATTCTCATCTCAGGAGGAGCTTCTCTCCAACCAGTTAAATGGAAATTATTCTTTAAATGGTATTTTGAAACTCAGGATAAAAAATGACCCAGTATATTCCCGCTTCATGGGTATGGTTAAGGCTTTGTGCAATGTCGACCCAAAGACTAGATTTTCAACTTCTGAAACCCTTTCTTTTTACTGGAATCAAGATCACTAAGCTGATTCGTTCATTCTTTGGTTTTCGGTTACCTGATGAATCACCTGTTGCAATATTACATAGAAATTTAACTCATTGTACCCCATAGTCCAAAATATCCTGTATCTTAGGGTATCAGTTTATTTTACCTCCATCCCCGCCTGGTCTGCTTGACCTCAGAGGTCACCACGGTGTATCTTGCCTTCCACACTGGGTATCTTGCCCTCATGGCCATGGTATCTTTACCCCTGCCTTAATATTCAATTTTTACTTTGTTTTAATACTAATAGGAAATTGATCCGATTTAGAGACTCTATTTAATTCAACGTCCAGATATTTACCTTTACTAAATATTGACACTATTCTCATATTTTGTACATATGGCGCATTTTGAACAAATACTTGATAAATTTTATCCTAGAGAACGTCAGCTTAATAAAGCAATTCGTCTGATACTGAATCTCCGTTTCCATATTTAAATTGGTCAAAATCTGATGGTAAAATTGACTAAAGTTTATGACTAATGAGGCTAATTTTATTTTGACACTGCGAATTTTCCAATTTTGGACGGTGATGCACCACGTTATACATAATTTGTTTTATCTGAGAATCTCATCATGGTAGGGGCTTTAATGACCGTAATACTAACTGCTAAACTTCTAAACAAAGCTATCGGGAACATATACCCAGCAAACTCACAACGTCGTTACCACGTCACTGCAATGTCACGACGTTGCAGCGATGTTGTAATAACATTCCTGTGAGGTTGTGTGTTTGCTTGGTAACTTTGTTTGTTTGTGTTGAGGTTTTATGGCCCAGGCAACCCAATGGGGTTATGTAGAGCGTGGTTAACCAGTATTGTGCACATTGTTTTGCCAGAAACTGACAACTGCCCTTCTTGAATCAGCGGAAGGGTGAGAATGACCGTAGAAAATAATATTTAATGATCAATCTCCACGAAAGAATGTTGTCGACCTCGGGGGGTGGAGGGTGGAGGGGGGGGGGTGGGGTTTGAACCCGTGACCTGATCTCCAGTCAGACAGCGCATCCAACTGAGCCACTGAGGCCGGCTCTGCTTGGTAACTAACCGACGGTTCAATGGATCAGCTTCCTTTTCTCCAGTTGTCACTAAGCTAGATAAATGGAACAAATAGAAGAACACGAAACAGAACGGAACCTTGATAACTCCATAGTAATACACTACATAGAAATACAAAGAACAAACCTTAGATCTGTCAGTGGTTTAAGAAAATACCACAGTGGGGTGGGCATGGTTTAAATTAGTCTTACAGGATCTTATTCATAAAATGTATTCTCACTGTTATAGTATATACACTGAATTAATTCCTAAATATCAGGTTGGCTTGACAAACATTTTTTACAAGTTAAGTCTATGGCAAGCCCTTTTACTATTTGTACTATAAATCAGATATCTAATTTAATATATCAGATATCTTATATAATATATATCTTATACATCATATAAAATATATAAAAAGACAGCTTATATGTCAATTAAGATATCTTATATGCTATATAAGATAACATATGCTATATGATATCTTAACTGATATATAAGATATTCGATATTGGTTTGTTTGTTTGTTTGTGTTGAGGTTTTATGGCCCAGTCAACCCAATGGGGTCATGTCGAGCGTGGTCAGTTTACCTAACCGAAATTTTATTGAAAGAAAAATAACTAGACAAAGTGCCCAGTGGGGCACGTATACCCCTGACCAGAGCTACCGCTACTTTTTAAAGAGCACAAAGTATGTAGCTTTGACTCTGGAGATGGCAGTTATATGTTATAACATTGAAAGAATTTAATCACACATAATGTGAAGCCCTTGACCTTGACCTCAAAGGTCAGGCACATATGCAGGGATAGAGCTAAATAAAACTTAAGCCCTGTAACTATCACCATATACCAGTGAAATCAATCAGTCTTTATAATATGAGCAAAAATGACTTTTGTATGAAAAGTCTGTGACCTTGACTTAAAAGTCATGCCCCAGCTTGGGGATGGTGTGGAGAAAAACTTTAGACCTATATATACCATCATGATTAATATTAATATAACCAATGAAAGGGACTTCATAATATATTAATTTTAATGGAACTTTTAACGTGACATGCCTTCTCAATATCCTGTACATATCAGTAAAGTATCACAAAAAATATCTTAAAGAATTTCTAGAGTTATTGCCCACACAAGATTTAAATAGCCAAGGGAGAAAACTGCAGAATGGCATCAGAGTTGTCATTCTTAAATGTGATATGCCTACTCAATGTCCTCTACATATTGGTGAAGTGTCATTATCATATCTTAAAGTGTTAAAGTTATGGTGTGCACAAAATTTTGACAATTTTTGGAGACTAGGGGAGATAATTCATGGACCAAAGTTGCCATTCTTGTAGCCGACACCTCTACCAAATGCCCTCAGAGTTTCTTGAAAATAGCTCAAAGGGTATAGGAGTTAAGGGTGCATAATAATGCATTTATGGACAGACGGATGGATGGCTAGATAGATTTCATGCTGATAGCTACATCCCCTAAATCTATCAGTAGGAGGATAACAAAATTCAACAAAAGGTCTTGATGATATAGCTGTATAAACTTAGATGCAAATTTTTTTACTTTTATATGAAAATACTAAGTCTGTGACCTTGACCTCAAGGTCATACCCCGGAATGGGGATCAAGTAAAACCCTAGACCTATATCTACTAACATGTAAAATAGAAATGAAATTCCTCAAAGGGTCTTGATGGTATAGCTATATAAACTTAAACACAAAAATTTTGACTTTTTTATGAAAATTCTAAGTCTGTGCCCTTGACCCCAAGGCTATTCCCTGGGCTAGGGTTGGTGCTGATAAAAACTTTAGACCTATATCTACCATCAGGCCAAATATGAATGAAATCCATCAAAGGGTCTTCTTAATATAAGGTCTTATAAACTTTAACGTAAAACTTTGACCCTACGACAAAACTTAAGTACGAACGAATAATGCTTCTACAGGCGGACAGTCGAACAGATTCCTTGCTGATAGCTATATCCCCTAAACCTTTCAGTTAGGAGATAATGAAATTCAACAAAAGGTCTTGATGATATGGCTATATAAACTTCAACGCAAAAATTTTTACTTTTATTTGAAAATTTTAAGTCTGTGACCTTGACCTCGGTCACACCCGGGGTGGGGATCATGCTGAATAAGACTCTAGACCTATATCTACCAACATGTCAAATATAAATGAAATTTCTCAAAGGGTCTTGATGATATAGCTATATAAACTTAAACACAAAAAAAAATTGACTTTTTTATGGAAATTCCAAGTCTGTGACCTTGACCCCAAGGTCACCCCTTGGGTGAGGATGGTGCTGATAAAAACTTTAGACATATATCTACCATCAGGCCAAATATGAATGAAATCCATCAAAGAGTCTTCAAAATATGAGGTCTTATAAACTTTAAAGCAAAAACTTTGACCCTGTGTGACGGAGAGATGAATGAATGAACGAGAAACGAACGGACAAATGGAAAAGCGAAAACTATATACCCCTCATACTTCTTATGTTGGGGTATAATAAAGCAACATCAGAAAACTTACCTTCAGACATGTGCCCTCAACAAAGAGATTTGCGCTGTCTGATCAGAATCTTCACTGGGCACATTTTATATAACCACGGATGCAAAGTTTCTTCATGCAGACAATGAAGAGTGATCAGAATGCGCAAGTGCATATGTCCCACATGCCAAAAGATATGTTTTCCCATCTTGCGGCTCAAATAATAGCTGTAGGTCGATTCCTTCACCAGACGCATGTGATTTGACCAACTACTGTCCTTTCAACATAATTAAACTTTTTGTATACATAGTTACAACAAATGTTTTTTTTATGTTAAATTAAGCAAAAGTTTGCAAATTTACTTCTTCTGTGTAAAGTGCCAGGCAAACAAAACAACAAAACAAAAAAACAAACAAACAAACAAACAAAATAATGATTTCCGAAAGTCGTTTTTAGCTCCCCTGAGCAGAAGGCTTAGGGTGAGCTACTGTGATCACTTGCCGTCCATTGCCCGTCTGTCTGTCCTCTGTCCACACCTTTGAATGACTTCTCATCTAAAACCCCTGAGCCAATTTTCTTCAAACTTCACGTGGAACCATCTGTTAAAGGGAGAAATTTTACAAATAGTCATGGTCCGTTAATCAAGATGGCCACCATGCCCATATATGGTGAAAACACGTAAAAATCTTCTCCAGAACTGAGAAAGACTGGGACTGAATCTTGCAATGGTATATAGCATCGAGGACTCGAGGTCTACCATATGGTTTTTTCAAATGAGACCGTAGGTTGACCATTGACCTTTTTAAGGCAAAGTCAAATTTGTGTCCCTATACATTTATATGGGGAAAATGTTGAAAAGTCATTTTCTCAAAATGTATTAAAAATAAATGGCTGAAACTTACAATGTATGATTAAATCATTGAAACTTTTTAGTTACAATAAAAAATTTTGTCCCCTGGGGGTTATCTGCCCTTGCCCCTGGGCTATATACGTGTACATATATAAATCTGTATAATTTTTAAATGTCTTCTCTGAAACCATCAGAGCAATTTCGGCAACATTCTTTCGTGGAGATTGATCATGAAATATTTTGTACGGTCATTCTCTCCCTTCCGCTGATTCAAGAAGGGCAGTTGTCAGTTTCTGGCGAAAGAATGTACACAATACTGGTTAACCGCTTAGAGGACTAAGCCTGCCCAGTAAATGTGTGGTTAGGTAAACTGACCGCGCTCGACATGACCCCATTGGGTTGACTGGGCTGTAAAACCTCAACACAAACAAAATCAACAGATTTCACATGGGGGTGGGGTGGGGGGTGGGGCTTCTGTTTAAAGGGTATTGACAATTTGTTTGAATAGCTGTGTGTAATTGAACAAAATGGCCACCATACCCATAATTGGTAAAAACACATAAAATCTTCTTCTTCAGGACCGAGAAAGCTTTATGGATAAATCTTGGTATATAGCATTGAGGACACAAGATCTACCACGTTTGTTCAAATGATGATACTAGGTTGACCTTTAATCTTTTTATGGCAAGGTCAAATTTGCATCCCTGTACATTTATATGGGGAAAATGTTGAAAAGTCATTTTCTCAAAATGTGTTAAAGACTAATGGCTGAAACTTACAATGTATGATTAAATTATTAGAACTTTTTAGTTACAACCAAAATTTTGGTCCCCTGGGGGTTATCTGCCACGGGCTATATATATGTATAAAACTGTGATTTTTTTAAATGACTTCTTCTCTGAAATCGCTTGAGCAATTTTCACCAGATTTCACATGGGGCCTTCTGTTGAAAGGGTACTGAAAATTTGTTCAAATGCTTGCACGCCATTGAACAAGATGGCGGACATGCCCATATATGGTAAAAAGCACTTAAAAATCTTCTTCTCCAGAACCAAGAGCTTTGAGGCTGAATGTTCATATATAGCATCGGGGACTCAAGGTCTGCCAAGTTTGTTCAAATGATGGTCATAGGTTGACCTTTTTAAGGCAAGGTCAAATTTGCACCCCCATACATTTGTATTGGGAGAATGTTGAAAAATCATTTTCTCAATATATGTATTAAAGACTAATGACTGAAACTTACAATGTATGATTAAAGAAATAAAACTCTTTATTAGCTACCTTCAAAATTTTGGAGGTTTTCTGCGCTTGCCCCTGGGCTATGTACATGTATAAAATCGTGAAATCTTTAAATGTCTTCTCTGAAACCGCCAGAACAGTTTTCAACAGATTTCACATGGGGCATTCTGTCAAAAGCGTGTTGACAATTTGGTCAAATGGTTCCGCACCACTGAACAAGATGGCTGCTATGCATATATAGTAAAACACTTAAAAATCTCTTTCTCCAGAACTAAGAAAGCTTTAGGGCTGAATCTTGATATACAGCATCGGGGACTCAAAGTCTATTAAGTTTGTTCAAATGATGATACTAGGATGTCCTTTGACCTTTTTATGGTATGGTCAAATTTGTGTCCTAGTTGCTGTGGCAATACTGGGAGCAGTTGCATGGCATATGCAAATATGCAATAGCTGTTTTTATGAGGTGAGCGAATCGTGGCCCATGGGCCTTTTGTTGTTTTTTTTCGTTTTGTTTTTTGCCTGGCAAACTTTTGTTATGATTTACCGTAAAAACCATTTGTCATAACTATGTATCAAAACATGATTTTTATTTTTTTTTTCCAAAACTCAAGTTTACTACAGAAATTGCATACGTAGGTTAGACACAGTTTTGGCCATAAAATTAATTTTATGGTAAATATTTGAAAACAAATCAGGGAAACATAAAGACAAATGGTTCCTGAAAAGACAATGTCAATCAGAAATCAATATTTTTATTCAGAAAAAAATGCCAAGAGAAAAATGTCTTTCTGAGGGATGTCGAAAGCACAATAATCCTCACCAGTGGTGCCTAAGCCAAATCTAAAATTGGATGCCATACAAAAGCATCTGAAATACTAAATAGGAAAAAAACACTTGAATTGACAGATTAAAACAATTTTGAAAGTTTGACAGTTACGGTCCAGCACAAACACTATGTGTGGGCATGATATTTGTTTACCCCACATGTCTAGATATGAACGTAGAACTTTTAAATTTTCTTTTATTGAAAAAAATACGAAATACAGGAGGTTAAGGTATTGTGACCATGGATCTGCATACCATAGGGCAAAACACCAAGGTGGGGTCAATATCCCCAGGGTATCTGCACCTCTGGGGTCAAGCTAACTAGAGGTATCTTCACAATTAGCGGGAGTAAGCTCTCCGGGAGTAAGCTCTCTGTGTGGGAAAGGGGCAAGATAAACTGGTACATCTGTGTCCAATATCCATAAACAAAATGCAAAAACTTCCAAATATGATTCATTATCATCCCATAATTATCCACTTGCCCTGCAAATGCTAATCAAACAGTTACTAAGTTGAGGTTGGAAAATGAGCCATTTACTCATTTTATCAAATATCATTTCCCACATACCAAAAGTATTGTATTCTTTACCTGTATAATTTAAAATTTTAATTGAAACATGAATTGTTGAGAAAAAATATCCATGTTACGCAAATAAAATGTATGATTGTTTAAAAATAAAACAATTTGCTACTTGTTCTGTATGTATCATTGTGAAAATTTTACTGGATCTGTTAGTCAGTTCTTAGCTATTCATAGCTAATGATAAATTGTAAATAATCCAACTCAAATTAAAAATTGTATCATATTTGTTTTCTTCCTTATTACCATAATGATATCTGAGAGACCAGATTTGTTAGTTATTAAATTATATGAACTGAAAGTTTTATAGATTCAAAACCAGGAATGACTATAATTGACTTTTCAGTACAACTATCTTATATTGTTATTATTAAAAGTGTATTTTTTGTATTCTTAACATAAATAATAAACTTGTGATTTCAATGTACATGTAGTTGTTTGTTGTGTCCACGCACTGTATTTTATACAGATATAGATACAGAATTATCCGTAGGCCTACATAGTCATATCAAGGAATGTGATTGAATGGTATCTGAGAATACTATTTCCAAATGGAATTCAACAGCCCCAACTTTCTTATAAATAAACCTGTGTTAAGCCAGTCAAAACATGTTTGCTGATGATGGGTGCTTGCTTAAGACAGGTTGATTTACGCTTAATTTCCAGTTATGGAACCTGAAAACTGACCTTTAAATACAGGGTAAATGTTAACCCTTGTCATGCTGAATAAATTAAGATGGACATGCCCATTTCTAATTTTCAGCGCCAATCAGATTACTTGATCTAGATTGTTGATATAAATTCATATACTTAGTGGCAAACAGTGCAGATCCAGATCTGTTGGCTTCTGAAGAAGCCAACTGATCTGGATCTACACTGTTTGCAAAGATAGGGTATATCCGGGTTCAGCAGGATTAAGAGTCATTGGATTTTAAAGAATAAATTGCTAAACAGAGAAAACACTGCTCAAACTGTGCGGATTGCACAGACCGATGTGTCTTTGTTGGACACACATATCCTGAGGTACATTCTCACAATACAGACCATTTCATTATTTCATTCAAATATGATACAACTGTACGGTATAGAATTGTTCATGTATTTTGTCCTTTTGAAGAAAATTGATTATTAGTACACATTCAGTCCATGCATAACCCTTCATCACAACTATGGGAGACAACACTTTTACATTTTGTTTTCTATTTTTAAAGCAAAATAAGGCTTGGCATTTCATGTGAATCATCTGCCCTTGCAGAGGATTCACATGAAATGTCAAGTCTTATTTTCTCTGAAAATTAAGAAAAATCCACTTAAGATGTTGTCAGCTACAATTTTTCTTTTGGCTTTCAATTTTTCTTTTGGCTTTAAGGGTTAAACATTAAGATTTGGTGTGTGTGAATGACTTGTGAAAATTCTAAACTATTTTCCATTTATTTCCTGGATTTCAAGTAACATTGTAACATGGTAACATGGTATAATAATATAACATACTTAATATAATCAAATATTGTAAGTAATTGTATTGTCAGTTAGCTAATAGAAAAAACAAACAAAAAAAACAAACAAAAAAAACTGAAACACAGAACAGCATATATTTACTCACATAAAAATAATAGACAGAGATTTGTCACCCTAAACAGCTGGTTTCTTTCTCCTGTTTAACCTTTATCACTCACTGGGCAAATTCAAAAGATGACAAACAGACAAGAGTTTTCTTAAGTTAACATGTCACACAAACTGTCTCACAAGGAGACACTTTGTATGAAATTTCAAATGCTGTTTTACTGGAGAAAAAAAAAAAAAAAAAAAAAAAAAAAGCTTGTGAGTATTAAATACTACAAAATTTCAAATAATGTTTAAACATTACCACTCCCTGGGCTAATTCAGCAGATCACAACCATATTTTCTTATTTTTCCAGAAAACAGGTTATGCCATTTCAAGCAAAGTGTCTCCTAAGGACAAAGCCTATTTTCTGGGAAAAATAAGAAAACATATTTCAAAATGTTGCCTGCTGAAATTTTTACCCAGCACACAGTGTTAAGCAAGCACTGAATTTTGTGAACAAACTGCACTGACATACAGACAGTTCTGCATCTCCACTAACTTTATCTTTCCATCTGCTCTGGCTAAAATTATCCACATGTATACAATATTCTAACATATAATCAGTTGTCCTAGAAACTTATACATGTACACACAAGGTATAAAAATCATCATAAAACAGCTTGCATAGATATATTTGAGTTTGAGTTGGAGTTGTACGGCCTAGTCAACATTGTTAAGGTCATGTTGAGCCAGTCAGTTAACTTTGTCACACGTTTCCTGATTCGGCTTAGTCCTGGAACTGAATAACCAGTACACCACAACCTCTTTATAACACTATTTTTGGGGTCCAAGCATAAACTGTGGTAGTTATACAACCGTGTTAAATCCAAACAAAAATGTATAGATTATATAGAAAAATGACCATTTATGGTCATTTTTCTATATAATCTATACATTTTTGGGATCCATCTTTGAACCATGTTGTATCCAAAACCGTGCTATAACAAACCATGTTATAAAGATGTTGTAGTGTACTTATTCTCATTTTTTCTACAGTAACTGGCAACTGCACTTCTTGAATCAGCAGAAAGGAAGAATGACTATAGAAATTATTCATGATCAATTTCCAAGGAAGTTATGTGGCTGAGCTGAGGTTCAAACTTGAGACCTCTGCCTGCAGTCACATACGCTACCAACTGCGCTTTGGAGCCTGGCTGCATAGATATAGTAATCAAATTTCCTGTAGGAGAAAAATCCTCTACAATCCCCATTTGCAGATTGATACTGTAGTAAACAAACGCTGATGACCTCGATCAGCTTGCAGATCTACACAGCACATGCTTCTCACTGCAATATTCATTCAAGGTCTTGCTAGCATTTTAACCTTTAGTTTCTGTGTTTTTTTTTTATTTGATTAGATTCGAGTTTTAATGGCCCAGTCAATATGATTAAGGTCATGTTGAGCTGACCAGTTAACTGACTCGCACACTTTTCCTGGGCAGGATAGTCCTCTAAGTAGTTAACGTACTTGTGCACATACTTTTGCCAGTAACCCTGAGGAAAATTCATCAGACAGCTTATTTTTCATATAAAATAGGGTTTGACATTTGATGCAGTCTTTCATTAAGAGACAATCTTCATGAAATTTCAAACCCTATTTTCTGGAGGGAAAAAATAAATACTTTAAAATGTTCTCTGCTGGAAGTTTTATCCAGAATGTTAAGGGTATATGAACCTACCTAGAAAATAGTGTGTATACACAGAATTGCTAAGGATGAGTATTTCATGACAATGCTGGGATAATTTTTCTTGTTCTTCCATAAAATCATATGTTGTGGGTACTCGTTAGAAGTGCCTAGCCAAGGCACTTCTAATGAGTACCCACAACATTTGTTTTTATGGAGAACTGGACAAAATTATCCCTTATTATCACCTAATACTCCTCAACAATTCCTCTGAAACAGTTACGGCCTTGGTGGCTCAGCTGGATGCGTGTCCGACTGGTGATCAGGAGGTTGCGGGTTGGACTCCTGCCAGGTCAGCAACATTCTTTCATGGAGACTTGATCATGAAATATTTTCTATAGTTATTCTCTCTCTTCCGCTGATTCAAGAAGGGCAGTTGTAAGTTTCTGGTAAAAGAATGTGCACAATACAGGTTAACCGCTTGGAGGACTAAACCTGCCCAGTACATGCGTGGTTAGGTAAACTGACCACGCTTGACATGACCCCACTGGGTTGAATGGGCCATAAAACCTCAAAACAAACAGCAGTTACAAAAATGCTCTTCAGTTTATAAATATGGTATACCTGGGTTAGTTTTCAAAGCATGGTTTGCTTAAGAATGTCATTATGGGGAATTAGTACATTTTCAGGGGGTGTAACTCTGTCAAAATTGTTTTGCCTCCCTTCTGAAAAGAGTCCACTCTAAAAGGAAAGAATTCACTCCCCTTGGAAAAACAACTTGTTGGTTTTACAGGAGACTCTTTTCAGAAGGGGACAAAGTAATTCTGACAGAGTTGACTCCCCTCAAAATCTATTGCCATTATGACGTAGTTCATTTAAGTGTTATATAAATGTTTGTGATCAAGATGGTCATTCTACACGTCAAATATCACAGTAACAACATTGTACACTAGAACTTAACTAATAAGATGGCCCACTGTAAGACCGTTCAGATACAAGACTGTTTAAAGGTGGCCCCCAAAAGTGTTGTAGCCAAACAAATGTTTAGATTATATAGAAAAATGACCATTTATAGTCTTTTTTTCTATTTAATCTAGAGATTTTTTGTTTGATACAACACAGATGTTTACCTAACACAGTTTTCACTTTAAATCCCAGCAATCATGTTATAAAGAGTTTGTGGTGTAATGTATTATAAATTTCTACCTTAAAATAAATTACCATAGTACAGTGAAACCTGTGTAAGAGAGCCACCTTTGAGACTGACTTTAAATAGTGGTTGATGTGAAAAAAGCGTCTGTCTTATAAAGGTACACGTGATGTAATTACAGCTAGCAAAATTACATGACATGTACCTTTATAAGACAGCCACTTTTACACACCAACCACTGTCAATCTCACTGAAAGTTTTCTTATTACTCCACAAAAACTGTTGTGGGTGCATATTAGACATTTAGAAATGTCTCACTGTATGAATATGCTAAACATCTATTTTTGTGAAGAAATAATATTTACCACATTTGACCTAATTACCGCACATACCCATATAAGCGCACAGTCGAGGAATTTCATAGCCTTCAGGTTACAGCCCATGTATTTGTATCTACTTCTTTATAAAAGCATATGCTGTGGATATTAATTAAAATTGTCTCCACCACAGAAAGTCAAGGCAATTCAAATGGGTACCCACTACATATGCTTTTATAAAGACAATTAGAAATGAATATCACATAAGCATCATAAATATTACTCTCATGAAGTCCTCTGCTTATCTTTCTTCAAAGTGTGCCTATATAAGGTGCTATTCTATTTAAAGGTTTCCCCAGTAATTTTGAAAAAAAAAAAAAAAAAAAAAAGTGTACCATGAGCGATAATTAGGTCAAATATGGTATGTTTTTTTGTTTGTTTGTGTTGAGGTTTTACGGCCCAGTCCACCCAATGGGGTCATGTCGAGCATGGTCAGTTTACCTAACCACACATTTACTGGGCAGGCTTAGTCCTCTAAGCGGTTAACCAGTATTGTGCACATTCTTTCGCCAGAAACTGACAACTGCCCTTCTTGAATCAGCGGAAGGGAGAGAATGACCGTAGAAAATATTTCATGATCAATCTCCACGAAAGAATGTTGCCGACCTCGGCGGGGGTTGAACCTGCGACCTCCTAGTCTCCAGTCGGACGGCACATCCAACTGAGCCACCGAGGCCGGCACCAAATATGGTATGTATTTATTTAGATGCATCTTCTATCTAGAGCTATGCAGACAGCAGTTTGTTCAGTGTCTGCACTGTTTGCAGTTCAGCCACCACTATTTCGACGTGTAGTCTTGTTTAATTTCTAACATAAGATTGGTAAGGAGTTAACCCTTAAAGTGCCAAGCAAAATTTGTAGCAGACGATAGTCAAAAATTTTTTTTATTTTTCTTAGAAACTAAGCTTGAAATTTCATGTGAATCGTCTGCTTGGCACGATTCACATGAAATGTCAAGGCTTACTTTCTAAGAAAAATAAATAAATAAAAAAATATATATATATTCAAAAGTGTCGTCTGCTGCAATTGTGATTGGCACTTTAAGGGTTAACTTGACAGACTGTTTAGGGTAATTATGATAGGTTTCTTTTTCATGTCATGCCTGATAAAGGCATCCATTGTGAGTGATTGGTGATAATCAAAAAAATGACACAGCATGTAGTCATCAAAAGTACTGCAAATACTGAAATCTCTGCACAGGACAATTTTCACAGTTGACCCGATTAATCCATTTTAGTCTGGAAAACCTCAAAAAGGGTAAATGGCAAACAGTGCAGACCCAGATCAGACATCATCAAGCATTATCTACAAGAATTTCTATAAAACATAGTAACAAGAAAAACTAAACTAACCCTGCTATTGGAAACAGACTGGTCCAAATAGTAGTTGTGGTAGAAAAGTCCCCTCAAGGTAAATGGTTTTTGACTGAGTTGAGGTTTGACGGCCCAGTCAACCCATTAGGGTCATGTCAAGCCAGTCAGTTTACCTAACCACTTTTCCTGGGCAGGTTTAGTTTTCTAAGTAGTTAACCAGTATTAGTACAATTTGTTTTTAGCCCGAAACTGACCACTATCTTTCTTGTTTGTTTGAGTTGAGGTTTTATGGCCCAGTCAAGCATGTCAGTTTACCTAAACAAACTTTTCAAGGGCAGATTTAGTACTCTAAGCTGTTAACCAATATTGTGCAATTCTTTTTCCAGAAACTAACAACTGCCCTTCTTGAATCAGCAGAAGGGAGATAAATGCTTTTCTTGAATCAGCAGAAGAAAGAAAATGACGGTAAAAATATTCATGAACAATCTTTACAAAAGAATGCTGCCTGACTTGATGGGGATCAAACCTGCAACCTCCTGATCTCCTGTCGAGCGCCATCCGACTGATCTGTCAAGGCTGGCTTGATGTAAACGCTCAAGACCATATAGTAGACCATATTGTAGTAAATTCATTCTCTAGATGCACTTACAAAGCATGTAAATAAAATAGAAAATTAGCAGCCAGAAAAACAGTGTAACTATTGCAAAAATTATATTATCACAAATATCTTTGAATTTGCAAAGCTACTAGACATCATAAATTACACACATGCAAACATAAAATATGAATAGAAAGCAAATGAGAAAAAATGTTTGTAGACTTAAGTAAACAGTAAGTAAAGCTCTAAAACTGTATTATGACATTACTGCATTTACTCTAAATATTGGGACACCTTAACTCCTTACATACCAGTCTTAAAATTTGAACAAGTTTGTTTCACTACGTATTGATACAGTCAACTCTCGTTATCTCGGCTTCGTTCATCTTGAATAACTGTTTATCTCAAATAACTGCTTATCTCGAAGCGAAAATCCCATCCCTGTTTCAACATGGAAATCTAACAACAGGTAACAAAATATTGTGGAAAAGAGGGGTCCTAAGGAGCAATTTCTCCTCTTTTTCCACAATATTTTTAATATATCCCTATCTTCAGGAGTCAAAGTACATATTAATTTGTGAAATGTGGTTGTTTGTTGCATTTTTTTCCTCAATTTTGCAAATCTGAAATGTTAAGGTACTGATATCCTGAAGGTTTGCAAGATAGTCCCCTGGACTTCAAGTCGACTGCATGTCTAAAAATTGCTGGGTGAGTGGAGACTGATCAGACACCCTTTTCTGCAGCATCTGATCTGTGTCTACACTGTTTACTCAGGCCTGTCTGTCCCAATACTTAGGGTAATACAGTATTTAAGTATTATAGAACAAGATGTCATGTAAGTATAAAAGGATGAAGTAGATGCTTCATCTAGTGATGACCAAAAGAATTTACTGAATCTTCCATACAGTGGTTACTTTTATGCATGTAGTACAGTATTCTGATAATAATTATGACACACAGGAAATGTAGGAATGTTTACATTTTTGTGGCAACAGTAAAAGCATGAAATCTCAGAAAATGCTTGGAAATTTACTTCTAAATTCATTACCCTGTTTGAGCTGCATTGTGAGAAAAAGGCTCTTTTGACTTTTCATTCAACTGGGCCCAGCTGTTCAAAGCATCATTAGCTTAATGAGCACTAAGTGGTCAAAATGTTAACAGTTCTAGTAAGTCCAATATCTAATTCACATGTATTTTTGCTGAAAAAAAATGTGAGTAGCTTTTGCAAATGCAAAAGCTACTCACATTTTTTCAACAAAAATATTCTTATATGCCATACTTAATGATCAAAGTTTTAACAATATGTTAACTAATGACATCATTAGTTTTGAACAACTGGGCCCTCACCTTTCAGTGCCCATACCTGGCCCCTTAGCGAGGCCACAAGTCTAGTTCTTTGACTGAAGTTTTTCCCCTTGGCCTACTGCTTATGCAAGCGAACAACATAGGTTTTTAGGAGACTGTGCAGATGCACAGACTTGTCTGAATCTTTGTTGTTCACATGTTATAACAGCTCTTTTCTCATGAGATGGTTCATTAGTAACTTACAGAGACCAGGAATAACAGATTAGGAAAACCACAAACAGTTCAACAGTGACTAGTAAATCTTCTTTGCCCTACTGTCCTCACAGCAGATTCCATTTGGCAAACATACCAAAAATAATCTATGAACAGTAAGGCTCTTGAAAAAACATTTTGAGCCTGGGCACAGCGTTTCCTGCAAGATTACATGTGCACCCATTACGAAAACACGGCTATTCAAATATATTGAAAATTTTACAACCAAAAACGGAAAATTTTCAGATAAAAAATTCTGATATTTTTCATATTCCTGCTCAAAACATAGATTGTGGGTGCTTGTTAGAACCGTCTCGGTGAGGTAGTTCTAACAGTACCCACAATATATGTTTTTTAGCAAATTAAGAAAAATAATGTATACCTATGTAAACCCGTTTTACTATACCAAAGTGGGGTTTAAGGGGGTCAAAATTATATAGGCATGTTTTCATGATGCAGCAAAGAATCAGAGCCTGTGCATTCATGTAGTCTGATCAGAGTCTTGGCAGGGCACTCTGTGGACAGCCAAAGATCCAAAACCCCTTCAGATTTACAGTAAAGACTGATCAGCCTGGATGTGCAGGCTGATCTGAGACTTTGAAGGGCGCATATGCAATCTTGTAGGAAATGCTGTGCCCAGGTTCATTTCAATTTAAACATAAACAATTTGTGACAATTTTACCAAGTTGTGAGTTCCTGCAGTTTTCATGTATTATGAATTTGTATCAAGCATATCTCTAGAAAAGTGACAACTGAATATTTCTATCACTTTTGGACCAAACCATAGAATCGTTTATTAATAAGAATAGCCTGAATGAGGTAATTCTATTGAGTACATATGCAATATTTTGCTAAAGAATTGACAAAAAAATCTACTGATTATATCATCTGGAGTTGTGTTGTGTCAAGCATAAATAACTAGTCCTTTTTTTTTCACATAATTTGAATATGATGTAAGAAAAAAAAAAAAAAAAAAAAAAAAAAAAAAAAAAATATATATATATATATATATACAGTCGAACCCCTTTATCTCAAACTCCTTATTTCGAATTACCGCTTATCTCGAAGTGAAAATCTGGTCCCTGTTTTAACATGAAACTATGACAACAGGTAACAAAATAATGTGGAAAAGAGGAGAAATTGCTCCTATATAAACAATTTCAAATTTATCTGTTGATCTATGAGGAATGGATACACCTCCAAGGGATAGTTCTGGTATGGATATATTTGCCTTCCTACTCACTGAGGGCTACTCTTCTAGGAAAGAATTTGCTCCTATGTTCCAGCATTTTTTTTAAAACAGTTTCAAATACTAGACAGGCAACTTCCTGTGTCCAGAACTTGTCTCCCTTTGCAAAATGGCAACAAACATATACAGGTGTATTCATTCACATTAGATACAGCTACTTAAATATTAACATCACATAGCTCAAAATGAGAAGGGGTATCCATGGATTTTTTATTTCTCCACTGTCACATGCCTTGTGGGTACTCATTAGAAGTGTATCAACCAGGTGCTTCTAATAAGTATGCACATCTGTTTTGGTGAAGAAATAAAAAAAAATCAGTACTTTTTGGGTTAAAATGTGCCTTATCTGGAGCTATGCATCATTAAAACACTGATTATGGTTTGTCATGTACAAAGCCTACATTGACAAAATGAAAAACAAATCACAGGTAAGACATATTTCTCTAACAAAAGGGATTGATATGTTTTATTTTTTCTAAAAACCATGCTGTGGATACTATTATGTCAGTGAGGGCTTAGCCTGAATTGCCTCACTGACAATTCCAATGAGTATAACAAGATGTTTTCAAGAATCAGGCTTTCTCTTAACTGGAGCTACATCAAAACTACACATGAACTTTAATACTTAGCACTCTGGGTAAAATTTTCAGCAGACCACATATTAAAATATTTTTCTTATATTTTCCCAGAAAACAGATTTTGACACGGGAAACAATTTTCATGAAATCATGAAATGTCAATCCTGTTTTCTTGGGGGGGGTGGGGGGGGGGGGGGGGGGTGGGGGGGGGGGGGAGAGAAATATCAATTTGTCATCTGCTGAATGAGCCCAGAGAATGGTAAAGGTGAAAGTGAATGGATATATCTCCAAGGGAAATCACTCTTGACTTGTAAGTTTGTTTGTCTTGAGGTTTTATGCCCCAGTCAACCCATTAGGGTCATGTCGAGTGCTGTCATTCTACCTAAAGGCACTTTCTCCTGGGAAGGCTTAGTCCTCCAAGTAAGCCTGCCTTCTAAGTGGTTAACCAGTACTTGTGTACATTCTTTTGTCAGAAACTGACAACTACCCTCCTTGAACCAGCGGAAGGGAGAGAATAACCATAGAAAATACTTCATGATCAATCTCCAGGCAAAAATGTTGCTGGACCTGGCAGGAATCAAACCCACTACCTCCTAATCACCAGTTGGACGCACATCAAACTGAGCCATCGAGGCCGGTCTGACTTGTAAATATTTATCATCTCGTCTTCTCATATGATGGTAGGCATCTATATTTAAAGGAAAGAATTTACACCAATTTGCAGCAAATTCTTTCCTTTAAGTGTAACCACCCACCCCCTTTGAGAAGACTCATCTGTTAGAGTGATCTCCCTTTTTCTGAGGTCTGTTCATACAACTTTAGGGGACTGGATAGTGGATACACTTGAGCAGACTGATAGATTTTCAGCCATTTTGTACACAGGAGATAACTTTTGTGACTTCCTGTTTGTGTTTCTGCACTCCAACCCCCTTCTGAAAGGGTTCTACTATACAAGGAAAGAATCTGCTGCTGCTGGGAGCAAATTCTAGGTAGCAAATTCTTTCCTTTTAGAGTAGACTCCTTTTCAGAAGGGGACAAAAACAATTTTAAAAGAGTTGCCTCCCCTGATTCCTCTTAACTGCATATTATTTTTTACCACTGCCTGGCCAAATTCAGCAGATGACAAATTCATGATATATTTCTTATTTTTCCCAGAAAACAGGCTTTGACATTTCATGCTAACTGTCTGGGGAAAAATAAGAAAAAAACATTTCCAAACTCCTGCCATTTGTACTCAGTATGTTAAGTCTAAAGTAAAATGCTACTGTCATCAAAAAGCAAGCTAAGAATGAAATAAGTCATGTGTTAGACCCTTACAAAGTCAGTTTTGCCCCAGCTAAAGCTAACAATCTTTTTTCTATGAAAAAACACTTTTTTTTTTATTCTTCGTAACAAAACAACAACATCTGTTGTGAGAACTCATCAGAAAAGCCTCAGCAAGAAAAAAGGGTATGAAGATGTTTTTATTATTGCATCACAACTGCATTCGTATCACCTCACTGAAGCAAAAAATAACAGACATGATTAGCCCAATTATCACATCTTAGGCTATGTACATAGAGCATTTATTTGGTCAAGAGTCACTTTAAACAGAAAACAATCAGATGCCATTGTCATAGACTCGGGTCAGCCTGTGCATCTGATCAGGGTCTAAGCTGTTCACTAACATAATGTAAGTGTCTTAGTTTCGGTAAGTGACTAGTATGAACCCAGATCAGACTGCAGAAATGTGCAGGTTAATGTGGCTTTACATTGATCACATACAAAGTCATTCTACTCTCACAGATAACAATGTCTTTTTCAACATGTTTGTTTCCAGCTTGGCAGTTCACTTCTAAATCTTGATGCGCAGGGAAGCAGACAGCTCAGGTGTTGTTAATATATAAGCTGTGTCATGTAAAAAGGGTATCCCCAGAGAATACGTCAACAGGTTCCTTTTTCATGAACAATACTGGCATTACAGCTTTTCAGAACAGTCCTTACATAGGTCTTTCTTTCATGAAAAGTGCCTGCAAAAATTCATTTCCAAACAGTTCCAACAGACTCTCTTTTTTTTTAATGAAAAGTGCCATCTCTATTAGTATTAATGTCTTTTTTCTTCTAAACAGTGCTACCATTATGTCTTTTCCTTGTTTAGATACCAGTATAAGAACAAATACATTCCAACTATCAACATCAAACCAGATATCAATATCAGTAATGTATCCTGAAAAAAAAAAAAAAAAAAAAAAAGATAGGAAAAATATGATACAAAACAAGCAAGACATACTATCTTCAGATAAAAGGAGTATTTTCATTTTTATACTCCACCCTAAGTCGTACGTATGTCCTATTTTCGATTCCAGGCGATAACTTGAGCAAATGTCATGGACATGTGGTTTTGGGATTGCTAATGGGCAAATTTCGTCTATTTCTGATGTAGCTATCTGCAGCTACAAGTCCATATTTTCGTTTCCTGATGATAACTTGAGTAAATAATGTCCATGGATTTTCACCAAACTTGGTATGTGAATTGATATTATAGAGATCTGGTTTGGGATTGCTAATGGATAAATACTGTCAATTTTTGACGGAGTTATCTGCCCATCACAGGTCATATTTTCGCTTCTTGACAATAACTTGAGTGAATATCAATGAATTTTTGCCAAATTTGGGAAATATGTTCAAGTTTTGGTGTAAAATATGCATCGAAAACACCTTAATTTTGTGATTAATTGGGGTCATTTCGCTGATATATTCTTACTTTCCTGATAAAAGACAAACTCTATATCAAACTCTTCTTAGATTTAGTGATAAAATGTGGGTAGGATTGGGAATAATGTCGTAGGTATTTAAATGTTGGAACAAGCATAGGTACTAAGATTTCAAAACAAGTAAGATCACCATGATTTCATACAAATCATCATCAAAGTCTCAGACATGTCACATACAGCTCTAGATAGTATTCCTTTCAGTCAATTTGTATTGATATTTTCTTGCTTCACCATGATAAGAGTTTCTACTGAATACCTACAACTAATACATTTTCATGAAGAAATAACAATATTTATCTGGGCCCAGTTGTTCAAAGCTAACAATGTTGTTAGTTAACAATTCCTTAAAATTTAAATCAAGTGATACGCAAATATTCTGAAATTTTTTGCTGAAAAAATGTGAGTAGCTTTTGCAGTGCAAAAGCTACTCACATTTTTTCAGCAAAAAATATCAGACTACTGTATATTGAATCCACTGAAATAGTTAACGAAATGACCCTTAACGAGCTCGTTAAACTAACGATGCTTTGAACAACTGGGCCCTGGACATTCATCTTATTTAGAGGAACAGAAATTCTAAGAAGTTTTTCTTCTAAAATATTTATCCTGAATTTTCAGACAACTTAAATTTTGAATAAGTCCCTTTGAACAGCTAGTGATGTGTCTAAATATGCTGACTGTAATTGCACTGTCTAGAGGGCAAGAACCTAACAAGTGACAACCTATCAATATAACAGGGACACTCAGTTGACTTACACTTGCCATTCAGATGGAAAATAACCTTGAACTCAAGGTCACTCAGAGGGGTGTGGCTTGTACTGAATAAAACATTTGAACTAGTCTCTAACATCAGTCTAAGTATCAAACTGTACAGATATTAATCTTTAAAAACTTTAACATGATGATTTTAAGTCTGCTATCTTGACATCTAGGTTAAAGGCAGTGATGTGGGTGGTAAATGCAAAAATTTTGGACCAATATCTACCACCATTCGGAATATGAACTAAATCCATCTAATGCCTTCCTAAAAACTTGTAATGAAAACCTTGTACCTTAGTCTGTGACCTTGACACTGGGCAGGACTGTGTGTGGAACTGTATAAAATTTTTGACTAGTATCTATCCTCCTCCTCCCAACTATAAACCAAATCCATCAAATAAGGTTTATGATAATATGAGTTCTTAAAACATTAATGTAAAACTTTGTTGATACTACATAATTATGTAGTGTAACACAATAGCTCTTCCTGTGCTTTGTACAAGTGAGCTAATAATGTAAACACTGAAGACCCAACTGGCCTTTTCATTTGCCCAATCTGCTCTACAAGGCCATCTGTTTTCACTTTTTACATTATACAAAATTCTAAAATTGTGTGTATGCAAATAAGCAGAATGTCCTGGGACTTCTACGCTCACATAAAGTTAAATTAACCTTTATTATAACTCTCTGGGCAATTTCAGCAGATGACAAATTGAGGATATTTTTTTTATTTTCCCATAAAATAGGCATAGACATTTCATGCAAGTTGTCTCCTTGGTTTTCCCCTGAAAATAGCTCCGAGATTTCATGCAAATTGTGTCCATAAAATCTCACAGCCTCCTTTCTGGAAAAAATACAAGAATGCCACCTGCTGAAAATTTTACCCAGCATGCAAAAAGTTAATTTTTACCAGAATGACCTATACCTTAACTGGTGTAGAAGTCTTCTTTAAATCTGCCTGGCCTTTGGTAGATTTTATTTCTCTTTTACTCTTCTTCCAATCCTGTTTGCCTGAAATATATGTACATGTATACAGAAAATATTTCTGGCACATTATGAGATAAATCAATGTTTTTTCCATATGCCATTTGCTTACAGAAGAAAGACACCTGCTTGAAAGTACAAAATGTGTCTGGAGTGTATTTGTTTGTTTGTGTTGAGGTTTTACGGCCCAGTCAACCCACTGGGGTCATGTCGAGCAGTCAGTTTACCTAACCACACTTTTAATGGGCAGGCTTAGTCCTCTAAGCGGTTAACCAGTATTGTGGACATTCTTTCGCCAGAAACTGACAACTGAATCAGCAGAAGGAAGAGAATGACCATAGAAAATATTTCATGATCAATTTCCACCAAAGAATGTTGCCGTCCTTGGCGGGTGTTGAACCCGCGACCACCTGGTCTTCAGTCGGACCAAAGAATGTTGCTGTCCTTGGCGGGTGTTGAACCCGGGACCACCTGGTCTTCAGTCAGATGCGCATCCAATTGTGCCACTGAGGCCGACATCCGAAGAGATATTTAGACATCTTAGTTGCTTTAATACTATATATTAAATGTTCTAAAATTTTGAAGACTTTATTCCATACTTTTTGGCCTAAAGTTTGCTTTTTATGCAGCTGTTTCTTAAAATACTTTAATAGTGGAATGGCAAACAGTGTAGACCCAGATCAGACTGCTCCTACAGGAGCAGTCTGATCTGGGTCTACACTGTTCTATTTTGTCAAAAACTTTGACATATGAAAATTTTGGACATTTACTGTACTTATCCTTAAATATTAACAAGTAAATCTGATTATCAAGTCATGTGTTTAGCAATTTCTGGCACAATTAATGACAAACAGACTGAAACAGTAGAGACTCCAATTTAACTGCTTACCCATAAAATATGTATCTGTGGAGAAACACGAAACAAATCAATTTGTTTTTGTATGCAATGTGTCTTAACTAAAGCTATGGCCCCCTATTTGCATGATATTGCTTATATTTGATTAAGGCATATAGAGGATTTGTTAAGTATTTGGTGATAATTATGAGATAATTTTCTCCAGTTCTCCATAATGTTGTGGGTACTCATTAGAAGTGCCTCGGTGATGTGCTTCTAATAAGTATCCACAACATATGTTTTTATGGAGAAATAGGAAAAATTATCCCAGAATTATCACCAAGTACTCCTCCTTAAAAATTCCTCTCTGCACAGGAGCACCTGCTGTATGCAATATCTGAACATCAACAGTCCAGATAGCCTGTGCAGCCAACTTAACAAGGAAGAATAAGAACTTTATTTTCTACACTCAATATACCATGCTAAATATTCAGACACATTAAGTCCTCACAAAACATACAAGTCAATGTGATTATCAAGTGAAGTTTCTAACAAGTCTTGCAGAGTGGCAAACAGTTCATACTCTGACCAAACTCCTTTAACACAACCTGTTGGGTAAAAAATGCAGTAGACAATATTTTGAAATGTTTTTTTCTTATTTTTCCCAGAAAACTTGCTTTGACATTTCATGCAAATTGTTTCTTGAGAAGACAAATCACATTAAATGTCAAAGTCTATTTCCTGGAGAAATTAAGAAAAATATCATCAATATGTTGTCTTCTGAATTAGCCCAAAGCATGGTCAAGGCTACATACCTACAACATATCGAGGGTTGAGCGCAAGACTATGGTAACTCAAACGTATTTTTGAAACCCTTGTTTAGGGGCAACTTGGACCCCTTTGTAAACAATGCAAATTTAGGTGCCATTGCTCATACGAGCAATGGCACCTAAATTTTCATTGTTTACAGAAAGAAATGTTGTAATCTTCATAACGCCTTCATGGTGAGGAGATTAGGTTTGGGGAAAAACAATCATCTGACTTATGATAGTCTTGCGCTCAACCCTCGATATGTTTTTATGGAGAAATAAGACAGTAACCAAACGTTTTGTATGAAATGTGTCTTATCTATAGCTATAGACCCCTTTTTGCATGGTATTACTTATATAGCATAGGTCAAGATAAAGGAGGGTATCCGGTAAATATTTTCTTATTTCGCCATGAAAACATATGTTGTGGGTACTCATTAGAAGCACCTCAACGAGGTGCTTCTAATGAGTACCCACAACATATGTTTTTGTGGAGAAATAAGATAAATATCAATACTTTTGGATTGAAAAAAGCGCCTTAAATAGTGCTACCTATATGACAGGCATAGCAGCACCTGCTGCATGCAATATCTGCACATCAACAGCTCAGATAAGCCTTTGCAGCCATATAATCAGTAAAGGATTTTATTTTCAGCAAACAATACGATATCTACCCTAAATGTTTGGACACCTTAACTCATAGCTTCTGAACTATGCATTTTTTTTTCAGTCCAAAAGTATTGATAATTTTCTTATTTCTCCTTGAAAACCTATGTTGTGGGTACTCATCAGCAAGGCACTTCTAATGAGTACCACAACATGTTTTCATGGAGAAATAAGAAAACTAATTACCTGATACCCACTCTTATGTTTACATACTTCTATGTAAAACAATCTTTACATACTTTTAGAATTTGAATAAGTCTGATTTACAACGAATTAATGTGTCTTAATTAACTACAAATGTCATGAATGGCAAACAGTTTAGACCTTGTGGCATCTGATATGGGTCTACACTGTTTGCTCAGACCTGTCCGCTCGAAAAACTTAGGGTAAATATGGTATACTGAGTTCTACTGTTTGCTTTGGCCTGTCTGCTTGAATACTTATGGTAAATATGGTATACTGAGTTCTACTGTTTGCTCAGGCCTGTCTGCTTGAATACTTATGGTAAATATGGTATATTGAGTTCTACTGTTTGCTCAGGTCTGTCTGCTTGAATACTTATGGTAAATATGGTATACTGAGTTCTACTGTTTGCTCAGGCCTGTCTGCTTGAATACTTATGGTAAATATGGTATACTGAGTTCTACTGTTTGCTCAGGCCTGTCTATTTGAATACTTATGGTAAATATGGTATACTGAGTTCTACTGTTTGCTCAGGCCTGTCTATTTGAATACTTATGGTAAATATGGTATAATGACCTTTACTCAGGCCTATAATCCTCATTATTTAAAGCTAATCAAAACTTCAGCAGATGACATGTTGAAATAATTTATTTATTTTTTTTTATTTTTCAGAGAAAATAAGGCTTGACATTTCATGTCAATCATCTGCTTAGCAGACAATTCTCATGAAACATTATCTTATTTTCCATTACGAAAACTTGCATATTCAAATATATTGAAAGTTTCACCACCAAAAACTGAAAGTTTTCAGATAAAAGTTCAAATATTTTTCATATTTCTGCTCAAAACATAGATTGTTGGTACTCGTTAGAACTGCCTTGCTGAGGCGGTTCTAACAAGTACCCACAATCTATGTTTTTGAGCAGAAATATGAAAAATAATGTATACCCCTGTAAACCCCAGTTTTACTATATAAAAGTGGGGTTTGAGGGGGTCAAATTTATGTAGGTACGTTTTCGTGATGCTATGAAAAAAAAAAAAAAAAAAAACAATTTTAAAATTTCATCTGCTACAAATTTGCTTAGCGCTTTAAGAGTTAATTATTCTGTATTGATAAGCTTAGATGACATGTCCACTTATAACTGTCATGCAGCCATTGAAGTTGTTGATACAAATTCACGTACTGAATGACAAACAGTGTAGATCCAGATAAGTGGCTTCTGAACTGATCTGGGTCTACACTGTTTGCAATGGTAGGGCATATCCAAGTCCAGCAGGACTAAGGTTGAAATAAAGTGACTTCCCTGATCAGTTTGTGCAGATGCACAGTCTGAGCTTTCACTATGTGTATGTATCTCATCACTCTTTTCCCATGACATGTCTCACTTACCAATTTGCTTTCTGTACTGGTCAACAGGAGCAGCTCGTAATCCTGCAGCATCTTTCTTTCCCATCTTGTTACTATTCTAGGATGATGACATCTGGAAAGTAAATTAAATGAAAAGAATTTGAATGCCAGGACTAGAAAAATTACTCAATACATGTATATGTATAATTAATAGAGGGAAGTTACCATCTTTACCCTAAGTATTGTGACACCTTAACTACTAACCATACTTCTCCTAAAAATTGAAATAGTCCATTCTACCACCTGCTGATGTTTTTTTTTTTTTTTTAATATTGCTGTATGCATAGCAAACAGTGTAGACACTGATCAGATGCCACACTTTGCAGCAGCATCTGATCTGAGTCAAAACAGTGGTTTGCAAAGGCCTGTCTGTCCCAATACTTAGGGTTGTTATAGTAAATTGGGGATTTAAACACCAAACCAGGAGGCAAACCATGCCAAAGTAGAACAGTCTGGGGGAAAAATGAATATTCTACAGCATCTGTGTAGAACAAGCATCTTGTATATTGCATCTGAATTATGTAATGCTTTAGTTTGTCTTAATCCAGATGAAGGGTTCAAATTCTGGGCCCAGTTGTTCAAAGCGTCGTTAGCTTGACGAGCTTGTTAAGGGTCATTTTGTTAACTGTTTTAGTGGATTCAATACACAATATTCTGATATTTTTTGCTGAAAAAATGTGAGTAGTGCTACTCACATTTTTTCAGCAAAAAAATTTCAGCATATTTGCGTATCACTTGATGTAAATTTTAACGAATCGTTAACTAACGACATCATTAGCTTTGAACAACTGGGCCCTGATCTGTCAACATGATCAAAGTAAATAGAGTTTGTATGAATTTTGTGAAAGGCTAAAGAAGCCTGCTTCAGCTGGATTTCCAGTGTTGGCCTCACCTAGGCCTGCAAATCCAATAGGCAGCAACCCTCTATACCTTCTCAATTTGACCTGTTAAGCTGGAGTGTATGGATTCCAAACCTGGGACTGTATATACTCTGGACATCTTGGGATGCATAAACATTTTATATACAGCTTCCTTGATTTCTCTAGGAGCCAGATGAAGGTTCAGGAAGAGAAAACCATACTCCAGAAGAAATATCAGATATGTGACTCCAATCCAAATTGCTAATACAATAATACAGTAGCTATATTTGGCAAACTGAACCTGTTCTGAAGTTTTAGCAATGCATATTCATGTTTAATTTGTTTGGAGGGAGTGTGTTGCCTCAGTCTCATGTTTCATTTGTCAAATGACTTCCCACTGAGCAAGATTGTCCAAGATTACCCCACTGGTCAAAATTGGCAGGATCCAATGGCAATGGAGATTATCCAAGATCATCTCACTGGTCAACATTGGTACAGTGGGATCATCCTTCCAGTGGAGCATATTCGGATCCTGAAAAAAATTCTCAACGGGTATCGAAGTTTTCTGAGCGGGAATCGAACCCGGAACCTCTTGCACCAGAGGCCAATGCACTAACCAAGACATTACTAGATTCCTGAGCTGTTTACATGTTTATCTAGAGTTACTTCCTCTTGCCACATATCGGATTGGCGCATTATCACTAGGGAGAGAAAATTATATACTGTCTTGTAAAAAGAATAAAAAACGCAATTATGCAACAAATACTCATAAAAATACATGTAACTGGAAATCTACATTGTTGGCATCAGCTGTATGTAACCTCTTAACTTTGTTTATTTCATATAACATCCTGAACAATCATGCCTTTTCGCTCAATATGAAAATGGATTAATCCCAATACCCAGCATTCCATAGTAAAAATGTCAGCGCCCATGACCTAGCAGACGCATTTAGCAAGATTTATTATTTTTCTAAGTATATTTTGCGGTAGAATTTGGGTTTATTCAATTTGAATGTTGAGGGCCTTACATCAATTCTAAATCTGATCTATTTTATTACTGTCACACGCCTTAAATCATTTTTAACATTTTTATTGCAAATCGGAGCACAGAAAAATGGCCCAAATTGACTATCTCCTTCGGTTCGCTTTCTAGGTTGGTCGATTTCGGCCATTTTTTGTATTCATTTCTGACCGTATAGCTAGATATGAAGATCGCTGTTAGCATGCCAACAGACCTTTTATCCCCCACTACCAATTAGGTGCTGTAGAAATCATCACTCGATGCCTCCAAAGATGTTGAAGGGCCATATTGCTTCTTGGCTGTTCGTTTGCCCGTCACGCTTTTTGATGCATAACATAACTTTAGAAATTTGCATGCTACTGTTTTGAAATTTCTGACATGGATTTCTCGTGAAAAAAAAGCAGACACATATGTCTTTTTTTTTTCTTGACAGGGTATATGCCCCTTTCCTGAATTATGGCACTTTGAAATAATATGAATAAAATCTTGTCAGCAAAGTATCTAAAAAACTATTAAAGCTGAAGCCTTGACACTTAATGAATAGATTGATGGTGACGAGTAGACAACCTGATTAACTTACAAATAAAATTTTGAAAAATACTTCATGAGTTATGGCCCTTCGTAATTTTGGACATTTAGACCTTGTCAGCAAAATCTCTCAGAAATTGTTGGAGCTAGAGTCTTGAAACTTGGTGAATTAATTCAGGCTGATTGGTAATGATGATTAGATAACTAGATTAACGTTTGAATAAATTCTGAAAAAAATATTTAATGAGTAATGGGCCGCTCTTTGTAGATTAGGGTGTTTTTCCCTTGTCAGGAAAATATCTCAAAAACTGGGAGCTAGGGCCTCATAACAACTTGATGACTAGAGTGATAGTGATGAAAAGATGGCCAGAGTAACTTTTTTTTTTTTTTTTTATTAAATTCTGAAATACTTCACAAGTTATGGCCCTATGTAAAGTAGGACATTTTTACCTTGGCAGCAAAAGAATCAAAACTGAAGCCTTTTGAGCTAGAGCCTTGATATTATACTATTTGATTGCTAGTGATAAGTAGGTTACTTTAAGATTTCGGAATAAGTTCTGAAAAATGCTTCATGAGTTATGACCCTTCGTAAATTAGGGCATTTTGGGGAGAATATTTCTGACTCAGTGTGTAGCTTCTAATGTCACCTTATGAAAAGAAATGAACATAAGGATAAGAAGTTGGAATTTCAACACAATATGATAAGATTAGCTTAAGTAGGGGATGCTTGTCACACCTTCAGGGGCAAGCATATGATTGGGGTGCATAGTGTTTTACAAACACACATATTTAGTTGACTTTTCTGACCGCAATGCAAGAACTGACATTTACAAGGGCTCATTCTTCCCTCAAAGTTGAGTCAGACCATTAGAGATTGAAATGCTCAAAGTCCTCCAAACTTGATTAATACCTCTGCTGAAGATGCAGATCCTGTGGCTAGGTTTACTTCTTTGGTGAGAGCAAGTAGATAATTTCCCATATCACAGGCCCTGGTGAATGAATGTCATTGGATTTATCACCATAAAAGTTCTGAAAATTCTTCTTGCAGACTCTCAAGCTGAAGTCAGAAAGTAATAATGGACAGATTCTAAAGTCTAGGCAAATAACCCTATAAGCATTCCAGTAAATGTCCAAAAAATTTGAACACTTGATCAAATACTTTTTTGGTTTAAATTTTGCTTTATATGCAGTTGTTTCTTACAATAGTTAGTGGAATGGCAAACAGAATAGACCCTGATAAGACTTAGGTGTATATAATTTTAGGGCATTTACCATAAATAACCCTAAGACCTGTGGAAATAACCCTAAGTATTGAATAGCACTAACACCTGTGGAAACAGAAGGTGGTATGTGATCAGGATCTACTCTATTTGCCACACAGTCCAGTTTTAGTTTTTAGCCATATCAACAGGTAATGAAATGAACCTTTCAAATTTTAGGATATGTACACTAAAGAGTTAGATAGCTCAATATTTAAAGTAAATATGTTTTTTTTTATTGTTTTTTTCACAATAGGACAGCTGATGGAAGGGTTATTCCAGTTTGCCATTGACAGAGGTGGTACATTCACAGATGTGTGGGCTCAGTGTCCTTCAGGGAAGGTCAGAGTCACCAAACTTCTTTCTGAGGACCCACTCAACTATCAAGATGCCCCACGAGAAGGAATAAGGAGGATACTGGAGCAGGTAATTAGTCATGTTACTTCTGGATGCTAGGTGACAGGTGTTTATAAAATCTTAGCTTGATGGGCAGATAATTCACTTGAAATGTCAAGTTAAGGTTTATAATTTCAACTCAGCGAGCTTGCACGAATCTCCAGATAAGGCGATTTTGTTTTTCATCAGGAAAGTACTGATATTTTTCTTAATTCTCCAAGAAAACATATATTGTGGATACTCATTAAGACACCTTGCTGAGGCTTTTCTACTGAGTACCCACAACATACATTTTGTGGAGAAATAAGACAAATGTTATGCTGATATCCTCTGTTATCTGGAGCTATACTTAAACAAACTTATTTAGCAGTTTGATTGGTCAAGAGCATATTCAAAATGACATTTATGCTTCTATAAATCTACTCAGCAGGACTCTTCAAACTATATTATTTTGTAGGTTACTACAATAAGCCATTTTACACATTTTTCAATGTGAACATGACCATTTTGAAAAAAAAGTAGATTTTATATTTGGGGTGAATACTGGTGAATCACTCACAAACTTGATATTAACTGGGGCTTTATTCAGTTTATGAGTGATTTGCTGGCATGTGTACATTTATAAAATATACAAAAATGAAAGTCGTTCCTGTAATATCAACAGCATAGAAGTAATAAATAAATTGAACTCTCATCTGTTGACACTGTTTTCTTCCATTTTCAGGAAACTGGTACCCATATGCCTGCAGATAAACCCATTGATGTATCACATATAGAGTGGATCAGGATGGGGACAACAGTTGCTACTAATGCCCTCCTGGAGAGGAAGGGCACCAGAATGGCCCTGGCTATCACTAAGGGGTTTAAGGATTTGTTACATATAGGGAACCAAGCTAGACCTAGTATCTTTGATCTTGTTAGTACAGGTTTCTTTGTTATGTTGTATAGACTAGCTGCATTCAAATAGCTCCAGTTAAGGCACTTTCTTGTGGAAAAATTGTAATACTGTTCTTATTTCTCTACAAAAACATATGTTGTGGGCCTCACCGCACCTTTCTCCACAACACATTGGGTACTTATTAGAAGCTCCTAGGCAAAGCAGTCACACAGTTATTGTCCAAATATTGAGGGTAAATACTGTATCTACATGTAATGTACAAAATTAATTTGAGCTGAGATTACACTACAACCTCTTTATAACATGGTTCATTATAACAGGTTTTGGATATAACACGGTTCAAAGATGGATCCCAAAAATGTATAGATTATATTGAAAAATGACCATAAATGGTCATTTTTCAATATAATCTATACATTTTTGTTTGGATATAACACGGTTGTTTAACTAACACGGTTTATGCTATGGACCCCAACAATAGTGCTATAAAGAGGTTGTGGTGTAGCTTAGATGAACCACAGGGGGCATATGCAGACAGTAAAGGCCCAGGTCAGCCTACAAATTTGCCTAGACTGATCTGATAGTCAGCCATGTACTGATTAATGATGGACACCTGAGCTACTTTTGGTATTGCAGAAATGGTAGGAACATCACTAGCTGGCCTCAGTGGCTCAGTTTACCTTGGTTGATTCAAACTCGTTTTCATTTCTTGAAAGTTGCCATTTTCTTTGACTTTTTGTTTTTTTCTTTTACAGAGTAAGTTAAATAGCTCATTTCATTTTTTTTCTGTAGGAAATAGCAACTCCTGATCAACTATATGAAGCAATAATAGAAGTGGAAGGCAGACTAGTTCTTCAGCAAGAAAATTGTGAAATAAAACAGACTTGTCCAGTCGTAGAAGGCAAAACTAAAGAAAAGGTTTGTACATCTCCAGATATTTTTTTTACCAGTTGTTATTGACATATGCTAATTTTCCCATGAAAACATGTATTGTTGATGATGACAGGCATTTTTTTTGTGCAAACTGATTGTTTGCGTATGAGCTGGGACCCAGCACTTTCTACAAGATCACATGTGCACCAAGAAAGGACTCAGAGCAGCCTGTTCAAATATGCAGTCTGATAAGTTATTAGTTTGTGCTCTATGGGTAGCCAAACATCCAGGCTTTCATTAGATGGGTGGGAGAGGTTCTGTTAGAATGATGTTCAGGCTAATCTGCTGTGTGAGTGTTTGTTAGGCACACAAGTATTCTTGTAGGAGATGCTCTGCCCTGGCTCATATAGCAAATGACAGGTTCCTGAAAGAAATGCCGTATGTGATCTCGGTGCACTGCTTTACAAACCACTGACCAGGATGGAGGTTTCAGATGAACAACATCTGTTCACACATTTTTTGTTATTCACCAAAGCTAAGTTTTTATCATTTACTAGAACAGGTAAATAAGCTTATTTTAGTTGGTGCACACCAAAAACAGAGCCCTGACTAAAGTCTTGAGCATGGGGAGGTTCTGTAACATTTCCAGATTTTGAGGTAGGAGTTTTGGTCCATTATTTTACCTGTCCACATTTTCTTTGTATCAGGATTTCTGTTTCAGTTCAAAACAGGAAGATTTTATTTATTATTGAGGATACTGTATTTCTCCTAAATTCTAAATTGCAGACTGAGCCTTGTAAACAATGAAGGCCTCTGAGCCTGTACATTCTCCTAGGCAGGGCCCAGTTGTTCAAAACTAACAATGTTGTTAGTTACCGTATCGTTAAAACTTTGATCATTAAATATGGCTTTTGGTTAATATTTTTGCTGAAAAATGTGAGTAGCTTTTGCAAAAGCTACTCATTTTTTTTTCAGCAAAAATACCCATGAATTAGATATTGTACTTACTAGAACAGTTAACATTTTGACCTCTAACGTGTTTGTTAAGCTAATGCTTTGAACAACTGGGTCTAGATATAATAGATATTAAAAGGAATGACCCTTGAGAACAATGAACACATTTTAAATTCAGTGAACTTGAAATAGTACCATACTTATCCGAAGTATCAGGACAGACAGGCCTTAGAAGACAATGTGGGCCAATATCAGATGCTTCAGAACTTGGCATCTGACCAGGTTCTACACAATTAGCCACACATCTAGCAGTTTTTTTAGACAAATCAACAGCTAGTAGAATTGACTTGTTCAAATTTTATGACAGATTTTGTTATGGTGCTCGAATATTTTGGGTAAATATGATAAGTGGTTAAAAAAGATACAGATTTTTTCTGTTGGACAGATTGGTAAGGGTCTTGGTGATTCCTGTGAGACATTTTATAGGTTTTTTTTTATGTATACCTGCTTTACAGAAGTTTTACTAACAAGGAATTGATATACATCTAAGGGAAATAACTCCACACAGAAATATTTGAGGCCTGTATCTTTGGGGGTTACTCTTAAACCAAAGAATTTGAAAGAGTAGATTTTTGCTCAAAAAGTATCTCTCATTTTTAAAAGTTTCTGATAATAGGGAGGCAACTGCATATCTGTAAAAGTTGTTTCCCTTTGCAAAAAAGAGACCAAGACCAGTGGCAGAAAACTTTCATGTGTATCTATCCAACTTTATTTTTTGTATTGACATTTATTGTCCCAACTGCAGAACAGAAAATATTACAATTCAGCTATTTACATTTTCGTGTGTGTGTGTGTGTATGTGTTTGTGTGTGTGTGTGTGTGTGTGTTTGCGAGTGTTTGCATGTGTGTTCATTGCTCTCAGGAGTCTTTCCTTTTAGAATCAATTTATCTTCACTAAAGCTGGTTTTAGTGCTGTGTGGTGGCTGTAAAATATCTCAGCTGTGGTGTACTTTATATTTTCTGGTCCATTGTGATCATTGAGTCCATTCTGGGATTTTTAAAATTTTTTATGAGG
Organism: Anodontia alba; assembly: GCA_964016985.1. NCBI lineage: Eukaryota > Metazoa > Mollusca > Bivalvia > Lucinida > Lucinidae > Anodontia > Anodontia alba. The sequence goes on along the minus strand of OZ024827.1, from coordinate 70,685,680 downwards.
GTCACTGATGAGGCCTAATTGGCTAAAACTTACTAATCTGGCAGAGAAAAATATTGCAGCTCAGCTACTTTAATAATATATGGGAGAAGGTCGGATGTGGCAAAGGTGTCGTGTATCTTACGTCATCGGGGCATCCAGCTGATATTGGCTTACAGTTGGTCAAGGCCTGCTATCCTTGTAGCAGGCAAGGGTAGAGGGGGAATGTTTTTATTTCTTCTATTTCTTCACTTTCATTCATGTTCCTCTTTCTTTCTGGTCCAACTCTTTCATCTTCTCTACCATCTCTTCTATCACTTTTCTCTGGAAGACAACACAAAATGACCCCCAAAGGTTGAAGTGTTGTTAAACCCCGAACACAATCAGTCATTAATTTATGTGTATGTGTTATGAGTGAGTGTTGTCATTGCTCTCAAAAGCAATTCCTTTTAGAACCTATAAAAAGATGCAGGTTGGAAACATTTGTTAAACTGGTACTAGGACATACATATATTTTCAGCTTGAGATCTGGGAAGAGGTAAATACAGAGAAGTTGAAGGAAGACTTAAGCAGGCTGTTAGCCAGTGGTATCACAAGTCTGGCTGTGGTGCTGATGCACTCTTATACGTAAGTTGTCATTCATGGTATCATTAAACGACTTTTAACATTTTAACTTTGTCTTTTATTTCACTGTCTCCTGTTTATTAACACCTAGGTAAAATTTTAAGGTAGACAACATATTAAAATATTTCACAGAAAACAGGATTTGACATTTCATGCAAATTGTCTTCATCCTGTAGAGTGTTAAAGGTTAAACAAATTACCATACTATAACTGATGCTAATTGTTATGTCATCATCCTATACATGAACTCTTGAGGTGGTTAAGCAGTACGGTAAATGTCCTAAAAATTTGAACACCAAAGTTTCTGACAAAATGACATATGCAAACAGTGCAGACCCAGATCAGACTGCTCCTGAAGGAGCAGTCTGATCAGGGTCTACACTGTTTGCCATTTCACTCAGTATTTTAAGAAACAGCTGCATTAAAAGCAAAATTTAGACCAAAATAGTATGGAATAAAGTGTTCGAAATTTTAGGAAATTTACCGTATTAGTAGAATTGATTCATGAAAGAAAACAGTCATTGGTGTTTCAGTGGTCAACATTTAGGCCACGTCAAGCAAAAAAGTGCGTTTGAACAAACACAAAATGTGCAGATTACTATCATCCTGGGCACAGGAACTTGATTTTGGATAAATACTTATAAGGCTTGTTCCTACGATCATAATCGTAGGAACAAGCTCTACAAGTAGAAATTATCCAACAACAAGCTCCTTTGATTCTGAGCATGAGCAAAATATCATCTTTGCCTTTGCTCTTCACCCGTACATTCTGTAGTGTCCAATGATTCTGTGAGCAGACAGTGAAGGCCCTGGTCAGACTGTGGATGTGCAGGCTTATCTGGGCCTTGCTGTCCGCATAGGCCCAACGATGCCTTTTTGCATAGTGTGATCCATTTTATAGGCTGTATTTAAATATCAACAGATGACATTTAAATATTTTCTCAGAAAAAAAGGTCTTGACATTTCATCTGAAAGCTTATAGCAAACAGAGTTTGTCATTTCCTCACATACCTTTCAGGTATGATGTTCATGAGAGACAAGTTGGAGAAATAGCAAGAGAGCTGGGTTTTACCCAAGTGTCACTGTCCTCAGAGGTCATGCCAATGGTGCGGATTGTTCCCAGAGGATACACAGGTAATGAAGGGGAATGGGTACACTTTCAGGGAAGCAGCTCTTGTCAAATGATTTTTGCCTCCTTTTTGAAATGGTCTACTCTAAATGGAAAGAATTTGCTACCTTTGGGAGCAAATTCTTACCTTTTAGAGGAGACCTCTTTTAATACCCTGCCACAGGATAGTACATGTAGCTGGATATTATGGTTTGATGTTGGTTATCAGTGTGTCCGTCCGTCTGTCCGTTGTCATACATCCCTCTGTATTTTTGTTTCTGGACGATAACTTGAGAGAATGTCAATTTATTTTCCCCAAACTTGGTGGGTGCATTGATATTGTAGAGATCTGATTTGGGATTGCTAATCGCCAATTTTTATCAATTTTTGACAGAGCTATCTGATTTTTCGTTTTCAGACAATAATTTGAGTAAATGTCAATGGATTTTGACCAAACTTGGTATGTGCATTAATATTGTAGAGATCTGGCTTGGTATTGCTAATGGGCAAAAATCGTCAATCTTTGACAGAGTTATCTGCCTGCAATACATCCATATTTTGGTTTCAGGTCAATAACTTGAGTCAGTCTCATCGGATTTTCTCCAAACTTGAAATGTGCATTTATATTGTGGAGGGCTGGTTTCCAATTGCATTTGGGTACATTACATCAATTTTTGACAGAGTTATCTCCCCATGACACGATAATGGCAGGGTATTATTGTTTTAGGCTTTTATTTAGAAAGGGCTTGGTGTGCAGGAAAGCAAATAGGAAGTCACAGAAGTTGTCTCCCCATTAAAAGAATGGGTAAAACAATTTCAAGTTTATCAAGACTCCTTAATGAATGGATGATGATTTGTACTGCTTTTATTGCCCTTTAGTAATATTGCAGTCATTTCAGACCTATAAATGTAAATATCTTGTGACAATTACTATATAGTTGCTGACATTGTCTGAAACAGAGTGTGAAAATGGAAGGCCAAGACAAGCCATTGTGTGTCATGTAAATAAGGACCTTCTTGCAGGTGAAATGAAAGGGTGGCTTTGGTATATACAGTCGACTTTCATAATCTTGAAGTCAAAGGGACTCTCTTAAATAGTTTGAGTTATCCGTAGCTCCACATATCATATTTACAGAATTGAAGAAAAAATCAATCAAACAAACACATTTAACAACTGAATATGTAATTTGACGCCTGAAATTAGAGAAATATTGAAAATATTGTGGAAAAGAGGAGGAGCAATTTCTCATCTTTTCCACAATATTTTGTTACCTGTTGTTAGATTTCCATGTTAAAACAGGGACCTTATTTTCACTTTGAGATTAGCGGTTATTCGAGATAAGCGAAGTCGAGATAATGAGAGTCGACAGTATATGAATAGTAAAGTGAAGTTGCACAGCATGACCATTAGGGTCTTTGCTTTATGTTGATAAATTCTACAGTGTGAAATATTTCAGTAAGTGGACAGCAAAGGTTGATTGTTACTAGATTGTGCAGATGTGCTGGCTGATCAGGGCCTTTGCTCTCCACATATGCCCTGATGACACTTATTGCATGGTCCAAATGTAATCATTGAAGGTTTGGCTCAAGCAGCTGAGCATGATCATGGCCTTCACTTCATTGAGTTATAGGATGCTGTAGAATACCTTAGCAAACAGCAAAAGAGACCTTGATATGATTCTTGAATGAGCAGTCTAATCTTGGCCTTCTATGCTCATATTTGTATGAATACTTACTTTCAATTTGCATCAGGGTTGGCAAATAGCGGGAAATACTCATATTTCCCAGGACAGTGGGAAATACAGGGAATTCCTGGAAAATACAGGGAATTCCCAGGAAATACTGGGAAATAAACATCTACATAGACGGTACCAATTGAGACTGCTTAATATACCCCACCAATCTAGCTATTTGAAAGCAAAATCATTTCAAGTTCATATTGAATTACCTGAAATATCTATAGTCTGTTACCTTCATATAGTATATATATAGTTTCTTTTCAAAACTGTGATTCTGAAATATTAGTTTTTAACTTTCAGCTATTTTACTTGACTTGAAAATAAAAATACTTTGGAGAGTACCTGTAGATTATTTAAAAAACCTTTAGGCTTTATACTTGTGTTTTTTTTAATACCTGTCTTAAACAAACAATTAAATTCTCACACCTTTTAGCAGTAGGAGTACTATTCATAAATTACTTGACAGTCTTGCAAACAAACCTTTCATTGAAACATGGACTAGTGTAAACATACTAAAAATTCAGACATCCAAAAAAGTTGTTTTAATTCTCCAAAACTTTGAACAATGTGGTTTTATCATTACACAAAGCATGCAAAACACATAGTCCCAATGCAAACCCTCCTAAAGGAGCAGTCTGATCTGGGTCTGCACTGTTTGCCCAGGCCTGTCTGTCTCAAATTTTAGGATCATTATGGATGGTATTCATCTTCTATATCAAATGAGTGATTTTAAATAACTCTTTGCACCCTAAAAGTGAGATACTGTTATGTTATTATTATATTATTATTAAAGAAAGCATAAACAACACACCCATTACACTCATTTGTAAGACTGTTGACATATATGTATGGGAAGCTATTTTGCAAAATAGCTAATTGTTCATTATTTCTATTGAATCACACAGATATTAATAGTGCTTTTCAATGAAATAACAAAAAAAAAAAAAAAAAAAAAATATTTCCCACTATTTCCCAGTATTTCCCATTTTGCTGAAATTTGGAGTATTTCCCAGGACGGTAATTACCGGTAAATACCAGTGGGAATTCCCGCCACTGGTATTTACCGACCAACCTTGATTTGCATAGACCTGTCTGCATTTGCTTGCTATTTTCAGGGCCTGTAGGTTCTGAAAATAAAGTGTGTTGCTGGCAGTTGTAGAATTAAGAATTATTAGTTTTTGAAGTCAACAAACCTAATGTACTTAATGCTGTTTCTTTAGGCCTCCCTTGATATGGCTGTTACTGTATATAGAAAATAGAATACTATTAACTGAATGTTTTTTTTGTCTCCCTTTTCAAAGGCAGACAACTCTATTAGAAGATAAATAGCTTACCTGAAATATGAATCCTTTCTCAAAGAGGGTTTCTCTTAACCCTTGTTCTGCCTTGCCTTTGTAAACAGTGTAGATCCAGACCAGTTGGCCTCTGAAGATCTGGATCTGCACTGTTTGCCATTCAGTATTTGAATTTTATCAACAACCCGGATCAAGTAAAATGATAGGCTGAAAATGAGAAGTGGGCATGGCAGCTTAATATAAGAGTATTTAGCATGACAAAGGTTAAAGGAAAGAATTTGCTTCCTTTAAGAGTAGGCCTTTCTCATGCCTACCACCATTGGCCATTGCCCACTCTTTTGGGAAGGGAGGCAAATTCGAATGATCTCCCTTGATGGTGTATCCAATCACCTTAAAGTGCTTTTTTCTTGTCATTGACCGTTTTTCCATATTGATTTTTTTTCTTTCTTTCTTTTTTCAGCTTGTGCTGATGCATATCTGACACCTAAAATAAAGACTTACGTGGAAGGTTTTGCTTCTGGTTTCCAGGGTGGACTTCAGGTAGGAACTTTGCTATACATAAAGGGTCATTAATGATTTGCAAATGTCCAAATCAGCTTCCACATTCACTCAGTTTAATCAGAGCCATCACTATAGTCAAATCTTTATCATACAGTTACTCAGTACAACAAAAAACTTTGTTATAATGATAATTTGACTAGTATGAAACCTTAGCTCCAGAAGTGATAGTTAATAAGAAATGATGGAAAGAACATTGTATTTACTAAAAAAAAGAAACATATGTTTTAGATATTTGTTAGAAACACCTAACTGAGGCAATTCTAAAAATATCCAAAACATATGTTCTATGTGGAAATATGAATGAAACAAGGCCTTTCTTATATATCATTCTACTCATTAAGGATTCTTTACAACAGCAAATTAATTTTAACAGCATTATCATTGTAGCAAGGGTTCACAGTATTTGCTTGAAGGAAGTCTAGATTGCTGATACTAACAGAAAGACAGATCAGATGTTCATGCTGATCTGAGTTTTTAGAATTATGTATACAATGTATACCTTTTTTAATCCATGACTTTCTAGTAGCACTGAAGGGGAAAAAGTGAGAAAGACTGATATACTTTGAGGTCAAGGTCAAAAACTTAAGAATTCTCATGTTAAACTTTTACCGTAAAGTTTTTAAAGCTGTATATCTCATGAATGACTAGATGGAGTTAATACTTTATTGTTAGATACTAGTCCAAAGATTTGTTCAGTGCAAACCACTTCCCTCAGATTCTCTCAGTTCTGGTAGAATTGAAAGCAGTGCAGACCCTGATCAGACTGCTAATGAAAGAATGGGTTGACCTGGGTCTGGTTTGTTTGCTCAGGCATTCTTGGCTGAATATTAAGGGTAAATGTGGTACTTGTGAGTGGTCTTGAGTACAGATAAAGGGAGTATTTTGTAATCTTTTTTTTTTAAACATATTTGTTGCTCATAAAAACATGTAGATTTTATTCAAATGTGTCAAAAGGTAGATTTTGTGACCCTTTGCTTTGATTTTGTGAATATTTACTTTGTATACACTTTCAGAAAATGAGAGTTCTTTTTATGCAGTCAGATGGTGGATTAACTCCTGTACAGTCGTAAGTATATTCCACTTTTACCAGACTGCAGATAAAGGTGTTTTGTTCCTGCCAAAAAATTATATATATTCTGTTGTTCAAGAAAACACGTTGTCGATACTTATTACAAGCAGCTCACTAGCTTTCTCGCAAATGACTGTATGGTGCTTTATTGCCCAGAGCCTTTTCTCCCCCTTCCATCATCTTGATATGAGTTAAATAATATTGATAATTCTAATCACCAATGCCCTGGCCGTGGATCAAATCCAGGCCACCTGCGTGACAGGCCAACACACTACCAGGTTGATGTAAAAGCCGGCTTGTACCTCAAGGCAGTACAAGTGTATCATATACCTATCACTACTACATATTCACCCTCCATTTTTAGATTTGTCCACGAATCTCAATTTGAGCAACCACTCAATACCAGGCCACCAAGCCTGTTGGGCCACCGTCCATGAGATGGGGTTATTCACGTTGGGCACCAGATGTAACAGGTGAAAAAATTCTAATCACCAATGCCGTGGCTGGGGATTGAACCCGGGCCAACTGCGTGACAGGCCAACACTCTATTGCATCACTATAAAAGCTGGCTTGTACCGCAAGCCAGTACAAGTGTACCGTATACCTATCACTACTACATTGATAGAGATGTAAAGCACCAAATCATCATCATACGAGCATAAATAAAGGGACTTTAGCACTCTGGATAGACTCTTTATAGAGGCTGGTTGAGATGGACTCTTATTGATTGCCTATAGGATTACAACCCTTTAAAAGTTTCCATGTGATGAGATTCCTATTTAAGGCTATGTATTGTAGGCATACTACCAGTATAATATATACTGCAATACACCCCTGGCAGTAATAATATAGTACAATACAGGAATAGCATCGATACTGAAAAGAGCTAGAATGATCAGTCTAGTTGAGAAACGGTGAGCTTTGAACTATGTGAAGTAAATTTCCAACACTGTAAACAGCTTTAAATTATACTGAAACAAAAACAGTAGGGTCAATTTCTACATTTATTAATGGAAGTTTCCTTTAAATAAGTAAAATGATAAAAGCAGCAACAGGAGCCCATATTGCAATATGTCAAACAAAGTGCCTCCAGTACAGATATGCCTATTGTCCAAGATTGTACTGCAATATACAAATATTTCAATATACAGGTAATATTGTTGCAACCCTATTATTAAAATACACCACTACCTCTTTATAACAATATTGCTGGGATACAAAGCAAAAACCTTGTTAGCTAAACAAACATGTATCCAAACAAAAATGTATAGATTATATAGATAAATGACCATAAATGGTAATTATTCTTCATAATCTATACATTTTTGTTTGAATGGTTATTTTTCCATATAATCTATGTATTTTTTTTGGCTGGTCATTTTTATATATAATCTTCCTGTTTTCTTTTTGATGGAACACTTTCAGGGTCCATCTTTAAATCTTCTTATATCGGATATTTGTATTATAATGAACCATCTTATAAAGAGGTTCCCATGTAGCTGCAAGATTTCATTGAAGACTGAGAATTTTTATTGCAGATTTATTGGCTCGAGGGCCATCCTGTCAGGACCTGCTGGTGGTGTGGTAGGATATGCACTGACAACTTACCAGAAAGAATCTGACCTTCCAGTGATTGGGTTTGATATGGGAGGTGGGTACTAAAGCACTTTTTGAATATTGTCCTTATTGGGAAATTCATACAAACCTATCTTTGTAGTCCAGCAGAAACCTAGCTTTAACTAGAAATACAGTTCAAAGTTTTGCTTTGCTGATTCTGATAGCCAGGACATTCCATTTCAAGAATCCAACTGTTGCCAGTCTGGTATCATTGAGCATTTTGAGAAACTGAAGATGGCATCCAAGATGCCTGCCAAATGTGTATCCATCTTGGATGCAGTCATGATTTCTCAATTTACCAAGCTATAAGATTTATATAAAAATTACACTTTCAGTAGACAGAGATAAATTAGGAATGAATAAAAGAAGAAAAATTGATTCAATCTAAATTTTCAGTTAATATCATATCATAATCGGATTTTTGATTAACATGCAGGTACAGGGGCAACATTCACATCAGTGGGCCCCCTTCCAGATAGCTGGCTTGCTGCATGCATGGCAGATCTCACACCAGATCTCCAGGTATGTCTATCATGAGGGTTGATAGCCGAGAGCTTCCACTCTCTGCAATCCCTCTCTGTCAGCTGCTTCCATGTCATCTTGGGCCTCCCAGGTTCACGCTTTCCATCAATCTGTATGTCAAAGGCTGTGTTGACTGCACCATTGGAGCGTTCCACATGTCCATACCATCAGAGTCTTCTCTCCTTCTGAATGAGGTCCAGATCCTCAATGCCAAGCCGCGCAAGTAGCTCATTGGACCTGGTGGTGACAATGTCTTGCGGCCTGACATTGCAGATCTGTCTGATCATTGCCCTGTCATTTTGCTGCAGACGCTGGAAGTTTGGCTTTGTCAATGGCCAAGTCTCGCTGGCATGGAGCATTGCGCTCTGCAAACAAGAGCTGTACACATGGCCGCATGTTTTGAAAGAGAGGTGGCGTGAAGAGAGAACTGGTAGCAGATCCTTGAACTTCTTCCAGGCGGTTTTCACATGTGTTGTGGCCACCTGCTGCTGAGAGCATGTCTCCTAGGTAGCAAAAGGAAGCTACCACCTCAAGCTTGTGAGGTCCGACCTGGACTTCCTTCTGTGGTCTGCCATCCAAGGGGTGTGCAGTTCCCCGGCACCTTGTACATCTGTAGTCAAGATCTTTTGTCAAGTGCTTGAGCCCACTGCATTTCTTGTGCACCCTGTGCTTGCAGCCATTGCAGAAATTGCTGTTGCTGCCCACTCCAGTGCGACAGACAGCGCATGGAAACTCGCCTGAATTCTGCAGGAGGTCCAGTCCCGTACTGCAGATCATGATCTTTGTCTTTCCTGCATTTACTCTCAGTCCTTTCTTCTCCATTGCTTCTTTCCAAGTAAAGAGCCTCCTGACACATTCCTCAAGCGATTCAGCGATGATAACATTGGCATAGAGGTCCTCCCAGGGGACCCCAGAGCGGAACTCGCGTGATAAGGCTTCAAGCACAATGATGAAGAGCAGCGGGCTGAGTACTGATCCTTGGTGAAGACTAACCTTCACTTCAAACTCTTCACTGTACCCCTCACCTTTAAGTTAAATATATCAATATTAATAACTTGACAACCGTCTTGGATACTGTCTATAACTTCGTCAGCCACAAAATTTCATTGAATGTCTGCAGTTAGTGCTTTATCATACAAAAAAAAAAAAAAAAAAAAAAAAAAAAAATCAGTGATAAAAACAGTCTTTCAATCCATACACAAGCTAGTTTAAGGAAAAATAAATATTTGGCAGCTTTCTTGGATGCCATCTAGAATTTCTCAAAATGCTCATGCCAGAGTGGCATCAGTTGGATTCTTTAAGGGGGCTGTTTTGTTTGAGTCAGTCAAGAAAAAAGCTTTGAACCCTGTTTCCAGGTTCCCTTAATATTTGCTGTTTTTCTGCTTGACTGTTGTGTCCATACTATGGTACCTGGGTTAGCATGCAGGGCCCAGTTGTTCAAAGCATTGTGAGCTCAACAAGCTTGTTAATGAAAAGCTCATTAACTGTTGTAGCTAAGGTATTTTCAAATACATTGATACAGTTGCTGCAAAAATTTGAGTAGTTAAAAAGCTACTCTCATTTTTCAGCAAAAAATATGAATGTATTTGCCATATTTCAAGATAGAAATTTTAACATCACCATAGCTAACAACTTTGTTAAGTTTTGAACAAATGGGTCCTGGTGTGATATAGGAATATGGCTTTCCATCCATTCTTCTTTCCATCCACTTGTTTGTTTGCCTGACCATCAACATTTGCATTAACTCTAGCATTTAGGTCTATTTCAGAATCATACCTACAGTGGTCATAGGCGACATACATTTTCTCTCTAACATAGACTTAAACAATGTAATAGGAGCCAGCGCACGACAAACCTACAAGACTTGTGGGACAAGCGAAGACTTAGATCAGCCCTTGTGTCTGTGCAGTCTAATCAGAATCTTTGCTGATGGAATGTGCCTTCTACCGCCTCTGGGCTATCCAAAGAGGGATAAACGAGGTCCCTTGCCATACTGGGTGGAAGTAAATGCTGATCTGTGTCTTTGCTGATCACACAGGTCTTATTGTAGGTTTTGTCTTGCGCTTTCTCATATCATTTTGTGATCCTGATCTAGTTTTCATGCTTTAAGACTTTGCAATCTTGGCCCGGTTGTTCAAAGCGTCGTTAGCTTAACGAGCTCGTTAAGGGTCATTTCGTTAACTGTTTTAGCAGATTCAATATACAATATTCTGAAATTTTTTGCTGAAAAAATGTGAGTAGCTTTTGCACTGCAAAAGCTACTCACATTTTTTCAGCAAAAAATTTCAGCATATTTGTGTATCACTCGATTTAAATTTTAACGAATCGTTTACTAACGACATCGTTAGCTTTGAACAACTGGGCCCTTGTTTACATCAGCCCTTACATTTCGCTCCCTTTGTAATTAACTGTATGATCTACAATCACAATTATCAAACCTGGCATATGTTTCTACTCTAACAAAGACTTGCTTCAAACACCGATGGCTTATTTAACATGCTCGATTTGAATTCGTTTTTGAGTACCAAAAAATTATTCTGCCAGCTCAAGAAAACAAATACGAGGGTCCTGCAAAAAGTTTTGTCACTGGGTTCAGATTACTTCAGTGCTACGTTTTATCAAACATATTATTATTACAAACCTTCAAAGTATTCCCCCTTTACTGAAACACACTTTTGTAACCTTTTTACCCAGTTGTGAAAAGCAGATAAATAGTCTTCTTTTGGTATCTGTTGAGATCTGCTTTTCGCGACTGGGTAAAATAGCACTGCCAAGAGAACTTCTTGACGTATAATTATTTCCAGAAAGCATTTTCTTAAGCCTTGGAAATAAAAAGAAGTCACAGGGACTCAGGTCAGGTTTCTGGCGAAAGAATGTGCACACTACTGGTTAACCGCTTAGAGGACTAAGCCTGCCCAGTAAACGTGTGGTTAGGTAAACTGACCGCGCTCGACATGACCCCATTGGGTTGACTGGGCCGTAAAACCTCAACACAAACAAACAAACTCAGGTCAGGTGAATAAGGTGGATGGTTTAAAACTTTCACCTTTTCAGAAGCCAAAAAAGACTTAACAACCTCACACTTATGAGACGAGGCATTGTCATGTAAAAGGTGGACTCCTGACCATCCTTTGCTTGGTCGTTTCTTATTGTAAAACTCTTTCACTTTCATCAGTACAGAATTCTTGTAGAATCGTCCAGTGACTGTATGACCAGATGGACAAGGGAATTGAATAACTGGCCCACTTGAATTAAAGAAAATTGCGTACAACATCTTTTTCGAACTTACGGTTCTCTTGGCAATACATGGGCGTTTTTGATCTTTTCGCTTCCATCGCTTATTATCAGCCCTTCTTTGTGGCTCAAACATGTGCACTCGGGTTTTGTCACCTGTTAGTAAGTTAGAAATAACCCGACTATCACAGCCTTTGTATGTTTTCAAAAGTTCCAGGGCACATTTAAAACGTTGTGTCTTTTGCTTCTCAGTGAGCAAATGAGGTACCCACCTAACGCAAACCTTTCTCAGGTCCAAATGCTTTTTCAGAATTGTTTGCACACTGCCTTCTGATATTCCAGTACAACTAGCTATATCTTTGACAGACAATCCTGTTCGACCACATCTTTACAGCAGCAATGTTAGCCTTGGTAACAGAGGTTTTAGGCCTTCCAGGACGGGTATCATCTGCAATAGAAAATTTCCCAGCTTAAAAGCTTTAACCCACCTAAAAACTGTGCGCATTGAAATGGTCTGGTCCATATATACCACACAATTCATTAAATATCTGTTTTAAATCTATCTTAAGCCTAATGTGGCATTTAATATAGCTACGAATTTCAGTCTTCTAGTCCATGTTCCAATGTAACAAGTAAATTGGTCAGTGTATATGACTACATCTATTTCAATTTGAAATAACTCGGTCAGTTGGAAAGCAGTTTGCACGAAATAAACAGGTATCGTTAGCTATTCAACACACCATTCAAGTGCAGTTAAGAATTTTAAAATATACCTGGGATAAAACTAAGGAAGCCTATTAGTGACAGAACTTTTTGCACGACCATCGTATTTAGGGATATTTTAGGGAAATTATGAAAATGTTGTTTGTACTCAGCAAGGCTCTTCTAACAACATATGTTTTCATGGAAAAATAACATTACTTTTTGGTTAAAAAAGCACCTTATTTGGAGGGATATATACATTGTGTATGAGGAAGTTTTTCTTATGATAACAGACCTTTCCTGACGTATAAATTTGTATTCAGGAACCTCGACAGATGTCAGTCGCTATGCCGGACAGTATGAACATGTGTTTGAAACAACAACAGCTGGTGTCACTATACAGGCTCCACAGGTTGGTGAAAGATTTTGCTTTCCAAGGAACTTGCAGAGCTCTAAGTAAGAGTGTATGCAGATAAATGTGTTTCTTGTTTCTCCACAAAAATAATTTAGTGGAAAAATAAGAATAATATCAGCAAGATTTTGTTGAAAAAAAAGTGTCTTTTCTAGAGCTCTGACTTGAATGTGGGCACAGCTACAGATAAAGCATTTTTTCTTTCAACTGAAAAGTACTGAAATTTTTCTGATTTCTACCTGAAAATGTATGTTGTGAATACTTAATAGAAATGCCGCACTAAGGCACTTCTAATGAATACCCACAAGTTGGCCACAACATACATTTTTGTGAAGAAATAAGCATAATCCCTCTTATCTGGAGCTATGATATGATGCGCTGTGTGGGAAAAAGGCCCATGTGTCATATGCAATCAGCAAAGGTCCAAATAAGCGTGCACATCTATGCAGTCTGATCTTGGCATTCTTTTTTTGTCAACATATGCTGCAGTATCCATCGATTCTGTAAGCTGCCAACAAAGGCTCTGATTAGCCCACGCGAATGCACGGGCTGATCCCGCAGATTGCAGAAAGATCCTTCTCATGCGTTGCGCATCATAGAAGTAATGCTGTATCAACTACTTTCTGGTAAATGTACAAAAATGGACCCTCTCATCTTTGAAATTGGACAAATCTGTTACTTTAGAAAGGATTTAAATATTTGAATAGCCAATTTCTGTCTGCAAAAATTGTCTGTCTTTGAAAATCTCCTAAAACACTGAAAACTATAAACCTTAGGGCAGATTTTTTTGACATTTGCCTTGAAGATAAAGGATGAAATTTCATTTAAAGAATACTGTAATAACCCTAAATATTGGAACAGACAGGCCTAAGCAAACAGTGTAAACCCATACACTGCAGAATGCGGCACATGATTAGGGTCTGCACTCTTTGCTACTCATCCTGCAGTTTTTCAGACATATTAGTAGGTAGTCAAACTGACTTGTGCAAATTTTAGGACAGTTATTGTAAGCAGTTAAGGTGTCTTAATATATAGGGTAAATACATTACTTAGTTTAACTGTAAACAGTCTAATCAGAGTGTTGGCTATCCCTTTACAGGTTTGTTGCAAAATACAGAAAATATAGAAAGATAGCGTAAAAATGGTCTGATCACATGCTATAACTGAAGACTCTGATCAGACTGCATGGATGAGCAGGCTGATCTGAGTCTTGGCTGGTTGCACTTGGCTGGTTGCACAAGTCGTATTGTAGGTTTTGTCATACGCTGGCTCATTTTTCTTATTTCTCCATGAAAACATGTGTTGTGGGTACACATAAGCAGCACCACAATGAAGTACTTCTAAGGAGAACCCACAATATATGTTTTCATGGAGAAATGAGAAAAAATATTATGTGGATATTCCTTCATATCTGAAGCTATGGCATATAGTCATTGGTAGGCTGTTCCCTTAAACCCAGAAATTTCCTTTCTCATAGCATGTCATATAATGTTATTCTTCAGTTAGATATCAACACAGTGGCTGCTGGTGGAGGCTCCATGCTCTTCTTCAGGTCTGGTATGTTTGTGGTGGGCCCTGAGTCTGCTGGGGCTGATCCTGGTCCTGTTTGCTACATGAAAGGTAGGGTATTTAGCTTAACCCTTAAAACGCTAAGCTTAATCTATAGCAGATGACATTCTTTTTTTAAGACAAAATAAGTCATTGATATTTCCTGTGAATTGTCTGCTTCAAAGGAAGACAACTTTTGCCAACAGGAAGTTGCCTCACTGGTATTTGAAAGGTTTATGAAAATGGGGGCTTCAGAGGATTTGTTAAAGAGGAATATTAGGTGATAATTCTGGGATAATTTTTCTTATTTCTCCATAAAAACATACGCTCATCAGAGCACCCACAACATATGTTTTTATGGAGAACTGGAGAAAATTATCACATAATTATCACCAAGTATTCCTCCTTAATGATTCCTCTGGGGCTTGTCTTTAAGGGGAGAATTTGCTCCTGATTGTTTTTCTTTAAGAGTAGCTGCCATAAGAAGAGAGGTAAATATTGCTATGTTAAAGTTTGTTACTTTGAAAGTGGACCCAATTGCTTTAAATGTATTTGTACAAGCAAATAATATTAAAGGGGTCTATTTGGTGATGTTTTTGGGATATTTTGTCATATTTCTCCAAATATATCTGTTTTGTGTTTAAAAGCGCAAAGCAAAATTTGTAGCAGACATCATTTTGATTTTTTTATTCTTTATTATTTATTGCTCAGAGAAAGTAAGTCTAGACACTTCATGTGAAGCATTTGCTTGGCAGATGATTCACCTGAAATGCCAAGACTTATTTTTCTCTGGAAAAAAAAGAAAAAAAAAAAAAATAGATACAAGTAATTTCTTTTTTTCGCTGCGGTTGTGGTTGGCACTTTGAGGATTAGTTTAAACTGTACAGAAGGCATGCGCTAGACTGTAATCGCGCCAAGTAAAATTGAAGCAGACAACATTTTGATTTTTTTTTATTATTATTATTATTATTATTTCTTCAGAGGAAATAAGTCTTGACATTTCATGTGAAGCAGCTTTTTATTTATTTATTTATTTTTTTTGTCGCTGTTGTGATTTACGCTTTAAGGATTAGTTTAAACTGTGCAGAAGGCACACGCTAGATTGTGTATTTACCCTTAAAGCGCCAAGCGAAATTGTAGCAGACAACATTTTGATTTTTTATTATTATTATTTATTTTTCAGAGAAAATGTCTTGACATTTCATGTGAAGCAGCTGTTTGGCACATGATTCACCTGAACTGTCAAGATTTTATTCTGTGAAAAAAAAAAAATAAATAGATAGAAAAATAAATAGAAAAATAAAAATAAATTTCAAAGTTTTTTTTTTTTTTTGCTGCAGTTGTGAATGGCGCTTTAAGGGTTAATGATCATTATTATTATTGTTATTGTCCTGGCTCAACACAGGTCAATGAACGGGTCATCAATGTCATTTTTATTCTTTATTATTTATTGTTCAGAAATAATAAATTTTGACACTTCATGTGAAGCATTTGCTTTGTAGATGATTCACCTGAAATATCAAGACTTATTTTCTCTGAAAAAAAAAGACACAAAAAAAACACTAATAAATAATTAGATACAAGTAAAATTTATTTTTTTATTTTTATTTATTTATTTTTTTTTGCAGCAGTTGTGATGGCGCTTTGATTAGTTTAAACTGTACAAAAGGCACACGCTAGATTGTGTATTAACCCTTTAAGCGCCAAGCGAAATTGTAGCAGACATTTTGATTTATTATTGTTATTTATTTTTCAGAGAAAATAAGTCTTGACATTTCCTGTGAAGCAGCTGCTTGGCAGATGATTCACCTGAAATGTCAAGACTTTATTCTCTGAAAAATAAATAAATAAATAAATAAATAAATAAATTAAAAAGTTTTTTTTTTGCTGCAGTTGTGAATGGCGCTTTAAGGGTTAATCATTATTATTATTATTGTTATTGTCATGGCTCAACACAGATCAATGAACGGGTCATCGTCACTCTCTTCAAACCCTGAGAATTCACCAGCTTCTTCATCACTCTCGAATGCAATGTTCTCAGAAATTAAGTCCGGATCATGAACCATGTGGTCCTCAGTGCCTCCTAGTGACGTTGTGATACCTGTCACTTTGAACGCCTTTGAGATGTACGCTGTTTGTTGGAGTTCATCTTGTGCAGCTTCTATCCAGTTGATGAGATCCTGACGTGAAGGTCCCTGCAATTGGATACTGTCCTTAGCCTGAATTTGTCTGTCCTGCATAAACTGAGTCCAGAATTTTCTTATCCTGTCCTTAAATGGCTTATTAATTACCACGTCTAGGGGCTGTGCCTTGCTGGTGCAGCCCCCGGGAATGATGGCCGGGTAGGTGTTTATCTTCTCGAGTTCCGCACGAACATCTGACGTGATGTGCGCTGAAAATGAATCCATGACGAGAAGAGCTGGGCGACGTTGGGTGTATGAGCGAAGAATCTCTTTCACCCATCGAATCATAAGTTCCTCTCTCATCCAAGCTTTCTCGTTGCTGCAAGCAATCCGTCCACTTTTAACTTGTAAGTCTTTTGGTTCCCGTTTTCCTTTGAAAATGATCATGGTGGGGAGAAACATGCCCGCTGCATTTATGGCTAACACTGCAGTAAAGTGTTTCTTTTCCCCGCCAGTGGTTTTCACTCGTACATCTTTTTCTCCCCGTTTATTGAGAGTGGTAGAAGACACTGTGTCAAAAACCATCGGTACTTCGTCCATGTTTAAGAGCAACACATCTTCATCCAGTTCTTTGATGACACGTAATTCCTTCAGGTGCTTGTAAAAAGCAGCAAGCCTCACCTCAAGATCACAGGGTAGCTTCTGTGAAAGTGATGTATGTTGTTGGACACACAGGTTATGGTGAGCCATAAATCTGGTCATCCATCCCGATGAAGCTTTGAACTCTGGAAACTTTTCCTTGGTCAGTGTCAGGATGTACCGACGGACACTGTCACGGCTGACAGGAAGCTGGTGTTCCCGCTTTTCGAGGACCCAGATGACAACCTGCTGCTCGATCTCCTTATCATACGCCAGATGTCTACCACCACCGATCTTGCGGCCACTTTTGTGTCTTTGGACATCCTCAGCCAGTTCTTTTTTCCACGTCCCCACTGTTGCTGGGGCTATAGCCCATTTCCTTGCAGTCGTCCTCAGGCCACATAGCTCTGCTTCCTCTAAAATCTCTTGCTTTTGCTTGAGACTATAGGAAGCATATTTTCCCCGCTTTGGAGAAGGCTTGTTCATGATAGCTTCATCCTCTCTAACCATTATTAGCTCTTCCCTAGCCTCTTCATTTTCTTTTTTCTTTGGTCTACCTACTGGGCGTTTCGGGGTCACTGGTGATCTGGGCAATGCTTTTTCTCGCCACTCACGGGGAATAGTCTCTTCCACAGATGTCGCCTTTTGGAAGTAGTTATACATTGTTCTCTGCATTTTGTGGCTGGCTTATTAATCCCACTTTTTGTGACATATAATAACAATATTTAAATCCGATAACACGTTAAAGTCCGGTCAAAATACCGAGATAAAAGCATCCAGTAAGTGAAGTTATTTCCGTCTTTTTAATACATGGGCCTGAATCTGGGATCTTACAATTACACCCTTAAAAAAATACATTTCATTGGTCCATCTTATAATGAAGCTTTGCTATTGGTCTGTGAAATAATTCCTATTATTTACGATGTTACTTGAACAGGTACGGAATTTGAATAAGAGCATACTTGACACTTTTATTACCACTGACACCACTGCCCAGCAATAAGTAATAAATTTAGTAATGATAAAGGTGTTTCTGATTATTATGTCATTTTTATGCAATATCCAGCGATGTGTCAAAATCATGCAGCCATGCAAATGTCGCTGTTCTTTGTCCGACACCTACAATATACAGAAGTCTGATCCGGGTCTGTACAGTTTTACGCGTTCTGTGAAACGAGTCA
Source organism: Anodontia alba (assembly GCA_964016985.1). Classification (NCBI taxonomy): domain Eukaryota; kingdom Metazoa; phylum Mollusca; class Bivalvia; order Lucinida; family Lucinidae; genus Anodontia; species Anodontia alba. Next base: position 70,667,330 of record OZ024827.1, on the reverse strand, counting down.
GATATATATTTAACCAAAGTCGTGTCTGAAAACATAATGTAAGAAAGCCTTTTTATGGATCAAAATACCTTTCTTTCATACCCTGCCCAGTCTGCGGTTATTTTTCTAAATGATGTACATCATGACTGTATCTAATTAAGATCAGACAAGCCGCTAAGTGAAACTAAATTAACAATCAGAAACCCCCGAGTTTTTACAAGGTTGCATGCTGTGAAGAGGGAAAGAATAAATGATTACATAAATAAAATATGTGATCTGCAGATTACTCTTACAAGTCCGTAAAGACTCCACTTAATACAGGTAAAACAATGATTTACAAGGCTGTACTTATTTGTGCTATTTCTGCTCCAGATTTAGAATCACCTCCACAATAGGCGGTTCTAATTCGCACCTACAATAATTATATAGAGCAGAAATAAGAATACAACAAATACCCACAGTAAAATGACAGTTCTACAACCACTTTATTTTCTACTATTTTACATACACGTTTTCTTAATTCAAAGGCGCTTGCCATCTTATTAAAAATTGAATTAATGATAAATCAATCGGTTGTTCTAATTAACACATTTTTAAGGCATAATGGGTAGCAAGTGTGTGTGGGGTTGAGGGACGACGTGTTTAGATCAAGTTTTATTTGGTATTACTGGCATGTGTCCTGCATTGACCCATTTAACTGTGAACTTGGAACCAGCCGGCACGTGTCAACGGTATTATAAATGCAAATAAATTTTACCAAGTATGCCACTTGATTTTACGGTTATTGGTTTATTTCCGTTTAACATAGGTTGACATTATGTAGACTCATAAAGAATCTAATGTTATGCTGTTACGCATGTCGCAGATGTGCCTTGTCGTAAACCAATATCCTGTCATAAATTCTGACAATACCCTGTTACTATTACCGTCACCCGTGACCCCCTTCCAACATCCTTGTTGCCACATTTTTGACAGTATATTGATAATTACATTATATGTATATAAGACAAAAAACGCACACACTTTGACAAAGTTTCATTCAACATGTACATATATCCTTGCGTGGTCAGAGGGTTTCATGTCTACAGAGTGTACTGGGATCCTGTAATTGGCGAGATACTGACAACAGACCCTGATCCTGACCGCAGAAAGTTCGGTGACAAGCACAGTGTAGCAGTGAAAAAAATTATGATGACAGTTGGCCACCTTCCAAAAGAAATTTTGCGCTTTGCCAAATTTTTCATTGTACATGGCGGAACAATAGAGTGCAAAATAACGGGAAAGAATCAACTCTCCAAGATGCCGTAGGGTGGTTTGGAGGTGCCCTGCGAATACATTTTTACGATCAAAGGGAAAACTGCCATCATGCATCGACTTAAAGACAAGCTAAAGTGCACGTCAAAAACATGGTAGTTTCATTGACGAAGAAAGAAACAATAATTGCCCTTTTAAGGGCAAAAAAAATATCTTGAAAGAATAACTATTGTGTCTGAACCTTTGCATTGCACACATAGCTGTTGACAGTCGCTGTGTTAACACAGTATATGAGTAATGCACTGCCAATGTCTTAACTCTTACCATGCTATGGGCAAATTCAGCAAATGACAAACTGATGACAGTTTTTCTATTTTTTTTTCTAGAAAATAGCAGCCGACTATTCTTGCAAATAGTCTACTCGGGAGACGATATGTATGAAATGTCAAATTGTGTAGACTGGAAAAAATAAGAAAAATGTTATCACTTTGTTGTCTGCTAAATCGGTAAAGGTTAAGAGTATGTTTCACACTGCTACAGTGACCACGTAATGACCTGTGAGCAAACATCTGGCGTTTCGCAAAAAGAAAAGTGATCTTACATGAATTACTCGCGACACGATCGGGTGCGCAGGCTATTCAAAAAATAAAACTGCTAACATTGTGTGTAAAAAATATCCGTCCTTGAAAGTATGCACTAGAAATAAACAGATCATTAACGGACCGCACAGACTTGTCTAGATCAGCAATTTTCGCATTTGCAATAAGGTGCTTTTTTTACTACCCGGAACACTGTATGGGATTAACCGGTAGACTTGTGAACCGTAAAATAGTTACTTCTTAGGCAAGATATGATGACCTAGATCAGCCTGTGCATAAAATTGTTTCTAGGTCCTGTTAACGGTGTCAAGCAAACTGTAGGTCCTGATCGGAATAAGGTACCTTTTTTTTTAATGACCACCTTCCATTGTGCAAGCGATTAGTTTGATGTTTTTATGGACGGTTTTTGATGGTCGCCGTTAGACAGCTGTCGTGTGTCACGTCCGCACCAAAGTCTAAAGGATATTGAAATGCGTTGTTTACGGATCACTGATTACAGGTAAAGAAAATAATCCGCATCAAAATGACAATGTTACTCTAAAGGAAGTTGAAAGTGACGTCAATTGTTTATAAAAAAAAATGGCCAGGCTTCTGTTTTCCGAGGATAGGATAAGGAGAAAGTGTTTTTGTTATTGAACATGGTCCATTATTCTTGATAAGGAATTCGCACAACCATGAGTAAATACCGCGAGCTACGTTCTAGGTCAATCAGCAGTGAGAAAATAGCTCAAATAGTCAGACACATCACCCAGAGACTGAAGGTTAGTTATTGATTTTTTAATCATGTCTCGTTATGTCAGTTTTTATTGGACATTTTCCGCAATTCAAAATAGTTCGAACAGTGATTTTTTTTCTGAAACTGATTTTCGTATAATTCGAACACCCGGATCAGTATTTATTTTTTACATGTTCGAACTAATAGGAAATCTACCGTACTCATTGGAAGAACTTTGATGAGCACCTTAAATGAATATCCACATTTTATAGAGAATGAGAAAATTTCACAAGAATTATCATCAGGTACACCTGCTTAACAAGTCCTCTTGTGTTGTTTGTGTCAAAACACATGAAAACAAAACAAAACAAAACAGGAAATTTGGAAATAGTTGAGACATTATTGTTAAGAAAACTTGCAAAAGGATACATTCTTTATAGTTTACAGGATTATTCTGAACAGGATCAGTTTGTACTTGTATCACTGTAGTCTATCTACACTGACTTGACACTAAGCCCTTTCTGAAAAGTACTCTATAAGGAGAAAAATTGCTCCTTGTAGGAGCAAATTCTTTCCATATAGAGTAGATACGTTTTCAAAAGGGAAAACAAATTTGAGAGAGTTGTTTCTGCTGAAAATTTATCCATTGCCCATTAACCTTTGTCATACTGAATCAATTAAGATGCCACGCCCACTTCCAATTTTCAGCCAATCAGATTACTTGATCCAGATTGTTGATATAAATTCACATATTGAATGACAAACAGTGCAGATCCAGATCAGTTGGCTTTCTCAGAAGCCAACTGATCTTGATCTACACTGTTTGCAAAGGCAGGATATATCAGGGTTCAGCAGGACAAGGGTTAAGTACATTGTACATGCACAAGCACAGTCTCATGGGTTTATGCAGATAATGATATGATACAGACAGATAATTGGCAAAAAGATGTGTCCTTTGCTTTAACCCATTAAAGACTGAATAAACTCTCCCAACATTGGAAGAGTCCATTTTTCGATTTTCTGTATGACAAGCTATATGATGTAGATATTCCTAAAGAAAAATAGTTGAACTATTTGCAAACAGTGGAGATCCTGATCAGACGCTGCATTCTGCGATGTATGATCTGGATCAGCACTGCTTGCCTTTTACCCATTTAGGGGTCTCCAGTTTTCAGTGGGTTAATACAAAATGTTAAGCAATCTATCTTTAATAGACAACCTCTGGTGAAGTTAGCTCATTCTTTCTCAGTTACTGTTTTTTTTAGACTTCCTGTTTGATTGGTTGACTGTCTGTTACTGTTTAGAATTTAAATTCAGATTTTTAGCTTGCAGTGGATAATGAAAAACATTAGGCTAAATTTTATTGTCTTGGAGACATTTAAATAGTCTAATGTTTTTAATCATTCAGTGCAAGGTAAAAATCTGAAATTCAGTTCTTATATTTACATATCATTTTTTTTTTTCATACAATTTTGGGTAGTATTCTACCTAACAGAAAATAGAGATTAGGAACAGCCAGAAGGTGGAACTTGCACACTATTCTTTGTCTCTGCCTTCTGCCCGCCTTGACAAGAACATTTCGAGGGTTGAGCGCAAGGCTATGGTAACTCAAACATATTTTTGAAACCCTTGTTTAGGGGCAACTTGGACCCCTTTGTAAACAATGCAAATTTAGGTGCCATTGCTCATACGAGCAATGGCACCTAAATTTTCATTGTTTACAGAAAGAAATGTTGTAATCTTCATAATGCCTTCATGGTGAGGAGATTAGGTTTGGGGAAAAACAACCATCTGACTTACGCCAGTCTTGCGCTCAACCCTCGATTTGACATTGTTTTTCAGCGAGAAATGAAACACATGATAATATAATGCTTCATTTCAGGAGACAGCTCTAAACATGCAAATATTAATAAATATATGATGTTATTCAGACCCTGGCAAGCCAAGATGCATTTCTATAGATTTTGTGATTGCCATCTTTAAACTATATGTTGTCTTTCAGGTGGACCTCTGACTGTAACAGATGCTAATTTGTGTTTAAACAGGCTTTTACCAGATTATTTCCCCAAGATTTTTGGCAGGACCCAGGATCAGCCCTTAGACAAGGCAGCCACTTTGAAAGCTTTTAATAAGTTCACAAAAGAGGTAAATTTGTTTCTGCAGATTTTATTTAAATGCTTTATTTAAATATATATGAGAAAAATGTGTTTCTAAAAACAGAATTTTCCGATTAGTTGATATAAAAAATCTTTCCGATCGTCAGTCACAAGAGGCAAAAGTGACTAATGATCAATTATAATTGATCATCATTGGCAACACTATCATTTTGTCTAGTTATTTTAAAATTTTTAGTGATGTGTAAAATTAAATGATAATGTGTAAAACTTTTTTTCTACAAAAAGTACTGATTTTTTCTTATTTCTCTACAAAAACGTATGTTGTAGTACTCTTCAGAAGTGCCTTACTGTCTATTATGAGGCACTTCTAATGAGTACCCTAAACATAAGCTTTTGTGGAGAAATAAGAAAATTGTTATGTAGATACCCCTTCTTAGCTGGAGCTATGTGGTAACTTCCAATTTCAGGTGAATTATTTCCTGTCTAATCAGACAGAGGGAGCAAAGAGGGAACCAATGACAGTTGAGCAGGTTGCCATGGGTTTCATAAAAGTAGCCAATGAAACCATGTGTAGACCTATAAGAGCTCTCACTCAGGTAGGATAGCGATGTCATAGAAATTTGAATCTAATTAATTTCCTCAAATACATAACGAAAACACGCCTATTCAAATATATTGAAAATTTAACCACAAAAAACTGAAAGTTTTCAGATAAAAATTCTGATATTTTTCATATTTCTGCTCAAAACATAGATTGTGGGTACTCGTTAGAACTGCCTCACAGAGGCAGTTCTAACGAGTACCCACAATCTATGTTTTTGAGCAGAAATAAGAAAAATAATGTATACCCCTGTAAACCCAAGTTTTACTATATAAGAGTGGGGTTTAAGGAGGTCAAAATTATATAGGTATGTTTTCATGATGTATGTGAATATTAACTGACCAGTCTTACATGTTTCTGATTTTATGCCCTCACACAAAGTATGCAGGGACCCTCAGTTAAAACTTGTCCATTTATCTCATCTAACCCTCAGAATATTAGTGTCTGGACCATATCTTCTAAGACAGAGCTGGTTTTGATGCCTATAAAAAGGCAAATACCACTGAATACAGGTCCTTACTGTTCCCCTGAAGAGCACATATCTGACAAAACCTACATGTAGATAGGGATCACTCACAACATAGAAACATATTGTACACTAAATGTCCTAAAATTTCATAACACCAAATTTTCTGACAAAATGGCATGTGCAAACAGTGTAGACTCGGATCAGACTGCTCCTGAAGGAAGGAGCAGTCTGATCAGGGTCAACACTGTTTGCCATTCCACTACGTATTTTGAGAATTGACTGCATAAAAAGCAAAATTGAAGTAAAAAAATTATGGAATAGAGTGTTCAAAATTTTAGGACATCTTCCAAATGCAAAGATATGTTCCAGTATTTTCCATCATTATTGCAACAATGTGGGAAAGTGAAAATACCTATACCATGGTTACCTGCTAAATATTGGTACAGGCAGGCTTTTGCAAACAATTTGACCAGAATCAGATGCCACAGAATATGGTATCTGATCAGGGTCTACACTGTTTTCGACCTGTTCAGTAGTTTTCAGACATGTCACTAGAGAGTAAAATGGACTTATTTAAAATTTAGGTAAGTATGTTAAAGAGCTAGTGCCAATATTTTTAGTAAATACGATAATCAGTACCATCATTTTCATTCCGGCAAAGGACTGCCTTTGGTGACACAGTTGGATGCATGCCCCACAGGTGATTAGGAGATCGTGGGACTGATCCCCGCCGGTTCTGGCACCATTCTTTTCTGGAGATTTATCATGTAATATTTTTTATAGTCATTCTCCCTCTTCCCCTGATTCAAGAAGGACAGTTGTCAGTGTCTGGTGAAAGAGTGTACACAAGTACTGGTTAACTAAGAGGACCAAGCCTGCCCAGTAAAAAAGTGTGGTTAGGTAAACTGACTGGCTCAACATGACTCTAAAAGTAGTCACTGGGCCGTAAAACTCAATCTCAAACAAACAAATTTCTGGCAGAGGGTCATGACATTCAAGTTTTAGGACAAGTATGTTGAGGAGTTAGTCCCAGTATTTAGGATAAATATGACAGTGAGTATTATACAGTCGAACTTCAATGGCTCGAACATCTTTGGGACCATGGAAATTTGTTCGAGACATGGGTAGTTCGAGCCACTGAGGGTTAATCATGGTGCCAGGTAAGGAAGCAAATGGCGATAATTTAGGAAAATCTTTTCCATCTTCTATACAATTATGGTATGTTGAGTGTACTCATTAGAATTGCCTCAAAGAGGCAATTCTAATGAGCACACACAACATACTATTTCATCATAAAATAATTGTTAATATTTGTTTTCTGGAGTTATCGGAAGAATTTCATAGGGACTAAAAACGAATTCGAAATAGCCATGGTAAACGAGCCATCGGTGTTCGAGCCATTGAGGTTTTACTGTAATTTTATTTCTGACAGGCAAAAGGTCATGATACATCAAGACACGTTCTTGCATGTTTTGGAGGAGCTGGAGGACAGCATGCTTGTGCTATTGCTAGAAGTTTGGGAATGACACAGGTCTATGTTCATAGGTTAGTAGTTCAAAGGGAGGTGGTCAGGATTATATGAGCTGCAACATCAGAACACATACCTTTGGACATGTGCATCCAGCAAAGTTTCAGATCAGACTGCACGTTTGTGCAGTCTGATCTGAATCTTCACTAGACACATTTTGGATAGCCAAGGATGCAAAGTTTTTTTCATAAGGACAATGAAGATTTTGATCAGACTGATTTGAGTCACCGTTGGATGCAGATATCAGAAGATATCTTTTCTCATATTGCGACACATGTATTCTTCATACCCTATTTACTTTATTGTAAGTACAATGAATCGGGATAGACAAGGCTGAGCTAAATGGTGCTGACCTAGATTGTATGCCGCAGAATGTAGCATCTGATTAGGTGCTAAACTGTTTGCCAATCATTCAGCAGGTTTTAGGCATGTAGTAAAATGAACGTTCAAATTTTAAGATTAATATGGTAAGGAGTTAATGTGTCAAATTATTTAGGGTAAATATGGTATGAGATGAAGAACTGTATTGTCAAATTTCATAGGTCTAGATAAGAGGGGATATCGGGTAAATATTTTTCTTATTTCTCCACAAAAACATATGTTGTGGGTACTCATTAGAAGCGCCTCACCGAGGCACTTCTGATGAGTACTCACAACATATGGTTTCATGGAGAAATAAGAAAAATATCAATACTTTTGGATTGAAAAAGTTATGAAATTAATTGGCCTCTACATTCCGCTGCATCTGATCTTGATTTTTACTGGTTGCTCAGGCCTGTCAGTCCCAAATTACCAATATTGAGGGTAAATGTGGTGTCCCATGTGTTGCTTTGGGCAGATCAGCATTGCCTCAAGCAAACAGAATGATTATGCATGCTTTATTAATTTTGTTTTGCAGATTCATTTCTCTCTCCATATAGCAAAGTTGGAATATCGTCTTTCTGCCGAAAGAATGTGCAGGATTACTGGTTAACCGCTTAGAGAACTTAGTCTGCCCAGGAAAAGTGTGGTTAGGTAAACTGATAGGCTCAACATGGCCGTAATAGGTTGACTGGGCTGTAAAAACCTCAATTCAATCAGTCAGTCAGTGGAATTTTCTCATCAAAACTTTCTTAGGTATACTGCCAGCTGCAGTCTTGATACAGCTATGACCCTTTGTATTGTATATTGGACAGTTGAGATGCTTACCTCATTTGTTCATAGCACAGCAGGTAGCACATCTGATTGCAGGTATAGGGGTTGCATGTTCAAATCCCACCTCGGCCACGTAACTTCCGTGGAGATTGATCATGAACTCATTATAGACATTTTTCTTTCCTTGATTCAAAAAGGGCAATTGTTAGTTACTGACGAAAGTATGTACACAAAGTATTGGTTAAAGGTTTAGAGGACTAAGCCTGCCCAGGAAAAAGTGTGCGTAGGTCAGCTGACTTTTTGTCAATTTATGTTCCTCTCCATATAGTATAATAGCATAATTTTCATAAAAGTTGTCTCAAAACATAAGCTAGAAGTAACCTTGAAATTTTGTAGATGATACAACTGTGACCCCTTGTATAACAGACAAAAGCTTTGCTTGTTTTGTTTGTTCTTATTCTGTTGTCAGTTTTAATCTCTCCATATAATTTAGTAGCAAAATTTTTGTCAAATTTTTCTCAGGAACTCTGCTAACTGCAACTTTGAACTTTCGTACATGATAAAGCTTTGACCCCTTGTTTTGTTTACCAGATAAAGGTCATTTTGCTTTATTTCTTAGCCCTTGCCATGCTGAATATATTAAGATGGCGCGCCCATTTTTTTTTTTTCAGCCAATCAGATTGCTTGATCAAGGTTGTTGATACAAATTCACATGCTTAATGGCAAACAGTGCAGATCCAGATCAGTTGGCTTCTTTAGAAGCCAACTGTTCTAGATCTACACTGTTTGCAAAGGGATACCTTCGTTCAGCAGGACTAAGGTTACTTTTAATAGGTAATGGCACAGATAGTTCTAGGCCCAGTTGTTCAAAGCGTCGTTAGCTTAACGAGCTCGTTAAGGGTCATTTCGTTAACTGTTTTAGCGGATTCAATATACAATATTCTCATATTTTTTGCTGAAAAAATGTGAGTAGCTTTTGCAGTGCAAAAGCTACTCACATTTTTTCAGCAAAAAATTTCAGCATATTTGCGTATCACTCAATGTAAATTTAAACGAATCGTTAACTAACAACGTCGTTAGCTTTGAACAATTGGGCTCTGGTTTCTACAGGTATGCTGGTATGCCATCTATCTGTGGAATGGTTTATTTAAGTGTGGTTTTTGACAGGTTGTCTTTATTTCTACAGATATGCAGGTATACTGTCTGCCTATGGAATGGCCCTGGCTGATGTGGTGCATGAATGTCAGGAACCTTGTGCAGCACAGTATGATGAAAACTCCATCAAATATCTTGATGATAGAATACAAGCTCTATCCGCTGAATGTGTTGAAGAGTTGATAAAACAAGGATTTAGAAGGTAATATTTAAATTTTTTTCAAGAAGAAAATATCTTTATGTGACTATACAAACATAGCCTGCTGATTGTGTTGATTGACAGCTATAGTATAAGCTTAAACCTTTAAAGCGCCAAGCAAAATTTGTAGCAGACGACACTTTGAATTTTTTGTTTATTGTTATTTATTTTTCAGAGAAAATAAGTCTTGCCATTTCATGTGAATCATCTGCTTGGCAAGATTTTATTCCCTGAAAAAAATAAAAAATAAAAATTGTTTTCTGCTACAGTTGTGACTGGCACCCGAAAAGTTAATCCTTTATCGGTCATCAGGTAGATGAATGAAAAAAATGATACATGTAAAGTGGTCTGAAATAGCCAAAAGACAAAATAGTGATGACAACTTTGGTAAAACAGAATGTGTAAATTGGCATGTATACGGTCATGGCTAATGATTTTTTACTACTGAGTACTGCAGAAAAAGGGGCAAAACTTTCAAAATTGGAAAAAAATCTGCACAAAAAAATGGGAGGCACAGACCGACCATGTTATGACGGTTTCTGCATTATCAGGGACTGCGTTATAACTGTGGAAAAATATCAGGGGAAAAATACCTTTGTGTGAATATACAAGCAGTCAGCTGATTGTGTTGTAGTGTGATAAACAAAGGTTTAGAAGGTAGCAGATAAAGCCATTTTGTAAGGTGAATGATATAGATACAGACAACAACCTGCACTAGTGCAGATCCATCCAGGTGGATCAGAGTGCATGATATTCATACATTATATTGTACTTTGTGTTTATCATATAGCTATAAATATTGAATGATTAAAAAATGTGCTTTAAAATCCAAGGAGCAAGCGTACAGATGTCTTGTGATATTGGCACACTTACTTGATATTGCACGCTAACTTGGATGCCATTGAATGTTACCGTTACATTATTTTGCTCTTGATGTCATCTTAGGGCAGTGATGTCATGCCAAAATTTGTCATGCATTCGAGCAGGCTCAAAATTTTAAATAATACATTTGCCTATTTTTAGGCAACAAACAACTGTAAATGATGCAAAATACTAATAGCCACATAATAAAAAGTTTATTGCATTGATATTGGTGAATATTGCCCAATACTGATCTATAAAAGGACCTCACAATAACCCTATAATATAGACGTGTTGTGGATTATTTGTCTCAATATGATTGAAATAAAATTGAAACAGATCGAGGGTTGAGCGCAAGACTGGCGTAAGTCAGATGGTTGTTTTTCCCCAAACCTAATCTCCTCACCATGAAGGCATTATGAAGATTACAACATTTCTTTCTGTAAACAATGAAAATTTAGGTGCCATTGCTCGTATGAGCAATGGCACCTAAATTTGCATTGTTTACAAAGGGGTTACTATAGTCTTGCACTCAACCCTCGAGATGTAAAACACCAAAGTATCATTGTCATCATTGGTTTTCATGGTTCCACTTGAATTTTTTTTTCAGAGAGCAGGTTGAAACCCAAGCTTTCTTACACATGAGATATGACAGGACAGATTGTGCTTTAATGTGTTCAACAGAGAACCACCCACCTGGCCCTGCTACCAGTAGACACGGAGATTTCAAAGCATCATTCCAAGAAAGGTTTGTGTTTATTGCAGAGGACTTTGAGTTTGCCAAATTGATATGGTACCATATTTGCCAGGTTTGCCGGAGCAAACTATGTAGACCTAAAAGAACAGTATGATCAGGGTCTCCACTTTTTACCATTCATCCAGGGTGTATCCATTATTTTAAAAATGCCTGAAGAGCTCCAAGAGTAGAATTTTGAGCACGAGACTTTATCATCCACACGCTTTTTAAAATAAGCAATGGGGATATTGTGAATGCCTCCGTCGATCTGTCTGTCCGTCCATCCATCCATCCATCCATCCATCTGTCCTTAACACTATCTTCTCCTAAACCACTGGCTGGAATTTACCCAAACTTGCTACAGGACTTCCCCACTATTGTAAGGGTGTGTAAGAGCAACATGCCCCCATGTGACCTGTGGGTAGGGTCAAAAGATCATCTGACTTGTAATGAAAGCTTGGGGATTTCGCCATAGCGTGCCATCAACTGCGTGATCTAGTTTTTTCTGCTTTTTTTTTTTTTTATAAACTTCCAAGAGTTTTTGCACTGTTCTGCTTGTTCAGAAGTTCAAAAAATAGGATGCAGTTCTTTTCAAAATGAAATCCTAACCCTTGTCATGCTAAATAGATTAAGATTCCACATCCATTTCTAACTGTCAGCCAATCAGATTACTAAATCCAGATTGTTGATATAAATTCACATACTGAATGACAAACAGTGTAGATCCAGATCAGTTGGCTTCATCAGAAGCCAACTGATCTGGATCTAAACTGTTTGCAAAGTCAGGGTATATCCAGTCTCAGCAGGACAAGAGTTAAGCTGCATACTTTTGATTGTTTTGTTTGGTTAAGTAGAATATAGTTTAGATTTTACAAGTTGTCAGTCATTTAGAGTCTTTGACGATGAGTACTCACCAGTAGATAAAAGCTTACAAGTAAGGGTATTACCTTTGCAGAAGTAAATCTGCAACTCTTACATGTTTATGAAGGGTCTGATTGGCCGAGTGGTTAGTACTCCCAACTTTGGATCACAAGGTCCTAGGTTCAAATCCCACTTGAGGCGGAATTAAGTGATGACTGTATGGCACTTCACTGCACAGAGCCTTTCATTATCATCCTCACATTGTCTCCCATCATTGCTACTACAATCCATACTTCTTCTGTTGCTTTTCTCTCCTTTTTTGGGAGACAACACCAAAAATAACTTGCAAGGGTTGACGTGTCATTGAACAAGAACTCAGACAAAAAAAGTGGGTGATTGGGTGAGGCAAAGGTGTCGTGTATCTTACGTCACTGGGGCGTTCAACTGATACTGGCCTACAGTTGGGCAAGACCTGCTATTTGATTTCTTCTGTTTCTTCTTATTTCATTTATTTTCCTTTCTCCCCTGTCCCTCCCTTTAATCTCCTCTACTATCTCTTCTATCTCTTTTCTCCCTTTCTCTGGGAGACGACTCAAAATGACACACAAGGGTTGAAGTTCATTAAACCCCAACAGAAACAAATTGACAAGAAAAGGCAACAAATGGTTGAGGACACATTTAGCTTGAAACAACTCATATGAGATAGTCAGCACACTGAAACAGTCTGATTAGTGTATGTTGCTTTGGTTCTGTAGAAACTTCAAGGACAATGTATGAACCACAATGTGAGAAAATGTACATTTTGACATACATCCAACAAAGACTCCAGTCAGCAAGCATATCCACAGAGTCTGATCAGAGTTTTCATTGTCCATGTGAAGAAACCTTGCAGTCTTGGCTATCCAAAATGTGCTCGATGAAGCTTCTGATTGGACTGTGCAAATGTGCAGGCTGAACCAAGTTTTCATCAGGTGCACATTTCCTGTCATATGTTTTCTGAGGTTGTGGCTCATTATGTTTCATGTACAACATGGTAAAAAGGCCCTTATGCCATACGCAAACAGGGAAGGTCCTGATGTGCATCCATGCAGTCTGGTCTGGACATTCTCTTTTAATCAATATATATTACAGTATATATTGAATCATTGATTCTGTAAGCGGGCAATGAAGGGCCTGATCAGCCTGCGCAATTGCGCATGCTGATCAGGACCTGCATTGTCCGCAGTTTCATAAGGGCCCTTTTTGTGCATTGTGCATCATTTGCAAAATTGTTGATCCTAATTAGTTTATCTGGATTCATGGGCTGATCTAGGTCTGTGCTAGTGGCATTTGACATTTATGTAAAATTGATTTTTCTGGTGTTTTAGATACCACACAGAGTTTGGCTTCACCTTGCCAGGCAGACCAATTATTGTTGATGATGTCAGAATCAGAGGCACTGGAAAAGCTTTCTCTGAAATTGATAAACTGATAGAGCAAGCTTCTGGACCACCAAGAGTAGAAACTGTGAGTAGCCTATTTACCCAAAAGTTTTTTTTTTTATGAAATTTGATTGTGATCAGATCTTTTCTTTATACGTACATAAACTGCTGTGACTAATGGATGACCTGATGATGTAAATTATGTTTACTCAACAAAGACTCAGATCAACCTTCTTTTCTGTGCAATCTGATCAGTGTCTTCATTGTTCATATGAAAAAAAAAACATTGTTTTCTTGGCTATCCAAAATGTGCCCAGTGAAGATTCTGACCAGACAGTGCAAATGCGCAGTCTGATCTGAATCTCCACTGGGTGCAGATATCCTAAGGTCCATTTTCTGACATTGTAGCCCATATGTTGTATCATATGTGCACAACGTGGGAAAAAGGCCCTTATGCTAAATGAGAAAAGTGAAGATCCAGATCAACATGTGCATCTGTGCAGTCTGATCTGGACATTCTCTGTTCCTTGACATATACTACAGTACCCATTGAATCTGTAAGCCAACAAGGAAGGCCCTGACTAGCCTGCACAAATGTGCAGGCTGGTCAGGGCCTTTGTTACTCGCAAATTGCATAAGGGACCTTTTCATGCATCATATTATCAGAATAATTCTGGTGACAAATTTAATGAAATTCCAAAATCTTTATGTTCTTGTGAGAGAATTTCCACTTCAATATAAGCATGGCTTTGGATACAAAACAGAATCCAAACTTATTTTTGCATGAAACCAAAAACCCATTATCTGCTTCAGATGCTAGCTTAAAGTTGCATTTCCACATACAGTTGATCACATTACATGAAAGATATTTCTGCTGTTTCTTTTGCAGACCACAAAGTGTTATTTTGAAGGAGGATATCAAGAAACTAGTGTTTATATACTTGAAGATCTTAAAGCTGGTCATACCTTAGATGGCCCTGCAATTGTTATGAATGGAAACAGGTATTATGAAAAGACGCACTTTATAATCCTACATCAAGCATTAATATGCCCCTAAGTTTGAAGAAGTTGGAGAAGCATATTGCGTTTGGGTCATTTGTTCATCACGCTTTTCTTGTCAGCAATATATCTTGATAACTATTCGAGCAAGGGCCTTAAAACTTGGTGAGCTTATTTGCTGAGAAGTACATCACTTGATTAACTTTTGAAAAAAAAAATCAATTTTGTTAGATTTATGCCCGTTTTCAACTTTGGCATTTTGTATGAACAAGCATATAGTTGGGGGCATAGTATTCTACAAACACACTTTTAGTTCACTTTGTGGTGGTTCATGGGAATATAGGAGTCTCTCCAGACAGAAATCAAGTTTATGATATATGCAGCCAGCATAGACTCAGAATAGCCTGCACATCCATCTTGTTCTGTCAGAGTTTATACTGGTTACTACTTATTTGAATTGCCTTGACTTGTTGAGGCAATTCAGATGAGTACCAACAACATATGCTTTTATGAAGAAGCAGATAAAACTAGATGTTTGTAATTTGAAGACTATGAAATGCTGACTGTGCACTTATAGGGTATGTGCGGTACTTAGATGGAATGTGGTAGTTACAAGATACTTTTGGATATAAGATGGTTTAAAGGTGGACCCCAAAAGTGTTGTATCCAAACAAAAATGCATAGATTATATAGAAAAATTACCATTTTTGGATCCAAACAAAAATGTATAAATTATATAGAAAAATGACGATGGTCATTTTTCTGTATTATCTATACATTTTTGTTTATATATAATATGGTTGTTTAGCTAACACAGGTTTTGCATTGGGTCACAGCAGAAATGTTATAAGGAGATTGTGATGTACTAACGTTAAGTAGATGAAGAGCTATAACACTACTTCTAGTGTCAGGGTTGGCATTGGCACCAGTGTTCATATTAAAAAAGGTTAAATTTTGTCATTTAAGTTTTTAAGTGTCCACATTCTCTGACAGATCACTTCAAAAGATTTAACCCTTAAAGCACCAAGCAAAATTTGTAGCAGACGACATTCTAAATGAATGTTACATTGAGTTTTTGCTTTTGATGACTTCTTAGTGCAATGAGGTGAAGCCAAGATTTGTCGTGTGGCAGGCAGATAACTCTGTAAAAACTTTATGAAATTTGCCCATTAGCAATCCCAAACCATTTCCACAATATCAGTGCACATACCAAGTTTTGTGAAACTGCTGCATTGATATCTGCTCAAGTTATTACCCTGAAATGAAAATATGAATAGATGGAAAGAATGTGCACAATACTGGTTAACTGCTTAGAGGACTTAGCCTGCCCAGTAAACAGGGTTTAAGTAAACTGACTGTGCTTGACATGACAACATTTGGTTGACTGGGCCATAAAACCTCAACATTAACAACCCTAGGTCATGGTCATGAACTGCTCATCATCTCGTTCAGATGAGCTACAGTCTGGTGACAGAGCTTGCTATTTCTGTATATAGGTTCTGCATAATTCAAATGCTCTGTGCAACATGAAAATGTGTCCACAGGGCATATGTAAACAGTGAAGACACAGATCAGCATGCCTGTCCATGCACTCTGATTGGGGCCTTTACTGTTTGTTTACAGAATCATTGATAACTGTAGAATATATCAAGTGTCAATGCAGTTTCCCTATCTGATCATATATTTACTGCTCCAAAGGCAGATAAGGTGCTTTTTCAGCTGAAAAATTCTGATATCTTTCTTATTTCTCCATCAAAACATATGCTGTGGGTACACATTAGAAGCACCTCAGTTAGGCACCTAATGTGTACCCACAAGATATGTTTTTTGGAGAAATAAGAAAAATTATTCCAGATTCATCACCAAATACTCCAAGTCACGAGGATTGTCATGGAGAAATAACAAAAATATTTATACCTTACACTTCTTATCTCGAGCTATGGATGTAGCCCTAATATTATTAATAAACAGCCCAGACTGCACAGGCACAGGCTGGTCAGGACCAGTTTTTCAAAACTTAACAAAGTTGTTATCTTAAGTTTCTATCTTGGAATATGGCAAATACATTGATATTTTTTGCTGAAAAAATATCAATTTATTTGAAAATTCCATAGCTACAATAGTTAACAAGTAGGTCATTAATGAGCTCGTTAAGCTAACAATGCTTTGAACAACTCGGCCCTGTGTTTTGCTGTTTGCTTGTGTTATATGATTCTGTCAGGTTTTCTCTTTATTCTCATTAACAGCACAATACTTGTTGAACCAACTTGTACTGCCACAATTACTAAATATGGTGATGTTAAAATTGTGGTAAGTTTTTGATTTCTTTCTACAGTTGAACTTCAATAGCTTGAACACCGATGGCAAATTCGAACTCGTTTTTCAGCCCCTATGAGATTCTTCCAACAGCTCAAGTAAACAAATATTTAGGGATATTTTCTTATTTTATCACAAAATTGTATGTTGTGTGTACTCATTAGAATCATCTCATCAAGGCAGTTTTAATGGGTACACTCAACGTACTATTATTATATAGTAGATCAGAAAAGACTTCCCTATATTATCACCATTTGCTTCCGGACCAGGCACTGTGAAAAACCTCAGTGGCTTGAACTATCCATGTCTCGAACAAATTTCCATGGTCCCGAAGATGTTTGTGCAGTTGAGGTTTTACTGTAATTTAACTTTTTTCAAGAACACATGACATTGACATATAACAGTTTTGTGGTATTTTCTTATTTTCAGTGAAAATAAAATGACATTTCATGTGAATCATCTTAGATGAAATATCATCTTATTTTCTCTTAGAGGAGTCACATGAAATGTCATCTCATTTTCTCTGAAAAATGAGAAAAACACCACAAATTTTTCATGAACCAGTGTTTTTAGATGAAATATCATCTTATTTTCTCTTAGAGGAGTCACATGAAATTTATCTCATTTTCCCTGAAAAATGAGAAAAACACCACAAATTTGTCATGAATCAGTGTTGTGACAATTGTTCTAAGGGTCTTAGAAAATTCATATGAAATGTTTAGTCCTATTTTCTTCAAAAAATAAAAAAGAAAATATTTTATAATGTATTGTGCCAAGAGTTACTGGGTAATACATATATTTCAAAATGAATTACCTTATTTTTTTCTGTATGAATTTCATTATAATACCATGTACTGTTTGGCTGTAGCCAAGAGAGATGCTGTAGCCAAATGGTTAGAATGTTAGTCTGTGGTGCGGAAGTTCATGGGTTCAAGCTCAGCTCAGACAATTGACTGAAAAACACACTGTTCACCCAGCAGTAAATGGGGACTCTTCACGGGAGAGTTAAAAGCAGTGAAAGATTAGTATTTGCCGGGCTCCATAGTACAGTCGGTAGGGTATCTGACTGCAGATCCAGAGGTGGAGTCCCAAGTTTGAATCCCAGCTCAGCCACATAACTTTTGTGGAGATGGATCATGAAATCATTTCTGTGGTCATTCTCATCTTTCTCTTGATTCAAGAAGGGCATTTGTCAGTTACTGGCAAAAACGTGCGCAACTACTGGTTAACTGCTTAGCTGGTTAGCCAGCACAGGAAAAGTGTGAGTAAGTTGACTGACTAGCTCAACATGACCTTAATAGTGTTGAATGGGCAGTAAAACTCCAACTCAAACAAAGCAGAGGATTAGGACCCACCTTGCCTATACTGTAGCACGAGACACCCTGGGCTTTAACTTTCACTGCCCCAACAACTTCAAGGCTATGGAACACCTTTACCTTTACTATTCAGTTATAACACTTTTCCATTTCATAGACATCAACCAGAACTTACAAATGCACTGCCCTGTAAGTTTCAATCTTACCATATTTACCCTAAATCTTGGGACCCCGTAACTCCTTAATACCATACTTGTTCTAAAATTTGAACAAGTCCATTTTACTATCTGCCAATGGTCTGAAAGACTGCTGGATGAGTGGCAAATAATGTAGACCCTGATCAGATGCCATAGATAAGAGGGAGTATTAGGTAAATATTTTTCTTTTTTCTCCTTGAAAACCTATGTTGTGGTTACTCATTAGAAGCACCTCGATGAGGCACTTCTAATGAGCACCACAACATACCTTTATATGGAGAAATATTATGTTTCCATGGAGAAAAATATCAATATTTTTAGGTTGAAAAAAAAACACTGACAAAAAAAAAACTCATCTGGAGCATCTGATTTGGATCTACACTGGTTGCACAGGCCTGTCTCTATGAATACCTAGAGTTATTAGGATATTTTATTGTAGATTGGAGCAGGAGTAGTACAGCAGATTGGGAAAGAGTTGGATATGATACAGCTGTCCATATTCTCACACAGATTTATGAGTATTGCTGAACAAATGGGAAGGTAATACACATGATTATATAGCTATAAATGCTGAATGATTAAAAAGTGTGATAAAATCTGAGGAGCAAGAGTGCAGGGCCCAGTTGTTCAAAGCATTGTTAGCTTAGTGAGTTTATTAATGACAAACTCATTAACTGTTGTAGCTAAGGTATTTTCAAATACATTGATATTTTTGCTGCAAAAAATTGTGTAGCTTTTGTAATTCAGCAAAAAATATCAATGTATTTGCCATATTTCAAGATAGAAATTTTAACATCATGTCAGCTAACAACTTCATTAAGTTTTGAACAACTGGGCCCAGATATATTGCATGCTTAAACGGATGCCTTTGAATGTTACCATTACATTCAGTTCTTTTTGATGATGTCATAAGATAATGACGTCATGCCAATATTTGTCATGCATTTGTGCAGACTCTGTATTATAGATAATAAAAATGTCTGTTTTGAGACTACAAACAAGTGAAACTGAGGCAAAGTGTTTGTATATATGTAATTAAGAGTTATTGCACTGGTATTGGTGAATATTACCCCTTGGGATAGCAAAGGTTGCTCCAAGTTTGGGTCTTTTGATATCCCAGCTCAGGACAATATTCACCAATATAGGTTCAATAACTCTATAGAATAATAAGAAAAATTATTGATTCCTTAACTTTTTCTACATTTACTAGGTGTTAGTAACCAGTCATATGTATAAAAATTATTTTGTTCTTACTTTTTTGTCGCTAATGACTAAATTCACAGAAGATTATTTTTTGACTCAGAAGAAGCATTGTAAACCAAAATGTATTTATTGATAAAAAGTGTTTCATAACGCTTTCGGTCCCTTGGATTCTGAGATTATGTGAGTAAGCTGTATTCAAATATTAGGTCTTCACTGGATAGTCTTTTTAATGTAATTCTGACGTGAGTCGTATAACATAGGCGAGGTTCCAGCAAGGCAGAGAAGTCCAATGGATGTTTTTTTTCCTGCTTCCACAAATCATGTCTGAATGAATCAGCTTGCCAAAATAGCTCTCACAAGATTCTAAAATATGTTTCTTTTATAAAAACCTAAAAAAAATATGTATATTTATAACTAAAAAATAACTTCATTAGAACCCTGCTTACATTCTATTAAAATTGTTTTCAGGGTTTTGCAAAGAACAGCGATTTCTACTAATATCAAGGTAATAACTGTTAACTAATGAGCTCTTCGAGGTAGAAAATGACCTTGTGGCATATGTGATCAGCATCAACTGAGATTGGCTTGCGGATTTGTGGTCAGAGAGTATGCTCTGCCAGATATGTTTTGTTCCCTTTTTGAAAAGTGGTTCACTTAAAAAGGAAAGAGTTTGCTCCAAAATATGTGTTCCCTTTCTGAAAAGTGATCTAGTCTAAAAGGAAAGAATTTGCTCCCCCTTGGGAGCAAATTCTTTCCTTTTAGACTAGATCACTTTTCAGAAGGCAACAAAACATATTTGGCAGATTACTTGATCCAAGTTGTTGATACAAATTCACATACTTAGTGACAAACAGTGAAGATCCAGATTAGTTGGCTTCTAAAGAATCCAACTGATCTGGATCTACACTGTTTGCAATGGCAGGACATATCTAGGTTCAGCAGGACGGGGTTAAAATCTTACCATACCAATACTGAAACTTGAATGAGTCTATTTTATTGCTTAGTAGTGTTCCTAAAATGTCATTTGTAGCAGACTAAAGTATCGTTAGCTTAACAAGCGCGTTAGTGATCAAAATGTTAATTGTTCTAGTAAGTACAATATCTAATTCACAGGTATTTTTGCCTAAAAAATGTGAGTAGCTTTTGCAAATGCAAAAACTACTCACATTTTTTTCAACAAAAATATAAGCATATATGGTGATATTTAATGATCAAAGTTTTAATGATGCATTAACTACTAACCACATCATTAGTTTTGAACAATTGTATTCACCCTAAGTATTTGGACAGGCAGGCCTGAGCAAACAATATAGATCCAGATAAGATGCCACTGAATGCCACATCTGATCAGGGGCTACATCATTTTCCATCCATCCAGCCAGCACTCTTTGAACACATCAGCAGGCAATGATATCCACTTGTTCAAGTTTTGAGGACACGTATGGTAAGGAGTTAAGAGGTGTGAATATATAGGGTAAATAAAGTAGTGTTAACCCTGAACAGACCTCCTTTTAGATGTACAGTGGACTCTCTTTATCTGGAACTTCAAGGGACCAGAATTTTCAGTTTGAGATAACAGTAGTTTGAGATAACAGGGCCCAGTTGTTCAAAGCGTCGTTAGCTTAACGAGCTCGTTAAGGGTCATTTCGTTAACTGTTTTAGCAGATTCAATATACAATATTCTGATATTTTTTGCTGAAAAAATGTGAGTAGCTTTTGCACTGCAAAAGCTACTCACATTTTTTCAGCCAAAAATTTCAGCATATTTGCATATCATTCAATTTGAATTTTAACGAATCGTTAACTAACGACATCGTTAGCTTTGAACAACTGGGCCCAGAAGTTAAAAATGTAAAGAACATAGAGCAAAACTAAACCAACTTCACTGAAATTTGATTTGACTGAAACACTAGTTTGAGTTATCAGCATTTGAGATAATGAGAGTCAACTGTAGTTTCCTAGTCCATAGCACAATAGGTAGCATGTCTGACTGCAGATCGAGGGTTAGGAAGTTCAAATCCCAGCTCTGCCACATAACTTTTGTGGAGACTGATCCTGAAATAATTTCACTGGTCATTCTCCCCCTTCAGCTGATTCAAGAAGGCCAGTTGTCAGTTACTGACCAAAGTATGAGCCTTACTGCTTAACCACTTAGAGGACTAAGCCTGCCTGGGAAAAGTGTTAGTTGGTTAACTGACTGGCTCAACATGATCTTAAGTGTTGGCTGGGCCATAACACCATCTCAAACTCTTTACTGTCTGAATTTTAGTATACTTATTCTCAGAGGCAGAGATGTTAGTATTATATGGTCTTGTGCTCTTTTGTTTGTAGGAACGGTTGGATTTTTCCTGTGCCATGTTTGGTCCTGATGGTGGTCTGGTGGCTAATGCACCACACATTCCAGTTCATTTAGGAGCCATGCAGGAAACTGTCCAGTATCAGGTATGTTTAGGAAAATAAGTTTAAGTCATTGATCCAGATGAGAGTATGTTTTTGGTAAATATTTTTCTTATTTCTTCATGAAAATATGTTGTGGGTACTCATTAGAAGCACCTCACTGAGGTGCTTCTAATGAGTACTGACAACATTCGTTTTCTGGAGAAATAAGAAAAATATTAATACTTTTTTGGTGGAATAAAGCCTTATCTGGAGCAATAGTTTGGATCATTGCAAAGGAAAACTGTCAAAATGCAATGTGTTTGCAGAGAAAGATCAGGCAAGCCTGCATATCTTTGCTGTCTGGTCCGACATTTTTTTCCAGTTTTATAACAGTTAAAGTTCCAAAATATTAAGAACAAAGATTGTGACTGACTCTGTATATATATGGAGGCAGTATTTGTTCATGTTGTTCTCATATAGAATGCAGGTATTATTTTTTGGCAAGGTTTTGAGAGATTTACTCATTCTTTAGCCAAAAATCTCATCGAAGTCAGCTGAATGGGAGGAATAATCCCATAGCAAATGTAATTTAGGTAAGGATTTTGCTAAAACTTCTCATTTAACCCATCAAATCCTGGAGACCCCTAAACAAGTAGCTGGCAAAAAGTACAGACCCAGATAAGATGCCACAGGGTCTCCGTTGTTTGCAAATAGTCCAACCATTTTTCTGTAGGAATATCTACATCATATAGCCTGACATACCTCAAATCGAAAATGGACTCTTCCAATACACAGTGTAGGAGAGTTGATTCAGACTTTAATAGTTTAAAATTCATAATTTCTTGCCAGTTTTATCCCTGAGGATGTACTGTATTTACCCTTATTATTCAAAGGCTTAATCCTGGCTCCATAGTTCAATTGGTAGCATATCGGACTGCAGATCAAGGGGTTGCAAGTTCAAATCTCAGCCCAGTCACATAACTTTCATAGAGAAATGAAATAATTTCTACGATCATTCTCCCTCTTCCTCTGATTCAAGAAGGGCTCTTGTCAGTTTCTGGCAAAAATATGTGCACACGTCTTGGTTAACCACTTAGAGGACTAACCCTGTCCAGTAAAAAGTGTGAGTAGGTTACTTGACCGACTCAAAATGACATAACAGTGCTGACTGGGCCATAAATCTCCAACTAAAACTAAAACTAAAAAAAAAAATAAACCCTTAAAACTTTATAGTTTTTCCATTGTTCATTTATAGATTTATCTTTCAGATACAGCAGCTGGGAACCAGTTTGAAGTCAGGTGATGTGATATTATCCAATCATCCGCAGGCTGGTGGCAGCCATCTTCCAGATCTTACTGTGATAACTCCAGTAAGTTAGTGTATACATTCCTCTTCTGAATATATCATTGTCTACTGAATCATTTACTCTGAGTATTTGGACAGTCAGGTTGGAGCAGTCAGTGTCATGGCAGTTTGATTAGCCCATTATAGTCTTGAGACCCCTAAAATGGTAACTGGCAAACAGTGCATACCCAGATCAGATGCTGCAGAATGCTGCATCTGATCAGGAGCTCCACTGTTGACAAAAGGTTTAGCCATTTTTCTCTATGAATATCTAAATGTCATAGCTGGACATACCTACAATTGAAATTGGACTCTTCCAGTATATAGTGTGGGGGAGTCTATTCTGTCTACAATGGGTTAGGGTCTACACCTTTTGCCATTCAGACAGTACTTTTGTCACCCCATAGGTGGAGAGGGAGACTATAGCAATGACCCTCATCCATGTGTATGTATGTTTCTTAATGGGTCCATACCAAATCTTGTGTCCACAGCTTTTCTTGCATCTTTTGTTGGATTATTTTGAAGTTATACAGATTTTCCTATGATGTGAAGATGTGCACCTGATTTTTGATTTTGATTCAGCTATTTTTGAAGGAGTTTTGGCCCTTTTGGACTTTTCCATCTGCAAAGTTTGTGTCCTGAGTTCCTACATTTTTCTTGGATCCTTATGAAATTTTGCAGATTTTCTTCAAATGATGTGAAAATTGCCTGATTTTGGAATTTAGATTGGGCTGCTTTTGAAAGAGTTTTGGTCCTTTAGGACTCAGAATTCCAATCCAAAATGCTTGTGTCTGCAGTTCCTCCTACAACTGTTATCCAGTTCTTTCAAAATTTTGCAGATTGGCATCAAGTGATGGTTCTTTATTAGGCGATTTTTGACACAATAATGGCCCTTTTGGACTTAAAAGTTTCCATTAGCCACCACCCTATGTCAGCATTCCTCTTACAGCTTTCAATGGATTATTTTGATATTTTACAGATTTTCTTCCTGTTAACTGAAGATGTACAGTGAATTTGGATCTTCACTTCTGCTGTCTTTAACTGTTTAATACCAACTTCACACTTTATGCTGCCCTCTGTCTACTTTGATTGGGATGTTTTTGTTGAAGTTCCACAGCATTGGACCTAGACCTTGAGCATGGATTAGTTAAAATTATATACAGTAAAACCTCAATGGCTCGAATATCTTTGGGACCATGGAAATTTATTCGAGACAACGGTAGTTTGAGCCCCTGAGGGTTAATCATGACGCCAAATCGGAAAGTAAATGGTCATAATTTAGGGAAGTCTTTATAATCCTCTATACAATAATGGTATGTTGAGTATACTCATTAGAATCGCCTCGATGAGGTGAGTGCATACAACATACATTTTAATGATAAAATAAGAAAATTTCCTTAAATTATCCCAAAATATTCCTTTTCTTGAAGGGGTGGTCGGGTGGTGCGAAGGTGTCATGTATCTTACGTCACCGGGGGCGTCCAACTGATATTGGCTTACAATTGGGCAAGGCCTGTTACCCTTGTAGCAGGTAAGGGTAGAGGGGGAATTTTTTATTTCTTCTGTTTCTTTACTTTCATTCTTGTTCGTCTTTCTTACCTGTCACTCTCTTTCATCTCTTCTACAATCTCTTCTATCTCTTTTCTCCCTTTCTCTGGGAGACGACACAAAATGACCCACAAGGGTTGACGTGTCGTTAAACCCCAACACAATCAATCAAATCCTTTTCTTGAAGACTTTTCTAGGGACTGGAAAATAAGTTCAAATTATTCATAGTTAACGAGCTATCTGTGTTTGAGCCATTGAGGTTTTACTGTAGATGTATGTATTCACTGGTCGCACAAGTCTTATTGTAAGTTTTGTCATGTGCTAGCTCAAATCATTTTATTTCAGGTATTTTATCCTGGCCAGACTAAACCAGTATTTTTTGTGGCCAGTCGTGGTCACCATGCTGATATAGGTGGGATAACCCCTGGATCCATGCCTCCACATTCCAAATATCTTCATGAAGAAGGTGCTGTGTTCAAGTCTTTCAAGTTGGTGAAAAGAGGGGTATTTCAGGAGGAAGGTATATTAGATTCTGTTAAAACTTGAGCTGGAGCATTGCATTTCCTACAAGACTGCTAATGCACCCAGTTTTTGTGGAGAACTGAGGTGCTTCTAATGAGGACCACAACATGTTTTGTGGAGAAAATAGAAAAATATCAATATTTTTTAGTTAAAAATATTGATTTTTTTTGGCTGAAAAGTACCTTATCAAGAGCTATACACAGCATTGTGTTGTTTATGATGGTGAAAAGGAAATGCTACAATTAGAAAAGGCATATGAAATGACATCTTTTGATTATTTTAGTAGAATTTTACATTCATCAGCCTTCCATATGATATGTATTAACTTATTCAGTAATTGAAATAATTTGTTCACTAAGGCTTGTACAAGATAGAACTTCTTGACTCAGTGAATAAATGTCACACGACTACTCATGCTAGGAGAAAATTGGTCTTTTAGGCAGTAAAGCAGTTTGGTAAGTGCATATATACTGAATCTCATAAATAACACACCACTTTTTTTTTGTTTTTTTGATAATTTCTCCAAAACAGCGCCTATCTTGTTGACATTATATTATTTTGTAACCCCAGCCATTAGATATACAACAATGATAACAATAAACCACGAAATTATTCACCCCTGATGCAGGCCATCGAAACTGGGTAAACTGGTTTTTGGCACGTGCTACAGTAGTGCATTACTGCACGAAATCAATATCAGTCAAGTTACACACCACACGTAGACAGAAATCAAAAAAACGTTTAGACATTTACCTGGCCAAACAGATTTTTAACATTTGACGATGCCTAGATTGTCCAACGAGGAATATAATCATGCCACTGGGATGCAGGATGCAGGAATAACATCATGAGCCGTTGCATGTACCGTGAGATGTCACCACATGACTGTTGGTAGACTGAGACATCATTTCCAACAGACGGGCATTGCAAGATCGACCTGGAAGAGGTGTGCCAAGGGTCAGATATTGACTTTGTGATTTGACTTTGTGGTGTAGCCATCTTTGTACATGTGTCTCGCTCGATATTGCATTGTCGTGCAGAATCAATTTTTCCTCAGATGAATAAATTGGTAACATTTCATGCCGTATGTATATTTCTTACTTCACTAAGATTCACTAAATATTTTCCATTAGAAAATTATAGTGGTGTGTTATTTTTGAGGTTCAGTATAGCTCCAAAAAGGTGATAATTGAGGGGATTTGTTTTGTTAGTTTTACACAAAAATATATTCTACAAGATATGTTATCATGCAAAAGTAGCAAACATGTCTTCTGAAAACATCTTTTAACCAAATTATTCAAATGAATTTGTTTATATAGTCAATTCTCTTTATACTGACACTCAATACAGTGACAAAATTCGTTATATTAATGATAATTTGACTGGCACAAAACCTTTACTTAAGATGCGTCAGTTAATCAGAAATTCTGCAAGAATATTGTATTTAATACTTCAAGAAATATATGTTTTGGATATTTGTTGAAATTGCCATATATTTTATGAGGAAATAAGAATAAAACAAACCCTTTCTTACATATCATTCTGCTGCATTTAAGGGTTCTGTACAACAACAATTTCTCAACCCCCGCCGAGGTCGGCAACATTCTTTCGTAGAGATTGATCATGAAATATTTTCTACGGTCATTCTCTCCCTTCCGCTGATTCAAGAAGGGCAGTTGTCAGTTTCTGGCGAAAGAATGTGCACAGTACTGGTTAATTACTTAGAGGACTAAGCTTGCCCAGTAAACGTGTGGTTAGGTAAACTGACCGCGCTCGACATGACCCCATTGGGTTGACTGGGCCGTAAAACCTCAACACAAACAAACAAACAACAATTTCATTTTAATAGCAACATCTTTGGGAACAAATGCTATAATAAAGAGGGTTGACTGTATGTGGTTTGTTGACTGCCCTGGTCATACTGCAGGCCAACCTTGACCGTCAGTCTCCACATATGCCTCAAAGTTCCTTTTTCTCTTGGTCAACTGGATTTTATTTGTAGCTGTAACAGAAGCTCTGAATGCCCCCGCCAAGTATCCTGGGAGTAGTGGTACAAGGAATCTCAATGATAATCTCAGTGATCTCAAGGCACAAGTAGCAGCTAATCAGAAGGTAAACTACCAGTCCTCTGGGCCCAGTTGTTCAAACTAACGATGTCGTTAGTTAACATATCATTAAAACTTTGATCGTTAGATATGGCATATAATATTTTTGCTGAAAAAATGTGAGTAGCTTTTGCAATGCAAAAGCTACTCACATTTTTTCAGCAAAAATACCAGTGAATTAGATATTGTACTTACTAGAACAGGTAACATTTTGACCACTAACGAGCTCGTTAAGCTAATGATGCTTTGAACAACTGGGCCCAGATAATCAGCACAAAGACTTTAATCAGCCCGCACATCTACTGTGCAGGCTTGCTTCAGGCATTTTGTGTAGTGATAGATGAAGGCCCTGATGGGACTTAATGGATATGTAAACTGAGCTGGTCCTGAGGTTATAAAACTTCATGCTCAACTCAGCTGAGCAAGAAATTTTCTCTGCTAATAAATATGAAAATGCCAACAATAGTTGGCATTTTCATATTTAATAGCAGAGAAATGTTCATACTCAGATATGTTTAGCAAGAAGGAATTTGCAGTTATTAGTAATTTGAGATTTATTAGCAGGACAAATTTCATGCTCAGCTTTGTTGAGCATAAAATTTTTTTTATAATCTCGGGCCTTGATAAGCCTGTTTTTCTGTAATCTGTGCAGGCTTGCTTCAGGCACTTTGTGTAGTGATAGATGAAGGCTCTGATGGAACTGAATTGATGTGTAAGCTGAAA
This sequence comes from Anodontia alba, assembly GCA_964016985.1. NCBI lineage: Eukaryota > Metazoa > Mollusca > Bivalvia > Lucinida > Lucinidae > Anodontia > Anodontia alba. Next base: position 70,639,048 of record OZ024827.1, on the reverse strand, counting down.
GGGATTTCTGCTATTTCCTAGCTCCATATAACAGGAGTATACATATAGATACGACAAAGCCTACAATAAGACCTGTATGACTAGCAAAGACTCAGATCCACCTGTACATCCACCCAGCATGGCAAGGGTTCTCATTCATCCTTCTTTGGATAGCCCTGAGATAGTAGAAGGCACTTTCAGTCAGCGAAGACTGATCAGACTGCATGTTTGCACAGGATGATCTGAGTCTTTGCTGGTCGCTTAGGTCTTACTGTAGATTTTGTCCTGTGCTGGCTCATTTTTTGATTTCTCACAGACAACATTTGTTGTGGGTACTCATTAGAAGTGCCTCAGTGGAGAAATAAAAAAAAGTATCCATACATTTTGGTTGAAAAAACATGCCTTATTTGGAGCTATGTGTTTGCATATGCATATTAGCAATGCATTTTGGGCATGCATTTGCAAACAGCAAAAGCCTAGATCAGCCTGTACAGCTGATGAGGGTTTTTGCTGTAGGCTTACACAGTCAAACCTCCAGATAAGATGCTTTTTTCAATCAGAAAGTATGGATGTTTTTCTTATTTCTGCATTGAAACATGTTGTTGGTACTCATTAGAAGTGCCTCACCAAGGTGCTTCTACTGAGTACCATGACATGTTTTTGAAGAAAAAAGTTACCTGATTCCCTCACCCCACCTCCCCTCTCAACCCCCACAACTCACCCCTTATTTGGAGCTATAGTCATTGGATACTGTACAATATACATGTATCAGCATACAATACAGCAACACCTAGATCAGACTGCAACTTCATGGGCAGATCTGCTCCTTAACTGTTCATGTATTTGCCTAAGGCACCTATTCTACTGATGGAACTGGGCTCCCTGGCATGGTAGGTAGCATGTCTGATGGCAGAACCAGTGTCACAAGTTTGAATCTCAACTTCTATGGAGATTGATTATGAAATTATATCCACGGTCAATTTATCCTTCCACTGATTCAAGAATGGCTGCACAAAGTATTGGTTAACTGCTTAGAGAACTAAGCCTGCTCGGGAAAAGTGAGAGTAACTTACAAGCTTGACATGACCTTAACAGTGTTGACTAGGCCATAAAACAACTCAAACTCAAATCTAGTGATGGAAGTCTACCTGATGTTATTCCTAGGAACAAAAAGACCAAGAGTTGTCTGAAAATCTATCCACAATCTGATCAGGGCCTTTGCATTTAGCCATTATGATAATTTTTCTAATTACAGTAAACCTTGATAACTTCAACACTGATGGTTCGTTTACCTCGGATGATTCAAACCTGTTATTAGCCCCTTCAAAATTCTTCCAGCAGCTCAAGAGAACAAATATTTAGGAAAATTTTCTTATTTATCATGAAATTGTATGTTGTGTGTAAGGGGGTGGTCGGGTGGTGCGAAGGTGCTGTGTATCTTACATCACTGGGGTGTCCAACTGATATTGGCTTACAGCTGGGCAAGGCCTGCTATCCTTGTAGTGGGTAAGGGTAGAGGGGGAATGTTTTTATTTCTTCTGTTTCTTCACTTTCATTCCTGTTCCTCTTTCTTCCCTGTCCCTCTCTTTCATCTCCTCTACTCTCTTCTATCTCTTTTCTCCCTTTCTCTGGGAGATGACACAAAATGACCCTCAAGGGTTGACGTGTCGTTAAACCCCAACACAATCAATCAAATATGTTGTGTGTACTCATTAGAATTTCCTCATTGAGGCAGTGCTAATGAGTACACCCAACATACCATTATTGTATAGAAGAACATTGTCAGCAAAATATTGTGGAAAAGAGGAGAAATCGCTCTTAAGGAGAAATTTCTCCTCTTTTCCACAATATTTGCAATATTATCTCTAAGTTAGGAGTCAAGTTACATACATGTATTCATTTATGAAATGTGGTTGTTCAATTTATTTTTTCCTCAATTCTGCAAATCTGATATGTTTAGGTACAGATATCTCAAAGTATTTCAGAGAGTCCCTTGGACTTACAGATAACGAGAGTCAGCTGTATTATCTCACATTGTAGCTGATTTCAGCTTTGGAAGAAGGGGCCTTTGTGCAAATGCAAAAGGCAATTGGTCTGATTATATGAGCTGCCACATCAGAAAATGTATCTTCAGATATGTGCACCCAGGGAAGATTCAGATCAGCCTATGCATTCATAAGTCTGATCAGAATCTTCACTGGGCACGTTTTGGATAGCTAAGTTTGCAAAGTTTCTTCATGTGGACAATAAAAACTTTGATCAGACTGAGTTGATGTGCAGGTGATTTGGGTATTCATTGGGTGCACATGTTAATAGATGCAGTTTCTTGTGCTGCAGCTTAAATGGTGTTCAGTCTGTGGTCCTGGCCCTGAGGTTATAAAACTTTTTTCATGCTCAACTCAGCTGAGCATGAAATTTGTCCTGCTAATAAATCTCAAATTACTAGCAATTGAAAAGTCTTTCTTGCTGAACATTGCTGAGCATGAAAACTTCTCTGCTAATAAATATGAAAATGCCAACTATTGTTGGCATTTTCATATTTTTTAGCAGAGAAAATTTCATGCTCAGCTGAGTTGAGCATAAAAAAAAAAAAAAAAACAACCTTGGGGCCTGGAAGACTGCAAATCCTGTTGCATGATGCATCTTGCTGGCTAGTTTGTCATTTCTCTATGTTTTGTGTTGTAGGGTATCCGTCTGATAAGTGGCCTTATAGATGAGTACAGCTTAGATGTAGTACAAGCTTACATGGCACATATACAGGTATTTCATGGCTCTAGATGAGGGGCAATGTTCATCCTAAAAGGATTGATATTTTTCTTATTTTTCCACAAAAAAAATATATTGTGAGTACTCTTTGGAAGCGCCTTTTTGTAGGACTGCCTTACAGACACACCACATGGTATTCCATCAAATCATTTTTACAGAGTAGACCTGTTAAAGTAGACTTCCTGTTTGATTTACTGCTTACCACACCCGTTCTGAAAAGGGGGCTACCCCGAAAGGAAAGACATTTTTCCCAAGGGGAGAAATTCTTTTATAACAGGCCCCTTTCAGAAGGGAGGTAAAAACAGTGTTGACAAGAGTTACCACCCCTTAAAATACCACTTAATTATATTTCCAACAATTTTGATTGAATGAAGCATTTCTTTTTACTGTTGTGTTTTAATCTGATAGAAATAATTTAGGGAATGTGTTTGTTTATTAACCTTCTCACTAAAAAGGTGCAAAGCCAAACTTTTTGCAAGAAGTTCTGAAATTGAAAGCTTTAACTTTAACCTGTTAACTAAAAAGAAAAAAAAAACCCAGAAAATATCTGAAATATATTTTTCATAACCTTCACAGAAAATAAGACTTGGAACTTCATTCAAAATGTCTTTAAAGGACAATTTGAATGACATGTCAAAACTTATATTCTGTGAAATATTCTTAGAGCACCCAGCGCAGAATGGTCATATTGCATGGCTGTGCAGGTTGATTGGAATCTTTGTTGGGGGCACATGCCACAAAGGTAATTTTTTTCTCATTTCACGGCTTACAGTAAATGTCCTAAAATTTTGAACACCAAAGTTTCTGACAAAATGCCATATGCAAACAGTGCAGACCCAGATCAGACTGCTCCTGAAGGAGCAGTCTGATCAGGGTCTTCACTGTTTGCCATCCCACTAAGCATTTTAAGAGACAAATGCATAAAAAGCAAAATTTAAGCCATAAAAGTATGGAATAAAGTGCTCGAAAATTTAGGACATTTACCGTATTTGTCTTCCGCTTATTTTTTTGACTGTTTCTAGGCTTTTTCGAGTCATAGAAGTTTTACTTTGTGTTTTAGAATAATGCGGAGTTGGCTGTACAAGATATGCTGTGTGAGATAGCTCGTAAGACTAAACAGAGAACTGGTACAACATGTCTGTATGGGGAAGAATACATGGATGATGGAGCCAACTTAACACTGAAAGTTGATATCGATGAAAATAAGGTAATGGTCCTTTATTGAACATTAATTAAGACATAGCTTTAGGTAAAATCCTTTTTTTCATCAAACACAGGGTTTTCCCTCAGAAATTTAAGGGGCATAATGCCTGTATTAACCCATATTTTAAGGGACATATGCGGTAATTTCAGGGGTTAATTGTTTGAATTTTACAGAAAATATTGCAAATTTTAAGGGACATCAATTTCTCAGTAAGATGAAGGTTTAGGGGACATCAGAGTCAATAAGGGGCCAAGTCTCGTGTTTTTGAGGGACAAGGAAAACCCTGCAAACAGTATAGTTCCTCTTTGATGATAATGACATGGCAAAGGGTGCTCCAACAGAAGAGAAAATACAAAAAGGTGTGGATTTTTTTCTTTTTTCTCTCCAAAAGCATATTTTTGTTTTGATCACCCATTTTTCTGTGTATGAAGATTCAAATCTCTAGCTTACAAGCTTCATCACTAATGAAACATCAAAAAGCATGATGAACTAATGAATGGATGGATGGAATGACAAAGCAAAAGAAATACGCTCCACTAGCTTTTTCAATGCTAACTATGTGAAGATCATTTTATCTAGAGCAATATGAACAGCCAGGACATAGGTTTTTCTACATATATGCTCAATCTGTCCACCATCTGCAGTAAATGTCCTAAAATTTCAAACACTTTATTCCATACTTTTTTTGCTTAAATTTTGCTTTTTATGCAGTGCTTTTCTCGAAATACTTGGTGGAACAGCAAACAGTGTAGACCCTGATCAGACTAGTCCTTCAGGAGCAGTCTGATCTAGGTCTACACTGTTTGCATTTGCCATTTTTTTCGGAACGTTTGGTGTAAGAAATGTTAGGATATTTACCCTATGCTGTTTATCTGAGCTAGATTAGATTAGAGGTGCTTGCATTAAGGCAAGTCCAGCAGTCAGAGAGTCCAAAATAATGGTCTGGGCCTTCCAAATATTGATGCCTGGCAGTCAAGACCTCCAACTTTGAAACATATACTGCAATTTTCAAACAGATTTAGCCTGAATTCCTATTTATTTAGCATCTAAATAATATTTTTGACCCAGAAGAAGTTCACATATTGATTACAAATATGCCAAAATATGACATTTTACATTCAGTTATACTTCCAAATTAAAATGCCAGGAAGTCCTGTACTGCTTGTTTTTGAATGTTAGTGAGGTGCTTCTAATAAGTACCCACAATATAAGTTTTCTTGGAGAATAAAGAAAGAAAAGGCACCTTACCCAGAGCTTTGCTATTCACCTAGGTAGTTTATAACAAATTCTCCTAAGCCAAAGCTTCTAAAATTTGTCACCATATTATTATGCATATGAAACTCAGGGGAGAAAATCAAAATTTATTTTCTTAATAAAAGTTTCCACAAAATCTGCTTACTATTGAAATTGCATAGGTCAGACCTATTTTTAAATTTATTTTTAGGGGCAAATATTTAAAACAAAGCACAGAAATTGAAAAGTCAAATGGTTCCTTAAGATCTTGTCAAACAGAAATAAGTTTATGCATTAGAATAAACTCCAAGCAAAACATCTTTCCAAGTGACGTGGAAAGCACAATAGACTATACACTTGTACAAGGAGTTCAGGACCTTCGCTATTTCTCATGTACAAGGTCTGCAAGGCCTCAGTGTTGTGCACCATGTTGATTTTTTTAATAATTTTTACCAGCATCAAATAATGGGGAAAAGCCTGATATATTTGTCTTTTTTTAAACCAATAAATACAATAAAAGTTTTAGTTCATGGGTAGCTACAACAAAAGGTTTTTGCATTAAATCTTGAGAAGAGTTTGCAGAACGTCTTCTGAGTATAGCGTCAAGTGATAATAGACTTCGTGAAAGATGTCAAAAGTAGAGAACAGTAAATGTCCTAAAATTTCGAACATTTTGTTCTATACTTTATTGGCCCAAATTTTGCTTTTTTATATCGTCATTTATTAAAATACTTAGTGGAATGGCAAACAGTGTAGACCCTGATCAGACTGCTCCTTCAGGAGCAGTCTGATCTGGGTCTGCACTGTTTTCATGTGCCATTTTGACAGAAACTTTGCTGTTCAAAATTTTAGGACATTAACCAAAGTCTGTGTATTCACTATATGCACATAGGTAATTTTCCCTTTTCTCGTGGGTCCATATTTAAGGGGACTGGATACACTGCATAGATTTTCCACCAGTTTTGATAAGGGAGACATGTTTTGTGACTTCCTGTTTCCTGCAAAAGGGGTCTAGTATATATAAAAGGACAGACATTGCTCCCTTGGTGTCTACTCTAAAAGTAAAGAATTTACTCCCTTCTACACTAAATGGAAAATTTCTGCTCCCTTTGGGAGCCTTTGCTTACATTTTAGAAAGACCAAAGGGGAGCAAATTGTTTCTTTTTAGTGTAGCGCCCTTTCAGAAGGGAGGCAAAATAATTTTGACAGAGTTGCCTCCCCTGAAAGTATATACAAACTAGCAGAGAAACAATGATTTTTATGCTTGACACAATTGAATATAGTGGAATAATTTATCATTTATTGGTCCCCTCCTTTTTGGAGAAAAGTGGGAAACATGGTATTTGGGCTTCCGTGGATCTGTGCTTCTGTCCCCCTATGATAGAGCATATCTTGTGTGCACAACTCCTCGTACAGGTTTTATCCGATCTTTTTTAAACTTTGCATGCATTTTATGCTTCATCTGAAGATGTGCATGTGGTTTGCACATAACCCTCAGATTATTTTTTTTTTTTTTACTTTTTTTTTTTGCATGTGAACTTAGTTATTTTTTGCCTCAGTATTATTGGCAAACTAGGTGCTAGGGTCTCTTGTATGTGCATCTTCTCTCACAGGTTTTAACCAATCTTTTTGAAACTTTGCAGGCATTTTCTACATGGTCTGAGGATGTGCATGTGGTTTGGACATAAAACTCAGATTAATTTTTGTCGCATTTTTGTTTTGTACTAAAATACTATCAAAGTATGTAGATAATAGGTACCTTGTTGACCTGGTCATTTTTGGAGGATTTTTAAAAGGCAGGGGACATAAGTTTTTTGAATTTGCTTGTTTTACAGGGTACAGCTGTTTGTGATTTCTCAGGGTCATCTTATGAAGTGTATGGCAACTGTAATGCCCCAAGGGCAGTTACTCTATCAGCTTTAATTTACTGTCTGAGATGTATGGTAGGGCATGATGTTCCTCTTAATCAGGTTTGTGTTTTCTGTTTACTATATTTACCCTATGCATTACGAAAACACGTCTATTCAAATATATTGAAAATTTCACCACCAAAAACTAAAAGTTTTCAGATAAAAATTTTGATATTTTTTCATATTTCTGCTCAAAACATAGATTGTGGGTACTTGTTAGAACTGCCTCGCCAAGACGGTTCTAACGAGTACCCACAATCTATGTTTTTGAGCAGAAATTAGAAAAATAATGTATACCCCGGTAAACCCCAGTTTTACTATATAAAAGTGGGGTTTAAGGGGGTCAAAATTATATAGGTATGTTTTCGTGATGTGTATATTAGGACTCTGTACTTTTACTTATCAAACTAAGATTTATCAAACTTATCTTAACCCTTGTCCTGCTGAACCCGGATATACTCTGCTTTTGCAAACAGTGTAGATCTAGATCAGTTGGCTTCTGAAGAAGCCAACTGATCTGGATCTGCACTGTTTGCCATTCTGTACATGAATTTATGTCAATAATGTGGATCAACGCGGGGATAATCAAAATCTAATCTGCTGCAATTCTGATTAGCACTTTGAGGGTTAAAGTTGTAAGAGTACATTTTAAACTCAAATTTTAAATTCAAATCCTGATAGTCCTCCGTTTTAACCTGCCGTACATGGTTGAGCATGTACTTATTTAGTGTAACACAGGTGAGGGGTATTCAGAAAAATTACTCAAAATTCATTATAGCTCCTTGAAAGGCACTTTTTTCCAGCAGAAAAGTATTGATATTTTATTTTGCCACAAAAACATATGTTATGGGTATTCATTAGAAGTGCCTCGGTGAGGCATTTCTAATGAGTACCCACAACATATGTTTAACAAAAGATATCCAGATTTTTCTGTGAAATTGTCAACTTTTCTAATTTTTCAGGGCTGCCTGAAGCCTGTAAAGGTCATTATACCAAAGGGCAGTATTTTAGATCCATCGGAGAATGCTGCGGTTGTTGGGGGTAATGTTCTCACATCTCAGAGAATTGTTGATGTGATCTTCAAAGCTTTTGGAACTTGTGCTGCTTCTCAGGTAGGTCAGTGAGCATTATGAGGACTTTTGATGAAGCAGTTGAATGGCATACAATGTTTGCTTTTATCTTATTATAGCCACACTTTGAAAAAAGTGGAGCTATACTGGATTTGCCATGTCCTTCCGTCATTCCGTGACTTTGTGATTCCGTGATTCTGTGACTCCGTGACTGCAAAATTAAAATGTGTTTTGCTTAATAACTTTTATGTTTGTAGTCCTACTTCAATGAAACTTATACTACACTTGGTCTCTAAGGTAAGTAAGTAAGTTGTAATCGCAGAATAGTGGCCAAGGACCCATAACTCTTGGAGGTATGTCCCTTTGTAGGTTTTCAAAATTTAAAATGCATTTTGCTTAATAACTGTTATGTTTGTGGTCCTACTTCAATGAACCTTAATCTACACTTGGTCTCTAAGGTAAGGAAGTTGTAGTGGCATAATGGTGGCTAAGGGCCCATAACTCTTGGAGTTATGGCCTTTGATAGGTTTTCAAATTTTGCCATTCTTGAAAATTTTCGTAACAGATTTCTTAGGAACTATGAAAGCTAGAAAACTGAAAGTTAGTATATACATAGACAATCACTGGATGTATTGTGTATACCGGAATAGGGGCCAAGGGTCCATAACTCTTGGAGTTATGTCCCTTGGTAGATTTTCAAAAAAATTAAATGCATTCTGCTCAGTAACTTCTATATTTGTGGTTCTATTTCGATGAAACTTATACCACACTTGGTCTGTAAGTTAAGAAAGGTGTAGTGGCAGAACGGTGGCCCATGCACCCATAACTCATGGAGTTATGTCCCTTGAAAGGTTTTCAAATTTGGTCATTCTTGAAAATTTTCGTAACAGATTTCTCAGGAATTAAGAGAGCTAGACAGCTGAAAGTTCATATAAAATGGACAATGACTGGGTGTATTGTGTATACCAGAATAAGGGTCAAGGGTCCATAAAACTTGGAGTTATGCCCCTTGGTAGGTTTTCAAAAAATTAAAATGCATTTTGCTTAATAACTTTTATGTTTGTGTTCCTAATACCACACTTGGTCTCTAAGGTAGGGAAGGTGTAGTGGCAAAAGTGGTGGCCAAGGGCCAATAACTCTTGGAGTTATGTCCCTTGGTAGGTTTTCAAAATTTGGCAGTCTTGAAAATTTTTGTAACAGATTTCTCAGGAACTATGAAAGCTAGAAAGCTCTGATAGCGCAGCAGCGAGGCTATAGTTAGATCCTCTGACAGCTCTGGTTTACCCTATTCTGACAGACAGGCTTCCAAAAAATCCTTTTCAGATTTTTTACAGAACATATTCAGTAAATAGTGTAGACCCACATCAGACACCACAGAATGCAGTGTCTGATATTATTTGCCATTACTGTTTTCTTTAGGTTCATTACCAAGTAGTCAAATTGACATGTTTATATTTTGTAAGTTTATTTAGGAGTTAACCCATTGTAGTCTGGAGACCCCTAATTGGGTAACTGGCAAACAATGCAGTCCCAGATCAGATGCCACAGAATGTGGTGTCTGATCAGGGTCTCGACTGTTTGCAAAAAATATAGCCAAATTTCTTCATGAATATCAAAATTACATAGCCTGACAAACCTAAAATTGAAAATGGACTCTTCCAGTATATAGTGTGGGGAGTTTATTCAGTCTTCAGTGGGTTTATGTGTCTTAATATTTAGTGTAGACAAACCTTAAAGGCTCCAATATCTTTGGGACCATGGAAATTTATTGTAGAGAGCAGTAATTTGAGCCACTGTAGGTTAATCATAGTTCTAGGTAAGGATGCAAATGGGGATAATCTGGGGATGTCTTTTTTTATCTTCTATAAAAATGGTTTGTAGAGTGTACTCATTAGAATTGCCTCACTGAGGCAATTCTAATGAGTACACACAACATACATTTTTGTGATAAGAAAATTTCTCTAAAATATCCCTAAATATTTGTTTTTTTTGAGCTATCGGGAGAATTTCCTAGGGATTCAAAAGTGAGTTTGAAAAGCCAAACCTGCCATCGCTGTTCAGTTCATTGAAGTCTATACTGTGTATGCTAACATGCCTTTACGCATGACATGAGACATGGTTAAGTTTCTAACCCATTTTAGTCTGGAGACCCCCAAAAGGGTTACTGGCAAACAGTGCAGACCGAGATCAGATGCCACAGATGCGGCATCTGATCAGGGTCTCCACTGTTTGCAAAAACTTTAGCCATTTTTCTCTAGGAATATCTAAACCACACAGCCTGACTTACCTGAAATTGAAATTGGACTCTTCCTGTATTGTATATAGTTTATTTCGTCTAAAATGGGCTAATGTGTGAGTGGATTGCTGTTTTTATTATGCCCCCACCTGCTGAAGGCAGCAGTGGGGCATATAGCATTCACCACAATGTTATGCCTGTTTTTATTATACCCCCACCTGCTGAAGGCAGTAGTGGGGCATATAGCATTCACCACGATGTTATGCCTGTTTTTATTATACCCCCACCTGCTGAAGGCAGCAGTGGGGCATATAGCATTCACCACAATGTTATGCCTGTTTTTAATATAACCCCACCTGCTGAAGGCAGCAGTGGGGCATATAGCATTCACCGCAATGTTATGCCTGTTTTTATTATACCCCCACCTGCTGAAGGCAGCAGTGGGGCATATAGCATTCACCACAATGTTATGCCTGTTTTTATTATACCCCCACCTGCTGAAGGCAGCAGTGGGGCATATAGCATTCACCACAATGTTACGTCTGTAGAAAATTTAAATTTGGTATACTACTTAACCCGACCTAAAATTTGGTATACTACTTAACCAGACCTAATCTTCAAATCTATGCTAGAGCTGTACCTGGGTATTGCCCTTGGGTGGGGATAGGGGTCCAAAGGGTAGGGTCATTTGTCTACTTTGGACTAATGTCTAGTTCACTGAGTCATTGGCTATTTTCCAGGGATGTATGAACAACATCACCTTTGGAGATGAGAAGTTTGGACATTATGAGACGGTGGCAGGAGGTGCCGGTGCTGTGAGTACATGTAAAATTATTCCTTACTTTCTGAGGTGTCAGAGCAATTCAGTGTTCCAGGATGTATGAGTATTGTAACATTTGCAGATGAGAATATTTAAAGCACCAGATAGGACTGCAGCAGACAGCATTCTGATTTTTTTCCTGAGAAAATAAGTCTTGGTATATAATGTGAATTGTCTGCCAGTTCACATGAAATGTCAAGACAGTTTCTCAGAAAAATAATAAAAAATGTTTGAAATGGTGAGCTGTCTAAAAGGTACTGAAAGAATGGTTAACAATGTACCCTAGTATTCTGACACCTCAATGCCTTACCATACTTGTTCTAAAGTTTGAACAAGTACATTTTACTGCCTGATGTAGTGTCTAAAGACTGCTTGATGAGTGGCAAACAGTGTAGACCATGATGAGATGCCACATTCTGCAGTCTCTCATCAGGTTCTACACTGTTTGCTTAGGCCTGTCTGTCCAAATACGTACGGTAAATATGTAGAACCTGATTTAACTGCTCCTGCATCTACACTGTTTGCTCAGGTCCTTCTTCTGAATGATTAGGAGAAACATGATAGGTATCTAAAGTGTGCAGCCAGATAGACAGGCAGTGAGCCCTGATTGAGGGTGGTGGGTGGTAGGTACACCACATCCTCTTTATAACACTATTGTTGGGGTCCATAGCATAAACCGTGTTAGTTAAACAACCGTGTTATATCCAAACAAAAATGTATAGATTATATTGAAAAATGACCATTTATGGTCATTTTTCAATATAATCTATTCATTTTTGGGATCCTTCTTTGAACCGTGTTATATCCAAAACCGTGTTATAATGAACCATGTTATAAAGAGATTGAAGTGTATATTGGAATGGGTAGTCTATTCTGAGTCTACAATGTGTAGGATAATTTGGGCATTTTAGTTATACAGTAAAACTTTGCTATTAAGACCACCTTTGGTCTTATTCGCATGTGGACTAAACATTGAATATTCAGTATTGAGAAAAAAACCATTTGGGACTAAAAACAGTTGCTCTTAATAGTTGAGTTGTCTTAATAGTAGAGTGGGCTTAATTTCAAATGGTCATAGTAGAGGAATTTTACTGTATTAGGACAATGATATTATTAAAGGAGAATGAATGATGTGACTTTTTGCAAATGAACACAACATGACTGGCTAAAGAAGCTTATTTAGTTGTACAGAATTAGAGGTGAATATTTACGTACTGAATTGTCGTGTTCACCCTAAATGTTCAGAAAAATTTCTTGAATAAACAGGGTAGACCCAGACCAAACTCCTCATAGAAGAAAGACAAGAAAAAAACCTTTTTGGCTTGAAAAGCATCCTGTTGAAAAGAAACTTAATGAAGCGATATACCAATATTACTTTAGAAGATAGTTAAGGTGTCTTTCTTTTGTGATCCTTAGGTAATTTTTAACCCTTGTCCTGCTGAACCCGGATATACCCTGCCTTTGCAAACAGTGTAGATCCAGATCAGTTGGCTTCTAAGAAGCCAACTGATCTGGATCTGCACTGTTTGTCATTCAGTATGTGAATTTATAGCAACAATCTGAATCAAGTAATCTGATTGGCTAAAAATTTGAAAAGGGCGTGGCATCTTAATTTATTCAGCAGGACAAGGGTTAATAAATGAGACGCAACCTGAGAAAATGTACCTTCAGCCATGTGCAGCGAGCGAAGTTTCAGATCAGCCTGTGCATTTGTGCTGTCAGATCAGAATCTTTACTGTGCACATTTTGGATAGCCAAGGATGTAAAGTTTCTTCATGTGGACAGTGAAGACTGATTGGACTGTGCATTTGGGCAGGCTTATATGAGTCTTCGTTGGCTGCACATTTCAAGTGGGTTGCAGCTTTAATGTTAGTTACAGTTTCTAACCTACTCCTTTACAGGGTCCTAGCTGGGATGGTAGAAGTGGAGTCCACACTCATATGACCAACACGAGAATAACAGACCCTGAAATACTGGAAAGACGGTATAAAGTGCTTGTACTCACCCACTATAAACATATAGTTATAAATGCAACCTTGTCTGGTGACCGTTGACATCTGGTTTCAGTTTTCTATTTGACTTTTTACAGCTGGGAACCAAAAGTCTTAGCTCAGAGGACAAGATTATATTTTTACCTTTAGCTTTAAGATTATGTTTTTACCTTTAGCTGGATACAATGTTTGACATTTTGGACAAGGGAGACAGTTTTTATGATTTCCTGTTTGTTTTCCTTTCTTTACACCAATCCCCTTAAAGGGGTCTACTAAAAAAGGAAAGAATCTGTTCCACTTGCTCTCAAGGGGAGAGCAAGGGGAGCAGATTCTTTCTTTTTGAGTAGACCTCTTCACAGAAATGGGCAAAAACTATTGACAGAATTGTCTCCCTTGAAAGTGTACCAATTCCCCTCAGATAAGAGAATTATTTGCATAAAACTATATATTGTGGCTGCTTACTAGAATAGCCTCACCAGTGCAGTTCATCTGAGTATCAGCAACATGTTTTCTTGGAAAAAAAAGAAAATGTATTAGGATTTATTTAACTTGAAATAATTACAAGCTCTTATAATGTTCCAAATTTTTGGAGGGATTCCCTCCTTCATCAGGGTAAACCCTCCGAAAAAATTGGAACATTACAAGAGCTAGTAATTATTTCAAGTTATATCTGTTGTTATCCCTTTGGATAAAGAACCACAAGTGTAATTAGTAATTATTATTGTACTAAGCACATTTTCTAGAGCTGTATATGAGTTGCAATGTCAGAAAACATACCTTTGGATATGTGCACCGAGTGAAGACTCAGATCAGCCTTTGCATTTGTGCAGTCTGATCATAATCTTCACTGGGCATATTTTAGATACTGATGGATGCAAAGTGTTTTCATGTAAACAATGAAGACTGATCAGACTGTGCAGGTGCTCTGGCAGATTTGAGTCTTCATTGGAGGCACATGTCTGAAGGTATGTTTTCTCATGTTGGCCTCATAATATAATAGATTCTATACCTGTTGTCCTCAGTTTCAAAGAAGTTAGAGGGCATATTGCTTTTGGGTTGTTCATTTATCCATCTGTCCATTTGACACACTTTGCATAGAGATAGGATCTTGAAATTTTATATTTGGAATCAGGATGGAAAATAAGTGGACCCGTATTTTTTTTCTGTTTGACTTGTAGTTCCAGAGTTATGCTTATGGGACATAATGGAATCTAGTCAGCAAGATACTTGGAAAAGTGTTTGAGCTAGAACCCTGAAACTTGATATGCTGAGTGGGGATGATAAGTAAATTATCTGATTAACTTGTGAAAAAAATTCAGAATTTTTTTTTTAGTTATGACCCTTGTAATATAATGTTCATGTACTCTTGTCAGCAAAATATCTCGAAAACTATTTGAACTAGGGCCTTAAAACTTGATGGGCATATAGGAGATAATGAGTAGATTACCTGAACTTTTAAAAAAATCTGATTATTCATTGCAAAAACTTATATTGAACTCATGTCTGCATGGTATTTCAGTAACTATTTGAGCTAGGAGCTTGAAACTTGGTGAACATATTGGAAGCTATGAATACATTACCTGATTATATTTTGAAAATAATCCAATTTATTTTTTTGAGTTATGTCCCTTGTAGTAAAATGAAAATGAAACCTGGTCAGTGAGATACCTCGATAACTCTTTGAGACAGGGCTTAAAAAGTGGTGAGCATATTTGGGATAACGCGTATATTTGAAAAAAAGAGCCAAAAAGAAAGTCAGGACTCATGCCCCTTCTAAAAACTGATAATGAAATCTTGTCAACAAGATATCCCAAAAATTATTTGAGCTTGGGCCTTATAAATTGGCAAACCTATTGGGGATGATGAGTAGATCACCTGATCAACTTTAAAAAAAAACTGATTAATTTTGTCAGACTTATGCCCCTTCCAAACATTGGTATTTTGTATCGACAAGTGTATAGTTGGGGGCATAGTGTTTCACAAAAACATTTCTAGTCAGATGAAAGTTTTCTGATTTGTCTATGAAAACATAGGTGAGAGGATCTGCGTAGAATGTCTTTAAGAGAAAGTTGTGTTGGGATTCCACAAATATACAATGTAAATAATAGAGCTATTTTTTTTATTTCAGTATAGAGTGTAATAAAATGTTGGCATGTTTTATTGCTGTAAAGGCCACATAACTTCAGCTTAGAATGGGTGGTTTACATGATTTGTTGGGCCAAAATGGGATTGTTTATGGGGATTGGGTGGGGTAGGGGTCATTTCTAATGGGTAATCCACAACAAAAATTTCATGGAGAAATAAGAAAAAAAAAATACCTGACTTCCCCTATGTCATTTTGTCTAATGTTATGAGGTTGATTACCTGTAGCTGTTCAAATATAGATTGTGTGTTTCACTTAAGAAGTTTTATAATGATTTCTTTTGTTAGGTACCCAGTTATTTTGAAGCGATTCCATTTGAATCCTGGCACTGGAGGTCAAGGTCATCATACAGGTGGAGATGGGGTGGTAAGAGAATATCTGTGGAGGAAGTCTCTGATGTTGTCTGTTCTCACAGAAAGAAGGGTGTTTACTCCATATGGTCTTAATGGTAAGCTCTTAGTACAGACAACCCTCTTTATACCGACACTTGATACAACCAGAAAATGCGTTATAATGACAGTTTGACTGTCAGGAAACCTTCGCTTAAGCGGTAGCAATTAGTGACAAATTATGCAAGAATATTGTATTTTATACTTTAAAAAAAACATGTTTTGGATAGAGGCAATTGTAACAAATATCCAAAACATATGTTCTGTGAGGAAATAAGAGCAAAACAAGACCTTTCTTACATATCAATCTGCTTATTAAGTATTCTATACAACAGAAAAATCACTGTACATGTAATTACTTTAGGACATTATAAGTTTTTGTCCTTTTATCATTACTAATGCTGGGTTCCATAGGGCAGTTGGTTGTGCATCTGACTGCAGATCCAGGAGTTGCAAGTTCAAATCCCAGCTAAACCACATAACTTTCATTGCAATTGATCGTGAAATTATTTCTACAGCTATTCCTCCCCTTCTGCTGATTCAAAAAGGGCATTTGTATGTTGCTGGCAAAAGTATGTGCACAAGTACTGGTTAACCGCTTAAAGGAGAGAATATGCATGAAATATGTCAAAACCTATTTTCTGGGAAAAGTAAGAAAAATATTACCAATTTTTCAACTGCTGAATATTTCCAGAGAGTGGTAAAGGTTAAGGTGATTTGGGTACACCTTTAGATTTTGCTATCATTTTCAAAGGGAGACAATTTTGCAGACACAGATTTGCTTCCCTTGTGTTTAAATCTTTTCAGAACTGGGGGCTTCTCTTGAAGGAAAGAATTTGCTCCCAGACTGAGAAAATTATTTTCTTTAAAACTATTATGCTACGTACATGTTCTATTTTTAGCAGTTCACGTGGTTTAGGATCCACAAAAACACTACTTCAGTAAGAATTTCAAATATATTTTATCCTGATGATGGCTATTGATTAACCAAAACATGTCGATCTAAATAAAATTAAGTCCACTCAACGACATTGATTGTTTGTTCTGTTCACCTTGACTTTTCCTTCTTGGAAAATAGCTCCAACTAAATGCATCCTCCCACCCTTTGAGAAGGGAGGTAAATATTTTCAGGTTCAGAGTTATTTCCCTAGATGGTGTTATCCCTTCCCTTAGCCTTATTTTATTATTCTAAAATTAAATAAAACTGTTTATCTGGCAATATGTTTAAAATGTGCTAGTTAAATAGCAAGCAAAGCAGACTGTGATTGAAGAGTTTGATCTGGGCTACATTGATCATTCAGGCATGCATTACTCCATATAAGAGGAGAATATTCACATAAGATGTGCAGTGCATGAAAAGGGCCCTTATTTGATATGCTGACAATGCAGGCCCTGTCAGCTTGCGCATAAGTGCAGGCTGACAGGGCCTTCGTTGTCTGCTTATAGAATCAGTGGATACTGTAGTATCTGTTGACAAGCAGAAAATGCCCAAATTAGACTGCATAGATGCACAGGCTGATCTGGACCTATGTTGTCCAAAAAATGCATAAGGGCCCTTTCCATGCATTGCACATCATAATATTTTTATTTCTCCAAGAAAACATTAGGGTACAGATTAGGCGTGCCTTGGCAAGGCACTTTGATCAGTACTGCAATATGTTTTCGTGTAGAAATAAGAAAAATGAGCCAGTGCACAACAAAGTCTACAATGAGACTTGTGTGACCAGTGAAGACTCAGTTCAGCCTGCACATTTGCCCAGTCTGATCAGAGCCTTTGCTGATCGCATGTGCCTTCAACAGCCCCCATGCTATTTAAAGAGGAATAAAGGAGGACCCATGACATAGTGGGTGGATGTACAGGCTGATCCGAGCCTTTGCTGGTCACACAGGTCTTATTGTAGATTTTGTCATGCGCTGGCTCTATTATTGGTACTTTCTAGTTGAAAAAAAGGTGCCTTATCTGGAGTTATTGGCAAGTCTGTCAGAATAGCTCCTTGTTTGACTTGACACATATTTTATTTAGGTGGGATGTCAGGCAAGAAAGGACTCAATCTCATGTTTTATCAAGATGGTAGAATTGTTAACCTGGGAGGGAAAACATCAGTTGAATGTCAAGCTGGGGTAAGTGTTTCATGAAAGATATTTAAAAAAACAACAAAAAACAACAACAAAAAAACAAACCAATAAAAATGGCCTTTGGTTATTAGTGTTTTTTTTTTTTTATATCCCAACCATTAAATTATATGATGTATTTAGTTTTTGGATTGTTTTTAGTAAATTTATTGTGGCTTAATCAAGACAGTTTTGGCTGAATGCTATGAAAACTCAAGCATATTGAACTTGATTTGTAATCCTAACAGTATGAAATACTGTTAGGATTACAAGTTAAGTTCATTATGCTTGTAGGTCTCTGCTTACATATTGCTGTGGGCTTGTCTGTTCATACTTTCATCCATCCATATGTCATGCTTTTGAGACCTCTCATTTGGAACCATGTATGCTAGGATTTTGAAATTTCATTTATGCATTGCTTATGAAAAATTAGCTGACCTATATTTTTTTTCTTTTCTGTAGGATTCTTCATGGTGGAGTTATGGTCCCTTTTCAGACTTAGGCATTTTAGCAAATGAACATCTTGTAAGCAAAATATCTAAGAACCACTTGAGTAAGGCTTTTGCAGCCAGTCAGGGATCATTGTGAAGATGACCTGATTGACTTTTGGTGAAATTTTATAAATATTTGTCCAAATTATACCCCTTTTCAGATTTGGGCATTTTACTAAAGAAAAGTCTTGTAAACAAAAAATTCTGAGAACCCCTTGAGCTATACTTACTTTTTGCGGGCAATCACGGGTCATTGTGAAGATGACCTGATTAACTTTTGGTGAAATATTATAAATATTTGTCCAAATTATATCCCTTTTCAAACTTTGGCCTTTTAGCATAGGAAAATCTTGTAAGCAAAAAAACCAAAGGAACCACGAGGTAGGCTCATGAAATTTTGTAGCAAATCAGGGATTGTGAAGATGACCTGGTTAAATTTTGGTGAAATTTTATTGGTAGTTGTCCAAATTATGCCTCTTTTCACACTAAGGCATTTTTGCAGAGGAAAGTTTTGTAAGTAAAAGATCTAAGGAACCACTTGAGTCAGGCTCATGAAATTTTGCAGCAAGTCAGGGAGCATTTCGAAGATGACCTGATTAACTTTTGGTGAAATTTTGTAGGTAGTTGTCCAAATTATGCCTCTTTTCACACTAAGGCATTTTAGCAAAGAAAAATCTTGTAAGCGAAATATCTAACCCATTGTAGTAGGGAAACCCCTAAAAGGGTAATTTGCAAACAGTGCAAACCCAGATCAGATGCTGTGGAATGTGGCATCTGATCAGGGTCTTCACTTTTTGCAAATAGTCTAGCCAT
This sequence comes from Anodontia alba, assembly GCA_964016985.1. NCBI lineage: Eukaryota > Metazoa > Mollusca > Bivalvia > Lucinida > Lucinidae > Anodontia > Anodontia alba. Next base: position 70,619,891 of record OZ024827.1, on the reverse strand, counting down.
TTTTCTCTAGGAATATGTAAATCTATTAGTCAGACGTACCTAAAATTGAAATTGGACCCTTTCAATACATAATGTTGGAGAGTCTATTCAGTATACATTGGGCTAAGGAACCACTTGAGTCAGGCTCATGAAATTTTGCAGGCCAACAGGGATAATTGTGAAGATGACCTGATTAACTTTTGGTGAAGTTTTTATAAACATTTGTCTAAATTATATACCTTTTCAGACTTAGGCATTTTAGCATAGGAAAATCTTGTAAGCAAAATATCTAAGGAACCACTTGAGTCAACCTCATGAAATTTTACAGCAAGTCAGGGATCATTGTGAAGATGACCTGATTAACTTTTGGTGAAATTTTATTAGTAGTTGTCCAAATTATGCCTTTTTTTCACACTAAGGCATTTTTGCAGAGAAAAATCTTGTAAGCAAAATATCTAAGGAACCACTTGAGTCAGGCTCATGGAATTTTGCAAGCCATCAGGGAGCATTTTGAAGATGACCTGATTAACTTTTGGTAAAAATTTATAGGTATTTGTCCAAAGTATGCATATTTTCACACTTAGGCATTATAGCAAATAAAAATCTTGTAAGCAAAATATCTAAGGAACCACTTGAGTCAGGCTTATGAAATTTTGCAGCCAGTCAGGGATCATTGTGAAAATGACCTGATTAACTTTTGGTGAAATTTTATAAATGTTTGTCCAAATTATACCCCGTTTTAGACTTAGGCATTATAGCAAATGAAAATCTTGTAAGCAAAATATCTAAGGAACCTTTGAACTATATTCTGATGGCTGTAATCTCTCTGTCTCTCTCTGTCTCTCTCTCTCTCTCTCTCTCTCTCTCTCTCTGAATCATTATTGTTTCATAGGGATGTAGGGAAATTTTAGAATTTAGCAAAAAAAAAAAAAAAAAAAAAAAAAAAGTTATGAAAAAATGGAGAGGTGTGCAAGTAATGCATGCATGGTACCACTGATGGGGAAAGTTAAATGGCGAATTTAAACTCTAAGGTTTCTGTGGCATCCACACAGTTGGAGGCAAACCATTCTTCCAAAGTGAAATAGTCTGGGGAAAAATAATAATACTTTAGAGCATAAGTGTATGATAAATATCTTGTATATTGTGAATCGTGTGATGCTTTAGTTTGTCATAATCCAGGTTCAGGGCTCTATATTGATCTGTCAAGGTCAACAGTGCCTGTATAGATTTTGTGGAAGAAGGCCAGTGAAGTGAGATTTTGAAAAGAAAGAGATGTGAATTTCTGCACAAATAAACTATTTCTTTTTCTTTACTACATGAATTCCCTTTCTCCCTGTAGGATGTGTTTTTGCTTCAAACCCCTGGTGGGGGAGGCTTTGGATTAGCAGAATTAGACAGTGGGGAGCCAGACAGGAAGAAGAAGAAATTCCAAAAAGAGACTGGTGCAGCCTCGACTGTGGTTGGAAGAGGAAGTGTTTATGATTACCAGAGAGCTCAAGAATCAGTCTAGGAATTTGATAGAACATTCCATACTTTTTAATTAAACATCAGCTGGTACAAGGTGACAGGTGCATATACATGTAGTCAAAACCCCAATCAGCTTGTGCAGCTACATGTATGCAATCTTTTAAAATCAAAATAGCAAATAGTAACTTCAATAAAGCAGAGACACCAATTTTCCTGCTTTTGTGTTCTTTGCTTCCAAAGGAAACATTTATAGATTTTTATTTTACATGCTTAACTCTTTTGGTGCCAAATTTCAGACGACATTTGTCGTCTGCTTTTTTTCTTTTTTCTTTTTTTTTTCTCTAAACTATTGCTTGGAAAGAAGGAATGACTGAATGTCAAACAGCATAGATCCAGATGAGACGGCTAATTATGAGCCGTCTCATCTGGATCTATGCTGTTTGCAAAAGTTTATTATTATTGCCTATGGCAGTGAAAGAGTTAAGCATGTCTATCTGTATAATATAGTAACCAACATGTTAAGTCTTTCTCTATCCAACTGTTTAGATATTAAGTTATTATGCCCTTGTTAACACTATTTTTATCCCTCTATGGTCATTCAGCTGTTTGTCTATTTGTTGTCCTTTTTTTTTGGCGTGGTGTGTATCTCTGCTCCCTCTGACAGTATGTATCTTGTATCCACAACGCCTCCTACAGTTTCATGCTGATCTATTTGAAACTGTACAGGTGTTTTTTTTCATGGTCTGAAGACATACATGTGAATTGGATATAATCCTTGAATTATTTTTTGTCACTTTTTCCACATTTTGAAATTAATCGTTTTTCAGGCTCAGCTACTATCAAAGTGTATAAGTAGTAGTTGAAAGTCCAGATTTTTCTTTTCCTCCAAGTACATTCATCTGTAGCTTTTATCTGAGCTACTCATATCACCTTGGTCATGATCTGCTGACTCATCACAAAAACACACCTATAACTTTGACCCCCTTAAACCCCACTTTTATATAGTAAAACTGGGGTTTATAGGGGTATACATAATTTTTCTTATTTCGGCTCAAAAACATAGATTGTGGGTACTTGTTAGAACCGCCTCACCAAGGTGGTTCTAACGAGTACCCACAATCTATGATTGGAGCAGAAATATAAAGAATATCAGAATTTATAATCTGATGTTGTTTTTTTTATTTTTTTGGTGGTAACATTTTCTGTATATTTGAATAGGCATGTTTTTGTAATGTTTTGAGAGTGCCTGATCCAGGAGCTTTTGTGTACTTTCGACACATTTCTAATTACATATTTGCAAATGTCAACTATTTTGTCAGAAGCAGTTGATATTTTGAGGAGTAATATTGTTAACCCATTTTAGTCTGGAAACCCACAAAAAGGTAAATCGCAAACAGTGCAGACCCAGAACAGACATTGCAGAATTCAGCATCTGATCAGGGTCTCTACTGTTTGCAAATACAGTTTATTTTCATTGCCTCAAACACTGATAACTCAAATTACTATTTATGTCAAATTCTAACACTCCTCGCCTATATAGCCAACGGTTAAACTCAGTGATATATTATGCAATAAATCACTGGGCGGAAACGCGCGACGCTATCTGGCGCCTTTCCGAGGTCATTTCGACACGCTGCTGACGTCAGTCTTAGTTTCTACGACGCTAGACTGTGTAACGCCGTCTTTCTCACTTCAGCAACGTAAGAAATGCATGTAAACGTCAGTGTTACAGTCAAAACTTTTGGCGGGATTTCTTTATTCGATGGCGGAAAGTTTGAAAAATCTAAAGGATACAATTACCTTTTCGTCGTTTTCTATGTGTTAGAATCGAAATAGATCAGCTCTTGTGCGTGATTTGTTGAGTAATAAATCACAGTTTGTCGGTCAGTTGTAAGAAGATAAATCACTCGCGCTCCGCGCTCGTGATTTGATCTACTTTACAACTGACCTCCAAACAGTGATTTATTACTCAATAAATCACTGCTAGAGCTGATCTATTTCTTAAGTAAAGAAAGGGCAACATTGGTTTAGTTTGACATATTTTCCTTACATTTCAATTCCTTTTATCTCAAACCTTCTGTTATCTCAAACCAAAATTTCTGGACCCTTTGAGTTTGAAATACTGAGAGTCAACTGTAATTTAGCCACTTTTCTCTAGGATTATCTAAATCTTATAGCCTGACATACCTAAAATTGAGCTGTCATGATGTGACTGAAATATTGTTGAAAGTGACATAAAACTCCAATAAAACAAACAAAACCTTAAATTGAAATTGGATTCTCCCAATATGTAGTATAGGGGAGTTTATTCAGTCGGATTGGATACACTTGGTAAATTTTCTACCATTTTTTTTACAAGGGAGACAATGTTTGTCTGCTTTTGAGAAGGGGTCTGCTCTGAAAAGGAAATAATTAGTTCCCACTGAATGCAGTGTCTTTTTATTTTTTCAGTAATTCGTCAACATAAAAGTACCATAATTGGTTATTCTTGATAAGATAATTAAAATATTTATTAAGCTGGGTCCGGTTGTTCAAAACTAACAATGTCGTTAGTTCTAATACCCCTGCTCGTGTTGTTCCATATTTGTCTTTACATTTCTAGCCGTGCTTTATCTAAGGTATTTGAGCATAGGAATTTCGTTGCGAGCTATCAACGGGAAACAAATCATGACTATTGACGATAGCTTACAATATTGGTCGTAACATTCATACACATAATAAATTATATTAGTAAGACAGAAAATGATCCATGAACATTGCAGTTTTTTGTTTTTTTTACCTAATGAGTTCCTCTACAGGTTATACCATTCAAACACATTTGTTTTACTTTTTGTTTCCATCGTATATTTGTTGACATGTTTGAAAACAAAAGTAAGTTGATTAACATTCATATTATGCTGTTTTATATCTGTCTTTCTTAGGTCCATCGCGACACTCCAGTTTCATACATTTTGCAATTCTTTCATGAACACAGGATACAAGATTATATTTTACATCATTTTTATATTTTACATCGTCAGCTGATTTGCATAAGTTATCCGCCATTTTGAATATTCGTCATCGAACCTTGTAACTACGTAACCGTGTGATGTATTGCTTAAGAGGTATCATCAGCTACCAAAGGGGAAGTCAGGTAATAAAAATAATAATAAAAATCTATAAAAAATCTCATTTATGCGAAAAAATCGCTCAATGTGGGGTGTTAGAAAAGAAACAAATGCTCATGCTCAAATGGGTACAACCCAAACTCAACTGTGCATTTGAGCACAGTTAGGAATAATTTATTTCTTAATTAACATATAGTTAAAACTTCGATCATTAAATATGGCATATATGCTAATATTTTTGCTGAAAAAATGTGAGTAGCTTTTGCATTTTTTCAGCAAAAATACCTGTAAATTAGATATTGTACTTACTAAAACAATTAACATTTTGACCACTAACAAGCTGATTAAGCTAATGATGCTTTGAACAACTGTTTTTATGCCAAATGGACTTCTACCACAACTCTTTGGACTGATCTGTTTCAAATAGCACAGTGTCTGGTTAATTTTATTATTACTGTTTTATAGAAATTTCTGTATTAATGGAAACAGTTTAGATAATTAATGGAAACCCTGATAAGACGCCCTATTCTGTGGTATCTGATCTGGGCCAACACTATTTGCCAGTGTTCCTTTTTTAGAATGCTAAGCATAAATTGGTTAAGCAGGTTTTATGATGTTTTTTATTATCCCTACCATTTTCAGTGGGGGGCATATAGTATCACCCATGTCCGTATGTACATCAGTTCGTATGTCCCATGCATACGTAAGAAAAATGGTTTCCATTCCATATCCTGTATTGGATTCATATTTTATACACAGGTATATAATCATACAATATAGGTCAGGTTTGATTTAGGGTAAAATTCGCCAATTATAATTGGAGTTATGGCCCTTTTCAACTTCATTTTTTTGCAAAATGCTTGTTTCCGGGTTCGGGTGGCCCCTGGGCTGGGGCATCTGTATCCTATTGACACATTTCTAGTTAATTTTTTAGATACATGAATTTATATTTGAATTGCTATTGTGATAAAGACTGTCTCCTGTCTAGCCAGGGCAAGTGCAGGTCACTTTTAAGAGAATTAATATACCTGATTGTTTTACCATTTCTCCCATGGAAAGAAATTTTGCATTACTAAAACACGCCTATTCAAATATATTGAAAATTTTACAACCAAAAAAGGAAATTTTTCAGATAAGAAATTCTGATATTTTTCATATTTCTGCTCAAAACATAGATTGTGGGTACCCGTTAGAACCCCCTCATCGAGGTGGTTCTAATGAGTACCCACAATCAGTGTTTTTTAGAAAAGTAAGAAAAATATTGTATACCCATGTAAACCCCAGTTTCACTATATAAAAGTGGGGTTTAAGGGGGTCAAAATTATATAGGCGTGTTTTCGTGATGTCACTTCCTGTTTGCTTTTCTGTACACTGAGACCCTTCTGAAAAGGGTTCTACTCTAAAAGGAAAGAATTTGCTCCCAAGGAGGATGGTGTTGGTTTCCCCTCAATAGCTTTTGAATTTATATGCAATATAAAATCCAGCATTACTAGTATCCAGATGTGCAGATTATTTGAATAAACATTTTTTTCTTATTTTACATAAAATTGGAACAACTTCAGTGAAGGCCACCAAATGTGCTTGAAAAAAAAGAGAGAAGAAAAAGAAAGAAAAGAAACATATTTATACTAACTATTTGTACTGACATGCCCAAGCAAACAGTGTAGACAAAGATCTAAATGTTTCTAAGGTATAGTCAACTCTCATCTCAAAGTCCGAGGGACTCTCTGAAATACTTCGAGATATACATACCTCGACATATCAGACTTGCAGAATTGAGGAACAAATAAATCGAACTACCACATTTCACAAATGAATATGTAATTTGACTCCTGAAGTTAGAGATGTATTGAAAATATTGTGGAAAACAGTAGAATTGCTTATTAGGAGCTATTTCTCCTTTTTTCCATATTATTTTGTTATCTGTTGTTAGATTTCCCTGTTAAAACAGAGACCAGGGCCCAGTTGTTCAAAGTGTCGTTAGCTTAACAAGCTCGTTAAGGGTCATTTTGTTAACTGTTTTAGCGGTTTCAATGTACAATATTCTGAGATTTTTTGCTGAAAAAATGTGAGTAGCTTTTTCAGCAAAAAATTTCAGCATATTTGAGTATCACTCGATGTAAATTTTAAAAAATCGTTAACTAACGACGTCGTTAGCTTTGAACAACTGGGCTCAGATTTTCACTTTGAGATAAGCAGTTATTTGAGATAAGCAAAGTTGAGATAATGAGAGTGGATTATACTAGCAGTTTGGTCAGGCTTTTCACTATGTGCCATTAGGTCAGCACTTTTTAGATACATCAGGCAGTGACTTGATATGTACAGTAAAAAGTTGTAATGTTCATGTATTTAGGTAAAATACAAGCCACAACAAAAGAAAACACCCTTCTGACGTGTGTCCTAAGAAGACTCAAATCAGTCTGCACATCTGCACAATCTTATCAGGGTCTTTGTTGGTCACATGAAGAAATTTTTCATCCTTGGCTGTCCAAATTGCATCCAGAAAAGGTTCTGATCAGACTGCACAAATGTGCATGTGCTCAAAAGTATATCTTCAGACATTGCAGCTCAAATATATGAGCTCTTTGAATGAAATTGACATTATGATCTGACCAAAATTTACCCAGATCAGCCTGTGCCTTTGTGCAATCTAATCAGGGTCTATGCTGTGCGCTTATAAAATGTTTTAGGTCCGTTCAGTCTATTAGTGGCCAAACTAGACTGATCAGAGTGAAATGATGTGCAGATTGATCTGAATTTGTGCTGGTTGCAGGGTTGTGGAATTACCAAATTGTATTACTTGTCCATGGACAAGTTATTACTTGTCCATGGACAAGTAAACAGTCAAAATCCAGCCAAGATTTACTTGACCGAAAATTGACATTTTCCTTATTTCTTGAAGAAAACATATGTTGTGGGTACCCATTAGAAGTGCCTCGGTGAGGTGCTTCTAATAAGTACCCACAACATATGTTTCTTCTTATGGAATATATATATCTCATAATTTGTATACTCTTCTAAGCTTGAAGAAGTTCTTGTCCCAGGACAAGTAATTTGAAAAATCTTGCTTGTCCTCAGGGAAATGAGACAAGTTGGACAAGCCAGGCATAGTATTTCCACAGCCCTGCCGGTTGCATATGTCATAAGGTCACTTTCTATCTGTAGAAGCTTATATTTCTCCAAAATAATCTAATGGAGTCCTGAGGGAGGTATTATACATACATGTATACTTTAATGTTATATCATAGTTCCACATAAGGTGCTTTTTTTTCAGCCAAAAATTGTTGATAGTTTCTTATTTCTCCACAAAAACATAGGTTGTGGGTATTCATTAGAAGCGCCTCACAGAGGCGCTTCTAATGAATACCAACAATGTATGTTTTTGTGAAGAAATAAGAAAAATATTTTTCTGATACCCTCCCTTATGTGGAACTATATGCATTACGAAAACACGCCTATTCAAATATACTGGAAATTTTACCACCCAAAAATGAAAATTTTCAGATAAAATATTCTGATATTTTTTCATATTTTTGCTCAAAACATAGATTGTGGGTATGCGTTAGAACCGCCTCGGCGAGGCGGTTCTAACGCGTACCCACAATCTATGCTTTTGAGCAGAAACATGAAAAATAATGTATACCCCTCTAAACCCCAATTTTACTATATAAAAGTGGGGTTTAAGGGGGTCAAAATTATATAGGCATGTTTTCGTGATGTTTACTTTCATTGTCTTACAAAGAGACCTTTATTTACATTTTTTATACAGAACTGTACTTACATGTATGCAGAAAATTTATCGTGTTTACATTTTTATATGCATATCCAAATTGATATTTTCATATACACAGAAATGTATTTAGAAACGTTAAATAAATAATCTTTGAGATGGACTTGCTTGTATCTTATGGTTTCTTTCTTGCAAATCTTCAGTTAAGAGAAAAAGCATATAATTGGGACTTGTAGAGTTTGCTGTATGAATTATTTTTCTATGTCCAGCTTATAGGTTGTGGAATTAAGCTTAAAGCTTTCAGGACAAAATTTTAGGGAAAAGAGTCACATTTGTTCCTAAAATCTAAGTTTATTTATTATTTTTTGTTAATAAATTCAAAGAAAATAGGACATTCATACATTCCTGCCTGATAGATGGGGCAGTGAAATGCATATACACAAAACTGAAAAAAAAAAAAAAAAAAAAAGACTGCAGCCTGCCTCCTCTGGGCAGAGGTTCTCATATTCCAATATAAAGTCGTAGCAATGGCGCAAATGATGTTATGCAAGTAGTTTACATTTTGTTAGTGTTTTTTTTTTTTTTTTGATAAACAAAAAAAAAATGTACATTTAATTGGATCATGTCATGGGAAAGGGTCGTTAACATATTTTCGAACAACGAATTCTAATCAGGACCTTCTTTGCAGAACTGGCTACTGCATTATATATGACAGATTTAGAGCCTCTAATCAGACTGCGCGGATGTGCAGGCTGACTTGAATCTTTGCTGCTTTCGCATGTCATAAGAAAAATTTTTTTTAATGGTACAGCTTAAAGGGAAAACTATATTGATGAAGAATGTGTCTAAGATAAAAGATCTTGTCAAATCTTGCTTTTTGATGCAAACAGTCATGATCAAAATCGGATGAAAAACAAGTAAATTATCCAGGTTTAAATCTATCAAAACTGCTTTCATGTGTGTTGCCATTTTGAATATTTAATGAGAATCTATGACATCATAATGTCTTCATCAAATGTGCGTAACCTAAACAAATAATATTTGCAGTAATACAGGCTTTCAAGCGGGCCCTACTTTTCCCGTTTTTTTTTTTTTTTTTTTTTTTTTTTTTTTGTGCTCCTACTTTTCCCTACTTTTCTCTGAAACTGCCCTACTATCCCTACTTTTTAGTCCAAAAATGTTTGAAGTGACCAAAGATTGTATTTTTTTCTTCGCTCGCTCAGAGTTTATAAAAATCAGATCAGCAATCCATGGAAGCAGCTGACAGAGAGGGATTACAGAAGAGTTGAATCGCTGGACTATCGACCCTCATGATAGACATACCAGGAAATTGGTGTGAGACCTGCCATGCGTGCAGCAAGCTACCTGGAAGGGGCCTACTGATGTCGATGTTGCCCCGCTACCTGCACGTTAATACAAAATCCGATGATGATGATGATGATGATGATGATGAACAAGCCGAGCAATTCAAAATGTGCGCCCAACGAAGACCTGCGCATCTGGGCAGTATGACCAGCATTCGCTGTCCGCATGAGGAAATTTTGCATTCTTGGCTATTCAAAATGCAACCAATGAAGATTCTGATCAGACTATGCGAATGCGCAGGTTGACCATAATCTTTGCAGGGCACTCATATTCAAAGGTTCCTTTTCTGATGCTGAGGGCTCATTTACTCCAATTTTAAAAAAAATTAGAACGGTTAGAAATTGTATCGGCCATACAACAAAAATGAATATTGAATTTATTCCCCCCCCCCCTCCCCCCCCCCCCCCAAAAAAAAAAAAAAAAAAAACTGCGAAAAAAATGAAAATAAATAATAACAGTAATAAATATAATGTCGCGGATATTTTAACAAACGCAATGGAAGGTTGCAAAAGCTAGTGCAACGAACAGTGAAATCTAGGCCTATATCTGATTGCGCATCCGTGGAGTCCGACAATGGCCTTCTCTGTTCTTCACTATACATTAATTCTGTGAGAAGGTAATGAAGCTGCCAAACAGACTACGCGAAGCTGAAGGCTGATCTCGGCCTACTTTGCCCCAACATTTCCTCACATCGTGTCAATTTTTTTACTCAAGGAATGCAACTATATAATCATATGAACTCTTTGTTTATAAGTGACAACAGAACTACACAATCCTAAACTACAACAATGATATTACTTGTCTTCTTTCTGTTCGTTTTGACAATTAGTATTGATACTTATTTTTTTTTTCTCTCTTAATCTGTTCCTGGCTTAAGAGCATGTAACACCTACAGTGTGGGTGACGACACAAAATGACCCTCAAGGGTTGACGTGGGGTATAAACCCCAACACAGTCAGTTGTAGTGACAGAGTGGAGTACCGTTTATATTTATCATTTGCGTTCTCGTCCAGGGCCCAGTTGTTCAAAGCTAACGATATCGTTAGTTAACGACTCGTTAAAATTTACATTGAGTGATACACAAATATGCTGATTTTTTTTGCTGAAAAAATGTGAGTAGCTTTTGCAGTGCAAAAGCTACTCACATTTTTTCAGCAAAAAATATCAGAATATTGTTTATTGAATCCGCTAAAACAGTTAACGAAATGACCCTTAACGAGCTCGTTAAGCTAACGACGCTTTGAACAACTGGGCCCAGTATTTTACTACAAAAAATGATTAGAAATGTGAAAAACGGCCCGTGTAAAAATCAAGTTAAAACAATAGAAATTACTATTTTTTTTTTTTTTTTTTTTTTGTTATTGTTTTTGTTCTTTCTTTCTTTACCAAAACAAAAATTTATTTCTTCCAAACTTTACTCCGTTCATTGCTCAGTCTTGTGTTGAAACCCAGTTTGAACCGCAACGTCAGAAACAGTACCTTCGGACATGCGTGGCCAGCGAAAATTCAGATCAGCCTGCGCATTCGCACAGTCTGATCAGAATCTTCACTGGGTGCATTTTGGATAGCAAAGAAGATAAAGTTTCTTCATGCGAACAACGAAGACTGATAGAGTGCGCGGATGCGCAGGCTGATTTGAGTCTTCTTTGGTAGCACTTTAGAAAGTACGTTTTCTCACGTGTCGGCTAATCTTTATTGCGAGCACAGGTTTAGGTAGCCTTTTATAGTCCGGTTCAAACAACCTTGCCGCAGTGGTCTAAATATGTTCAAATGACGTTGTCAAAATGGCTGTCTGTTCATTAATTTGGTTGACACTCACTTTTATTATATGTGAAATTAACGAGTACGCCTTTTAGATGCAGTCCCAGCAGGCACACAACATCAAAATGACGTCGTATCAACGTCGATGCGACGTGATCACGTTGCATCGACGTTGATACGACGTCATTTTAACCTTGTGTGCCCACTGGGGTCGGTTGTACACGTATATGCATTTGTCACAGATAATGACAGCACTCTTCATCGTCGACCATGACCTTATGGCTTACAGTCGAACCTCAATAGCTCGAACATCTTTGGGACCATGGAAATTCGTTTGAGACATGGGTAGTTCGAGCCACTGAGGGTTAATCATGGCACCAGTTCAGGAAGCAAATAGCGATAATTTTGGGAAATCTTTTCGATTTTCTACACAACGATTGTATGTTGAGTGTACTCATTAGAATGGCCTCGAAAAAATCCCTAAATATTTGTTTTCTTGAGCTATTGGAAGAATTTTGTAAGGACTGAAAAAAGAGTTCGAATCATCCACGGTAAACGAGCCATCCGTGTTCGAGCCATTGAGGTTATACTGTTTATACAAATAGAACCTTCTTCCTTATAGAGTGGACAGGTTCATTTCTGATTTTAGGAGCTAATCGCATGCTTCCTGCAAGATACCGATTTTCTTTAAATTATAATCTTAATACCGATTTCAAAAGCGAATGCATCCAGGAGAGGTGCGTACTTTTAACTCCATCCGGTCAGAACGGTTTAAAATACATGTACTACACATGCATCTAAATGTTTTTATTTGGAATTTGCACGAAATTGTCGCTTACAAACTTTTCAGGGTACATGTATATTAATACTTTCATATAAATGTTTTTTTGTTTTTTTTTTCTGGAACAAGAACAGAATTTATTTTTGGGATAAGAGCAATTATTGTTTGGGGTCAACTCTTTCAGCCAGCTATGCAAACTGTAGATCCAGATAAGACGGCTCCTAACGAGCCCTATCAGGATCTACACTGTTTGCCACTCGTTTTTTTTTTTTTAATTTTAGACAATCCCCTTTTGCATCAGTGAACATGTCCAAATTCAAGGATGGAAGAGTCCACTTCAGAAACCTCGGGGTGGAAAGGGTTAAGCACAATCCGGGACAGGAGTACCACAGACTTGAACTGTCTTGCACGAATTTTCTCTATTATTATCTGGATTGTGCTCTCCAGCAGTATCTTTGGCTGATGGGTCATCACGAAACCATGCCTATATAATTTTGACCTCCTTAAACCCCACTTTTATATAGTAAAACTCGGGTTTAGAGAGGTATACATTTTGTTTTTTATTATTTTTGCTCGAAAACATAGAAATTGGGTACTCGTTAGAACCGCCTCGCCGAGGCGGTTCTAACGAGTACCCACAATCTATGTTTTGAGCAGAAATATGAAAAATAGCACAGTTTTTTTTTATATGAAAACTTTCAGTTTTGGGAGGTGAAATTTTCTTTATATTTGAATTTTTTATTTATTATTATTATTATTTATTTTTCAGTGAAAAAAAAAAGTCTTGACATTTCATATTAATCATCTGCTTGGATATATGGGGATATTTTAAGGAAATTTTCTTTTTTATCATGGAGAAGTATGATTCGAATAGCCTCATCGAGACGATTCTAATGAGTACATACAACGAACCATTATTGTACAGAAGATCGAAAAGATTTCACTAAATTATCGCTCATTGCTTCCTGACCTGGTGCCATGATTATCCCTCAGTAGCTTGAACTACCCATGTCTCGAACAATTTTCCATGGTCCCAAAGATGTTCGAGCCGTTGAAGTTCGACTGTATTTGGATTCTACAATGAACCTCATGAATATATTTTGGGCTAGCCACCAGTGCTATTCGAATACAAAGGATAATTAAATGTAAACATACACACACAAAAAAACAACAAAAAAAACAAACAAACAAACACACACACACACACACACACACACACACACACACACACACACACACACACACAAAACAAAAAACAAACAAAAAAACAAAAAAAACAAAAAAAAAAACAACAAAAAAAAACCAAACCAAAAAAAAACAAAAACAACAACAACAACAAATAAACACAGTTTAACAAACTCCTTTTCTTTAAGCATTATATTTGGATACTTCTATAACAGCCCCCATGAATATTTTTGGGTTTATGGCTAATCAAAAAGGTACATTTTGAGGGATATGGACACCGTCAGTCAGCAAAGTAGATCCAGACCAGACTGTTCATCTGAACATTCTTGTAATGATCTTCACTGTCCATATAAATTAAAAAAAAAATCTGTCTCAATTAATGAGTGTTGATGAGGAATGGTCCAATTCGGATGTTCATAAGGTACCTTTTCACGGTTGCTGACCCAGATGTTCTCTGTTGTACAAACTATTAACCTTTACCACTCTCTGTGCTAATTCAGCAGATGGCACATTGGTGCTTTTTTTCTCATTTTTCCCAGGAAACAGGATTTAACATTTCATGCAAATTGTCTAATTTGGAGACAATTTGCATGAAATGTCAAACCTATTTCTTGGGAAAAATAACAAAAAATACATGTATTTCAGAATATCGTCTACTTCTTTTACCCAGATTGCTAAGCGAGAAGTACAGTAGCTTCATCGAATTATGCGAATTATGCGAAACAAAGACATATGAAATCTAGCATAAGTACAGTAGTGGTTAGGCACGCTTCAGTAAATATTTCAACAGACGACGTTTTGAACTATTCAAGTTTCTTTATTTCCCAGAAAATAGGATTTGAAATTTCATGCAATTTGTCCTTGGGAGACAATTTGCATGTCGTCTGCTGAATTTGCCCATGGTGTACTAAGTGTTAAGCTCTCATTTGATGTGGTTGTATTTGATAAAGGAATAGCACTTGCATGATTAATAAAATTAGGATGCAGCGGAATAGTTTTTGTCTTCGAGGTGAGCCAAAACATGTTGTATTTATATAAAGTATTCGAACAGATAAGCCTGGTCAAACAGTGTAGACCCACATCAGACGCTGCATGCGGCTTCTGATCAGGGTTTACACTGTTTGTCTCTATATCAACAGTTTGGACATATCACTAGATCATAGATAGTAGAACGGAGTTGTTCTATTTTTAGGACAAGTGTAGTATGAATTTAATGTCCGATTATAGACTCGGTCGGCATATCCGGGAACTTCACTCGTTGCCAATGGCAATTTGTTTGTGTTGAGGTTTTACGGCCCGGTCAACCCAATGGGGTCATGTCGAGCGCGGTCAGTTTACCTAACCACACGTTTACTGGGCAGAATTAGTCCTCTAAGCGGTTAACCAGTATTGTGCGATCCGGGTCGTTTCGGCCCAGAGTCGTTTTGGCCCTGAGTCATTTCGGCCCTGGGTTGTTTCGGCCTGGGTCATTTCGGCCTGGGTCGTTTCGGCCCTGAGTCGTTTCGGCCAATTTTGGTGGGTGGTTTCGGCCTGGTTTTTTAAGTCCCCCTAGGTTACGGATAATAGGTAGAACAATCATTTGGTTGTTTGATGAAGAGTCTAGTGATGTCAAAGGCCTTCTTTTTAAGTCCCTCCAGGTTAGGGGTGATAGATAGAAGAATCATTTGGTTGTTTGATAAAAAGTCTGTGGGTATCATAGGTCATGGTTGATAGGGTATATCCTTTTAATGTTAAGCCTGTTTTGTCTCGGATAACCTATATTATTTATCAAACATTAAAATTATCTTTCAAGAGAAAATAAGGCTTAACATTTCATGTGAATCGGATGTCTAGCAGACGATTCACATGAAATATCAAACTTTATAAGTGTTTTACACTAGTAAATGCGCAACACAGTCTGATCGTAGTTTGATTACAATATCTAACAATTCTGTATGCTGGCAACAGACATCGCAGGTCACTGCATATTTACAATCTGCCACAGGAGAATTACAAGCAATGCACAACTCAGACATTATTTTAGAAGAACCATTTGCAATCACAGAAAGTTACAAAGATGAATGATTCAAAGTTTAGATTAGATTAGATTAGATTTTTAACGCTACCAGGCAACTAAGTCACATAGAGGCAGCGCCAGAAAATCTGGATTAGTTTTACCCTGACCTTGGCTTGAAACGGTGTCCATGCATAATTCATGCACAGCTCACCTCGCCTGATCGGACGATATGCATAAAGGTCAAGGTCTGTAAGTTACATAATTTAGAACGTACGGTCAAAAGAAAAGGGCTTCAAAACGTGTGTATTACCAATACAAAATGTAATCTCACACTTGCCCAAGTCGTGCCACTCGGCCCTGAAAAGGGCCAGGGAGTTATACAGAGGGTCCGGCTGCAGTCTGCTTAGCGATGTATCTTCCTCCGGTCCCTTCCTTGCCCACACTAGCATTGCTCAGGTCGTCGTACCAGAGAATTCTGTTGGACACTGCTTTCCCTCGCTTGAACCGACCCTCAATGTCTGTATAGTTGGCCTCATGGAAGTACTTTGACATTGGCCCCTTGAAGAAGTAGTACTTCGCATCATTGAGGAATCGGCAAAAGTAGGCTGGAAGATCCACGTTGAATTCTTCTCCTTCTCTTTGATGTCGATAGGCCCGGATTATAATATACTGTGGTCCGCCGGGAAGCTTGTCTGTGACCACTTCATCGAGGTCGTACTTCTCGTGAAGCGGCCACTCTGGTCGACCTGGAGCGGAGATAATCTTCTCATGGGCTGTCTTCTCTGGAGCCTTGACTGACTGCCGCTCTGGAGACTTAGTTCTCTGCATCTTGGGTGGCGGTGGTGTAGGAGTCTTCCTCCTCTGCTGTGGGATAGCAACCATCGGCCGTTCTTTCTTCGCTGGTGTGACCTTCTTCGGAGACAGACAGCTTCTTTCTTGTCTTCTTCGACACTACTTCCTCCCAGTCCCTTTCCGGCGAGTGTTCAGTCGTAGTGTCAATGGTCTTGGAGATGTGGCTTCAGAGTAGGTAGTAGAAGACGGTGTAGAACACACCGCCTCATCCAACTCCTTCCTCTTGTTGGGCGTGGGCGCCGCCATCTTGTCCGCCATCTTGTCCGCCATCTTTGTTGACACACCATCAGCAAGTCCTTTCTTCTTACTTGTCGGTTGGTTAGTTCGCCTCTGTGTGTTACTTCGGGGAAGCTGCTGATTCAAAGTTGTGTGAGCTTCACTTTAAATACGCTGCTGTCGGCATATAAAAGAGTTTCTTTAAACAAAAGTAAAACTGGCCATAACATTCTTGTGTGCCATTAAAATTTTTGTATCTTTTAAGGACTGTCCGCCCGCCTTTCGCCGACAAAGTCACACGTCGAACAAACCATATTTAATTAACACGCACGAGTTTTCACACTTCAATTAATCGATTAATACCTGGATTATCGCAAAGGATTAAAGACTAACTATAACTGGCCCGAAATTTCCCACCTTAATGAATCGATTACCAATTATCAAAACAAACATGACAATTAATCAGTCATCACGAAAACATTGCTATATAATTTTGACCCTTCCCCCATTACACCCTACTTTTATATAATAAAACTGGGGTTACAGAGTCTGCATTATTTTTCTTATTTTTGCTCGAAAACATAAATTGTGGGTACTCGTTAGAGCCGCCTCGCCGAGGTTGTAACGACTACCCACAATCTATGTTTTGAGCACAAATATGAATAATACCAGAGATTTTTATCTGAACATATTTAGTTTTTGGAGGTGAAATTTTCTATATATTTGAATAGGCGTGTTTTCGTAATGAATGATTGCGGCTTTTAATAAATACTTTAATTAATTAAATCAAGGATGAAATGTCTGTCTGGCTGGCTACCAGCTTATGTATCTATCTGTCTGGCTATCTGTCTGCCTGCCTATCTATCTATCTATCTATCTATCTATCTATCTATCTATCTATCTATCTATCTGTCTGTCTGTCTGTCTGTCTGTCTGTCTATCTATCTATCTATCTATCTATCTATCTATCTATCTATCTATCTATCTATCTATCTGTCTGTCTGTCTGTCTGTCTGTCTGTCCGTCCGTCCGTCCGTCCGTCCGTCCGTCCGTCGGTCGGTCGGTCGGTCGGCCTATCTATCTATCTATCTATCTATCTATCTATATGTATATATCATGCTGTGTCCATCTATCTATTCATCTATCTATCTTTCTATCCATCTCAACATTTACTTTCAACCCCCAAAAATTATTAACCCATGCCAATATACCCTACCATATTGAAATTTGGCCGAAATGACTCGGGGCCGAAACGACCCACCTGCCAAGGCCGAAACGACCCACTCCCAAAATTGGCCGAAACGACCCACTCCCAAAATTGGCCGAAACGACCCAGGCCGAAACGACCCAGGGCCGAAACGACCCGGAACCGTATTGTGCACATTCTTTCGCCAGAAACTGACAACTGCCCTTCTTGAATCAGCGGAAGGGAGAGAATGACCGTTGAAAATAGTTCATCTCCACGAAAGAATGTTGCCGACCTCGGCGGGGGTTGAACCCGCGACCTCCTGGTCTCCAGTCGGACGGCGCATCCAGCTGAGCCACCGAGGCCGGCTACCAATGGCAATTAGTGACCGAAGGCGTACTAATCTATGGTATTTCCGGTATCTGTATGTCGACATTCAAAGAGGTCCATGTGTTTGACAAAGCATAACATCAAAAGTATTTGGCCGAGTTCAATAATTTAAACACCAAATTAAAGAAAGCAATGGTCTGATCTACAAAATAAAGATATTTTATATATAAAAAAAGATGTCTGTTGCTGATGTCGCAAGATGATGTCAAAGTCCCGGTATCGAGATTCACTTGTCCCGGTTTTCATAGTTGTTTAACATGGCATAACATCTAACGTTATTTATTTATTTCAATAAATTAAACATCCGATAATAGGCAACACTCCTATAAAATAAAATATTATAAAAAAGGTCTGTTGTTGATATTGTAGCGTTATGTCAAAGTCCCGGTATCGAGATTCGCATGCCCCAGTATACATTGAGGCCTGTGTGTTTGACAAAGCATAACATCAAAAGTACTAGATTGATTTTAATAAATTAAACACTCGAGAAAAGGCAGCACTCTAATCTATGCAAGAGTTTTCAGAAGACAACGCAGCCCGCCGAAACGCGGTGTGGACAAAATATGAAAGCTGTATCTTACATACTTCAGCAGTCATGTACATTTTTTAAAACTTAAACACAGCTGTAAATGACAAAGTATGACCTGACCTTGACCTAGGCAGAAGGTCAAAATGAGGAGTGAGTGCTATTGAAAGATCTTTTCCAGGTACATAGTCCTTGCGAGCTAAAAATGAATATTTGTAAAAAGTTGTCTGTTGCTAATGTTGCAGTATTGTGTCAAAGTCCCGGTGTCGAGATTCACTTGTCCCGGTATTCATACAGGTTAGTTTGGCAAAGCGTAACACCAAAAATACTTGACCGATTTAAAAAATTTAAACATTAGATTTAAAGCAGCAGTTTAGTTTATAAAATACAGGTATTTGAAGAAATCTGTAGTTTACTGATGATGCCGCGATAAGCCCGCCCTGGTATGAAGCGGGGTAGGGACGTACGTATATATATATATATATATATATATATATTGGTTCAAGCTGCTACGTCAAAAAGTGGCGAATAATTATGTCTGTAAATACATTGATTCAAACGGCGAAGTCACAAAGTAGTCTGTTTACTTGGCTGAATCCAGTTCTTCTTTCAGGAGATATACATATTTTTCATATGAATTGTGGGCCTCGTCAAGCGAAAAAGTGCCTTCGAGCATGCGCAAAATGTGCAGTGACATAATCCTGCACATGCGCAAAGTCTTATTCGGGCATTTGCTCTCCATCGAAACATTCAATTGTGCTAATCCAATGATTCTGTTTGCGGACAGCGAAGTCCCTGATCAGATCTGGGCCTTCGCTGTCCGCGCATGCCCTGAAGGCACATTTTCGCTTGGTGCGGCCCATATAAAATTTAATCTTTCTTTACAGTTTCCTGTATCCTTGGATTTTTCTGGGCTGTCTTCTTAGAATGCAGTGCTCAGACAGGTGAGTGAGTACTCTTACACGAAATGCTGTAGACTACAAAGGGTAACCTAGCCTGGCACCACGCTGTGAGTTTTACATTTCTAATCTAACAAAGGTAAAATACTCTTCCTTGACTATTTTTCTACACATATCATCTCCCTTACCTGTCAGAAACTCACAAACTGATCAGCCAAATCAGAGAGAAGGACATTCTAAAAACATATGATTTTTTGTAAAATATAAATCGTTTTATACTGATTTATATATCAGTTAGGCGGGAGCCAGTCTCAGGGCAACCATTAGAGGTTTGAAATGTAATGCTTTGCATCTTAGGAAGTAGAAATGTCAACTATTTTCATGGAAAAATTAACGCTTAGCGATCTTGGTAAAGTTTTCAGCAGACGACATTTTGATGTAGTTTTCTTGTTTATCCCAGAAAATAGGATTTGACATGTCATGCGAATCGTCTCGGAGGCAATTTGCATGAACTACCAAATCCTGCTTCCTGAGAAAAATAAGAAAAATATCACCAGTCTGTCGTCTGCTAAATTAGCCCAGAGAGCGGTAAAGGTTAAGGCAACAATATCACCAATTTGCTTTCTGCTGATTTTACCAAGAGAGCGCTAAAGGTTAAACCAAATTTGCTACGGTAATGTTTCAGGCATGAATATTTGCAAGGAGGCTACGTCATGTGGTAAATGCATTCTTACGTCTCCGGAATGTGCTTGGTGCACAGATAAGGATTTTGAAAAAGGCGGACATAAAACCAGGTGCGACCTACAGGCGGAGCTTAACTGGAGCTGTCAGGGGATAGTCAATCCTGTAAATGACCTGGAAATCCTCAGGGTGAGTATAACACTGGACGCACTTGATTTTGAGGTACCGATTCCCCGAATTAACTCTAAATCCCTGCTGACCAAACACAGATACCTTTGCAAACAGTGTAGATCCGGATGAGACGGCTCGAAAAATGGTAACGAGCCGTCTCATCTGGATATACGCTGTTTGCCATTCTGTTCTTGATTTAAAACTGTCACCCTTTTGACAGTAGTGGGTGTGTCCAAATGTAGATAGTGGGTGTGTCCAAATGTAGATAGTGGGTGTGTCCAAATGTAGATAGTGGGTGTGCCGAAATGTAGAGATGGAAGATTCTACTTCAGGCTCTACGCTGTTTGCCATTTTGCTATTGACTTTTGACTGACACCCCTATTTGCAACAATGGATGTGTTCATATTCAGAGATGGAAGAGTCAGAAACTCGGGGCGAACGGTTAAAGCGGCAAGCATTTTTTTTCATATTTTTCTTTTAAAAAATACGTTTTGATGAAATGAAAATTATGTGAATTGTCTGGTGATATGATTAATCTGAAACGTCAAGACTTAGTTTCTTTGAAAAATAATAAAAATCAATATCTTAAAATGTCATCTGCTGCAGTTGTGATTGGCGCTTTAAGGGTTAAGTGACTTTCCAAATACAGGGCTATCTCCCAATATTGCCGTGCTTATGTTATGCGGCAAAATCTTAACAAAATAAAATAATAAAGCAATAATAATGATGATAATAATAATAATGTAGTTTCCAAATTAGAAATATGATTTTATTTTTATAGACAGACAGACTGACTTTTTATTTAGACGTAAACTGTTACAGTTTCTAGTCTATCAGCATGCACATATGACAATATCGTATGGTCACAATATATATATGGCTGACAACAAATAAATACAATGTTATTCGTAGGTGATTCTGATGCAAGTATCGACTACAAATGCACGGTGAAAGTTCCATAATTCAAGAATCCTGAAATCTGGGTTTTATAGATCAGAAATATGAATTTGAGTTTTCAAATTAGCAGACACTTTGGACAATAGATTATATGGCTTCCTGAGAAATTGCTAGAAAAACAGCTAAAAAGGCTTAAGTTTGACACTAATGGCTATATCCGCCATCCGGTTCAATCTTGCACAATGAGAATGTCTAGCGGCATACTTCTATCAGCTTGCCTATCATGAGTTGAGCCGTTGTCAACACACAAGCTGAAAAACTTAAGACCCCTTTGGAATTTTACACTCACGGCAATTAAAAACAAAGAATTGTTTTTTTTTTTTTTTATGAATTCTAGAAATATTGAGCAAAAAGGTTAAATATTAGAAAATAAATTCAAATTTGGTATTGTACAGATTATAAGCATTAGTTTGATACGAAACACATGGTAGAAAAGCGTCTAATTTCAAAAAGATGTATTTTGAACACATCACGAAAACATACCTATATAATTTTGCCCCCTTTAAACCCCACTTTTATATACTAAAACTGGGCGAGGCGGTTCTAACGAGTACCCACAGTCTATGTTTTGAGCAGAAATATGAAAACTATCAGAATTTTTTATTCGAAAATTTTCATTTTTTTGGTGGTAAAATTTTCAGTATATTTGAATAAGCGTGTTTTCGTAATGAAAAAGAAAGTTTAAATAAATCATAAATATATCTGTCCATATTTTATTTGGAGACGCCGCATATTGCATGCATTCTTTTAGTATACTTATTTCAGAGAGTGTTTAAATAATTCACATGTTAAATATAATTTCAACTTTCGGGACATCTTCTATACTAACTTTCATTCCGCCCATCATAAGTTTCAGCTGGGAATAAAAACAACTAAAAATTAAAAGATATATTTTTTGAAAAAAATTGAAATACATTTTTATTGCTAATCTGCTCTATTTTAGTTTTATCTGTAGTAACAGGTTATTTAGCGACGTTTTATTTTATTTTTCAAGTATCCGCTGACACATGTGGTATGTGCGGGAAGACGCGAATTTGCAGAAGAAAATCAAAATTCGGTAGGGAAAAAAGAGGTACACTTCTGTAATAAAGCTACAAAAAACAAACAAAAAAAAAAAAAAAAACAAACAAACAAAAAAACAAAAAAAAAAAAACAAAAAAAAAAAAAAACAAAAAAAAAAAAACAAAAAAAAAAACAGCCATTACGAAAACACGTCCATTCAAATCTATAGAAAATTTCACCTCCAGAAATTAAAAAAAAATCCGATAAAAAATTCTGATATTTTTCATATTTCTGCTCAAAAACATTTCTGCCTCGTGGCGGTTCTAAAGAGTACCCTTTATCTATGTTTTTGAGCAGAAAAAAAAAAGAAAGAAAAATTAATAATGTATACCCCTTTAAACCCCAGTTTTACTATATAGAAATAGGGTTTAAGGGGGTCAAAGTTATATAGGTATGTTTTCGTGATGTACAAATAATAAATGATGATAGGTAGAAAGTATTTAGTAGTACAATTGAATTCTAGAAGTGATCTCGGTAGTTAATAGAATTTTTGGGAAATGGGGAAAAGTTACTATTTCTTCCCATTTGATATATGTATATGTTGTGTGTGTGTGTTTATATGTGTGCGCGTGCCTACGTTCGGAAAAATATAAATAAACTAATAAAACGAAATTCGCAATGCGTGAAACGTGGTCAAACCTAATGATTTCTCGCCGGATTAATTTCGTTGTGGGCAGATCCGCCCACTGACGTGAAAGTTTCCGGGGCCGCAATTTTGTAACGACAAATTTGATTGGTGATCACGCTCGGCTGATTACGGGACAGATCCTAGCTCAGGGTTTAGGTCATAACTTGTTTGACCGTTTTAGAGTTTAGTTAAAAAAAAGTAAACCCTGGAAAAGAATCTAGTCCTCTTTTTATCTATTTTAGGTAAGTGATAGTTATTTCACCTTTTTAAATTTTTGTTCAATCTGTATAATGTGCATAACGATTTTTAGATTTTTGAAGAAACAAACTTATTTTTATAATCTGTATGGGCGTCCGATGTATACATTCTTCATAACGTTGTTTTGTGCGCACGTATTTAGAAGTATTTTTATTTTGGTACAGTAAATCAACACCAACACGAAATAATCTTTATACACCTGATACAAAAGCGTAAGAAATGCATGCGAGTATATGAGAATATCAGAAAAGTTTATTATTTTTGCACCGGAGTGTATACTTGTAGTTAGGAAATGTTTTCAGACGTTCATAAATTATATCGTTTTACGAGGGTCGTGCAAAAAGTTCTGTCACTAATAGGCTTCCTTGGTTTTATCCCAGGTATATTTTAAAATGTTTCACTGCACTTGAATGGTGTGCTGAATAACTAACGATACCCGTTTATTTCGTTCAAATTGCTTTCCAACTGACCGAGTTATTTCAAATTGAAATAGATGCAGTCATATACACTGACCAATTAACTTGTTACATTGGAACATGGACCAAGCAAATGATGGTAAGGAGCACCTTTTACATGACAACTCCTCCTCTCATAAGTGTGAGGCTGTTAAGTCTTTTTTGGCTTCTGAAAAGGTGAAAGTTTTAAATCATCCACTTTATTCACCTGACCTGAGTCCCTGTGACTTCTTTTTATTTCCAAGGCTTAAGAAAATGCTTTCTTGAAGTAATTATACATCTAGAAGTACTCTTGGCAGCGCTATTTATCAATGTCTCCAACAGATACCAAAAGAAGACTATCTATCTGCTTTTCGTGACTAGGTAAAAGGGCTACAAAAATTTATTTCAGTAAAGGGGGAATACTTTGAAGGTTTATAATAAAATATGTTTGATAAAACGTAGCACTGAAGTAATCCGAACCCAGTGACAAAACTTTTTGCAGGATCCTCGTATCTCAGTGATGATATATAATAATAATAAAAACGTCGTGAGAAAATCTGATAATTGCATGTGCGAACAACAAAGGCGCAAATCATTGATAGTCTGCGCATCCGCAAGTCTGACCAGCGCCTTTTTTGTTCGCTGCTTGGATAGTATAATTATTTAAGGCTGAACTATATTTATGGATAACGTACGTACGTGACTTCATTTTCAATCCCCTTTTTATTGCGAAATAAAGATTTCAGCTGTTTTATAGTCCTGACATCACATCTGCTAAGTCGAATCCTGGGAGAGAAAAGGTTCCCGTCAATCACAGGCACAAATAATCCAATCACAATCCGTCACTTATCTATAATTATCCTTAATTACCCATAATTACCAATTATAATTATCAGTTACAGGTCATTTGACTTTGAACAAAAGTGTCGGGGAACTGTATTCAAAAGTGGCGGGGATCTGTCTTCAAATCTGTCAGGGAACTGTCTCCAAAAGCCATGTCGGGGAACTGTCTTGTTGGGGAACTCTCTTGTTCCCAAAGTTTATAACCGTTGAATTATGAAGTAAACATGTAATATTATGTGTATAATAACGAGGCATTGACATCCCTTTGGGACGATTTTATATTCCAACAATAAATTGTGACTCTAAAATACGTCTTCTGCCGTTGATTTATGACAGAAATAAAATTCGAATTTTAAGTAGCGAAATAAAGTACCAGTTTCTATTTCAATTCCTTTATGGAAATCTAGAAAGAATATATTCAAATAACAAACAACAATGTTCGCCAAAATAACAATTACAATACAGTGTTCAAATTTCAATAATAAAATAGTAAGTTTCGACTGTCCATCTGGCATTCCAGATTTAATTATTAATGCAATTATTTTTCATTTGGAAATCCAAATTATATCCACGGTTGTATTATTTTTCCGCTCACTCGCTCTGTCTTTCAAATGTGACCAATCAAATACTCTTTAACACAACATTTTCGTAATCAGCCAATGAAAATACCCGTGACAACATGTTAAGATCTTCCATTTCCCAGCTTATACGTTAACACGTTGGCAGGGTAAAGTTTAAAGTCGGGAAAAACTGTTTTTACTTTCATTAAACTCTATATATATGTATTTGTTATCAAAATAATGCTTATGATTCACAGCATTATCAAAATCAAATTTATAATTTAATATTTTAACTTTTGTCTCAATAATTCGAAACTTCATAAAATTTTAGTTTGCTTTTCAATTACCCCAAGGCTACTTATCATAATCTCATAAGGGATTTATTTGTGTTAACAAAGTCTCAACTTATGATAGGCAAGCAATTCAAAGTACCCCGGCAGACATTTCAGTTGTACAAGTCTGCACCTGACGGCGGATATAGCCATTAGTGTCGCTCAAATTTAAGCTTCTATAGCGAAGAAAACTGCATAATACCTTTTCTGCGATAACGAACTTTTTATGAAATTATTCTTTTTATTAGCTCACCTGAGCTCTGCTCAGGATGAGCTATTGTGATCACTTTTCGTCCGTCGTCCGTCCGTCCGTCCGTCCGTCCGTCCGTGCGTCCGTCCGTCCGTGCGTCCGTCCGTTAACATTTTCAAACGACTTCTCCTCTGAAACCGCTGAGCCAATTTTGCTCAAATTTCATATGGAGCCTCCTTAGGGTGGGGGAACGAAAAATTGCTAAAATGGTCGCAGTCTGTTGACCAAGATGGCCGCCACGCCCATATATGGTAAAAACCTTTAAAAATCTTCTTCTCCAGAACCGAGAATGCCTTGGGGCTGAACCTTTGCAGGAATCATCGGGGACGGGAGGTCTACCAAAATTGCTAAAAGAATTGTCGTACGTTGACGTTTGACCTTTTTACGGCAAGGTCAAGTTTGCTTTTCTATGCATTTGTATGGGAAAAACCTTTAAAAATCTTCTTCTCCAAAACCGAGCATGCCTTATGGCTGAATCTTTGCATATATCTTTGGGAACAGGAGAGCTACCAAAATTGCTAAAATAATGGTCGTACATTGACATTTGACCTTTTTACGTTAAGGTCAATTTTGCTTCCTTACGCATTTGTATGGGAAAAATGACCAGAATTTCAAACAACTTCTCCTCTGGAGCCTCTGGGCCAATTTTGCTCAAATTTCATATGGAGCCTCCTTAGGGTGGGGGAACAAAAAATTGCTAAAATGGTCACGGTCCGTTGACCAAGATGGCCGCCACGCCCATATATGGTAAAAACCTTTAAAAATCTTCTCCTTCAGAACCGAGAATGCCTTTGGGCTGAACCTTGGCAGGAATCATCGAGGACGGGAGGTCTACCACCATTGCTAAAAGAATTGTCGTACCTTGACGTTTGACCTTTTTACGGCAAGGTCAAGTTTGCTTCCCTGTGCATTTGTATGGGAAAAACCTTTAAAAATCTTCTTCTCCAAAACTGAGCATGCCTTATGGCTGAATCTTTGCATATATCTTTGGGAACAAGAGGGCTACCAAAATTGCTAAAATAATGGTCGTACATTGACATTTGACCTTTTTACGTTAAGGTCAATTTTGCTTCCTTATGCATTTGTATGGGAAAAATGTTCAGAATTTCAAACAACTTCTTCTCTGGAGCCTCTGGGCCAATTTTGCTCAAATTTCATATGGAGCCTCCTTAGGTAGGGGGAACAAAAGATTGCTAAAATGGTCACGGTTCATTGACCAAGATGGGCGCCACGCCCATATATGGTAAAAACCTTTATAAATCTTCTTCTCTAGAACAGAGGATGCTTTGGGGCTGAATATTTGCATAAATCATCGGGGACAGGGGGTCTACCAAAGTTGCTAAAATAATGGTCATACGTTGACATTTGACCTTTTTACAGCAAGGTCAAGTTGCTTCCTTATGCATTTGCATGGGAAAAAACATTTAAAAATCTTATTCTCCAAAACCGAGGATGGCTTGTGGCTGAATCTTTGCATATATCATCTGGAATGGGTGGTCTACCAAAGTTGCTAAAATAATTGTCATACATTGACATTTAACCTTTTTACGGCGAGGTCAAGTTTGCTTCTGTATGCATTTGTATGGGCGCCATACATTTGTATGGAAAAAATGTTGATAATTTCAAATGGCTTTTCCTCTGAAGCCTCCGGGCCAGTGTTGCTCAAATTTCATGCGGAGCCTCCGTGGGCAGGAGAATGAAAGATTGCTAAAATGGGTATGGTCCATTGATCAAAATGGCTGCCATGCCAATATATGGTAAAAGCCTTTAAAAATCTTCTTCTCCATAACCAAATAAGCCCTGGGTCCTAATCTTTGCACAAATTATAGGGGACAGGAGATCTACCAAAAGTGCTCAAATGATGGTTTATGTTGACATTTGACCTTTTTACCTCCAAGGTCAAATTTGCTTCCCTATTTGTGTGGGCCATATACATTTATATTGAAAGTATCGAAGTGACTTGTAGATCAACAGTAGTTAAAATTGTTCTGATTGGAAATCTGAGATGGCCATCATCTTGTTTATATTTATAATATGTCCCTGCCACTGTGCTGTTTACATGTATAAAATCACGATTCTTCAGAAACCACTTAGCCAATTTCCACCAAATTTCACATTGATCCTTCTGTTGAAATGTGATTGATAGTTTATTCATGATCATGCTCCATTGACTGTCAGGCCCATATATTCTTCTTCAAAACTAAGAACTGCTCAAATGATGATATTTTCATTAGTTGCGATGATAGGATTGGATAAATGTTGCATAACATCTGCATGTCTGCAGTGGCTATGTCACTCAGGTGAGCGAATCGTGGCCCGTGGGCCTCTTGTTATTCTATATGTCAGCAAACCCAATAAAATTCAAATATACAAAAAGAAATCCAAAGATGTACCAAAAACTGACCAACAATTTATAAACATGGCTTTATTATTTTTAGTATTGGATTTTTATTATGTATTTGTTTGAAAGTTTGTTGCATAACATTATCCCCTCCCCCAATTTATTTCACTCATGCGAAATGTTAAGTTTTTGTATACCATTAATGACTCTGGTCTTTCGCACAGACTCAAAATATGGTGAAAAGTATCGTTTTTTCTACACCAATTTCAATTTTATAGACATAAAATAATAACAATAAAAAATAAATGAAATGCGGTATGTTATTTTGTTTGGTAAGAAACAAATAATTGACTTCTAATTGCAATACTTAAAAGATTGTAAAAAAAAAAAAAAAAAAAAGTTGGTCTTCAAGCCTTCTCAACAGTGCTAAAGTTGAAGAATCAACTTCTATTGGCATGACCTTGTTCTTACAGACTGCGGCAAGGTGGTTTGGCCTTCCGCAAATGTCACAGATTTTCCCGCGAGCTGTACAGTTCGCATGATCATGGTAAGTCACACTCCCACATCTCCCACACTCAAAGTTTCTATGTGGTCGATGCGACCTGTCTCTGGAATATAAGTTTCCTAACACAGTATAAAGTTCACCATTTCTTATTGTTTCTTGAGTTCCAAGGCATAGTTTGTAAATTTGTAATTAAATAAATATACGGCATTTCTTTGACGAGTTAATTCCTGCACATTTGAATTAAGATTTAATATTTGTTGGGTAGAATTTTGCAGTTCCATTTGAACAGTCTCAGTGTTAGATTTTTATTGTAAAATTTGTCCCAGAGGTTTGGAGTTTTCGGTCGCCAAAACGGGATTACTTTTATTCCAATTATTCTAACTGACGTTCAGCCATATTTCTGCACTGTTCCGCTCGTTGTCGCCGACCGTGTTCCTTTGTTAATTGATTCCTTGCGTCCATATTGTGAATTGATTCCTAGTATCCATGAGTTTAGTCTGCAGATTCATCTGAAACGACAGAAAGTCAGCCATTTCCCGAGAAGCCGACCTTCGCACTTCTTGGAGTTCCCTTTTTAAAGTTCTCTTTTATGCAGGCATTCTTTGAAAAGAAGGAGGTCATGACCCCAAAGAATGGCAGCATCTCTGCAGTGTTCTTGAAGATGAATGTTGTCATTCGCTCCGTGTCGCGCTCTTTAGACCTAGCTGATTTGCATCTATCCTATTTAAACCAACACATGACAGCGAAATGTCCAAATTTATTGCAGATGTTACACTGCGCATAACGTGCGCGTTAGTGTCCTGCTAGATGGTACTGTCCACATCTGCTATATGGGGAATTAGTCCGTAAAGTCACGAATCTTCAAGAATTCCACTTATAATATTCCATGTTGATAGTTCCTTTCTTTTGTTTGATGGGACTTAGCTTTTTGTTTAGCACTTGCTTGGCTAGCGAGAGACCATATGATCTTCTATCCGGAGACTGTCACCACGTGTTCTGCAGTTGATTTAAAGCAGAAATAAAGTTCGAGTTTTTAATAAGAGAAATGAAGTACCAGTTTCTATTTCAATTCCTTTATGGAAATCCACAAATTATATATTCAAATAATATAAACAATGTTCGCAAAAATAACAATTACAATACAGTGTTCAAATTTCAGTAATAAAATAGTAAGTTTCGATTGTCCAACTGGCATTCCAGATTTTATTATTAATGCAATTACTTTCATTTGGAAATATTATTAATTTTATTGCTGTATTATTTTATTATTTATTTTGATAAGATTTTACCGCATAACACTACCTCTCGCTAAAATAACTTTATTGCCATAAAGCAAGTCGTTTTTCTAGACGACTTGTAACTCAAATTTTTACACATAAAAGAAATAATCATATATACACATAGAATAACCAGTTCATAGACATTCCAATGTGCATGTTTGCTAACGCAAGCACACGTATACAAGCGATTGTGTCTTTACCATAAACAACTCCTATATATACATAGAATAACCAATTACTTATACACCAATGTGCATGCCTGCTAATGCACGCACATGTATGTTAGCAATTGTCTCTTTACCATAGTCAACTCCCATTATCAAAATGCGTACATGCAGACACCGTAAACAGTGGTGTGTTTTGATTTACATCATTTATTCATGTACAACAGTCTTCAATAACTATATTCACTGAAAATTTACAATATAGAAAGTGTCACTAAGTTAACTGTGGTCATAATAGGCGCTATATCTTTGCCACTTACTAAGCAATGGATGATATATCTGAAATTGGTTACAATAAAATTTCCTGTTGTATAAAACAAGTAAATACAGTATGAAGTTGTTAAAAGCTGCCTAATTTTTCTACTAGAAATTGGAGAAACTGCTACTTGTTTTTTAAGCTCACCTGAGCTATGCTCAGGATGAGCTATTGTGATCACTTTTCGTCCGTTCGTGCGTCCGTCCGTCCGTTAATATTTTCACAAGACCTCCTCTGAAGCCGCTGAGCCAATTTGCTCAAATTTCATATGGAGCCTCCTTAGGCTGGGGGAACGAAAGATTGCTAAAAGGTCGCGATCCGTTGACCAAGATGGCCGCCATGCCCATATATGGTAAAAACCTTTAAAAAGCTCCTTCTCCAGAACCGACGATGCCTTGGGGCTGAATCTTTGCACAAATCATCGGGGACGAGAAATCTACCAAAGTTGCTAAAATATAGGTTGTACATTGACATTTGACCTTTTTACGGCGGGTCAAGTTTGCTTCCCTATGCATTTGTATTGGCACCATACATTTGTATGAGAAAAATGTTGAAAATTTCAAACGACCTCTCCTCTAAAGACTGAGGGGCAAATATTGCTCAAATTATATGTGGAGCCTCCTTACGTTGTGGGGAACGAAAGATTGCTAAAATGGTCGTTGTACATTGACCAAGCTGGCCACCATGCCCATATATGGTAAAAATCCTTTAAAATCTTCTTCTTCAGAACCGAGGATGCCTTTGGGCTGAATCTTTGCACAAATCATCGGGGAAGGGAGGTCTACCAAAGTTGCTAAAATGATGGTCGTACATTGACATTTAACCTTTTTACGGCGAGGTCAAGTTTGCTTCCATATGCATTTGTATAAGCCCTATACATTTGTATTAAAAACTGTTGATAATTTCAAATGACTTCTCCTCTGAAGCCTCTAAGCCTATGTTGCTCAATTTTCATGTGGAGCCTCCTTGGGGAAGGGGAATGAAAGATTGCTAAAACGGATATGGTCCATTGACCAAGATGGCTGCCATGCCCATAAATGTTAAAAACCTTAAAAAATCTTCTTCTCCAGAACTAAATAAGCTTTGGGGCCTAATCTTTGCACAAATCATCGGGGACAGGAGATCTACCAAAATTGCTAAAGTGATGGTCCTACGTTGACGTTTGACTTTTTTACGGCAAGGTCAAATTTGCTTCTGCATGCATTTATATGGCACTGTACATTTATATGGGAAAAATGTCAGAATTCATATTTTGGACATCTCCTCTATAATCCATTTGAGTCGAAACGATGATGAGCATTAGGGCGCATAGTAGACACAAATTAGCTAAATGAGCCGATAGAAAATCCAAGATTGCTGCCACAGCTGCCATCTTGTAAATCAGTTTTCGACATCTCTTCCCAAACTTTGGTCGCCTTGAGCCGAAACTTGCTCTGTAGCAACAGGATGGCTTCTGGATCGAAATGAGCTAAAACTGTGTCGATCGGAAAACCAAGATGCCCGCAACGGTTCCGACCCACTGAACAAGATGGCCACCAGAGCTAAAAATAGAAAATCTTCAAACAACATCTCGTCCTAGGCCAATGGCCTGATTTCAAAATATTTGCACAGAAGTGTTCCTCCAATGGCCCTCTACCAAACATTGCTAAAATAGTTCTGCTTGGCTGAACAGAATGTGACACAAAGAAGTGACAAGTTGGAAGCACGCAGTGAATCAAACTTGTCACTTGTGTTTTTCGGTTCCTGAGAAACCAGACAGCATTTCATCAATGAATGAGAATTCTTTACAGTAGAGAGGAAAGCTTACAGAGACAGGCTGTCAGCAAGTCATCTTATTGCAGATAGGCATGTTGAGCAACTACATGACCCAGAGTTTCTGACCCAGTTAACTTTGGATGCGTCAGTGATTTTGGCTGTTAACGACCTGGGGATAGAGAGGCTGGGATTGCTGGAACTGTATACCAGGGAATATATATTCAAAATTCACGGGAGGCGTGTCGCGGCCTTTAAACGGGCATCTGGGCTACAGTCTGAAGTAGGGAAAAATAAATAAAAGGCAGCATACACAGTGTAATGTAAATAAGATGAAGCCACAGCATATGTAAATAAATGCCTCAAACTCTTCCGAGCTCCATCGCGATATACTGACATCATACCTCTTAGAGGGTGCACCGAAGAAAAGAAGCGGTGGGACATAAAGGAACAACAACAACAACAATGGCAGCCAGAGCTAAAAATAGAAAAACCTTTAAAAGACATGTACTCCGCAGCCAGTGTCCTGATTTCAAAGTAATTTCAGAGAAGTGTTCCTCTTATGGCCCTTTACCAAATTGCTAAAAAAGTTCTGCTCGGCTGAACAAAATGGCCACAGGAGTTAAAATAGAAAAAAAAAAAAAAAACAAAAAAAAAAAAAAAAAACAAAAAAAAAAAAAAACAAAAAAAAAAACAACCTTTAAACATCTCCTCCTTGGACAGATGCCTGATTTCAAAATGATTTCACAGAAATGTTCCTCTTACCCTCCTTTACCAAAATTGCATAAATGGTTCTGCTCTGCTGAACAATATGATCACCAGAGCTAAAAATAGAAAAAACCTTTAAATGACACTTCGTGGCCAATGGCCGGATTTCAAAATAATTTCACACCAATGTCCCTCTTATGCCCCTTTGCCAAAATTGCTAAAATGGTTCTGCTCTGCTGAACAAAATGGTAGCCAGAGCTAAAAATAGAAAAAAAAAAAAACAAACTTTAAAGGACAGGATAAGTAGATGAACCAAATGACTTCTGAAAAATATCTGAACTTTTTTTTTTACTTAAGGCGCTTTGAAAATTTCAGCATTTTAACCTTGTAAGCAAGATATCTAAAAAACTGTTTAAGCCATTGCCTTGTCATAAGTTTCAATATTTGACAGTATTGGAAAAATGTTGCATGCCATCTGCATATCTGCAGTGGCGGTTTCACTCAGGTAAGCGAGTTGTGGCCCACGGGCCTCTTGTTAACTTTGATTTTCTTTCCTGTTAATTTGTCGATTCGAATTCGTAGTTATCCCATTCAAAAGAAACGGTAGGTAATATTAATCCTTGAATTGACGATCGAAATGTCAGAAGGCGGTTTAATATTCCAGTGAGTGGGACACACTGTAAGAAATCTCAAGGGCACGTGTACGCATGACTCCCCATTTGTGAGTTAAGCTAGTAATACAATTTGCTTAGATTTACACACTTAACAGTGTAAATGATTGTTACCGTCCCAATTAACAAAATGCAAATGCATAACATCAATATGTAATGTTCAACAGTAAGGTCGATTGTCTGAAGTAAGATTTTTAAAGGTACTTGTGTTGTTTTATCGTACATGTATTTATATACAAATGTCGGTATGGTCGCCGCATTTACTTTATTAATATGCGTCTGTTGAAAGATACTCAGCTTTAAAAATGTAACAATAAATGCAATGAGGGAAAATATAGCTATCTCTGATGTAACATACAATATAACATTCTCAGTCGTAGGCCAATTATCCTCTAATGAAATGTTTCTTGAAATTAATGGCTCAGTAAGTGACCTGAAAACTATAGCATCTTTTCTTGCTGCTTTGGCCATTTTCTGTAGACTTAAGTAAGCCTTTCTGTCATCAGCAATTATGTTGTTCATAGAGTGATTATAAATTTAGGCACCTCAATCAATAATGGCTTTTCAAAGAGCGCGTTGCTTTCTATTGTTTTAAGCGATGAAACGTTGAAAAAACTGTTGCAGCAGTGCAAGATTGATATGATGTACTTGTATTATGCTTGTGGCGGTTTTTTGACATGCTGAAAGCCTTGGTGGTAAGTACATTTCTGTTGTTGAAACAGCGCATTCACAGGGAACATTTAGAACGCAAAACTGCCATTCTTGTATCATTCTTTTGCCTGATTTACAGTCTAATTCTAAAATTTTAATCTTATAAATTAGAAAGGAGGTGTGAGATAATGCGATGATTTTAGGTGACAGATGTTCTAAAGACACTCTGAAATCACAAAGATTTTTCACTAATTTTTAATCATTTTTGAAAAGGGCTGTTATGAGTAACCGGTGATAAGACCTTGTTAAACCTGCAACTTATAAGCTTTCATTTGATTTTTACACACTGATCTAGGTCGTCATTCTTAAATGTAGCATAGTACTGTAGATCATGAGTTATTGCGAGCATTGGTGGTAAATTTAATAGCTGAATTGCATGACTGGATATATCATTTATAGGGACTGGAAATGAAAGTAAGTTAAACAATGATAATGGTTGTGGCAATGATGAAATCGGAAATTTAACCGAAATATAAAGTTTCTTTTTTTCCGAGCATATAAACTGTCAACATTTTTATACACTTCATTTGGTTCTATATATATCAAATTGAATCCTTTGAATTTATTATGCAATATATTTTGGATATCTGTTATACTTTTCAGCATGGTGTCTGGTGATATTAAATGCGGTGAAAGTTTACCTTCAACTAGGGAATAGGTCCCCTTCAACAGTTCTCCAAAGATTGGTTCTAATTTCCTAGATTTCTCTGTTTGCTTTGCTACAAGGACACTCATACTAGAGAAAGACTGCTCTAAATTAAAAAAAATCATATAACTGTGTATGAATGTGTGAAATTGCAAGTTCATTTTCTTTTATTCCTTTTACTATGTTGTTCATCCTATCGTCAACGGTTTTAAAGTAAGACGACAAATGGTCTTCGTGCTGATTGATAGATTGGACTATGTTTATTGTGAGCTTATAATCGCATTGATGTGTTTAGCGATAAGTTCAACATCTCCTGCCGTGGGAATTCCAAAAAAGTTTTTGATATGTCTCCAATCAGAAGCAAAATTGAACGTACTGTTCTTGATTTTAATATAGTTTTGCTTTCAGGGACAAGTTTCGCATTAGCTGATAAAGTATTATTCAAAATCACTTCCGTTTCCTGTCTGATCTGATTCAATTCAAGTAATACATTATTTACGATAGATTATATTTGTACGTCTCTAGTACAACCAGAAAGTTTGATCATACTAATGTCCTCTGGTACCTGTATTTCGAATGTATGTACCCAGAATTCTTTTGACAACTGTACTTGTGCTTGCGCTTCAAAACCGACTCCATAATTCAACCTCTGTAATTCAGGCGACAGAATGCCAGACACCATCATAATGCAGAAAGTCAGAAGGAAGAGTATGGTCAGCTTCGATCCACTCCATGTCACTAGAGAAAAAAATAAAATGGACGTAGTTTGGCCGATGAACTAGCAAGTCCGGATCTTACTTATTCTAGCACTATTGTCAGAAATACCAGCTTTTTTAAAATTTGGCCTCTCTACATGATTTCTCTTTTTATGCCATATGTGATATTTAATGGCAAGGAATGGTTCCCTAATGACCAAATACAGTTCCAGAAATACTGACAGCAGTTTAAACCGTCTTGCCTACAATTGGGATGCTCAATGTCGCCTTTTTTTTTTCTAAAACATTTTAACTTACATAAGTGTCTGTTTCAAATCCCGTATATTCTACAGAATATAATTACGGCAGGTTAATGAAGTACGTATATGGACATTTCCTACGCTTCCCTTTGCGTGTATGCTTTATGTGAAATTGTCTTTTAAGTTAATCCGACACATCTTCTTCGTCCTGCCACGAAGACTTATGATCTGACCATTCTGTTAAATACTGTTTCTTCTGACCGTCTTTTTGCTGCCTTATAATTTTGTTTGCACTGAACAAGATCATTAGCATTTTTATTTCTACTATGTCTACTTTGTTCTGAATTTGCATTACCGTTGTTAGTTTCAGTTGTGTCACTTGACGCGCCTGATGGTTCCTGTCTGTGAACCAGCTCAGACGGGTCATATATCACTGTTTCTGCATCACTATCTGTTTCACTCCCTGTGTCTGTTGGTTCTATCCTATAGGTGAGTGGGTCATGGTACCGCTTAAGATGCCGAGCCTTAACTAAGGGTTTGTGTAATTTGTTTGTTTGACAATCTGCAATTCTGTAGATGTCAAAGGGACCTTTCTCCCTGATATAGTAGGGACCTTTCCATTTATCCTGGAGTTTTTTGGAATACCTTTTGTCTGTGCTTATTGATTTTCAAACACCAAGTACAAAATTTGACTGTTTAGCCTTAATATCATGTTTTCTTTACTTTCAGTTTAACTTATTTCTGTGGTTTGGACGCCATTTCATGGATAACTTTTAGCCTGTCTAGTAATTGGTTGACATGGGTTTTCGCTTCTGGCCTAGGGGTTCCCTCGGTTTTAGGTTTGTGTCGAAAGGTAATCTTATTTCACCCCCAAAAAGCATTTGAAAAGGACTGTACCCAGAACTTCAGTATTAGGCATCAATCTTCTACCAATAAGAATTGTAGGTAAAAGCAGGTGCCAGTTGGTTTGATCCTTATTTATGTACTTGCGCAGACTTTGTGCTATTGTTGCGATTTGGAATTCTACGCATCCGTTTGCCCTGGAGTTTAAAACTTGCCGTTTTGTGACGTGAGACCCTATATATCTCACATACTGCGTTAACTAATTTTGATAAGAAATTTCTATGCCTATTAGAGAATTTCGTCGTGTAACACTCTAGCTATAGAGGTTGCTGACTGATCATGCAAAGGAAACGCCTCTACCCATCGAGAAAAAAACTATCTACATACTAAGATATGTTCATGACCAGCTGTGGTCTTTAGTAAAGGTCCGACTAAGTCAATATGTAACCGTTCGAATACCTTTGCAACCGGAATTGGATTTAGCGGGGGCGAATGTGGGTGTGCTTCTGTTTTCGCTCGTTGACATCTGCTACTGGATTTTACATAATCAGTAATGTCCTGATACATACGAGGCCAAAAATATTTAGATTGAATTGGTGCGTATGTTTTCTTAAAGCCAAAATGACTGTTGTGGTCGTGAAAATCTTGCATGACTTTTAGCCTAAGTGTTTTTGGAAGAGCGGTTTGGAAAATTAATGTTTCATTGGTGGACTTTTTCTACTTTTATCTAAGAATCAAAATAGCATCCAAAAGGTCATAAGATTCTTTCTCTATGGTTACCATACAATTTAAATTTTCATCCTTCGGAAGATCAAATCCTGTTAAATAGCTATAAATATCTTTAAAATCTGGGCATTGTTTTTGTAAGGAAATAAGTTCTGAGGTATCTTGTATTTCTAGGATTTCCTTGCCTTGCTGTTCAGTACCGTCAGTCTCTAATGAGAAAATAGTCGTTTGACCCTTATACTCAAAAGAAACTTCAAGCCGCTTCTTTCCATGTCTAGGTGTAGAGGTAGTATTTTCTACTGAGAAAACGTTATTTAATGATACTTCCGGTTCCATTACTTCCGGTGCCATAAATTCCTGCAGTCCTGAAATGGGCTTAGGGCAACTATTAGACAAATCATGGCTGTCCGAAACTTCACTAACAAGAACATTTCCGTTTTCTAGAAGATCTTCTTGATCTTTTATTTTACCCGTGGATAATTTAGGTTGGAAATCACTTTTCAATGTTTTGATGGGTTCGGACCCGCTGCGTTAGGCTTGCGTTTCTTGTGATTGTGCCTCTTTTGATAGCCTAGATAATGCATCAGCGTTGCTCTGCTCACCCTTGCGATACACTTCTTTGTACCTAAACATTTGTAAGAAAAGAGACCACCTAGCAAGTCTGCCATTTGTAGAATTTGTTAATGACTTTAGACACGTCAAGGCCTTATGTTCTGTTATAACTGTAAATGGCATTCCTGTTGAAAGATAAGATTTGTAAGCCTTTACACCTTCAACAATTGCGAGACATTCTAATTCTGACACAGAATAGTTTTTCTCTGATCCGTATAGAGCCCTACCACCGCATTCGATCGCTCGTTCTCTTTTGTTTTCACCTATTTGTCCTAGAATATACCCAAGACCATCCCAGGAAGCGTCACAAGTGAGGACGAAAGCCTTTCCCATATCCGGAAATACCATTATAGAGCAGACACAAGTGCTTGTTTTAGATTGTTAAGTGCGTTTTCGCATTCTTGCGACCCCGACAAAGTTGGTACCCCTTTTCAAAAGCTGAAATATAGGTGAACATATTTTACTATAGCCAGAGATAATTTTTTTGTAGTAGTTTGTTAAGCCTAATAAACTTTTAACCCCTTTTATGGTCCTTTGGTGCTGTCAAATACACAATTTTTTCAGCCTTTCTTTCATCTTTTTCTATCCCTGACCTCCTGAGAACATGTCTTGGGTAATAAAGGTTTCTTTGAGCGAAAGGCATTTGTTTGGCGAGAGCTTCAATACAGCGTTTCCTCGAGGTGTTGCAAATGTTCCTTGAACGTCGACGAAACATGGTCACATCGTCGATATAACAGAGAATATATTTCCAACATTTACCCCAGAACCTTCATCATTAAATGCTGAAAAGTAGTAGGAGCTCCAGAGACCAACTGGCATAGTTTGAAACTCATAGATACCGTAATATGTAATAAATGCTGCTTTATGTTTACTATCTTCGCTCAAAGGAACCTGTCAGAAAGCCTTCTCTAAATCAAGGGAAGTAAAATATATTTGCCTCTCCAGTTGCGTCTGACAGACGAGGAATTGGATAAGCTTGTTGCTTGCTGATTTTGTTAAGTTTTCTATAGTCAACTGCAAATCGATATTCATTTGTATTTGCCTTTTTCACAAGAACGACGACTGGGTGCGAGTTTGAATTGCATTCTTTAACAAATTTGTTTTTTAGCATTTAGCATTCCTTTAAGTTGTATTTTTTTTTGTTTCTCTTCGCATTTCCGGAGTTTGTTTGTAAAATGACATTTTGACTGGCGACGCATCTCCAGTATCAATAACATGAGTTTGAAGGGTTGTCCTATCTACATCATGTAGACCTTCTGAATACATCAATGTGCTTCCAGAAGTTTTAAAAGTTCCTGTTTCTGACTTTCATTTAGATCTGAATTATCTAAATTGAATTTAAATAAAGGCTAGTTTACTTGGTTAGGCACATTTAGAGCAACGTTTCATGTGGTTTCTAAATCAGTGTCTAGTGCCAAAATGCTTATTGTGCTACCTGGAACACTACTGCTAACACTTTATTTCCTTTTATATAAATGTCATTTTCGGGGTGGGGGTTATTTAGCGTAAAACTGCCTTTCCCTTGTTTACTTTTACTAATTATTTTGCACCTAAAATAGTATCTTGTGATAACCTAGTCATTGGTTCTAAAAGGACTTCTTCATCTTTAGTTACTCGAGGAAATTTAACAGGTATTTCAACTTCAGAATTTGCGTAAATAGTTGTGGGTTTTACAGTACGTGCATATCCAATGTTGTTGTGTCAGCTGCAGACTTTTAGACTATTTTTTATTGTCATCTTTTTCCTTGTTATGTCCAGGGTGACTTTATGTGCTTCCATAAAATCATGACCAAAAATTAAAGAATGATGAAGGTCTTTCACAACATTAAATGGATATTTCAGACAAAAGTGTTCCAAATGCTACTTCAATATTGACCACTCCTAACACTGGATGATGTTTACCGCCTACATCTACTATAGATTTAATTTGACATAAATTTTTAGTAGGCTTTTGATTAGGAAAAGATTTCTCAAAAAATGAATTAGACATACAGGATATAGAAGCTCCTGTGTCGCACAGTGCATTTGTTTTTGCTTTTATTTACAGAGACATTTACTGTGTTCTTAATCATATAAGCAGTACAATTAGCACACACATACGCAAAAGATTGAGTTTCATCTACAAGACTCACTTTGATTGTGTTTCACTTCACTTGCACTGCTTTTAGTACTTTGATATTTTTTTGAAATTTACTTGTTGTACTTTTAGTACTTTGATTACTCTGACATCTATTTGTAGTACTGTTAGTGCTTTGATTATTCTGAAATCTTCCTGCAGTACTTTTAGTGTTTTGATTATTTTGCACATTACTTCTAGTACTTTTAGTGTTTTGATTATCGTTAACATTACTTGTAGTACTGTGAGTACTTTGATTATTCTGAAATTTACTCGTAGTACGTTTAGTACTTTGATTATTTTGAAATTACTGGTAGAATGTTTACTGCTTTGATTATTTGGAAATTTAGTTGTACCTTTGATTATTAACTATTTTCTGTGTTTGCTGATGGCTGAGTTGTTTAGCACTATACCCATGAGAACTCTTACTGTGCCTATCCGCGGGACTGTATGATGCATTCCTATGGACTGGCGAGAGTCCCTATTTGGAAAGGTCACATATTGGTGGGGATAACTTTGATATTGGCTTGGCTGTGGTGATTGTGGACCATTGCGTCTAATAGTAAAGCATTCGTTACCAAAATGATTCATTTTTTTTTACATCTATAATATGTTTTACCCATTGCTTTGCAAGATGACATCGAATAACACGTACCACCACAAAGAGAATATTATTTTGTTGGTTCCTCTCGTCTATCATGGTCAGTCCTTGAATCTGGTCGTCTTGGTGGCTGTTCTACACTGGCTGCCAATTTCACCACCGCTGCCCTTAGCGCTTCTATGGTATTTTGCAGTTCGGTTGGAGTAGTTTCCTGTGCAACCACTGAGACCTCCCGCTGGCGAATAAAATTTACCCTAAATGTGAGTCTTTTGACCTCACCGAGAGTTTTTGGCGCATGCGTGTTGATCGCTGAACCAATTGCTCTGTCCATGCCATTTAAGGCAATTTACACATGAATGTCATGACTTATATTTGTCTTAAACATTTCTGCTTCTAACCTATGCAGGAAGTCTTCAACACTCCCCTGCGGATTGTTTCATTGCATAAACACTCATGTTTGCAACGCTTTCTCTTGCAAATTTAGCCACCGTTGCTGCTTTTAGTTCTTCTACAGTTCAAGGCTCTGGGTTCAAATACTAAAACCACAGCCACGCCGTGCCTTCTAAATGTCAGGCAAGCGTGGCTAAGGCTTGATCATTGTTTAGTCTTGTGCAAGTTCTAAACTGATCAAATCTTTTTACATAGGACTACGTTTTGAAAGCCTTCACCCTCAGTGTTTTCCCACCTAAAAACGCCTGTCATGTTCTTTATTAACATGGGTTCAAATTCCTGATTGTCCAGATTATTAACTACTTGCACTGGTTCTGGTATTAGTACCGGTTCCAATATCCCTGGAGCTTCACCCAGTGATCGTAGGTTATAATGTGACGGTCTAGACGTGATCGACATCAGACCGACAAAGCTAGAAGAAAGGCCGGGATCTCTGACTCTACCCACCACGTGTCGTGCCGTAACTGCACGGGTCGAATGGCGCTGATCTATAAAAAGGGTAGAAAGAGGATTAGATCCTTTTCCAGGGTTTATTTATTTTTTTTCGAACTGAACTCTAAAACGGTCAAGCACGTTATATAACACCAACACAAATGACATACATGATTTTAAAACTCATAGGGTTATCATCTTAAACATGTTTAATTCCATATATAAGATGTAACACCTTTATACCCTCAACGGCAACTTCGTTGGAAAACTATAAAGATAATACAATGTATTTGATATTATACTGTAGTTCTGATTATACGTCCTTTGACAACAAATGTTCATGTCAAGGATTTTAATACGGTTGAAGATATGTTAGTTTCACATAAATTACGCATTGATCCATGTGTGTTTTTACTTAAAATTTATAATTCTAACTGTTCTTTTTCTCAGATCTCTTTCTGTTTTGTCTTTATATTTCTTAAACATATGTCGAATAAATAAGACATTATAAACACAGCGTTACAACTATTTTTGTTGTTATAGACATGGGCAAATTTTAACATGAGGAATGCATTTGAATATTGATGTACCGAATAAAACATGGAACAATACAGCGTTACATATTCTTTTTTGTCTTACACTTACGGACCAAAGAAACATAAAAAATACAGCGTTACAAATTCCGTTAGTGTTTCTCTTCAAACGCACATGAACCAAATAATATGAAAAAGAATATCGTTACAAATACTTTTTATTATAATAGATCTTGTTTAATACACACGGACAACTAAAACAGAACTAACTTATACAGCGTACAAAATAAAACAGACGCATTCAGTTACATAAAAAAATATTAGGCGTGTCCGTTACGGTAGTCC
Organism: Anodontia alba; assembly: GCA_964016985.1. NCBI lineage: Eukaryota > Metazoa > Mollusca > Bivalvia > Lucinida > Lucinidae > Anodontia > Anodontia alba. Next base: position 70,577,565 of record OZ024827.1, on the reverse strand, counting down.
TACTTGTATTACCATAATGAGTTCAAGAAGCATCGGCAACAAATACCTAATCACATTTTTCAGATCTCTGAGCTGGAAAGCTGTCTCTTCAGGCTATCAAATGTAAACTTTTCATTTCAATCGACGTTCGCCTGATCATATACGGAGAACAAACGTTCATATTTATTTACAAGCATTCTGAGAAATCTATAAAAACAATAAATTCTAGAGTCACAATTTATGATTCGAATATAAATTTATCGCCCCAAAGGGATGCCAGTGCCTCGTTGCTATACAAATAACATTACAACGTTTACTTCATAATTGTTATAGTTTCGAACATTACAAATAATGGTATTAAACCTTTCGTTCAAAACTCTAATGCATTCGCGTTGTGAGCTGTTCACCTGAGTATAACTGTACATTTTTCTACCTCATGCAAGTCACACTAGCTGCTTTTTTGTCTATCAGAAACATTAGTGGAAATGCTTGAAAACAGAATGCATTATATGTGCAACTCTATGCAAATAACGGAGGGACGTGCGCACAAAACAACGTTATGAAGAATGTATACATCGGACGCTCATACAGATTATCAAAATAAGTTTATTTCTTCAAACATCTAAAAATCGTTATGCAAATTGTACAGATTGAACAAAAAATTGAAAAGGTAAAATAACTATCACTTGCCTAAGAATAGATGAAAAGAGGACCAGATCCTTTTCCAGGGTTTATTTTATTTTTTTTTTCCGAACTGAACTCTAAAACAGTCAAACAAGTTATGACCTTAACCCTGGGCTAGGATCTGCCCCGCATCAGCCGCGCGTGATCACCAATCAAATTTGTCGTAACAAAATAGCGGCCCCGGAAACTTTCACGTCAGTGGGCGGATCTGCCCACAACGAAATTAATCCGGCGAGAAATCATTATCGACCAAGGTTTGACCACGTTTCACGCATTTTAAATTTATTTATTATATTTTTCCGAACACACACACACACACACACACACACACACACACACACACACACACACACACACACACACATATATATATATATATATATAAGTTCGGAGAAGGAGCATAACATCTAACAAAAAATCTTTTTGGTAGCACTGGATCCAGAAAGGATGCTAAAATGATAGGCGTTAAATTATATGTGGAGAGTTAATCATTAACAGTGCACATGATTTGTTTTCCTGAAGCCTTTCGGCTTTCGCCTTCTTCAAAGGTTTTCTATTTTAAAAAAATGACATAAAAATGTAAAATTTACAAATAAAAGTTGCATAAGTTAAAAACAGATTATGCCATTTTCGGGCCCATGTTATCGACGAGGCGGTTCTAACGAGTACCCACAATCTATGTTTTGAGCAGAAATAAGAAAAATAATGTATACCACTGTAAACCCCAGTTTTACTATATAAAAGTGGGGTTTAAGGGGGTCAATATTATATGGACATGTTTTCGTGATGTGTTCTCAGTTTTGCATGGCATTTCTTTCTACTAGCAGAACATCGCATGACATTCTAATTCACTGTTAATTCTATATGTATACCCATCAACAATGATGCAAGGCTTCTTCATATAAGTTTTTATTTTAGTAATTTCTAGATCTATTGTTTTAAGAAAAATTTATAAAATTGATAAAACTAATAAAAATGTCTAAAATATGTAAAAGTTTTCCTTAATCAAGCACTTTATCAAGAATGAAAGAATAGTCAGAAAGAAATAAAGCAAAAACAGTTGAATATACTGAGCAGTTTCATGACTTTGCACTTTACAATAGGTGTGAAGAACTCATAACTGCACAGGTAACTGTAGCCCCATTGATGCTTTCTCTTATAGCCCCATTCTGTTCTTTCAGAAATAAAAATGTAATGCAGCAATGGCGGATATAGCCATTAGTGTCAAACTAAAGCCTTTTTAGCTATTTTTCTAACAATTTCTCAGGAAGCCATATAATCTATTGTCCAATATGGCTGCTAATTTGAAAACCCGAATTCATATTTCTGATCTATGGAAATGAAATCATATATTTCTAATTAGGAAAATACAAACAGCAAAACATTATTATTATTATTATCATTGCTTTATTACTTTAATATTTTAGTATTTATTTTGTTAAGATTTTGCCGCATAACACTTATCTTAACACTGACCGTGCTAAGGACGAGGTCAGCAGACGGCATCCTGATGATATTTTTCTTATTTTTCCTAGAAAATAGGATCTGACACTTCATGCAATTTGCATGAAGTATCAAATTTTTCCTAAAAAATAGGATCTGACGCTTCATGCAAGATTTCTCCTTAGGAGACAATTTGCATGAAGTGTCATATCCTATTTTCTAGAAAAAAAAAGAAAAAAATATATTTGAAAATGTCGTCTGCTGAAAATGTTACCCAGCATGCAAAGTGTTAACCCCAGCTAGCATTCTACGTAAATCTACATCGGGCTGTCATCGGCCCGTCAGCTACCCTGACAGGCCGATGACGGCCCGATATAGATTTACGTAGAATGCTGACTGGGACGTTTGGACATGTCCATATATTGTAGGATAGAAAAGTCTTGTTCAGAGGTACATTCAGGCTGAGCTAAGACTTCTTGAACGCTTATGCAATAGATACACTCCTTTAATATTATATTGAGCCAGCGCACCATAAAACCTACAATAAAACTTGTGCGACCTGCGAATACTAAGGTCAGCCTGCGCATCCGCGCTGTCTGATCAGAGTCTTCGCTGATCCCATGTACCTTTTACAGCCTCCAAGCTATTCAAAGAGGGATGAGTGAGAACCCTTGCCATACTGGATAGATGTACTGGCTGATCTGAGTCTTTGCTGGTCACACAGGTTTTATCGTAGGTTTTGTCGTGCGCTGGCACATATTATTAATCAACTGAGTAATTATTGTTCTAACATGTGCCAAACAGTCTGCATCATACCACTGTGATGTCTGCCATGGTTTCTCTACGTTTTTGGCCTGTTTATACGAGGGCCAATACTGTTTACAAGGATTTAGGGCATAAAAAAGCGAGGGGTTCAGGAGGGTCCATATTTTACGATATAAATACGGAGCTACACTTACAGACGGAAGTTTTGAGTATCCATTCAAACAAAGCAATATTTAAAAAAAAACAACAACAATTAACTGCATGGTGAAGTAACAAGACAAACGTACTCAAAAAAGGGTTTAATTGACTTTCAACACTTTAAAAGTTCAAAAACAAAGCTTTATTTGATGCAAAAATAAGACAAATATCAAAACTTTTGATCAAAAAATGTCTGTTTTGGAATCATGAAAATATTCACTATGTCACACCGGTGTGTTTTCGTAATGTATTAATAAAAATGTCATGAAATGGATTGATGTTTTCATATTTGCCCTGTTAGAGGTTGAGGTCAGTCGCACTGGCCTGGGGAAGGCTGTAACGGCCCAAAGCCACCCGAAGGCCAGTACGACTGACCTCGCACCTGTACATGTAACAGGGCAAAAATGATAACATACATTTAATAACATTATATTATAAACTTTTATTAACATCTTAATATAGTATCTATATCGCCGAATCAGCCTGCAGACTGGAGATATGAATGATCAAAGGTGTGGACGGACGACGGACAACAGATGGCCTACCATGCGATAAGCTCCTCAGGAGCTTCGGCCCAGGTGAGCTAAAACAGGCCAATATCATAGTAATAAAAAACTTAGCCAATACAAAAAAAAAAAAAAAAAAAAAAAAAAAACTCGGCCAATACGAACTTTTCGGCCTAGCTTTTTTCTGTATTGGCCTATATTTAGCTCACCTAGGCCGAAGGCTCCAGGGGAGCTTATAGGATGGTAGGCCATCCTTCATCCGTCCATCATCCGCCCCGACCTTTAACCATTCATATCTCCACAGTCTGCAGGCTGATCTCAATCATTTCTCATCTATAGCTTGCCTCTAGTGGGGCATTTATAACATAAGCTTTTCATGGAAATCCAGTTGAAACCTTGGTTGCTATGGCAACCAAAAGGTTCCATGAACTTACAATGGGAAAATGCTTGTCATCACCATAACTACTTCGGTTTTTATCGGATGTTCCTGAAACTTGCAGATAATGTTGAGATGGATGAAACCTCGAAAGAAAGTGAAAACTAGCCAGATCAGATCATCAGTCTTAGAGCTACGTCACCTTGATTGCTGAAAACGCCTCTGTTTGACATTGTCATCAGTGTAACTCATTCAGTTTTGATCGGATCTTCCTGAAACATGCAGATTAGGTAGACATGGATCAAATCTCGGACGAGTTTGAAAACTGGCCAGATCGGATCATTTAGCTTAGACTTACCATCACGAAAACACGCCTATAAAATTTTGACCCCCCTTAAACCCCACTTATATAGTAAAACTGGGGTTTACAGGGTATACATTAATTTTCTTATTTTGCTAAAAAGCATAGATTGTGGGTACTAATTAGAACCGCCTCGCCGAGGCAGTTCTAACTAGTACCCACAATCTATGTTTTGACCAGGAATATGTAAAATATCAATTTTTTTTATCTGAAAATTTTCCTTTCTTGGTTGTAAAAATTTCAATATATTTGAATAGGCGTGTTTTCGTAGTGCGTTCCCTTGATTGCTAAAAAGTCCCTGACTTTTGTCACTAGCATAACTCATTCAGTTTTCATTGGATCTTTATTTACTTTGCAGATAAGGTGGACATAGATGAAAGCTCGAATGATTCCGAAACCTGGCCAGATCGGAATATTAATCTTTGAATTATGCCCCCTTGATTGCTGAAAAAAAAAATCTGTTTGACTTTGTCATAAGCATAACTCGTTCAGTTTTTATTGGATCTTTCTTAAACTTGCAGATAAGGTAGACATGGATGAATTCTCGGATAAGTTCGAAACCTGGCCAGATCGGATAAGTCTTAGAAGTTGCATCCCTTTGATTGTTGAAAAAGCCTCTGTTATTTGTTATTAGCCTAGGTCATTCACTTTTGATCAGATCTTCCTGAAACTTGCAGATAAAGTGGACATGGATTGAATCTCAGATAAGTTTGAAACCTGGCCAGATCGCATCATTTGTCTTAGAGTTCCGTCCCCTTGATTGTTAAAAAAACCCTACATTTGACTTTAATCATCAGCATACATCGTTCAGTTTTGATCGGATCATCTTGGAACTTGCAAATAAGGTGAGCATGGATGAAGTCTTAGACGAATTTGAAAACTTTCCAGATCAGTTTATTTATTTTAGAGTTATTTCCCCTTGATATATGAAATGCTTATTTTCGACCTTGTTATGAGCATAACTCCTTTAGTTTTAATCACATCTTTCTGACTTTACGTATAAGATCAGGTTGAAACTTTGGTGGACAGTTAGACCATGAGACCATGAGATGAGTACATACATGTTATGAGGTTAAAGTACACCAAACTTGATAAGTGTTAACAAAGAGTCATTACTATTTATTAAAGAGTTTTCAGACATGACTTCGTTTTCATAAAACTCCTCCTATAGTTTTCGTCGAATAAGGTTGAAACTTGGTGGACAGTTAGACTATGAGGTGGTTCAGCACATATTATTTCAAGATTACAATACATCAAATTTTGATAGAGTCAGGACTCTTTAAAGATTTTTCAGATATGACTTATTTCCGGCGAACTGCTACAGTTCTCATCGGATTGGGTTGAAACTTGATGGACAGTTAGACTTTGAGATGATACAGGACTTATTATTTCGAGGTTACAGTACAGGTACACCAAGTTTTGATATCACTATGTTTTAAAGATTTTTTCAGGCATGACTTGGTTTGTGGATAACTCTTTCTACAGTTTTCATTTTAGTGGACAATAAGACTAAATGGTGGTACAGCGTATATTGTTTTGAGGTTACATTACACCAAAATTTGGTAGTCATTTATACTCTTTAAAGATTGTTCAGATATGGCTTTATTTCCAGCTAATTCCTCCTACAGGTTATATCCGACTATTTCGAGGTTACAATACACCAAAGTTTGATAAAATTAATATTCTTTAAAGATAGTTCATACACGACTTCAGTTTCGGCCAACTCCTACAATTTTTCATCTGCCAGGCTGACAGTTATTGGATAGTAAGACTATGGGTGGAAGAGCATAATTTCTTTTGAGGTTACAGTACACCAAACATTAAGAAAGTCAGAACCCTTTAAAGCTTTTGAAAAAAAGGTTGAAAACCTCACAATCTGTTACATAGAATTATGTCCCTTGATATAATTGACCTTGTTTGTTGCATAGCTCCACCGGTTTTAATTTGATCTTTCTAAAACTTGCAGATGAGGGGGGCATGGATATTTTAAGAGTTTTGTCCTCCAGATTAATGAATGTTGTAGACACTGAGTGGCCTTGAGCTACTTTTCAGCACAGGTGAGCGTTAAGTACCATCGTGATCCTCTTGTTTTCTGTATTGGCCAACTCTCTCCATATTGGCAGAATTTGTTATTGGGGTGGATAACATCACAAAAACATGCCTATATAATTTTGACTCCCTTAAACCCCTTTTTATATAGTAAAACCACAATCTATGTTTTGAGAAGAAATATGAAAAAATATCAGACTTGTTTATGTGAAAATTTTCCTTTTTTGGTTGTAAAATTTTCGATATATTTGAATAGGCGTGTTTTCGTAATGGTATGCGGTTTTACGTCATTTTCAACGAATTTCAGTCATAAAGGAAAGGCTTGATGAGAATTTGGCCATATAGCTGCTATGAAAAATCTTATTTAAGTTACTGAAGTAATCGTCGCTGATGATTTAAAAGTTAATTAATAAAATTGTCATAAATCAGCTATGAAAGAAAAGTCACAAATAAGAGCCCGTGGTACCTTAAATATTTCTGCAACTAAATTCGAATTAAATTTTATGATATTTAAAACTTTTCCGTCGTTTCGATAGTGACGGTTTTTCTTTTTTTTCCCCAAAACACAACTTGCATGAAATGTCAAACCTGTTTTCTGTTTAAAAAAAAATAAGAAAAAAACATCACCAGTTTGTCATCTGCTAAATTAGCCCAGAGGGCGGTAAAAGTTAATACATGAAAAAGCACCCGCTCAAAAAGGAGTCTACATCACGAACACATACCTATATATTTTTGACCCCCTTAAACACCACCTTTATACAGTAAAACTGGGGTTTACAGGGGTATACACTATTTTTCTTATTTTTGCTCAAAAACAGATTGTGAGTACTCGTTAGAACCGCCTCGCCGAGGCGGTTCTAACGAGTACCCACAATCTATTTTGACCAGAAGTATGAAAAAATGTCAGATTTTATCTGATTTTTTTCTGTTTTTGGAGGTGAAAGTTTCTATATATTTGAATAGGCGTGTATTCGCAATGTTTGCGCATCGAATGCGTTAAACAGCTACCATATCCCACATATTCCCCAGCTCTAAGCCTCTGTGACTTTTTGCTCTAAGGCTACAAAAACGTTATCGTGTAGGCATAATACAGCGCGAAAATTGCGTTAGGTAGTGCAATATATCAGTACCTCAACAATGTATCAAGGGCAGACTACTTGGCAGCTTTCCGATCTTGTATTTCGAGACTTGTATAGTGTTTTCTTTTGAGAGAATAATGTGAAGTAATGAAATAAAGATTGGGATGATATTGTTAATATTCCCCATTTTATTGCCCCAGAAACAGCCTTCGTATTTCTGGTCCTTTGTAATCAGTGTTTCTTTGTGGCCAGTGAGGATTACGAAAATTTATATGAGGGCCACAGATGAGGCCTTAATGGCCAAACCTAACGAGTATGATCCACAAAAAAAAAAAAAAAAAACAACAACAAAAAAAACAAAACAAAAAAACAACAACAAAAAAAAAAAACAACAAAAAAAACAACAACAAAAAAAAAAAAACAAAAAAAACAAAAAAAAAAAAAAAAAAAAAACAACAACAAAAAAAACAAAAAAAAAAAAAAAACAACAACAAAAAAACAAAAAAAAAAAAACAAAACAAAAAACAACAACAAAAAAACAACAACAACAAAAAACAAAAACAAAAAACAAACAAAAAAACAACAAACAAACAAAAAAACTGGACACGTCAGCTGTTTTCAGTTACAGCTCACAAGGTCATTGCTTTTAGAATCTATTCATTATTCTTTACCACCCTCTGGGCTAATTCAGCAAACGACAAATTGATGATGTTTACCTTATTTTTCCCCAGGAAACAGGATTTGACATTTCATGCAAATTGTCTCCAATGGAGATAATTAGCATGAAATGTCAAAACCTGTTGTCTGGGAATGGTAAGAAATTATTTTAAAATGTCATCTGCTAAAAATGCTACCCAGAATGCAAAGCGTTAATGCTTTAAAAGGAAAGAATTTGCTTCCTTTAGGAGTAGGAAACATCGTAATGCGTACAGGTATCCCATTATTTAGCATAAATACGGTAAATACTAACATTTATGTTTCAGAACGAACCATTGACCATCAGCAATGAACGTGGTGAAAGTCCCGTCCTAATGCAACCCCAGGCAATCCGCATTAAATTACGACCCTGTAAGTATGCATATGTTTTTAACCTTGCCACTCTCTAGGCTAAATCGGCAGATAACACATTGACGATATGTTTCTGATTTTCTTTAGAAAACAGGATTAGAATTTTTATGCAAATTGTCTCCATGAAATATCAAATTCTGTTTTCCTGAAAAAAAAAAAAAAAAAAAATGTCGTCTGCTGAAAATTTACTCCTCCTGTGTAAATGAAAATCTGATGCCATTTTGGCAAATTCCAGATTTTTTAGTTTCCTGAAGACCCACCTTAATGGGTCGCGAAAGTCTTTTCGTTTGCTCAAAACATGTTTTACATCATTTAAAATATATATACACATGTATTCTGTAGTGTGGGTGTGGGTGTGTGGGACGGGGGGGGGGGGGGGGGGGGAGGGGGTGGGGGGGGGGGGGATAAAATAAAATATAAACAACAATTACCGAGCAATTTATCCTTTTTTTCTGTTTTTATGATTATTCGCAGCACAGTATAATACGAGTGTATGTAAAACGCTCTTGTAAAGGCCCTCCAGATGCACGTTTCGTTGAATCTATAGTGTTTTTCCCTATATGGGCAAGATTTGAAGTAGGCTGTTCATATATTCATATATTCACATTGGAAGTCGCTAATTACAGACATCTGTTAGTAAGCAACTTTACGTTAAAATCGCTCATGACAGACGTCTGTAAATAGCGATTTCATTGACAGACGTCTGTAATTAGCAAATATCCGTTAAAATTGCTATATTCAGACGTCTGCAAAATATATACCTTTTAAAATAAAGTTACTAAAGTTACTATCACTATTATTATTGATATATAATATAATATGATATAATATTGTAAAATATAAACAACGATTACCAAGTAATTTATCCTTTTTTTTTATGATTATTCGCAATATCACGGACAATATATATGAAACGTTCTTGTAATGATCCTCCGGGTGCACGTTTTGTTTAATCCAGAATATTCTGCTTTATATGGGCAAGATTTAAAGTAGTCTGTTCGTATATATACATTGGAAGTCGCCAGTTACAGAGCAATTAGTTAGTAGCGATTTTACGTTAAAATCGCTATTGACAGACGTGTGTAAATAGCGATTTCACATAAATCGCTATTGACAGATATATGTAAATAGCGAATATACGTTAAGACATCTGCGAAACATGTCTCTTGTAAAATAAAGTTAATTAATAATAATAATAATAATGATAAATAATAAAGATAATAATTATAATAATAATAATAATATTTACGAGTTATTATTATATCATTATCATTATATCTTGATCTGTTACAAAAAAATGTATGCGCTTTTTGAATATGTCAGACGACGTTTCAAATAGTGCGGCTCAACAGTCGTCCGGTAGAAAAATACAAATATGGCTGTTTATTAACTCTTTCGGCGCCAAATTTCAGACTACATTTGTCGACTGCTTTGGTTCTTTTTTAATAAGCCATCAATTGGAAAGTTTATATTTTAAATGAAAGACTGAATGTCAAGCAGCGTAGATCCTGATGAGACGGCTCATGATGAGCCGTCTCATCTGGATCTACGCTGTTTGCAAAAGCCAATATTATTGCCTGTGGCAGCGAAAGAGTTCATAATTCCAACACAACATCCTTGCAACAATTCTACGCAATCTGGTTGGTTGAGAATAACTTTAAAACGCTTACTCTTCGATAAATCAAGTGAGCAGTATTCTTAGAAACATCTTCTTTGCTACATTTCAAAATTAAGGGGATTGGATAAACAAAGTACATTTGTTCTGCCATTTTACAAAGAAGACAACCTTTGTGACTTCTTATTTGCTTTTCTGCACACCAAGTCCCTTCTGTAAAGAGGGCTATTCGTAAAGGAACGAATTTTCTTGATAAGAAAAAGAATTTGGGAGATAAAACAATTTGACATTTGTCAAAATCTTTTTTGTTCCCTTCTGAAAGGGATCTACTTTAAGGAAAGAATTTGCTCCAGCTTTTCAAGTCGTTTAGTTCTTCTAGGAATCTTTTCCACTGATGACTATATCCAAATGTCCTTAATAACCAAAAGCCTCCCCATTTCAGATACTATATAGTGAAAATGCCATGATGTAATTCAAGAAGAAAAATATGAACCGCAACGTCAAAAACGTACCTTTGGAGATGGTTCTCCCAACGAAGATTCAGATCAGACTGTGTATTCGTGCAGTTTGATTAGAATCTTCATCGGGCGCATTTTGGATAGCCAAGGAGGCCAAGTTTCTTCATGTGCACAACGAAGACTTTGATCAGATTGCGCGAATGCGCAGGCTAATTTTCGTTAGGAGCACATGTCAGAAGGTACGGTTTCTTACGTTGCGGCTTATACCTATTATGGGTCGATTGTTGTCCACGTGATTATCATTGACCAACAAACTCAGAGCGGGCCTTTGTACGAAATCCAGTTATGTATAGCCGCACTTGTCTTGGCATTGTGACGTCAGAGTGCCGAGTGAAGTGTTATCTGTAAATCCGAACTCGGATATTGGCAAGCAGTGCAGACCCAGATCAGACTCTGCAATCTGCGACGTCTGATCTGGGTTTACACTGTTTGCTTAAATTACAGAAAGTTAAGGGTTAAATTAATCAGTCTTAAGTCCCCGTTTAGGATCATTTTTCCAGCCTACACTCAGAGACACTCGACCCACCAGTGCCAGCTGTGCTTTGATTAATATTATTATAAACATTGACTTATATTTAGAGCTAGGGCATAGAAGTACATTACAGAGTTATGTTCACAATGCGATGCCTTTTTTTGCAGCTATGCCCCAGACTTTCCGCCTGAATCTTCTTCTTCCTACGGATCCAGATGGACAGGTAAACATTGCAGGGGCGTATCTAGGATGACTTCTTAGGGGGTTCGATTTGATCAGTTCACGTACTTAGTACGCAAAAAACAGGCTGAGCAAGCGGTAGAGACCCAGATCAGACGCCGCAGAACGCGGCGTCTGATCAGGGTCTTCACTGACATTAATCCGGCAATTTTACACAAACTCATAGTAGGTAATGAAAGAGACATGTTGAAGAGAAGTAGCGAGACAGAGAGAGAGAGAGAGAGAGAGAGAGAGAGAGAGAGAGAGAGAGAGAGAGAGAGAGAGAGAGATTTGCTTATTCATCGGGATTCCAAACAAAAATGCTTTTTATCTAAGGCATGAGCCACCGTGAGCCAACCGGAGAATTTATACAACAGAAAAACGGCACTGTGGCTGAATGGCTGTTGTTATAGAAAAATGCCTGTTATTTCGTGTTGAAAGTTATGTTCCTCTCTAATATCAGTAATACGACATGTTAAATGAGCCGGAGCACAGCATTTCCTATAAGAATGCATGTGCGCCAATGGAAGACTCCTATCAGTTTGCGCATCTACACGTTCAAAGCAGAACATTTGTCTTCCGTCTGTAGAAAGCTTAGATATGTTTTGCTACATGTAGCCATGAAGCACAAAACATTACGAAAACACGCCTATTCAAATATATAGAAAATTTCATCTCCAAAAACACAAAAAAAATTCAGATAAAACCCCGATATTTTTCATATTTCTGCTCAAAACATAGATTATGGGTACTCGTTAGAACCGCCTCGGCGAGGCGGTTCTAACGAGTACCCACAATCTATATTATCTAGCAAAATAAGAAAAATAATGTATACCCCTGTAAACCCCAGTTTTACTATATAAAAGTGGGGTTTAAGGGGGTCAAATTTATATAGGCATGTTTTCGTGATGACAACGACTCTGATCAGCCTGTGCATTTGCACAGCCTGTGTTTGCTTGGCGGATATGCGATCTTGTGCAAATATTATGCGCCGGCTTATTTCACTGACATGAAAATGTTAACACTTACTATGCTACGGGCAATTTCAGCAGACGACACAATGATAATTTTTTTTTATTTTTCCTAGAAAGTAGGATCTGACATTGTCAATTCCTATGTTCTAGGAATAATAAGAAAACTATTTCAAAATGTCGCCTGCTGAAATCTTTACGCAGCATGCAAAGTGTTAATACAAAGGGGCAGCAAAGCTGTGCGCAATGTTTACCAAAAACGTGTCTTTTGAATTTCTCAGATAGAACTTGGCAAGGTGCAAATGAGAACGCAAGCTGCAGAGAACATCACTGTGACATTTAAACGCCTTTGCGACCTAAGGTAAGAAGTACTTAAGGGGCCTATATTACAATGCAAAACGTAGAAAGTAAATATAGAAAGTCTTCCATTAAAGAATTGATTTTTCATTTTTATTTTACCCGAGCTGAACGCCATGACAGTGACAGACGATAGTCCTTGACGATCTTTCAATTTTTTTTGACTTGCAAGAAATTAACATAATAGTGCGAGGATTAAGAGCAGTTCAAATAACATGTTATTGTTTTTAATTAGATACAAAAGGAAAGTGCAAAATAGTCAGGAAATAATTATTTGGTTTTAAATTTTATTCTTTCGAATGTGAGCGAGATTATCTGCGACTTTTCAAACCTCTGGTGTTGGGTTTTATTGCAAGAAGTGCAGCCGTAGGTAGGGAACCAGACGTTTTTGTTTCAACGGGAGATGAATGAAATTTGTCCACCAATCAGAAAGCAGGAAAGCGCATAACTGTACATAAAACCAAATAGTGTATGTGGTTGATCTGGGAGATGTACTGTTTTGTCACTGCCGTCTGTCCATCCGTCCGCATAAGGCAAATCACTGTACCGTGCAGTATGCCGATCGTTACCTCATGCCACAAGAATACATGTAAAAAAAAGATGACATGTCCGAAACTGTGATATTTATTTCGTATAGTCAAGCTGAAACGTAACTATTCTACCTATCAGCGCAAAAAAGACTTTTAAAACAATTCTACAGAGTTGCCACCCTCCCCTGAATGTGTATTCATTCCTTTTAATTATTTTCATTTCATCTGATAAAAACTTTAAATAGAACATGCGAAAAGAAAGTAGGTAAATTGTTTAGTTGGCATATGTAAACAGGTAAAAAATAGTCCAGAGAGTGCCACAGTCACAAGTCGCAGCCAATCCCTGACACAAAGAGGAAGAGGAAGAGGAAAGAGACAAACACAGACAGGCGCTAATCAAAGAAACGTACGAAAAGCACACGGACCAGCTATCTCTCTCTTCCTCCAGCGAGGTGATCGCAAGGCTTACAGTACTGAAAAAACATAAGGGCAACGCAAGACAAGACTTAATATAAATCGCCTCGTAGAATTAACCACAAAGCTACACAGGGTAAGAGCAACATTGGAACCACCGCCTTAGAACGGTCAGTAGTATAAACTACCAGGGAGTTCAAAGCATTTCTACAGTCGACTAACTTCACCCTGGATCCCGATGTTACTCTTAATATAGAGATACATAAAAATTCGGTTCGCATAACAGTCCCCAACTCAGTCGATGCATCATAGCGAAAACGTCAAATTAAATAAATCACTATGACCAACAAAGACGAGTACTCTTGGCCAATTATACACCACTGCGAGCCAGAGTTAAAGAAAACCAGTAGTTGAACCACGGGGAGAGTGGCGGGTGGGTGGGTATGGGGGGCAAACCAAAGACATATCATAAAGCCCCAACTCACTTGTTAAAACTTCACGAAGAGGCCGTCTTTGAATCTGAGGCCCGAACTGCCGTCGTGCAATTAAAGAGCAAAGCCAAGCCATCAACAGTGATTGGGTTGATAACTAGGCATGCAGTCTGTCAAATATCTGGCCTATATGCTATTATTACAACTGTTGATTAGCTTTCTGAATTATTCCGAAAAGTTAGATTTCCTCATAATCTTTCTAATTCTGTAGACTAAGTCACCGTAAAATTCTGGTTCCGATATACCTTGTTGCAGAAGTTTCGGTAAGTTTGTAACTAAGAAAGAGGGAGTAAATAAGTGCTATACCTATTCTGACCTAATAAAAGAAACGCAAAACTTTTAAAATGCAAGAAAAATTAAGATTGATACGTTATTTGTTCTGTTGCAATACAAAATTATCTTTACATATTGGTCCACAATTTCTTTCATGCATACTTTATATTAAGGAATAAAAAATCAAATATACCTCAGTTGTATTTGTAGTTTACATGTGCATTCTACACGTTAAGCACACTTTTCCCCTTATTTTTTTCACGATAAGTTTTTCTTTTTTGATTTTAGCGAAATGTATTCAGCGATAAAGTTGTAACTGGCGACCTCCGCAAACATCTCCAAAAGATTGCAGCTTCCTATATTTAACAAGTATTGCTCAAGTTAGAATCGAGAAAAAATATTGCAGTAAGACCTGGCTTTACATAGTACGTCGCAATGTTTGACTGGAGCTATTGTTATTCAATAAAGCGGTATGAGAGTAGATAAAATGTGTACAGCCTATCATAAGCGTTCATCCATATATCTGTAAAACCGCTGCTTTCATTTATTTTTATTTACTTATTATTTATTTACGTATGTGATTTATACAATGAGAAAAGGTGCTTTCCATTACGAAAACACGCCTATTCAAATATACTGAAAAAAAATCACCTCCAAAAACTGAAAGTTTTCAGATGAAAAACTCTGATATTTTTCATATTTCTGCTCAAAACATAGGTTGTGGGTACTTGTTAGAACGGCCTCGGCAATCTATATTTTTAGCAGAAATAAGAAAAATAATGTTTACCCCTGTAAACCCCAGTTTTACTATATAAAAGTGGTGTTTAAGGAGGTCAAAATTATATGGGCATGTTTTCGTGATGATTGCGTGTTAAACAAAGGAATTGAACACATAACAGTATTAGATATTCCTCTCCTTGCAGCATGAACTATATTTATTTAAAGATACAATGGTGCAAACAAACATTTTACATAAGAAAAAAGAAGACAGAACATATTTGGTAAAGAAATGTTGGTCCTTAAAAGTGCAAACTTTTCAATATGCTGATATTAGCACTTAGCAAGAACAAAAACGAAATATATGGAATACTAGCACACACGATGGGTGAATGTCAAACCTCTTGGTGTCTTTGATGAATTTAAAAAACTGCTAGAATGATTGATGTGTTTGTTTCAAAGTCGTATAATTTACCTTAAGAATGTTTGGAATTTGGTGTATTGTTTGGAATATTCTTCGTCTTTGGGTGCACTTGAGGACATAGTGTTCGGCGCTTTCATATAGAAAACCACAACTGCAATTTGAATAAGGTTATGTTAACTTAGAAAAGATCTGCTTAAACTGCTACACCTTTGCCTTTTTCTGGTTAGGACAATGTTATATTTCCTTTTACCAGCTGTTAAAGGTTCACCTACTTTGAGCGGCTGATGTCAGACAGACAATTTAAATTGCCATATTGTGGGATATTAAGAGTTTCGGTGTTGAGCTCATTCCATAATTTCAGAGTGGATGAAAAAAAAAAAAAAAAAAAACAACAACAAAAAAAAAAAAAAAAAGAAAAAAAAAAAAACAAAAAAAAAAAAACAAGAAAAAAAAAAAAAAAGAAAAAAAAAACAACAACAAACAAACAAAAAAACAACAACAACTTTTATTACGAACATAACCACAAAAAGGTAAACCATAGTATTGTTTCTAAGATTATAATTGCTTACATCATTTACTAAGCTTGGGAGCAGGTCTTTCAAGTAACTGGGAGTTTCTTGATTAATTATTTGTACGTACGAATTGATTTTTTTTCTACTTCAGCTAGCGTTTCCCTTCCGTTTCTAAATATAGTGATCTAAGTGATGAAACTATTGGTAGTCCGGTATTCAGTTGTACTTGCTCTGTCCTGTTGCTTGCAACGTCTTAAGGAAGTTGAAACTTCAGTTTACGGAGATAAGATATTTGCT
Organism: Anodontia alba; assembly: GCA_964016985.1. NCBI lineage: Eukaryota > Metazoa > Mollusca > Bivalvia > Lucinida > Lucinidae > Anodontia > Anodontia alba. The sequence goes on along the minus strand of OZ024827.1, from coordinate 70,561,247 downwards.
TCGAAGCTAAATAAATTATTGAGACTATATGATTTGACCATGTATTATTCGACGATAAGGTAACTCCGAGGTGTCTGTGGTTATCGACAATCCTGAAAATATTTTCATCGATTTTAATTCTGTATCATAATCATTATGTGAATTAGAAATTACCATTACTTCTGTTTTTAGTGGATTGAATTTAATTAACCATTTCTTTGTCTAGTTTTTTTACTTTTACTAGATCGGTATTTTAAACATGTTCAATTAATGCCAGCTAATTTGATGAAAAGCTTAGAGGTGTCATCTGCAAATAGTCTCGCAGTACTATGTAGGTATTCAGCTATCTCGTTCATATAGATGAAGAACAATAGAGACCCAAAGACTGACCCTTGTGGAACTCCAGCGAGAACAGATTTAAAAACGAGAAAGTGCTGTTTATAAATACTCTTTGCTTCCGCATATGCGGATAATTTTGAATCCATTCTAAAAGATCACCTGAGATTCCATAATTTTAATTTTATGTATCAAACCTCTTTGCCAGACTCTATCAAATGCTTTCCATATATCACAAAATACATGGCGAATTGTCTCATATTTTTCTAGGGCAAGGCAAGCATAGTGTATTTACTAATTAAGGTAATGTACGGTTGAATGCCTAAATGATTTTGTAAGCGGACAGCGAAGTCCCTGATCAGACTATGCGGATGCTCAGACTGATGTATGTATTAGCTTTGTTTGTTAAAGTTGAAGTTTTAACATTTGGAGTTGACAATGGAAAATGATAACATTTTAAAATTCACATAGATCATTTTATTGTGTATCACCTCACTGAAGTATCATACCCTAGACGTATTGACATCAAACAGAAATGAGTTGGTATCCGCGTATGCCCCAGCCCATCCCATCAGCCTACTTACATTTTAGTAACCGATCGGGAGATATTTCCCCTGATGAAAAAAGAAAATGTCAGCCTTCTTCTTTGACTGACTTGGGAATGGCAGTTTAGCCTGTCTGTTAACTCTCTTCCATTTAGTATGTAGTTTTGTTAACAACCCACTGAATACGCCACAGTGAGCTCAATGATTGTTGGCACATAGCCGCTTTTGCACTGTAAACGTTGCATTTGGATGCAAAAATGAATGAATCAAAATACAGAGAGCAGTAAAACTGAAAATCTTTCATCATAATAGAGCAAAACCAGCAAGAACTTGTGAGCTGGTACACTTTGGAGAAGTCGGCGGAGGTTATCTTTACAGCCTAGTCGTAGGACATACTTCACAAAGTTGAGAAAAAAGTCAAAATTTTTATTCTGGAATTATCGAGCGGACAATTATTAAAAACACTCGGTCACCGTTCTCTTCATATATTATAAATAGTAATACGGTACAATGACTCTACTGATACCCTGTCAAGCACGCTTTTTAAGTACTTCGATTACAGTCATAATGGAGACCAGGAGGTCGCGGGTTCAACCCCCGCCGAGGTCGGCAACATTCTTTCGTGGAGATTGATCATGAAATATTTTCTACGGTCATTCTCTCCCTTCCGCTGATTCAAGAAGGGCAGTTGTCAGTTTCTGGCGAAAGAATGTGCACAATACTGGTTAACCGCTTAGAGGACTAAGCCTGCCCAGTAAACGTGTGGTAAGGTAAACTGACCGCGCTCGACATGACCCCATTGGGTTGACTGGGCCGTAAAACCTCAACACAAACAAACATAATGACATGATTGACAAATGCGGACTTCGAGAACTGACAGGATCTTGTAAGATTTTTGTCATCTTATTTTCGAAAAATCTATAATTAATCTGAAACTGGAATCTTTGGGAGATTTTTGAGAAGGTTGACCACTTAAATTTTGCCGCTGAAAAGGTACCGTTAAAATAGAAATAATAATAATAATAAAAAACAATATAAGAGTTATTGCGAAAATTTAAGCGAAAAAAAAAGTTTAGATCAGTCTTTGTTTCTTTTGTCAATTTAATAGTGTTGCGTTTTTCTTTTTGTCAGTAGTCAGGGTTCTCATTTCTCATACCTTGCAAAACAACACAACCCTGCAATCGGAAAGATATATATAATAAAAATAAAAAAGTTTGCCTTCGGAAACAAAGAACATATAAAATATAAAAAAAATAAAAATCTGAGACTCGGTTATTTAAGTGCCTTTATATGAGCGATATCGTTTGCGAGGCTTCATAGCACCGGCTTAAGCAGTATTCGATTTTCAAATTAACCAGAATGGGCTTAAGGATCCAACAGGAAATAAACATATAATCTGCACTATGGCGAAGCCTTGATATTGCATGATACAAAACTACTGTATAGAAATTCGAAACATTTTATTTTGACAAAATGCATGCATTTTGCAAAATACTGTTTTCCAATTTTGCCCAGCAGCTGCAAGTTCTATTGAGCGTATAATTAACGTATACACTGATAGGTAAATACACCTGACTCCAATAGATTAATCTGTACAGTTGTTGTCGAAATATCAAAGGGCTAAGTAGCCTGGAATGATAGATTCTATGAGAAATTTATGAAATTGCTGAATTATAACAGATCCCGCGCTTAATTGAGGTTTATAAGAGATTGATCGTGAAAAAAGTTACAAATAATCTAGGTATGTTCCAGGTTTAAAAGGAGGAGAAAAAAAATCCACGGATTTTTCATCTCCCGCCTTATTAGCTCACCTGAGCACGAAGAGCTCCAAGTGAGCTGTTGTCCGTCGTCCGTCGTGCTTCGTTCATTGTACGTCGTCCGTCGTGCGGCGTCAACTTACGATCGCAAATCCAATATCTTGAAAATCTATTTTGCCCTTCATATCCTGAACCGGAGGGCCAGTTGACTCGAATCTTTGTAGGAAGTATCGGGGTTACTTGCAGATCAAATGAGGTAAAATTGTTGAGATCGGAAATCCAAGATGACCGCTGTGGCGGCCTTGAAAAGTTATTAAGCGCTTCTTCTCCTGATCCAAAAGGCCACTTGACTCGAATCTTATTGTAGATCAAAATAGCTAAAATCTTTCGGATCAGAAATCCAAGATGGCCGTGGCGGCCATATCAAAAATCTAGTTTGCCGTTTGTCTCCTGAACAGAAAGGCCAATTAACTAAAAGCTTGATAGGAAATATCGGGGCAACTTGTAGATCGAAAAAGCTTAAATCGTTCCGACTGGATATCTAAGATTGGTCATCTTGAAAATCTAATTTCGAAACGCTTTATGCCCAACTGCTGCGTTTAGCAGGCGGGAGGTAAAATTAAAGAAAAGTTAAAAAAAAATAAAAAATAAAAAAGGACAGCATAGATTGCCTGAATTGCGTTTCGTCAATAAAATGAAACAAGAATTCCGCAGGTGTCGACGTCGCTACTGCACTGGGCAAAGTCATATGTTTATGCTACATTGGGAAGTGAGTAACATACTTCAAACACGGTTCATACTGAGCCATAATTGGAAAGTGTGATGTTCATACATGAAATGCTCTTCAAGATATAAGGCAATGCTATTGAACCATGAAATATAGATAACTGACCTACATTTATTTAAAGTCAAACTTCGGGTCATACTGACTCATAATTGGAAAGTTTTATTTTTATACAGCAAACATTTTTCAAGATAAAATATAAAATCACTGGACTGTGAAATATAGGTCACTGTGACCTACATTTATTTTGAGGTCAAACCAGCTCATAACTGACTCATAATCGGAAAACATGATGTTTATACAGAAAATACTTTTTAACCGGATGGTGAAAGATAGGTAACTGTAACCTAATCTTATTTTATGGTAAAACTTTGGCTCATACTGACTCATAATTACGAAAGTACGATGTTGATACACAAAGTTTTCTTCAAGATATAATGTAAATCACCGGACTGTGAAAGATAGGTCACTGTTACCTACATTTATTTTAAGGTCAATCGTCAGCTCATACAGACTCTAATGAGGAAGTTTGGTGTTATAACTTGAAACAACTTTTCAAGATATAAGTCAAAAACACTGGACTTTTAAATAAAAGTCACTGTGACCTATGTTTATTTTAAAATTAAACTTTGGGTCATTACGGACTCATAATTGGAATATATGATGCTAAAACATACAATACTTTACAAGATATGAGGCAAAACACTGGACTGTGAAATATAATCCACTGTGAGCTACATGTAGTCAAAATTCGGGTCATACTGACTGATTATCCATCCAAAAGTATGATGTTTTATACAACAAAGATTCTTCAGGATACGAGATAAAAACACTGGACTGTGAAATGTAGGTCACTGTGAACTATATTAGTTTGAGGTCAAATATCAGGCGATACTGAAGGATAATCTGAAAGTATAGTGCTTATATATGAAATACTTTTCATGATTTAAGGTAAAATCGCTGGACTGTGAACTATCAGTTATTGCGATCTACTTTATTTTAGGGTCAAACGTCCGGTCATACTGACTCATTATTGGAAAGTGTGGTGTTTAAGTATGAAATTCTCTTCAAGATTAAAGGCAAACTTCCTATTTCATGAAATATAAATCATTTTGACCTACTTTGTTTTTAGGTAAAATTGCGGATCATACTGACTTATAATCCATAAGTATGATGTTTATACATCAAATATTCTTCAAGATATAAGGCAAAACCACTGCAGCTAGAAATGTAGGCCACTCCGACCTACATTTATTCTGGTGTCAAACTTCGTGTCATACTGGCTCATAATTCATCCTTATGATGTTTATACATTACATAGTCTTCAAGATATAACGCAAAGTTGCTGGGCTTTGAAATATAGGTTACTGTGACCTACATCTATTTTGAGGTCAAATTTCGGATCATACTGACTGATAATTAATAAGTATGATGTTTGTACATCAAATCCTCTTCAAGATATAAGGAAAAATTACTGGACCGTAAAATGTAGTCACTGTGACCTACATTTGGTTTGAGGTCAAACTTCAGGTTATATTGACTCATTATATATAATTGTGATGTTTGTACATTAAATACTCTTCAAGTTATAAGGCGAAATTACTGGACCGTGAAATGTAGGTTATTGTGACCTACATTTATTTTGAGCTCAAACTTCAGGTCATACTGACACAGAATCCAAAAGTATGCTGTTTATACAGTAACTACTCTTCAAAATTAAATCACTGGACCGTGAAAACTCTTTAGGATACAAGGCAAAATTACTGGACCGCGAAATATATGTCATGCTAACATTCACTTCATTACATAAAAGTCAGTGTCACAAGGTTGACCGATGCCTGACCAAGTATCTAAGTTGTCTTCATAATAGAAAATTTGAAAAAAAAAGCAAACAAAAAAAAACAACAAAACAACAAACAAACAAAAAAACAACAACATATGTTTATAGGTGTCCTAGATCTTGACCTTTAGCCCCCCACTACAGGCTTAGACCCTTGGGTCCGTGTCATAAAATGCAAATGCGATCTTCCATGGTACCTATAATTTAATTATGAAGTTTTTTTTGATAAGCAGTTGCTGAGCTATAAACTTTTGAAGAACGCGAATATACTAGACATGTATCCAAAATACACAAATTAGCATGCCCTTTGGACCCCTAGATCCACCCCAGAGCATGACTCAGAGGCAACACTGTCACAGAGTTAAAAATTTAGGTCTGGATAAGTAGCCTATCAAATTTTAACTTCGTAGTATAAAAGGTACCCAAATTATGCAAGCTAAAAGAAACGGAGGTGTAATGTGAATGTAAAATCTGATCTGTTATACAATTTGACCTCTGGCCCCACCCCAGGGTATGACCCAGGAGCAAATCTAGCACAGTTGAAGGTTTAGGACTGGGTGTAAGTAACATACCAAATTTCAACTTCCTAGCATAAAAGTTTTCAAAGTTTGACCTGTGATACATTTTGACTCCTAGTCCCACCCCTGGGCATGACTTTGGAGCAACTTATCACAGAGATGAAGGTTTAGGTCCGGGTTAGTAGCATACTAAATATGAACTGTTTTGGCGTAAATGGTATTCAAAAAAGGTAAAAGTCCAGGGAGTGCCACACTTACAAGCCGCAGCCCTTCCCAGACACCAAGAGGAAGAGAAAAGAGACAAAACCAAACAAGTGCAAATCGAACAAACGTACGATCTTCAAGCGAGGTAATCGCAATGCTCAAAGGACTGAAAAACAGAAGAAAAATCAAAGGACTGAAAGTCCTAAGAGTCTGCTAGCTTGTAAAGTACTAATGGAGTGCTGTGTATCTTCTATGCAATTTTACACAATACATGCAAAGAAGATAGACGACATTCCAATGCTACCAATACTATACGATAAGATGGAGCTCTATGGAATATATCAAGCATCTGGGCATTGCACTTCCTGAATAGAAGACTTTCTTTAAAAACTCTTAAATTCTGCTGGTAAGTGCATGTCCTTGACAAATCTGACCTCAAGGCCAAGTCTTGGAGAAATTTCAAACTACACTGAAAGATGATTCTGCATGCAAAATTTCTAGCTAGGACGGACAAATACGGATGGACTCACTAATATACACTTAAATGCAGCTATGGTGACTATGTCTTGCTCAGCGCAAGCGGGCTTGACAAAAAGGAAGATATTTGTTCAAGTTATTTTTCTTCAAACTATTAGCACATTGTTGACAGATCCATTCCTTATCCTCCACACTTTTATGTCCTAATGAACAGAGTCTTTTCATCTCGGACTTTAGACCCTGAATATCAAATTTAACATCAGAATGTCTGAAAAATGTTTGACAACAACTTGTACATATGTACTGGGGACCACAAGACACCAACTTGTGAAACTGTGTGACTATAGAACTTTCTTTGTTTTTACAATTCTTACTGCTCAAACCATCTTTTGATGTGTCACTTAACTTAAGTTTCTTATTCAGGGAGGTTTGCAATTCTTCACATATAAGGGGTGAATCAAGTAATGCGGAACCGTGTTCATTTAAGCTGTCAGCAAGCTGGGAGGAAGCATAAGGCTGTGATGGACACAACTCAAATGAAATACATTCTTGTAAAGGAGGATAGGTAGTTATGTCACAAATTTGAAACCCAGCTCATTGGTATCATTTTATGGTCTCCCTGCAAACATGAGATATACAGAGCGAATGCAAATCAAACTGACTCACCGCTGTTGTAGTAAAGGAATTATCAAAACTAAACAATCTACGCAAATGTAAGGAAAATGCCAGTTATATTTGTTTTCTTTAACAAAATGTTTTTGCCATTAACAGTTGGCATTCCATCTGAAGCTCTTGCATGTGACTCAAAAAGGTAGAAACAGTCACCTTGTTTCAATAATGCAATAGAAAAGCCGTTGCAAATGAAGACTGCATATGGGTTGAATGAGAAAGTCATAGCGAGTCCTCTCTCTAAATCAAGGAAAGGATACTCCACTAAGGATAAGATATTTAAATTTCCTGAAAATGTTTTTTTTTTTTTTTTTTTTTTTTCTTTTTCACTTTCCAGGGATAATGCTGGTTGTCAAGTGAAAAATAAGATGGCAAATCACATGGCTCTAAATAGTCATGATATGTCTTGGCATTCTTTTTTGCATACTTGTATAATTTATCTCCTGCAAACAGAATTTCATTCATGTTGTTGACATTCAACTTGTTGGTACAGATCCTTTTCTGTACAGCTTTCACCAATAATACTAAACAACATGGTAGGCATTGACGCCCTCTTGAATCAGGACTAAATATCCCATCTCTTTGATGGATACTTCCTTGCAATAATACAGATGCATTTTCTTGTAGCGACACCGCCTCGTGGCTGCGAAGAAGCAGCCGCGAAGAAGCAGCCACGACGGTGGCGTCAAATGATAACACGTATGGAATAGAACAGAATTGTGTGTACGGACCCTTGCCGTGGCCTGAAAAGTCGCAATGATTAAAGCGAATAACACCGAGTGTTTCGACTGAGACATGTGATGTCAGTCAGCCAATGAAAGTGCTCAGCGATACGTATCGTGTCTGGTTTCCGACCTTCTGGGTGTTGCGACAACTGTGTGTGTTGTCGTATGACAACCAGCTTGTTTACTAGAATCTACCGGCTGTCGAACAGTTTATTTTTCGCGAGGCTACAGACATGAAAGCTTCTTTTACCTGCATTTTTGAAATTCATGGTGTGTCGCACGCGAAAAACAACAACAGATACTTGTTCAGTTCTTCAGCAAAATTCCTGATGCCGTAAAGTGCATTTCATGTAGGCAACCGGTAGCACAGGAGCTTGACGTTTGCTAATTTCTACTTATAGGGCCTGTCCCTACGATAATGAAATAATCGAAGGTTCGAAGGACAGGCCCTATAAGTAGAAATTATCCAATGTCAAGCTCCTGTGACCGGTAGTGTAGCGTAACTTGGTACCTATTACCGGCGTGCACTGATTATCGGGTATTCAGAAATCACGACCCACAGACCACGGCCCCCGCCCATCGGGGCCAGGGAAGTAGTTGGGCTGCCTATAGTCTCCAGGGCAGAGTTGCCTTAGGCAGGGCCTGTTCATCATGTGATCGGGTTGGGTAAAAGTCCCACAAATCTGGAGGCAGTATCTTTAAATGGATACATTGTTGCATTTTTTTTCTTTTCTTTTTATTCGCTAGAATCATCATACAGCAAATACAATGTATAAATAGACTCTAAGGCTGGCTAATCTGGTCGATTATCACTCCTGTCATTGTGATTGATTATTTATCACAAAAGATTTGGTCAATTTACTTGTCTGTCTGAGCAGGACTCTTCCCATGTTATACTTTACTGTATGTATTTGGTCAAATAGGCCTGAGCAAACAGTGTAGACCCAGATGGGATGCCGCAAAATGTGGCGTCTCATTGATTATAAGACATCTGTAATGATAATCATTTTTGTGGAATTTATAGATCAGTTAATGAATTATCTGATTAATTTTGTCAGCCTAAATAGTCTGTGTGAATAAAAGTAATATACTCCATGTATTTTCGCGTTAAATTCAATATTGCGTTAAACTGATTTCTCAATGAAAATAAACGGCAGCGCCACCTACCTGCTGGATGTTTTAAATACAAAGTCACGCTTTAGTGGGCAAGGTTTGTTTTCAGAAATACACTGTTGTTTTGTGATTTCCGCTTAGAAAAGAAATATATTGACCGTGGTGATAACAGTCCTTAATGACATTTACACCTATATCTATTAAATCAATTTTTACAGCTAAGACTAACTTATTTTTTCTATGAAAATATCAAATCTAAGGTACCGTATTAATCCGCCTATAAGACGGGGATTTTTCCAAAAAAAAAAAAGCCCCCAAAAATCCAGACCCATCTTATAATCAAGATCTTTGGCCATATCGGTATTTTCGGCAAAGTCCGGTGGTGCCACGTGGTCACGGAAAATGCCGATCTTCGAAACCGGTAGAAGGATATAATGTTTACCTTCGTCCCTTGACAGAAATAGCAGCAAGGTAATTTTGTAGGTGAAGTACCGAATTTTTCTGTGTATTACTCGCACCCGTGTATAACACGCACTGAATATTTGCTAAATAGTTTTGAAATAAAAAAAAAAGAGATGTTCTATGTAAAACACGAAGAATTTATCTGTGCGTTATTTACTAAGTTACCAGATACTAAGTGTCAAATTTCACTAGGATTGAGTTGAAAATGGCCGAACTCGGAAGATTTAGAGTAGAAACAGGCCGAATTTACGATAATGCTAACTGAATTTTCGTTGTGCAGCTCTGTTACCATGGGCCTCAGGCAACTTGATGTAGTGTAGGCAGTTCTTTGCTTCCCCACTACAGACGCTATGATAATAAAAATGTAGTTATTTCTTTTGTGTTCTCATAATTAACACCTTCTTTGTGTCACTTTCTTAACTGAGACGTGAAATTATCAACTCAGTGCCTCAGGGCAATGCAAACAACAACTAAAGTCGACTAGTTGTCATTCTGACTGCCAATTAACCAATTAAGTGCACAGATGTATGCTGGTAGTTTGATTTTCTTTATCATAAACATTGTTTATTTCAAACAATCTTTTTGGTAAGTTGGAAGAAAAGTTTAAATAAAAAAAAAGAAAAAAAAAAGATAAACATATGCCCAATCAGCATTCTACGTAAATCTATATCGGGCCGTCATCGGCCCGTCAGGGTAGCTGACGGGCCGATGACGGCCCGATGTAGATTTACGTAGAATGCTAGCTGGGTGGTAAGAAAATAAAAGATAAAATGCAAATGACCGATCTACCTACCTCAAAAGCCCAGTTGGTTTTGTTTATTATCAATAATTTTAATAATTGCATAAACTTAAATACTTTTTTATTTTTTCAATGTATGATCGTTCGTGCCAATATTTATGTTCTACCAAATTTATTTCCTATTTTGAACTACAATAAATCAGTTGTGCAGGCTGATTTATTCAAGTTACGGTTGAGTCTTGTCAAAGTCCGGTAATCAATACAGATTCATATGCATATGCCTGTTTGAGTAGTTTCCCTTTGAAGAGATCACATGATCAGCAAAATAAAAAAGCGTAAACAAAAAAAGCATGGACATGAAAAGGATATCAAATTACTACAAATCAGATCGAGTTGCTTGTTTTGAGCTGCCAGAACCCTGGTATGGGCGAGATAGGTATAAAAAAATCATGAATATCTTATAGCAATCATTCTATTTCGCATTTTTAACTGGCGATCGTGAATGTCATGAGTTTTCGCGACCGATTATCTTGGTGATTTCTGTCCCGATTTTGGTGTTCCTATAAATAATACACATCGGATTTTTATAAACGTTTTCTGGGTAAATAAGGTGCGTGTTATACACAGTTAAATACGGTATGCATGCTTGTAAGTGGTGTTGGGAGTTTTTTTTTTTTTTAATTCCTGCTCTGTGATAAATTCACTTACAAATCTGACCAATCATTGCCGATGTCTTCATGTACTTTAGGAATTTCTGAGTGGCAGGGAATGTCTCCGACAGGCGACTTTTTTAACCCATCTTATAATTAATTAAAAGCAAAATCCTGCCTGGGAAGGGCCCAAAAACAGCCCCCGTCTTATAAACAAATCGTCTTATAGGCGGATTAATACGGTATCCGTACTTTATTTTGAAAATGGCCAAAATTTGCAAAATCACATTACAATTACATGATGATTTTCTGCCAAAAATTTAATTAACGCGAAGTTACATGGCTTTTGGTTCAAAATGGCGGCAACATGGTTGGCTTGTTTACACAAATGCTTTCACAAATTAAATCCAAAGAACTGCATTATTTGTACATAAAATAAATGCTCAGATAATAATTTAGATGACTTCAGAATTATTTTCAGCATTTGTCTCTGTAAGTAGTTATGATGAAACGTTTTACCATTAGTAACGTGAAAATACATGAAACCGGGCTAAATAAAAACAGCAAAAAATTCTAAGATGTGAATTATATGGGACTAGACTTAAAAAATACAGTAATTATTATACTGTACACATATGTATAGTAAAAACTTAGCAAACTAGATCACAAATCTTGATTTTGATCATGGTTCTGTTGGACATCCCAGTAGGGCTAGCTGTTGAAAGAACTTATAATCATTAAAAGCTCTACACAGCTTATGTTGTCTATTTCTTAAATTCTTATATGCAACCTTTTATTTAAGGCTCTTTATCTTTATTTATAATGACTGAAATATTTTTTACCCACACTCCTTAATTATCTGGACAATTTTTATTAGCTGCAAAAATACCAAGAACATTTTGAATCCTCAAAGTCATAGTGACATGCCCATGCTCCAACTCTGCACACACATAAGCATATAGGTGTAGGCAAGTGAATTTTGTTGTCTGAACACTAAAGCTGGCACAATTGATCAGATACAGTCATTTGGCTAGAACCAGGTAAAGTTATGCTTCATAACAATTTCCAAATAAGTGGCTGATCAAAATTTGGACTTTATTGGCTGATACAGAGTACTAGCCTTCCTTGCAATATCACACCAAAGACTTTGTCCTTCGCCTTAGGTTATCTGCCCTTGTGATGAATGTGAAGTTCTCCACTGATTTGGCTAGTTCCAAATAGTTTCGCTAGTTCCGAATAATAAATGAGGGATCTGTAAAAATCCCTCACATAATGCAACAGCCTCTATATATTATTTTATCAACTTGGATAATGTGTTACGGAGAAAATTAATTCAATATAAGACATTTGTCGCAAAGCGACATGTTCACAAAGACCTTAAAACAGATCCTTTAAGCAAAAATCGTATAATTCATGGCATAACAATTTTTCGGCATGTACACCCATCCTTACTGCAAAATTTAGCTCCTATTTTCTGGATTTAATAATCTTTCCGATATAAATATATTTCAATGAGGTTTAATAAGTTGAAAGGAGTATGTGCATAAGGTCCTATTTTCCCCCTTCTGAAGCCCGAAAATAAAATATGCTTGCAGTAAAATTATGCGTTAATTAATCCAATTGTAGCTTGTGTTTAGCACTGTGTAATGCCGCTACAAAGTCTCCCTGCACTTTGTCAAAGTACAGATAATATATAAGCAACGACATGAAAAACCTGTCTTCGAGGTTTTCGACCAAATAAGACTCAGACCTGCTTACTCAGCCGTAGACTGGCTAACTCGGCCATTGTGCCAGATTAGCTAGTCTTGAAAGTTTTGATAGGTTGTTTACTGTCTAGACAGCGAACAACAACGGTGCTGATCAGACTGCGCATAGCAAAAACCACGTGTCTTTGTTGTTCGCATATGGCATAAGATTTTTATCCCATGAAGAGGCTCATATATCGCTTCAATAGTCTGTCACATGTCTGAGATTCTTGTACATACACTACATCAATATCTACACTCCTTTAAACACAGCATGTGAACACCTTACCCGAAATTTGATTTCTGGGTCGGTTACTCACCTCAACTCCTTATCATACTTTATTTAAAATTGAACAAGAGGCCCACGGGCCACTCACCTGAGTAGCATTGTGAGTGCAGATATGCAGATGTTATGTAACATTTTTCCAATCCTGTCATCGCAACTAATGAAAAGATCATCCTTTAAGCAGTTCTTAATTTTTAAGATGAATATTATATATGGCAAGACAGTCAATGGAGCGTGACCATTTGAACAAACTCTCAATCACATTTCAACAGTAGGATCAATGTGAAATTTGGTTGCTATTGCCTAAGTGGTTTCTGAAGAATCATGATTTTATACATGTAAACAACACAGTGGCAGGGAAATATAATAAACATAAACAAGATGGTAGCCATCTTGGATTTCCAATCAGAATGACTTTTAGCTACTGTTGATCTACAAGTCACTTCGATACTTCCAATGAACTTTAAGTCAATTGCCCTTTCGGTTCAGGGGAAAAAGTTCAAAACAGATTTTCAAGATGGCCACCATAGCCGCAATTTGAGATTTCTTATCGCAACCATTTGAGCGTTTTTTTATCTACAAGTCACCCTGATGCTTCCTACCAAGTTTCGAGTCAATAAATGGTCTTTCAGTTCAGAAGAAGTAAAGAAAAATAGATTTTCAAGATGGCCGCCATCTTGGATTTCCAATCGGAAGGATTTTAGCTATTTTTATATCAACATGTCATCCTGATGCTTCCTACCAATTTTCAAAATAACTGGCCCTTTGGTTCAGGAAAATAAGTGAAAGGAAAAGAGTTTCGAGATGGCCGCCATGACAGCCATCTTGGATTTCCTATCCAAACAATTTAAGCTATTTTAGATCTACAAGTCACCTAAATGCTTCCTACCAAGTTTCGAGTCAAATGGCCTTTCAATTCAGGAGAAGAAGCGAAAAATAGATTTTAAAGATGGCTGTCATAGCGGCCATCTTGGATTTCTGATAGGGATGATTTTATCTATTTTTGATCTACAGGTCACCCTGATGCTTCCTACCTAATTTAAAGCCAATAAGCCTTTTGATTCAGGAGAAGAAGTGAAAAATCTACATTTTCAAAATGGCCACCATGGCAGCCATCTTGGATTTCCAATCAGAACGATTTTAGCCATTTTTAATCTATAAGTCACCCCGATGCTTCCTACCAAGTTTCAAGTCAACTAGATTTTGGGTTTAGGAGAAGAAGCGAAAAAAAGATTTTCAAGATGGCCACCAGGGTGGCCCTCTTGGACTTCCGATCAGCATGGTTTTAGCTATTTTTGATCTACAAGTCACCCTGATGCTTCCTACCAAGTTTGGAGTCAGTTGGCCTTTCGGCTCAGGAGAAGAAGCGAAAAATAGATTTTCAAATGGCCGCCATGGTGGCCATCTTGGATTTCCGTTTGGAATGATTTTAGCATCTTTTGATCTATAAGTCACCCCTATGCTTCCTAGCAAGTTTGGAGTCAATTGGCCTTTCGGTTCAGGAGAAGAAGCGAAAAATAGATTTTCAAGATGGCTGCCATGGCGGCCATCTTGGATTTCCGATCAGCATGATTTTAACTATTTTTGATCTACAAGTCACCCCGATGCTTCTTAGCAAGTTTGGAGTCAATTGGCCTTTCCGTTCAGGAGAAGAAGCGAAAAATAGATTTTCAAGATGGTGGCCATCTTGGATTTCTGATCAACACGATTTTAGCTAGTTTTGATCTACAAGTCACCCCGATGCTTCCTAGCAAGTTTGGAGTCAATTGGCCTTTCGGTTCAGAAGAAGCTAAAAATAGATTAAAGATGGCTGCCATGGCGGCCATCTTGGATTTTCGATTGGCAAGATTTTAACTATTTTTGATCTACAAGTCACCCCAGTGCTTCCTAGAAAGTTTGGAGTCAATTGGCCTTTCGGTTCAGGAGAAGAAGCGAAAAATAGATTTTCAAGATGGTGGCCATGGCGGCCATCTTGGATTTCCGATCGGCATGATTTTAGCTATTTTTGATGTACAAGTCACCCCGATGCTTCCTACCAAGTATCGAGTCAATTTGCCCAGGGGTGTAGGAGTAGGCTTTTAAATCAATTGTTGACGTCGCATGACTGAGGACGGACATTAACTGACCACAATAGTTCACCATGAGCACTTTGCGCTCAGGTGAGCTAACAAGTACAATTTACTACCGAATGTTTTGTCTAAAAATAGCTCAATGGGTGGCAAACAGTTTAGCCCCTGATGTGACACCGCATTTTGTAGCATCTCATGGGTGGGGGGGGGGGGGGTTTACAATGTTTGCTCGGGACTGTCTGGCCAAATACATCCAGTAAAGTATGACCAATTTCAATATAATTTTGCAAGAGTGTTACTTTGATGATCCTCTACCATGATTGTTCAAGCCATTTGGATTCGTCAAAAAACATGGCCGCCAGGGGGCGGGGCTTATTTTCCCTTTATATCTATATAGAAAACTTTAAAAATCTTCTTGTCAGAAACCACTGGACCGATTTCAATATAATTTTGCAGGAATGTTTGTTTGGTGATCCTGTACCAAGATTGTTCAAGCCATCTGGATTCGTCAAAAAACATGGCTGCCAGGGGGCGGAGCTTATTTTTCCTACATGTATATATCTATATGGAAAACTTTTAAAAGCTTCTTGTCAGAAACACTGGGCCGATTTCAATATAATTTTACAGAAACGTTCCTTTAGTAATCCTCTACCAAGATTGTTCAAGCCATCTGGATTCCTCAAAAAACATGGCCACCGGAGGGCGGGGCTTATTTTCCCTATATATCTATACAGAAAAGTTTAAAAATCTTCTTGTCAGAAACCACTGGACCGATTTCAATATAACACGGCAGGAATGTTTCTTTTGTAACTTTCTACCAAGATTGTTCAAGCCGTCATGATACGTCAAAAACCATGGCCGCCAGGAGGGTGGGACTTTTTTTTTTTTAACTCACCTGACCTCAGCTCAGGATGAGCTATAGTGATCACTTTTCCTCCGTCCATTAACATTTTCAAATGACTTCTCCTCTGAAGCCGCTGAGCCAATTTTGCTCAGATTTCATGTGGAGCCTCCTTAGGGTGGGGGAACGAAAGATTGCTAAAATGGTCATGGTCCGTTGACCCAAGATGGCCTCCATGCACATATATGGTAAAAACCTTTAAAATTCTTCTCCATAACCGAGGATGCCTTGGGGCTGAATCTTTGCAAGAATCATCAGGGACAAGAGGTCTACCAAAGTTGTTATAAGATTTGTCGTACGTTGGCATTTGACCTTTTTACGGCAAGGTCAAGTTTGCTTCCCTATGCTTTTGTATGGGAAAAACCTTTAAAATTTTCTTCTCCAAAACCGAGCATGCCTTGTGGCTGAATCTTTGCACATATCATCGGGAATGGGAGGGCTACCAAAGTTGCTAAAATAATTGTTGTACATTGACATTTGACCTTTTTGGGGTAAGGTCAAATTTGCTTCCTTATGCATTTATATGGGAAAAATGTTCAGAATTTCAAGTAACATCTCCTCTGGAGCCTCTGGGCCAAATTTGCTCAAATTTCATATTGAGCCTCCTTAGGTTGGGGGAACAAAAGATTGCTAAAATGGTCGCAGTTCATTAACCAAGATGGCCGCCATGCCCATATATGGTAAAAACATTTAAAAATCTTCTTCTCCAGAACCGAGGATGCTTTGGGGCTGAATCTTTGCATAATTCATCGGGGACGGAGGGTCTACCAAAGTTGCTAAAATTTGACCTTTTTACGGCAAGGTCGTTTGCTTCCCTATGCATTTATATGGGAAAAAAACATTTAAAAATGTTATTCTCCAAAATCGAGGATGGCATGTGGCTGAATGTTTGCATATATCATCGGAACGGGCGGTCTACCAAGGTTGCTAAAATAATTGTCATACATTGACATTTAACCTTTTTACGGCGAGATCAAGTTTGCTTCTGTATGCATTTGTATGGGCCCCATACATTTGTATGGAAAAAATGTTGATAATTTCAAATGACTTTTCCTCTGAAGCCTCCGGGCCAGTGTTGCTCAAATTTCATGCAGAGCCTCCTTGGGCAGGAGAATGAAAGATTGCTAAAATGGGCATGGTCCATTGATCAAAATGGCTGCCATGCCCATATAATGGTAAAAAAAAATTTACAAATCTTCTTCTCCATAACCAAATAAGCCCTGGGCCCTTATCTTTGCACAAATTATGAGGGACAGGAGAGCTACCAAAATTGCTAAAATGATGGTTCTATGTTGACGTTTGACATTTTTACCTCCAAGGTCAAATTTGCTTCCCCATGCATTTGTATTGGCCATATACATTTATATTGAAAGTATTCAAGTGAATTGTAGATCAACAGTAGTTAAAATTGTTCTGATTGGAAATCTTAGATGGCCATCATCTTGTTTATATTTATTATATTTCTCTGCCACTGTGCTGTTTACATGTATAAAATCATGATTCTTCAGAATCCACTTAGCCAATTTCCACCAAATTTCACATTGATCCTACTGTTGAAATGTGATTGATGGTTTATTCAAATGATCATGCTCCATTGACTGT
Organism: Anodontia alba; assembly: GCA_964016985.1. Lineage (NCBI taxonomy): Eukaryota > Metazoa > Mollusca > Bivalvia > Lucinida > Lucinidae > Anodontia > Anodontia alba. The sequence continues at coordinate 70,543,846 of OZ024827.1, read as the reverse complement.
CAGGCCCATATATTCCTCTTCAAAACTAAGAACTGCTCAAATGATGATCTTTTCATTAGTTGTGATGATAGGATTGGAAAAATGTTGCATAACATCTGCATGTCTGCAGTGACTCAGGTGAGCGAGCCGTGGCCCGTGGGCCTCTTGTTTCCCTATATATCGATATAGAAAACTTTAAAAATCTTCATGTTAGAAAGCACTGGACCGATTTCTATATAACTAGGCAAAAATGTTTCCTTGGTGATCCTCTACCAAGATTGTCCAAGCCGTCATGATTTGTCAAAAAACATAGCAGCTAGGGGGCGGGGCTTATTTTCCCTATATATATAGAAAACTTTAAAAATCTTCTTGTCAGAAACCACTGGACCGATTTCATTAATACTTGGCAGAAATCTTTCCTTTTGACCCTTAACCAAGATTGTTCAAGTTATCATGATTTGTCAAAAAAACATTGCCGCCGGGTGGTGGTTGGGGAGGGAGGCTTAATTTCCCTATATATCTATATAGAAAAGTTTAAAAATCTTCTTGTCAGAAACCAATGGACCAATTTCAATATAGCTTGGCAGGAATGTTGCTTTGGTGACCTGCTACCAAGATTGTTCAAGCAGTCATGATTCGTCTAAAAAAAATTCTGCCAGGGGGTGGGGCTTATTTTCCCTATATATCTCTATAGAAAACTTTAAAAATCTTCTTGTCAGAAACCACTGGACCGATTTCATTATAACTTGGTAGAAATCTTTCCTTGTTGACCCTCTACCAAGATTGTTCAAGTTATCATGATTCGTCAAAAAACAATGGCCGCCACTGGGAGGGGCTTGTTTTCCAAATATATCTATATAGAAAAGTTTAAAAATCTTCTTCTCAGAAACCAATGGACCGATTTCAATATAACTTGGCAGGAATGTTTCTTTGGTGACCCTCTACCAAGATTGTTCAAGCCGTTATGATTCATCAAAAAACATGGCGGCTAGGGGGCGGAGCATATTTTCCCTACATAGAAAACTTTAAAAATCTTCTCGTAAGAAACCGTTGGATTGAGTTCAATGTTACTTGACAGGAATGTGCTTTGGTGACCTTCTACTAAGATTGTGCCCTCATGATACGTCAAAAAACATGGCCTTCATGGGGCGGGGCTTATTTTCCGTATATATCTGTATAGAAAACTTTAAAATTCATCTTGTCAGAAACCACCTGACTGATTTTAATACATGTATTACTTGCCAGGAATGTTGCTTTGGTGACCCCCTATCAAGATTGTTCAAGCAATCATGATTCGTCAAAAAACATGGTTGCTAGGGGTGGGGCTTATTTTCCCTATATATCTAAATAGAAAACTTTAAAAATCTTCTTGTCAGAAACCACTGAACCGATTTCAATATAACTTGGCAGGATTTTTCCTTTGGTGACCCTCTACCAAGTTTGTTCAAGCTGTCATGATTTGTCAAAAAACATGGCCGTTAGGGGGTGGGGCTTAATTTCCCTATATATCTATATAAGACATTTTAAAAATCTATTTGTCAGAAACCACTGGACCAATTTCAATATAACAGCAGAATTGTTCCTTTGGTGATCCTCTTTCACTATTCAGTTCAAGCCATCATGATGGATGAAAAAAACATGGCCACTGGGGTGCAGGGTTATAAAATTTATACAAAAATTTTAGAGCAGTAAACTTGGCTGAAACTTCAACAGTAAGTATGCAAAGCTGTTTGCTCAGGTGAGCGATATAGGACCATCATGGTCCTCTTGCTTTTTTTGTTTTCCCCCATTGGACCTAGCATGCCAGTTATGCCTGTTTTTGAATCTATTCTGTTCTAAATATCCCACCCCCCCTCCCCACACACACACCCTTGGATGGGGACGCCAGTGCTGATAAGATCTGCACCAAAAGCAATATACCCCCTCCCGCTTGAGCTAGGATTCTGATATTTATGTCTCCTCCCTTTAGGGTAGGGAGATGTGTATTGTTTTTTCCCTCGGGCGTCTGTCACAAAATCTTGTCCACTCTGTAACTTGAAAATGGTTCAAGCTGTCTCCACATAACTTCATATAAATATCAATCAACATTATCTTACATGCAGAGCACAAGAACCATACGTCTTGCATTTATACTTTTTGAGTTATTTCACTTGGAACTTTATGCGTCACAAAATCGTGTCCGCTCTGTAACTTGAAACCTGTTCAAGATATCTTCAAGAAAGGTCATGTAAATATCAATCAGTATTAGACAACATGCAGCGCGCAAGAACCATAACTCTTGCATTTATACTTTTTTGAATTATTATACACCTGTTTGAAAAACGGGACATATTATTTTACGGGGTATGACGTCCGTCAGAAAACTTTTTCGTTTCCGGCTAACGCCTCCTACAGTTTACATCCGATTAAAATGAAACTTGGTATATAGCTAGACCATGATGTGAAGCAGCACATATTGTTTTTGGGCTACAGACCACCAATTATTAGCAGAGCTATGCCCCTTCGAAAATTTCAGAAAACATTTCGTTTCTGGTTAACTCCTACACTTTACATCTGATCAAGCTGAAACTTCATTTATAGTTAGACCATGATGTGGAACAGTGCATATTGTTTTGAGGTTACAGTCCACTTAATATCAGCAGAGTTATAGCCCTTTGAAAATTCCTTTAAACTTTTCGTTTCCGGATAACTGCTACTACAATTTACATCTGATCAAGCTGAAACTTCATTTATAGTTAGACCAAGATGTGGGGGCAGTGCATATTGTTTCTAGGTCACAGTCCACCAAATATTAGCAGAGTTATGTCCCTTTTAAAATTTCATTAAACTTTTCGTTTCCGGCTAACTCCTCCTACAATTTACACCCGATCAAGCTGAAACTTCATTTATAGCTAGACCATGATGTGGAGCAGCACATATTGTTTCAAGGTTACAGTCCACTAAATATTAGCAGAGTTAAGCCCCATTGAAAATTTCTTTAAACTTCTAGTTTCTGGTTAACTCCTCCTACAATTTATATCCGATCAAGCTGAAACTTCATTTATGCTATAGTTAGACCAAGATGTAGAGAAGGGCGTATTGTTTTGAGGTTACAGTCCACCAAATATTAGCTGAGTTACGCCTAGTGGTGGGACGATTCATCGATGCATTGGTGCATCCCGATACGCTTCATGTATCGATACACATGATGGAGTATCGATATGATGAACGCTTCTATTCAGATTCGCTTATTTGTGTTCGTTACATTCTTTAATCCGGTCTACAAAGTGACATTTTCAGAGCGCGATTTTGATTGGATGACGCTTGACTGATAGCCAATTGCATTTTGCTTTACTCTCATTATGATGGTAGACGAAACTGTGGTTGGAATTTATTCGCCGCCCAGCGGTAAAAATACTAGTTCTGTATGGGAATGTTTCGGCCATCCTATTCTTACTTTTGAAGTTAGCCATTTTTAGTGTTTCAGTATTATGGACAATGCATGTTTAAGGGAAACCATATAGTTGGGGTCATAGTGTTGTTCAAACACATGTTCTAGTTCATTATAATTTCAACACAAAAACATGTTGGAACTTATTAGAAGGTCATTCATTGGTAGGGCTCTTTTAATGAATATCCACAACATATATTCCTTAAGAAAAATAAGAAACATGCCAGTAATTTTTATTCAAAAAGTGTGTTATCTAACTGATAATACAGGTAAATAATAACGTTACTTTACGCATGTTAAAGTTAAATAAAAGTGTAGTTAAAAGAGATTCAGAACCACCACAGAGTAATGTACATCCAGTATAGCAACTGTAGTTACTCTGAATTGTTCAGAAGGCGGTGTCGCGAAAAAAGGCATTAACTTAATTACATAATTAGATTTATATGATTTGATGGACCTGGATTTTGCTCTATATCCATATTTTCACACTTTCTTACAACCAGTGGCTTCATCCAATATTAAATTTACATTCAGAGACAAGGCTTTGTGAGAAAATTTATTATTCCTTGAAAAACAACCAACATGAACACTTTGTACTACATGCTTTCACTATCAATTTAATTTATCAAAATCAGTCAGATGGAAATGCATTCTACTTCTTTTAATGTATAAATAAGAATGGGTCTTTACTGAGGCATCTGTGTAAAACAGATATACATAAATAATCTAACCATGTACTGAAAAACTAAATACAATTAGATTTCTCTTCTGTTTTGTTTCTTTCTTCACAAAAAAAAATCCATTTTATTATCTGCATATATAAGCCAATGCAGTGATTGGAGTAATGAACCTCTTTGTTTTCCAATGAAGTTTACCACCTGATTATTCCAAATGAGTGTATCTCCAGCAGCAATTTCCAATTTCTAGAATTATCAAAGTTCAAGTCTAGATATGCTCCAGTTCATACATATTCAACACCTGATGTAGCTCCACGATTATTCTGGTGCAATTTTATAAATTTATCTTTATCAACTTATTATGAAGACGAGCAGATTAAATAAATTTGAAATGGCTATGTTCAATCCTGATTAGCTTTTATAACTGATTGTCATTTGATAGTGCTTCACCTAAGCATCAACAGATTAGCCCGACCAGCTATACCTACCCTTTTCTGTTTTCAAGAGATTTTCCGATGTCCACAAAAGAAGGGTCATAACATATAAATGGGCCAGCAGTCGTCAGACAACTCCGTGTCACTGAGGTGTGAATAAAGTAATTTCATGTAGGAGGAATGAATTAAATGCCTGATGTCTTGCTATATTTAATATCGAATAAGTAGATTCTGATACTTTCTTTTCGTTCAGCTTCCGTTGCTAAGCACAACATCAAAGATGGCGTGGGGTGATTGACAAAAGTAGCGCGTGTATTACTACACCGAATTTTGAAGTCTATGTTTCAAATTGCACTATCTAAATCGATTTCAGTTACAGTTATGTTAGCGAAATAGAAAAGCTATAAAAAATTCCCCTGCTTCACATTCAGTTCGCCGTAATAGTGCCGCATTGCGTCTGATTAAGAAGTAGTGCGCGTATGAATATAGCGGTGATGAAAATCCGCTTGTGACGTAGTAAAAAACCCCATGCGATTGCATAGAGCCTGCTAGCTGTCGCTAGCAGACTCAAAAATAGCACCAGGCAAAACTAAAAATTATGACCTCCAAGAGAAACAAAATATCAAAGTAAACTTTAATGTAAACTTGAATGTAAACTTAAACATTTGTATGCAATTTGACCCCTAGTGCACTAGGGCATAACCCAGTGTAAAGATTAAGATCTTGGTACGTAGCATATTAAATTTCAATTTTCTAGTGTAAAAAGGTACCAAAGTTATGACCCAAGAAGTATACCAAATTTCAACTTCCTAGCATAAAAGGTACCCACGTTTGAGCTGATATATATTTTGATCCTTAGCCCCACTCCAGGACATGACCTAGGGACAACTATAGCACAGAGTTAAAGGTTTAGATCTGGGTAGGTAACATACCGAATATCAACTTCCTAGCAGAAAAGGTAACCAAGTTATGATGTCCAAGAGAAACGCGTTCTAGCTCAGAGTTGAAGGATTAGGTCTGAGTAAATAACATACCGAATTTCAACTTCCTAGCATACTCGAGCTGTGACCTCCAAGAGAAACGCGGACGTAAACATCAATGTAAATTTGAATATTTGGTTATGAACGTGACATACGCACGCACATACGCACGCACGGACGTAACCTCACAGCGGAACGCTATATGCCTCTCATGCCTTCGGTAGGCGGGGGCATAATAAAAATACACAATGGTACTTATACTTATTAATCTTGAATCTGATGCCCTTTGAAGAAAGAAGCTATGCGACTAAAATGGCGCAAGGATATGTAATGTTATTAGATCACATTTGTTTACGTTTACCTCATGCATATTCGTTTTTCTTTTTACGACAAATTCTCAAATACTAAACCAATACATATATTCTAAAGTCATGATATTGACTCACACCAATTCAGTTAAGTCGCACTACGTTTTTAATTGTTAATACAGTGCTGGTCAAAGTCACTCGCATCCAAACTGCAATCTGTCAATGATAAATTGGCACTGAATGTCTTAATTTTTTGTCGAGTTTTGTTAAACGGTTAGTATTCTATGGAATTTCGATGAACATTTCTGTTTGTGAAAATTACTTGCCTTATTGCGTTTGGTCTTCATACATTCTTACCGAGTGCAGTCCGTCAACAAATGTTTTTGTTTGTGTTGAGGTTTTACGGCCCAGTCAACCCAATGGGGTCATGGCGAGCGCGGTCAGTTTACCTAACCACACATTACTGGGTAGGCTTAGTCCTCTAAGCGGTTAACCAGTATTGTGCACATTCTTTCGCCAGACCTGCCCTTCTTGAATCAGCGGAAGGGAGAGAATGACCGTAGAAAATGTTTCATGATCAATCTCCACGAAAAAATGTTGCCGACCTCGGCGGGGGTTGAACCCGCGTCCTCCTGGTCTCCAGTCGGACGGCGCATCCAACTGAGCCACCGAGGCCGGCCTCCAAATGTTTTTGAATTGTGGGCATGCCGGAATTCGCAGAGTACTCCCTCAAAATATATTATTCAGACTTAAATAGGTATAATACTGTATTGTATATGAATTAGTCATTAGCACGAACGCCCGAAAGGCGTCAGTTAAAATTTAGAATGTGTCATTCAAATTGGTATTGCAAAATCCTCCCCCGCCCAACAAAAAAAAAAAAAAAAAAAAGTGCGTTTTCTTACAAGCTCATCGTAGTGGCTATATTAGAGCGGAAATCGGGACAGTTTTTGGTGTTACTCCATTTATGTGAAGCTTTATATAAATGACATCGAAAAAGTTAGAAGGTATATTTGAAATACAATTTGCATGCGAATTTTAAACATTGGTTTCAGGCAGTAAAACAGGGTACGTTTTCCTGGAATGCACAACATAGACTCATTGTCACTTTTGGCTTCATAATACATATGCAAATGAGAAAATAAACATTTTGCTTTCTGTTTTGAGCAGATTGTTCTTTTTTCTGTAACATTAATCTGAATAATCAAGGTTTTGTATATTTTGTTAATTATTAACTGGTCCTCCGTAGAAACATGCCTGTTTTTGCGGAATGCAATGTATGCCTATCTGCTGTATAGTTGTTTTATAAACAGGCATGTCCTAACTTTCTTGCCATATCAAAATAAATTGTATATCTTCCAATTTTAGGATTAGCTAAATTTCTATATTGGGACCCATACTGTATGTTATCATTCGAATTAGTATCACATAGTGAGGACAGAAAAATCGGCAGGCTTTATTTTTGAAAATTCCTTCTCTTTTATGGATTCATTTCAGCACGCAGAAAACTGGTAAATCCTATGATATGAAATATTTGCATAATGTGTGAAGATCTAGACGTTATCCACATAACAGACTGTCGCGGCCAGATCCTTGCCTACCTGTTTTAGTTTGGAGACCCCAAAAAGGGTAATTGGCGAACAATGCAGACCGAGATCAGATGCTGCAGAATGCGGCATCTGATCAGAGTCTCCACTGTTTGCAAATAATTTAGCCATATCCGTATAGCCTGACATACCTAAAATTGAAATTGGCCTCTTCCAATATATAGTCTGGGGAAGTTTATGTAGCCTACTTTTGTTAAATCTCATTTTTCTCTCTCTGACTCTCTCTTTTATTCCTTTCCAAACGGAAAGGATATGGGGAAGATAAGTTACAAATGAAGGCCGGGACCTTGCTATAGTGGCTGGTGGTTCTAGTGGCGTCATCAGGTAGTCACAAAACGTAGTCATAGAAGTTGCCCCTTGTATACATTACGAAAACACACCTATTCAAATATACAGAAAATTTCACCTCCAAAAGCTGAAAATTTTCAGGAAAATAAATCTGATATTTTTCATATTTTCTGCTCAAAACATAGATTGTGGGTACTCGTTAGAACCGCATCGGCGAGGCGGTTCTAACGAGTACCCGCAATCTATGGTTTTGAGCAGAAATAAGAAAATAATATTTACCCCTGTAAACCCCAGTTTTACTATATAAATTATATAGGCATGTTTTCGTGATGTAACACAGCGGAAAATCAACCAAGTGTGTCCAGTGCCCTTAAGAAGATTTTGTTTTGTTGCAGTGCTCCTCGAACAGACCGTAAAGCATGTAAAGCGGATTCTGCTGGAGTGAAAGTGAGTATAATATAGACAAGAAATTTTCTTCAAAAAAAAAAAGAAAAAAAAAAAAAAAAAAAAAAAGAATAAGAAGAAGATAAGCGACGCAGAATAGTAGATACTTTTCTGAAATTTTCCAATAGAGGCTCTTAATACGAAGTTCACTGTGCACCAGAAACTTTGATAGTTTTCCTGTCAAGGTAACACCCCACTCTGTGTAATGCTGGTTACAGGGGTGATATCTATTTCACCGCGCCTTTCTTCGCACGATAGCTTCTCTTCGTCTTACCGCAATATAATCTAATGAATGGCTGTCGAGTCAGAGGATTTTATTACCAATAAAATCGCTTACTCGATATTACTTCTTTTACGTCTTTCGCTGCCATTTTTCATCGTCATCTTTAAATTTAACAATTAAATAGTTCTACCATTGCTTAACTTAGTCATTGCTGTCAAGAAACGTACAGATTAAAGAGAATGTAGGTCTGAAAATGACATATTTATTTTCATACATTATTGTCAATTTTTAAGCCCACTTCGTTATTAATACGACTTCGTCGAAGAAAAGATCCGTGATGTGATCACAGCAGTGTCAACTTGCCATTTGAGCTCCACCAAAGGAAAATGTACCATCGGGTCATGTACGGACAGTAAAGGCTTAGATCAAATTGCGCAGTCTGATCAGAGCCTTTGGCAATTTGCTGTCCGTAAACAGAATCATTAGATACTATAGAATGTTTCAATGGAAAGCAAATGCTCGACTGAGACTTCGCGCATGTGCAGGATGATGTGAATCCGCACATCTAGCGCATGTTTGAAGTCACTCTGTCGCTTGACGCGGCCTATTTGATACAACTTCCCCAATAAGATAGTACCACCGTGTGCTGAGGTACAGGGACCCACACCACTATTAAATAACTGTCAAAATATGACACTCCCGTCAGTTCCACTTCAACCTGAGGTGTTTCGTCATTTTCAGTGACCTACTGTATTTGACCTAATTACCGCACATACCCCTATAAACGCACAACCAAGCAATATCTTAGTTTTCAGATTATAGCCCGTGCACTTTTATCTACTTCTTTATAGAAGCATATAGTGTCGGTACTCATTTTAGTTGCAAATCAAATGAGAACCAACAACATATGCTTTTATACAGAATCCCTCATGAAATCCTCTGTTTATCTTTCATAGAAGTGGATATTTACCACAAGGTTTTCAGTAATTTTGGAAACCTGGAAACCTAAGCACAGAGCGGTAATTAGGTCGATTGTGGTATATTTTCTCATTATTCTCAGGTTCATAAAACTAACGCAGGTCTCTTCACCTGCGACAATATCTCTCAGACGTTTTAGGATCAGGCCTACTAATAGTATAAGCATTAGGTGCATATGGAATCACCACGGAATATTATTCTGTGGTCTGACAGTGAAATTGGAATCAGCTTTGCACCAATGCATCTGTTCTAAATCCTTGTAAATGAAACGTGCATATCAAATAATGAGCCAGGGCACAACATGTCCTACAATATTGCATGGGCATCCAGCGAAAACACAGATCCGCACTGTCTGATCAGAGTCGTCTTAGGACACTCTGCGGATGGCCATGGATTCAAAGCGTTTTCAGGCGAACAGTGAAGACTGAGCAGCCTGTGCAGATGCACAGGTTCATCTGAGTCTTCGCTGGACGCAATGCAGTGTTGTAGGAAAGGCTCTTCCCCGGCTCAAATAGTACAGAAGATGTCCAGGAAGAGTCACATCACAGAATACAGCATACCAATGACACCAAGGGGAAGAGAAAGTCAGACCAGAATCTTCGCTAGGCGCTTTTTCGATAGCCAAGGATGCGAAATTCCTCCATGCGCTTGCTGATTTTAGCCTTCCTTGGGGGCACATGTCAGGTTATGATTTCTCACGTTGCGGTTCATCTAATAATTACTTTTTATCCATTTAGCTACCACAAAAGGTGTCGATAACAGCGTCCTATTGTCCATCTGATATAAGAAATCGACGAACTGAGTTTAGGATCTATCGTGTGGGTTTTGCAGATTATCTCCTTGTCACCTTAGAGATGATTTGCGGTTGTGAATGTGAAAAGCCAATGCATGAGGTAAGATGTCTTCGCCAAGAAAGCTAACTTGGAAGAAGTACATGTATATGCGTTCAACGAAGTTCAACATCAATCTGCGCAGATGCGCGGGCTAATTTAGCACACTTGCATAATCATTTGATGGGGTGGACATAGTGCAAGATGCCTTGGTAAGACTTTAAGCAGTTCTTCGCTCACCCAATCATTGGATTCTGCAGAAGATATCAGCTAAATGCACGTTGTCCGGATAAGACTGCCTGTTCATTTATGTAATTAAATTATAATTATAGCACCTAGCAACCTAGGGTATATGCCCTGATAACTCTTTGAGGAATTGTTCGTTTACATTTTCAGCGGATATTAAACCGTTTCAACTTAGGAAATGTTGTCCTCATACCATTGAGGAGCTGTCCGCTTAAATATTCGTTGGGTACTAAGAACATATCAACTTAGGGTAAGTTGCCCTCATATGAATGAGAAGCTGTCTGCTTAAATATTCATTGGGTACTTAGAACATATCAACGTAGGGAAAGTTGCCCTAATATGATTGAGGAGCTGTCCGCTTAGATATCCATTGGGTATTTAGAACATATCATCTAAGGGTAAGTTACCCTCATATGGCTGAAGAACTGTCCGCTTACATATTCATTGGATACTTCGGGCAGATCAACTTAGAGTAAATTGCCCTCATGTGACTAAAGAACTATCCGCTTACATATTCATTGGATACTAATAACATATCAACTTAGAATAAGTTGCCCTCATATGACTGAAAAACTATCCGCCTGCATATTCATTGGATACTTAGAACATATCAACTTAGGATAAGTTGCCCTGAAGTTGCCCTCATATGACTTCAGGGAGCTGTCTACGTAAATATTCATTGGATACATAGAACATATCAACTTAGGATAAGTTGTCTTCATATGACTGAGGAGCTGTATGCTTAGCTATTCATTGGGTACTTAGAACAAATCAGCTTAGGGAAAATTGCCCTCATATGATTAAGGAGCTGTCCGCTCACATATTCATAAGATACATAGAAGATATCAATTTAAGATATGTTGGCCTCATATGATTGAGGAGCTGTCCGCTTAGATATTCATTTGGTACTTAGAACATATCAAATGAGGGTAAGTTGCCCTCAGATGACTTTAGGGAGCTGTCTACATAAATATTCATTGGATACTTAAAACATATCAACATGGGATAAGTTGCCCTGATATGGTTAAGGAGCTGTCCGCTTAGATATTCATTGGGTACTTAGAGCGTATCAGCTTAGCATAAGTTGCTCTCATATGATTGAGGAGCTGTCCGATTACATATTAATTGGATGCTTAGAACATATTAAGTTAGTATAAGTTGCCCTCATATTATTGAGGAACGGTTCGCTTACATATTCATTGGATACTTAGAACATATCAACTTAGAGTATATTGCCCTCATATGACTGAGATACTGTGCGTTTACATATTCATTGGATATTAAAAACATATCAGCTTAGAATAAAGTACCCTCATATGATTGAGGAGCTGGCCACTTAGATATTCCTTGGGTACAAAGAACATATCTACTTAGAGTAAGTTGCTCTCATATGACCCAAGAACTCTCCGCTTATATATTCATTGAATACTTAGAACATATCAACTTAGGGTAATTTGCCCTCATATGACTGTGGGAAGCTGTCCCCTGACATATTACTTTGATACTAAAAATCAACCTAAAGCAAATTGCCTTAGTTTGACTGAAGAGCTGTCTGCGTACACACCCATTGGATACTTAGATGCCTTTGGGGAGTTGTCCGCTTACATAAATATATCAACTTAGGGAAAGTTAGAAAATAGCAGCTTGGGGCAAATGGCCCTCATATTACTTTGAGGAGCTGTCCGCGTACATATTCATTAGCTACTGTAAAACATATAATAACCTAGGGCAAGATGCCCTGATAAGACTTTGAGGAGTTCGTTTACATAATCTTTGGATGCTGTAGAAGAGTTTAACCTAGGCCAAGATGCTACAAGACTGTCACTTGCATATATATTGGATACTGTACACATATCGACCTAGGGCAAGGTGCCCTGATAAGGCACTGAGAAGCCGCCCGCTTACCTATTCATTAGGTAATGTAGAACATATCAACCTTGGTCAATATGCCCGATCAGGGACTTCGCAGTCCACGCACGGAATCATTTGATACTGTACAGCATATCAGTCTAGGGCAATATGCCTGGGTAAGACTTTACGGATGCGCAGGAAGACTGAATCTGCGCATTTCGCATATGCTCAAACACACATGCGACGTTTTCTTAACGTTATGTGTCCGCTAGGCAGTTGCCGTCGTATCGGTTAGTACATCTTTATTTAGATATAACATATTTGACTTTATTACCGCACATACCTCTATAAGAACATAGTCAAGCAATGTCGCAGTCTTCAGCTAATAACACATGTACTATTATCAACTTCCTTATAAAAAATATATATTGTGGGTACTCAACTGAAATAAAACAAATCGAGAGAATACAAACTACATTATTAAAAAATATAATATGTGTACTCGTTTGAATTGCATCAACAAGTCGAGGTAATACAAATGAATATCAACAACATATGTTTTTTTTTATATAATTAGAAAAAAAACAAACAAAAAAAAAAAAAAACAAAAAAAACAAAAACAAAAAAACAAAAAAAAACAAAACAAAAAAAAAACAAAAACAAAAAACAAAAAAACAAAAAAAAAAAAAAAAAAACAAAAAAAAAAAAAAAAAGGCTTTTATGAAGTCCTCTGCTGATCTTTCTTTAAAGAGTGCCCTTATTAGGAAGATGTTTTACTACAAGTTTCTTTTACCAGTAATTTTGACAAAATCTAATGGAATAGTGTAGTAATTAGGGCGAATTTGATAATTAATTTAAGCCTAGTGTAAATTTACCTTCAGGGCATGTTTAACCCTTGTCATGCTTAATACATTGAGATGCCACATACACTTCTAAGTTTCAGCCGGTCAGATTGCTTGATCTGGATTGTTGCTATAAATTAACATACTTAATGGCAAACAGTGTAGATCCAGATTAGTTGCCTACTGATCTAGATCTACACTGTTTGCAAAGGGAGGATATATCCGGGTTCATCATGACAAGGGCTAAACAGCGACGCCCAGACCAATGCAGGTTAATCAGTTATCATGATGATGCGCTAACCTCAGTTATAGTGCAAATGTGTTAACTTGCTTGGAGGGATGTACACCGTTTCTTATGGGGAGGCGCAATGCTAAGTTATAGAGCAAGTGTAGTAAATTGACTGGAAGTATGTACACCATTTCTCATGGTAAGGCGCAATTCTTAGTTATAATCCAAGTGTTTTGACTTGACCAGAGGGTTATCACCATTTCTCATAGTGAAGCGCAATTCACAGTTATAGAGCAAGTGTATTAACCTGAATGACAGGGGTTTATACCGTTTATCATGGTGAAGCGTAATTCTCAGTTATAGAGCAAACATATTAACTTGACTAGGAGGGGTTTACACCGTTTCCCATGATAGGGTTTAGTTATAGAGCAAGTGTATTAATTTGGCTGGCAGGGGTTTACGCCATTTATCATGGTGAGGCGTAATTCTCTAATTCCCAGTTATAGAGCAAGCATATTAACTGGACTGGGAGGGGTTTACACCGTTTCCCATGATGAGGTCTTAGTTATAGAGCAAGTATATTAATTTGACTGGGAGGGGTTTATACCATGTCTCAGGGTGTGGCGCATTTCTCAGATACAGAGCAAGTGTATTAACTTGTCTGAAGAGTTTGCACCATTCCCCATGGTTAGGTGTAATTCTCAGTTAAACGAGGGCCCATCACTAATTTCGTGACTTAAGTCCACTTTTTCGAAGCCTTCCAAATCATGTAATAAAATTTTGCATGATCAAAGATCAATCATTTTCTAATTGATACAACATGTGGCATTTTGATGACGTTACTGTTATTGACGTCATACCAATAATCCGACGTCACGTCAAGAGCTTTCCTAGTAAAATGTGCCCAGTATAAACTAGCCAAGTGTTGTGCTAGTTTTACACATTACTCGGAAAGTCTTTCTCCGACATTCGGGATGATTCGCATAAAGTTTATGGGGACTCTTGTGTATCGAATGGTGCTTTTCAAAGTGAATGAATCGCTTTAAGGACGGTAGAAAAACAACCGAAGACGATAAGCATACTTGCAGGCCAGTGACTGTTTCAATGGAAAAGAAAGTGGCGGAAATTCAGGAATACTTACTTGAAGATAGAAGAGTAAATGTTGAAAATGTTGCGAGACACTTTGGTATTTCTTATGGTACAGCTTAGGCCATTATGTCTAATAAGCTTGGAATGCGCCGTGTTTCGGAAAGATGGATACCGCACTTGCTGCTTCCAGGTCAAATGGGGCAAAGGGTCAAAAGGTGCCGCGAATACTGCCAACGGTGTAACGGCGAGGGGATGCCAACTCAATCGAGTGTGATGTGACATGGATACACTTTTCACCGACAAAAGCGTTGATTTCCAAGTCTGTCGGTAATGTAATGGCCGTCATATTTTGCGATATACAAGGTATAATTTTAAATCATTTTGTGCCTCCAAAAACTAGTTACTGGAAACTATTACGCGACAGTAATTAAATATGAGCTGTTGCCCGCTATTAAAGCTATTAAATGAAAGCGCTCACTGCTTATGAGGTCTGGGATTCTGTTGCACCATGATAACGTGCCAAGTCATATCAGCCGCGTTGTGCCGAACACAATCAAAGTACTGAATGTAGAATTGCTGCTACACCCTTCATACAGCCCCGATTTGGCAATTTGCGACTTCTGGCTATAGCCAAATCTCGACAATAGGCTGCGGAGTAGGAGATACATGTCCAGAAATTTGCCACGTGACGATCTGCGGTCATGGGTCAGGTGGTGAAATAATGCAAACTATGCAAGGGACGTTACTTTAAAAAGGAGTAGTGGCCAATTGTTGTCACCATCGGAAGGGTTTAGACCATATCTCATGGTGAGGTGTAATTCTCAGTTATAGAGCAAGCGTATTAACTTGCCTGGAGGTGTTTACAACATTTCTCATGGTGAGGCGCAGTTCTTAGTTATAGAGCAAGAGTATTAACTTGACTGGAAGGTTTACACCTTTTCTCATGAGGATGCACAATTTTCAGTTACAGAGCAAGTGTGGAGGGGCTTACACATTTTCTCAGGGTGACGCACAATTGTTAGTTATAGAGCAAGTGTGTTAGTTTGCTTGGTGTGGTTTACACAATTTCTTATTATGATGTGAATTCTCAGTTATAGAGCAAGCATATTAGAGCGTGTGTTATTTTGCTGTGAGCGGTTTACACCATTTCTCATGGTGATGCGCAGTTCTTAGTTATAGAGCAAACGTATCAACTTGACAGGTGAGGTGCAAGTCTCAGCTGACTGAGAGGTGTTTACACCATTTCTCCTGGAGAGACGAAATTCTTAATTATAGAGCAAGCGTGATAACCTGAATGGAGGGGTTACACCATTTCCCATGGTGAGGCGCAATTCTCAGTTAAAGAGCAAGTGTATGGACTTAATTGGAAGGGTTTATACTATTTCTCAGTGTGAGGCGCAATTCTTAGATATAGAGCAAGCGCATTCACTTGAATGAAGGGGTTTACACCTTTTCTCATGGTGAGGCGCAATTCTCAGTTATAGAGCAAGTTATTAACTTGACTGGGAGATGTGTACACCATTTCTCATTGTGAGGAGCAATTCACAGTTATAGAGCAAGTGTATTAACTTGACCTGAGGGGCTTACACCATTTCTCATGGTGAGGCACAATTATTAGTTATACAGCAAGTGTAGTAACTTAACAGGGAGGGGTTAGCTCCATTTCTCATGGTGAGGCATAATTCCCAGAAATTTGCGGGAGATGTCACGTAACGGTCTGCGGTCAGGGGTCAGTTGGTGGAATAAGTGCTAACTATGCAAGGGCGTTACTTTTATCAGGAGTAGTGGTCAAATGTTGTCACCATCGGAGAGGTTAACACCATATCTCATGGTAATTCTCAGTTATAGAGCAAGAGTATTAAACTGACTGGAGGGGTTTACACTATTTATCATGGTGATGTGCAATTCTCAGTTATAGAGCAAACATATTATCTTGAATGTAGGGGTTTACACCATATCTTATGGTGAGGTGCAATTCTCAGCTATAGAGCAAGTGTATTAACTTGAATGGAGGGTTAACACCATTTCGCATGGTGATGCGCAATTCTAAGTTAGTAGAGCAAGTGTATTAACTTGACTGATGGGGTTTTTACCGTTTCTCATGGTAGGCGCAATTCTTAGTTATAGAACAAGCGTATAAACTTGAGTAGTGGGGTTTATAGCATTTCTTTTTGTCAAGCGCAATTCTCAGTTATAGAGCAATTGTATGAACTTGACTGGAAGGAGTTTACACAATTTCTCATGGTGAGGCACAATTCTTAGTTAAAGAGCAAGAGTATAACTTGACTGGAGGGGTTTACACCTTTTCTCATGGGGATGCGCAATTTTTAATTATAGAGCAAGTGTATGAACTTGACTGGGAGGGGTTTACACTATTTCTCATGGTGACGCACATTTGTTAGTTATAGAGCAAGTGTGTTATTTTGCTTGGAGTGGTTTACACCATTTCTTATTGTGATGTGAATTCTCAGTTACAGAGCAAGCGTAGAAGAGCAAATGTGTTATTTTGCTGTGAGCGGTTTACACCATTTCTCATGGTGATGCACAATTCCTAGTTAAAGAGCAAGCGTATCAACTTTAATGGAGGGTTTTACACAATTTCTCATGGTGAGGCGCAATTGTTAGTTATAGAGCAAGCGTCTTAACTTGAATGGAGGGGTTTACACCATTTCTCATGGTGAGGTGCAATTCTCAGTTAAAGAGCAAGTCTATTAACTTGACTGGTTGGTGTTTACACCATTTCTCCTAGAGAGGCGCGAAATTCTTAATTATAGAGCAAGCGTAATAACTTGAATAGAGGGGTTACACCATTTCTCATGGTGGGGCGCAATTCTCAGTCATAGAGCAAGTGTATTAACTTGAATATAGGGTTTACACCATTTCTCATTGTGAGGCGCAGTTCTCAGATATAAGCAAGTGTATGGACTTGATTGGAAGGGTTTATACTATTTCTCAGTGTGAGGTGCAATTCGTAGTTATAGAGCCAGCGCATGCACTTGAATTTACACCATTTCTGAAGGTGAGGCGCAATTCTCAGTTATAGAGCAAGTTATTAACTTGACTGGGAGGGGTGTTCACCATTTCTGATAGTGAGGGGCAATTCACAGTTATAGATCAATTGTATTAACTTGACTGGAGGGGTTTACACCATTTCTCATGGTGAGGCTCACATATTAGTTATAGAACAAGTGAATTAACTTGACAGGGAGGGGTATACACCATTTCTCGCGGTGAGACGCAATTCTCAGTTATAGAGCAAGTGTATTAACTTGACTGGAGGAGTTTACACCATTTCTCATAGTGAGGCGCAATTCTCAGTTATAGAGCAAATGTATTAACTTGATAGGGAGGGGTTTACACCATTTCTTATGGTGAGGCGTAATTCCTAGTTATAGAGCAAGTATATGAATTGAACTAGAAGGGGTGTCGATTTTGTGAATTTTCCCAACTGTTCCAGTTTTCAAATCGGTAGAGTATTAAGGTGATGTACCAAGCATTTGTAACCACGATTCCTGAGAAGTAGTGGAACAACAATGATTTTTCTCCCTGCAAAGTTCCCTGATATGCCTGTACTGAGGTGACATTCTTGTTGTAAAGTCCCGTCCATATACGTAATCCTTGTCATGCTGAATAAATTAAGATGCAACGCCCAATTTTCAGCCAATCAGATTACTTGATCCAGGTTGTTGATACAAAGTCCCATACTCAATGGCAAACAGTGCAGAGTTTCAGAAGCCAACTGATCTGGATCTACACTGTTTGCAGAGGCAGGGCATACCCGGGTTCAGCAGGACCAGGGTAAACAATCAATGTAAACATTTTTATGTCAGTTAAAACCAGCTATTACATGAGCCTGCTGTAGGGGCTAGGGTTATAAGGGACTAAAACAAATCACAAGCGTATCGTAAATTTCCAATGAGGTATATTTCAACTATCGGAAAACTGCATTTCGGGTGGAAGATCTAACAAACATGTAAACATATTAAATACGAAATCTTTTTCAACAGTCTTAGAATAGCAAATTTAGAAAACAAAAATGCCTCGGCATTGGTCGTATCTATTCAAATCTTCCCACAGGTCGCATCGTACTCAGGGCCTGATATCCTCTAAGTTTGGTCACATAAACTCGCGTGAAATACGGAAAAAAAACTACCATACACAACGTTATGCTTTGGGTGATATTTCGGGACAAATAGGAATGACCATACATACAATATGTATTCCAGGCATATACTTACCACACAATTTGAATTAAAATTTCTTAAACCAGGATAAAACTACAATTTTCAAGGTAAAATCAACATAAAACTCCGGCGTTGATTATATATTGGATGTTGGGGATATCGTCCGGCAGTGGTCAGATTCTCGATTATAATATGGAGAGTGTGTTCTGAGGCGGTGGTTCTGGTGGTGATTGTTGTTTTGTGTGGCCTTGTGGTTGTTCTCTCCGGTTTTTTTTTCATATTTGCCATTTTCGCTGTCTTATTGCTGTGTTAAGTGGATCCTGTCTAGCATTGTGATCTCCTTGGGAAAAAGGGAGCTGAATACGCTGCTTTTCTTTTGTTTCTGTTGAAGTTTTACGGCCCATTCAAACCAAATGGGTCATGTCGTGCACGGTCAGTTTACCTGACTACACGTTTACTGGGCAGGCTTTGTCCTCTGAGTGGTTAGTATTGTGCATATTCTTTCGCCAGAAACTGACAACTGCCTTTTCTTTGGTCTGCTGCTTATGTATTGCCTGTCATGCTCTGATTGCTCTTCTTCTATGATATGTGATTGTGGCAATTTCTGGACATCTTTTATACTATTTGGGCCACGCCATGCGAAAACGTGTCTTCGTGCGTATGCGTACAGCAAAGGCCCAGATCAGCCTGCGCATCCGCGCAGTCTGAACAGGGCCTTCACTGTCCGCTAACAGAATCATTGGATACTATAGGATGTACGAAAGGAGAGCAAAGACCCGGATGATACGCAGGCGCAGATGATTTGAATCAAAGACACTTTTTCGCTTAACGCAGCCCATTTTTTCATCACATTGCAGGAGCCATCCAGTCCGTTGTGTAATGGGGTGGGGACGTTAGAGTGTGGTCAATGTTACTGTGACAAGGACTACTATGGCAGACGTTGTGAATGCGAAGATTCAGAGCTTGACGACTTAAACGCGTGTATCGACGACAGAAGCCCATCATCGTAAGTGCACTTAATGAGTCTCATAGTGAGAAAATGGACATTATCAATTATAGCATAAGCGCCAAGCGGTGACTCAGATCACATGCATTTCCGCACAATCTGATCTGAGTTTTTACAAGGTGGTATGTGGATACTTAATCCCAATACACACACGACGTCATAATAAAGTAGTTTTGACGTCATTGTGACGTTTATTACGACGTTGTTTGTTTGCTGGGATAATATAAGATTCCTTCAGACGAATAGTGAAAATTGATAATTCTGCCTGAATAGGCTGGTTGATCTTCGACTTGTTTTGTAGATGCACATGTCATAACATTTTCTCGCGTAGCGACTGAAATATTCGAAACTGAGACCTACTTACCATACTTATCCTAAACTTTAAACCAGGCCATGAGAACTAATAGTTGGTGTGCGCAAAAATGTTCATAAAGTTATTTTTGATAAATGAGCCAGCGCACGACAAAACCTACAATACGACTTTTTCGACCAGCGAATACACAGATCAGCCTGCGCATCCACGCAGGCTGATCAGAGTCTTCACTGATCACATGTGCCTTTTACAGCCTCTGGGCAATCCAAAGAGGAATAAACGAGAATCCTTGCCATACTGGGCGGATGTACAGGCTGAGTCTTTGCAGGTCACACAGGTCTTGTAGGTTTTGTCGTGCGGTGGTTCAAATATTATCTAAAAAGAATGACCATTGAAAGCAATTAATATACCCACGAAAACGATTACAGCTGAAGTGTTGACTTTTCTGAGCCTGACTAGCTAGTTTTTGTCAGTCAGGCCTCAGCGAACACAAAGAAACAGATAATATAAACTACGCTATAGTGAAGTTCGGCTCACTACAGCGAACTACATTATAGTGAGGACTGTTTCTGAAGATGCTTTCTGATTTGGGAGTATTCTGTGTGTTAAGGTATGTCTATCAGAATACCTAGGGTAAATGCAGTAATTACTTATCTTCGTTGATTTAAGAAATAATTTTCTCTACTGTGAATTATCACGAATAACGCATGGTGTTGAAGGGCAGATTGCGAAGTATTAATTCACGACGGCGAAGCCTGAGTGAATTAATCATTCGCATTAGCCCGACAACACCCTGCGTTAGTCGCGATAATTCACAGTAGAGAAAATTATTTCGATTCAAAAATGATACAGAAAGGAAAATCGATATTGTTGCAATTTTTTTAAAGAATTATTTTGCAGCGGACGCCGCGAGAAATAAATGTTTACATGCGACGTGATCAAATTTGCCCATTTGCACGCACCACATTAGGCCATAATAAATTAATAGTCAGATTCTCATTTTTTTAGCTCACTTGAGCAAAAGCTCAGGATGAGCTAATGTCATCACCCTATGTCCGTCGTCCGTCGTCGTCCGTCGTCCGTCGTTCGTCGTTCGTCGTCAACAATTAGTTTGTTAACACTCTAGAGGTCACAGTTTTGACCCAATCTTGATGAAACTTGGTCAGAATGTTTGCCTCTATGAAATCTAGGTCAAGTTCGATACTGGGTTACTTGGGGTCAAAAACAAGGTCACCAGATCAAATCAAAGGAAAAACTTGTTAACACTCTAGAGGTCACAGTTTTGACCCAATCTTGATGAAACTTGCTCAAAATGTTTGACTCGATGATTTCTAGGTCAAGTCCTAAACTGGGTCACTTGGGGTAAAAAACCAGGTCACCGGGCCAGATCAGCAGAAAACCTTGTTAACACTCTAGCGGTCACATTTTTGAAGCAATCATCATGAATCTTGCTCAATATGTTTGTCTCGATGATTTCTAGGTCAAGTTTAAAACTGGGTCACTTGGGGTCAAAAACTAGGTCACCGGGCCAGATCAGCAGAAAACCTTGTTAACACTCTAGCGGTCACATTTTTGAAGCAATCATCATGAATCTTGCTCAATATGTTTGTCTCGATGATTTCTAGGTCAAGTTCGAAACTGGGTCACTTGGCAGGGCCTGACAAATCCATTGCCCGGCCGCCCGGGACAAGTCCTAAATCCCGCTGGGCAAGTCTGTTCCGTCTTTACGACGCCCGGTCGGGCAAGTGTCAAAAAATCGCCAGGACAGTTAAAAGTGCGAGTATTTACGGTAAAAAAGTCTGATCAAAAGATGTCAATAAATATTGATAATTAATTGCCCAGCTGTCCTGATTAATGCAGACAACCCATGTATAACGGTTTTCATTATCACACTACCGTTAATCCAATTGATCAGTTGTTTACCTTCCGGCGCGTGCCTTTAATCTTCCGTTGTAACAGCTGATCAATAATTGTATCTAAACATGGCTTCTGTGTAGTATGAACCAAGTAAGGTCGGCAATTATTGGTTTTTGATATTCTCGTATTTCATTGGCTATGCGACTGGGCATACACCAATGAAATAAGTCGTTGCTTACGACGTGTTTGGCTATGAAAACGAAAGTACAAAATGACACAATATAAAAACACAGGTAAGAAATTGAGTTTTTGTTTGGAAAAAAAAAAGCAAAAAAAAAGCGTGATACCGTTACGATCTCGCCTGTTTGCAAAACCTTTGTTATTTCCCTCTCGAAATCTGGATTTACTTAGTGTTCATCAAATAATAATGAATTTGTAAGACTAAAAATACTGTGTGTCAAAGTCATTTATAAAAAATTTATTCTCTGTTGATATTACTGATAACGTGTTAGGATGAAAAACAAAATATGAACACTGATGGCTTACACAACTGACTAGTGCTTGATGACTTATGTGCTCCTAAAACCAGAAAGACTTGATGAGCACTGATATACAATACCACACAGAATAATATTCAGTTCTTTCCAATTTCTTGGAGGTTGTTCTCTGTTCTTGGGATAAATGAATACACCATTTTCAAAATGGCTTCTTTGATAAAAAATGAAGTCTTTTAATTATGAATTGTCCTATAGTTTGTAGGCAGTTCTTCAATCAAGTTAATTTCCTTGCAGGTGTATACATTTACCTTAAGAATTTTTTTTTTTTTTTTTTTTTTTTTTTTTACAAACACATGAGTATTTATTCAAGGCTTCAAGTAAATACAAATAAAATTCTTTTTCAATATGCTCTCTTTTCATCCCTTTGGTATTTTCTGATGTGAAATTATGATACTTTTCTTATTTCCATTGCAAACTTAGATTGTGGGGTCTGAAACTACCTCACTGAGTGCCCATTATCTATGTTTTTGAGCCAAAAAAAAGGAGTAAAACCATTTAAAACCTCGCTTTTCTGTATATTAACTGGGATTTACAAGAGTATTGCTTTCATAGACTTGTTAACGCAATGTTAAAAGTGGGACTTCTATTTCTGTTTGCAAATCTTGGGCATATAGGAATTTGAGCCGCACAAATCCTGGGCAAGTAGGAATTTGAGCTGGGCAAGTGAAAAAAAAATTTACTTGCCCAGTGGGCAAGTGGATTTTTTTTTGATTTGTCAGGCCCTGCTTGGGGTTAAAAACTAGGTCACCGGGCCAAATCAGCAGAAAATCTTGTTAACACTCTAGCGGTCACATTTTTTAAGCAATCATCATGAATCTTGCTCAAAATGTTTGTCTTGATGATTTCTAGGTCAAGTTCGAAAATGGGTTACTTGGAGTCAAAAACTAGGTCACCGGGCCAAATCAGCAGAAAACCTTGTTAACACTCTAGCGGTCACATTTTTCAAGCAATCATCACGAATCATGCTCAAAATGTTTGTCTTGATGATTTCTAGGTCAGGTTTGAAACTAGGTCACGTGGTATCAAAAACTAGGTCACCAGGGCAAACCAGCAGAAAACCTTGTTAACACTCTAGCGGTCACATTTTTGAAGCAATAATCATGAATCTTGCTCAAAATGTTTGTCTTGATGAGTTCTAGGATATGTTTGAAACTGGGTCACGTGGGGTCAAAAACTAGGTCACCGGGCCAAATCAGCAGAAAACCTTGTTAACACTCTAGCGGTAACATTTTTGAAGCAATCATCATGAATCTGGCTCAAAATGTTTGTCTTGATGATTTCTAGGTCAAATTCAAAACTGGAACACCTGGGGTCAAAAACTAAGTCACCTGGCCTAATCAGCGTAAAATCTTGTTATCACTCTAGCGGTCACATTTTTCAAGCAATCATCATGAATCTTGCTCAAAATGTTTGTCTTGATGAGTTCTAGGTCAAGTTCGAAACTGGGTCACTTGGAGTCAAAAACTAGGTCACCGGGCCAAATCAGCAGAAAACTTTGTTAACACTCTAGCAGTCACATTTTTTAAGCAATCATCATGAATCTTGCTTAAAATGTTTGTCTTGATGATTTTCAGGTCAGGTTCCAAACTGGGTCACCTGGGGTCAAAAACTAGGTCACCTGGCCAAATCAGCAGAAAACCTTGTTAACACTCTAGTGGTCACATTTTTCAAGCATTCATCATAAATCTTGCTCAACATGTTTGTCTTGATGATTTCTACGTCAAGTTTGAAACTAGGTCACTTTGAGTCAAAAACTAGGTCACCTGGCCAAATCAGCAGAAAACCTTGTTAACACTCTAGCGGTCACATTTTTGAAGCAGTCATCATGAATCTTGCTCAAAATGTTTGTCTTGATGATTTCTAGGTCAAGTTTAAAACTGGGTCACATGGGGTCAAAAACTAGGTGACCTGGCCAAATCAGCAGAAAACTGTTCACACTCCAGAGGTCACATTTTTGAAATAATCATCATAAATATTGCTCAAAATGTTTCTCTTGATGATTTCTAAGTCTAGTTTAAAACTGGGTCACTTGATATCAAAAACTAGTTCACCTGGCCAAATCAAAGGAAAACCTTGTTGATGCTCTAGTGGTCACATTTTTGAAGTGATCATCATGAATCTTGCTCAAAATGTTTGTCTTGATGATTTCAAGATGATGTATAGTTTTCTGTCCAGTGACTCTCTTAAGTTTTTCCATTTAGGTCAATTTCTCAGTAATTATTGGTCCTACAGAGTGATATTTGGTACTTGTGAAGTGTTTGTGTTTAGGTCAGTTTCTCAGTAGCTATTGCTCCTACAGCCAGTGATACTTAGTACATGCATACATCTTAGCATGGCCTCTTGAGTGCAGTCATCCATATTTGACTTTGACCTTTATTTCACAGTCCGTTAGACATGCTACATTGTCTTACTTGTTAATATAATCATTTTGAACTTTGATCAGAATGTTTGCCTTGATCAGTTCTAGATCAGGCTCTCAAAGTGCTATGTTGCTCAGGTGAGCGTTACAGGGCCATCATGGCCCTCTTGTTTTCAAAATGGGGGCGGGGTGAAATTTTATTTTTCATTTTTTTTATTTTTCCGGACTACACAGAAATTGGAGATGGGTGGCTGAAATTATATTGATTTCTGCAAACTACATGTATTGGTGAATACAGAATACTTTTTCATAATTCCAGTGTAAAATGAAAAAACAAATGGTGTGTGATAATCAGAATAGCCTTGAAAGAGCAACTGTAGAGCTGAAGAAAATGAATATATCAATAATCAAATACCCACTTTTTTTTTCAATTTCTCCGAGAACACTGTTGGACAAAATAAAAGTCATCAATTTATTCTGTTCTGTGTGATTTTTCCTTTCCTGTCAAACGCTCTCTCTTTTGTATAAACGGTTTTTACCTGTCAGACACAGTTCACAAACACCATATATATATATATATATATATATATATATATACATACATATATATATATATATATATATATATATATATATATATATATATATATATATATATATATATATATATATATATATATATATATATATATATATATTTTTTTTTTTTTTTTTTTTAATCTCCCAGCAATTGCCTCGATTCTTGCGACTGGGAAACGGCACCGCTTTATCAATCGGCCCTGAATTATTTGTGGGGGTTGAGAAGATTTTGGGTATCGCTGGCTTTAAATCAATACCAGTCGTTTATTACAGTTTAACTGGCAAAGATTTTCACGATCACAAACGCTATTTTCAAGTGTTTTTTTTTTTTTTTTATCTGGATTCGAAAATGAAAGAAAAATCGACTGGTTGTCTGACCGGACGCAAGTTATAACGAGGCGCATTTGCAACAGGGATCCAGTACACATCGTACAATAGCAGATATTGATCGTAGTTAAACGAACAATTTTGTGTTGGTAATTACACCGGAAGTATGTAATTTGTTGTCGTATATGCGCAATTTGCATATTTAATGTAGATTTAAGTGGAACGGAACTTGCCGATCGGCAAACCGTAAGATTTTTGATACAAAAAACCGAAACATCGGAGCAGTACTCGTACTTACGAAAAAGCGTCAATAAAAAAAACGAGGCGGGGGTAAAAAATCGAGGCGGGCAGTAATGAGAATCTAACAATTAATTTATTATGGTCTTCGGCTCAGTTGGAAAACGTTAACTTCGTGTTAGAATTTACGTTTGATTCCAACGTCCACAGGCCGTTAACAACAATATCAGTACCAGCATATTTAAGAAATATGAATTATTGCGAATAACGCATGGTGTTGAAGGACAGATTGCGAAGTATTAATTCACGACAGCGAAGCCGGGTTGAATTACTATTCGCATCTGCCTGATGACAATTTGCGTTATTCGCGATAATTCACAGTACAGAAGAATTATTTCGATTCTAACATGATCCTGGAAGGAAAATCAACATTGTTGCAATGTTTTCCATAGATCTCATTTGCAGCGGACGTCGCTAGAAATGAATATTTACATGCGACGTCATCAAACGTACCCTTTTACACGCACTACGTTGACGACGTGAATTATTGCAGTTTGATCATGTGACGTTTCCATTAGGCTAAATGGGAAAACGTTAACGTCATGTTAGAGTCAAAATTTGAATTCGGAGATACCCAGGAAAGGTTTCAGTCACGTAATATAACACTCCTAAATCGCCGGATAAACCAGGGCAATGGAAATACCATGCCCAACTTGTCCAGTTTGTCGCATTTCCTCGAGGACAAGAACTCCGAATTTACTTGTCTTGTGACAATGGCTTCATTGCTCTAGCTAAGAAGAGTATCCAGATTATGCGATATATAGTTTTCTTTTTTCTCGAAGAAAACATGTTATGGGTACTCATTAGAATCACCTCACGAGGCGCACCTAATAAGTACCCACAGCATATGTTTTCTTCGAGACAAAAGAGGGTACTCATTAGAAGCGCCTCACCAAGAAAATATTAGAATTTTTATCTGAAAACTTTTAGTTTTTGGTGGTGAAAGTTTCAATATGTTTGGATAGGTGCGTTTTCATAATTATGTCCTGGTGAATGAATGTCATTTGACATATCACCAGTAAAAATCTGATTCTGATTCTTTTCTCACGATTACTTTTCTTTGAGGGGACATATACACCTTGTAGATTTTTCGCCATTTTGTACAAGGGAGACTACTTTTATGACTGCCCATTTGCATTCCTGTACAGCAAATCCCTTTCGAAAAGAGGTTATGTCTAAAAGGAAAAAAACAACAACAACAAAAAACAACAACAACAACAACAACAAATGCTCCCTTTTGAGCGAATTCTTTCCTTTTGCCAGTGTATCCCTTTTCGGAAGGGATATAAACAATTTTGGCAGAGTTACTGCTCCTGAAAGTGTATATATTCCCCATAAGGTAAAGATATCGTATTTATCAATATAGGGTAGTCTGTTCCGGTCGGGGAGAGTGTGTCTGTGGGTTCTGTGAGTGTTTCCCTCGCCGAGCCCATTCTGCACAGAAATACAGTGGTACGTTCTGTGAGTGTGATGACTACTCTTGCAGTTTCCATCGGAACCAGCTATGTGGAGGTATTTGTTTGTAAATAATTTTGCTTTATTTCATTTAAAAGTCTTAAAAAGTAACAATTCTGGTTACTTTATAAATAGCATACCTCTTAAGCCGGTGCTAAGAAACTGGGGATGGGTGGGGGATGGGGGAGGGGGTGGGAGTGGGGAAGGAGGAGGCTTGCCTCGCAAGTTTCATTCCATCACGAAAACATGCCTATATAATTTTGACCCCCTTAAATCTCACTTTTATACAGTAAAACTGGGGTTTACAGGGGTATTCTTTATTGTTCTTATTTCTGCGCAAAAACATAGATTGTGGGTACTCGTTAGAACCGCCTCGCCGAGGCGGTTCTAACGAGTACCCACGATCTTTGTTTTTGAGCAGAAATACGAAAAATATCAGAGTTTTTTATCTGAAAATTTTCGGTTTTTGGAGGTGAAATTTTCGATATAATTGAATAGGCGTGTTTTCGTAATGCTGCATATGAGGAGACATAATAAAAGCGAGTCTCAGATTTTCGTTCTTTTGTGGGATCTTTGTTTCTAAAGGCAACCTTTTAGATTTTTTAAGTATAGTAATTGGTTATACGACGTTGCACAAATCCTTTAGCCCTGGGATGAGCAAACTTCTGCTCTCAGGAAGACAGAAATAGGACCACTGGTCCCAGAAGACAAGAAACAGATGGGCCGCATCAAGCGAAAAAGTATCTTCGACATGCGCAAAATACGCATTCACATCATCCTGCGCATGCGCAATGTGTCTATAGTATTCAATGATTCTGTTAGTGGACAGTAAAATGCCTTCGAACAATGCAAAGCGAAAATGTGCCTTCCACGTGCGCAAAATGCGCAGATTCAGATCATCCTGCGCATTCGCAAAGTGCCATCCGGGTCTTTGCTGTCCATTCATACATTCTGTAGTATCCAATGATTCTATTAGCGGACAGTGAAGGTCCTAGTCTGACTGCGCGGATACGCAGACTGATCTGGGCCTTCGCTGTCCGCATACGCCCTAAGACACGTTTTCGCATGGCACGGCAGATATAATCTACACTGTAATGAAATACGAGGAGGCGTATTACGGCTCCATACGGCACTAAACACCAGCTATAGTGAAGTAAAATAGGTTCTGTTAAAAAACGGGATCTTTTTGAAACATGGAGTCTCTTTATGTTTAGCATTACAAAAACACGCCTATTCAAATATATAGAAAATTTTACCTTTAAACACTGGAAATTTTCAGATAAAAAACAAAACAAAAAAAACTCTGATATTTTTCATATTTCTGCTCAAAACATAGATTGTGGGTAACCGTTAGAACCGCCTCGGCGAGGCGGTTCTAACGAGTACCCTAAATCTTTTTTTTGAGCAGAAATAAGAAAAATAATGTACTATATAAAAGTGGGTTTTAAAGGGGTCAAAATTGTATAGGCCTGTTTTTGTGATGGGAATCGGTTATGCAACGTTGTACATTCCCTTAAGCCCCAGAATGAATAGAATGTGTTAACTCTTTCACTGCCATAGTCCATAATAATAGGCTTTTGTAAACAGCGTAGATCCTGATGAGACGGCTTACAATGAGCCGTCTCATCTGGATCTACGCTGTTTGACATTCAGTCTATCAAATTTACATATAAACTTCTTTTAATCGATAGTTTGTTTAAAAAAAAAATGCGACAATTGTAGTCTGAAATTTAGCGCGGAAAGAGTTGAAACGGGATCTTTTGGTAACATGGAGTCTCTTTATATTTAGGAATCGGTTATGCAACGTTGTACATTCCCTTTAGCCTCGGAATGAATAGAACTCCGTATTCATGAAATGATATGGAGTCAGTATTCCCAAAAAAGCAGGAAATATGGACCATGCCACGCGAAAACTTGTCTTCGGGCTATGCGATCAGCTAAGAGCCAGATCAAACTGCACGGTTGCGGACCTTCACTGTTCGCTAACAGTCATTAGATACCCCAGAATGTATAAATAGACAGCTAAATCGCGGATGGTGCATGCGCATGCGCAGTATGATCTGCATCTACACATTGCGCATGTTCGCTGAGCCCTTTCGGCACTGTAGACCAGGACAGTTGCGCAGCTCTAGATAAGATGGCTCATAATGAGCAGTCTCATCAGGAGCTACACAGTTTGCCATTCGGTTCTTGATTTACAACTGTTACCGTTTTGGCAGCGATGGATGTGTCCAAATGCAGAGATGGATGAGTTTATTTCAGAAACTTAGGGTTGAAAGAGTTAACGCGGCCCAAATATTCCAGCAGGCACACAACAATGAAACAACATCGATATACTGTCGCAAATCCGACGTCATCACGTAACGTCGCTTCTCATTGGCTGGCATTTGGTTTTACGCAGCTCACAGCACTTGCCGTTTTGTGCAAATAGTACATTATTTTTAATAGAAAAAATGAATAAATGCATTAGAATGGGGATAACTGCATCAAATTTGTCATTTGGGGAGGTAAATCGGCGGTTTTACGGTCGCAAATTACGTTTTACGGCTCCGCTGACGCGTCGCCGTAAAACGAAATTTCCGACCGTAAAACCGCCGATTTACCTCCCCAAATGCCAAATTTGAATGCAATTATCCCCTAATTCAACATCAAGTGTTAACGTGGCCCTAATGTCCCAGAATCGACGTCGTTTTAACATAACGTTAAAACGACGTCGATTCAACATATTTAATGTCAAGACGTTGAATAAACGTTGAGTCAGTTGAATTGACGTTGTTTCAATGTTGTTTGCACGCTGAATTGTACTTCCTTTCAGGACATGGTAGATGTCAATGTGGTGTTTGCTATTGTGAAGAAGGATATCAGGGCGAAGCATGTGAATGCCCGTTATCAGCCGAAACTTGTATGGCATCGAATGGTCAGGTAAGTCTTACATTAGCGAGGCCCTCCATAGGGGTTGGGGAACAGGGGAATAAGACCATTTATTTCAGGGGAATAAGGGAACAAAAGTCTAAAACTGAAGGGAACAGGGGAACAAAGGCAATTTTGGGGAACAGGGAACATAGAAAATCAAGATTTTGATTTTGGGGAACAAGGGAAATATGCCGATTTTTTCAGGGAAACAAGGGAACAGGTACCCCCCACCCCTGGGAGCGCCTTATTAGCACTGGATGGAGGTTAACATACTAACAAGGAAGAAAACTCCCTTCTAAAACTGAAAGGATTTGCTCCCCTTGTCCTTTATCAGACATAACTTGTAAGACAGGTGATGTTATGCACAGAGGAAATGGATACACTAACAGGGGAGAAAACTGTCAACATTATTTGGCCTCCATTCTGAAATCGATTTACTCTAAATGAAAAGAATGTGTTCCTCTTGTCCTTTATCAAACGGAACTTGTATGACAGGTGATGTTGAGGACCCAGTTGCTCAAAACTAACGATGTCGTTAGTTAACGTATCGTTAAAATTTTGATCATTAAAGTTGGTATATATGCTAATATTTTTGCTGAAAAAATGGAATAACTTTTGCATTTGCAAAAGCTACTCACATTTTACCAGCAAAAATACCGGTGAATTAGATATTGTACTTACTTGAATAGTTAAGTTTGACCACTAACGAGCTCGTTAAATTAACGATGCTTTGAACAACTGGGTCCTGGTGTCTTACATTCGCACAGGGGAAATGAATACTTAGCAGGGGAGAAAACCCTGTCAAAGCTGGTTGACCTTCCTTCTGAAATTGGTCTACTGACAATGGAAAGCATTTTATCCTTTTGTCATTTAACAAACATATCTTGTATGACAGGCGATGTTTAGTGTCTTACACTGGCATAGGAAAAATGGGGAGAAAACTCGTGTTATAAGTGTTTGATCTCCTTTCTGAAAAAGTTTCTGATCTTGGGGGCAAATCGTTTCCTTTTTGAGTAGACCCCTTTATCAGAAACAAGAGGTAGTCGCAAAAGTTGTCTCCGTTATCAAAAATGGCGTGTTTTGCCTCTCTCTTAAAGAAAGTAGATGCAGCTCCAAGGGAAATAATTCTGAAATTTGTCTCCTTTCTCACTAGAAGCTCATTTTAAAGAATTTTTGCTCGGATGGAAAATATTTACTCATGCTTTTCCAGAAATCAATTTACTAGTTATAAAAATTGTACAAATCAGACCATATTTTGTGGTAGTTAATTTAATGTTAGGGTATACAGACTATTAACCTGCCAAATGGTCCACTGTCAATCACAAATAAACCTTTTCTTTTAAAATAAAATACCAAGCAAAAAAAAAAAAAAAAAAAAAAAAGAAAGAAAAACAAAAGCCGCAAAGATCACAGTTTGCCTCATATACAAAGAGGAGATGCAAACGGATAGGAATAACCACGTCCAGGCCCCAAGGCGATAAAACTTTTTTCATTCTCAACTCAGTTGAGCATGAAATTTTCTCTGCTAATAAATATAAAAATGCCAACAATAATTGGCATTTTTATATTTATTAGCAGAGAAATTTTCACGCTCAGCTGTTTTTAGCAAGAAAGAATTTCAATTGTTAGTAATTTGAGATTTATTAGCAGGACAGATATCATGCTCAGCTGAGTTGAGCACGTTAAGTTTTAAAATCTAGGGGCCATAACGTTTTTCCAAGAACTGTTGAATGGAAGTAATCCGTGCATGAAAGATTTTATAAGCAGATATGGAAACTAGGGCTGGCTTATCAGAGCTGAAAAGATAATCGATTATCAGTCATGCCATTGTGATCGATAATCGATTAGTAATCACTGAAGATTTGGTCATATTTTTACCTGTCTTGCATACTGTCTGAGCATGACTTTTACCAAAGGTTATACTTTACCATATGTATTCAGACACACAGGCCTGAGCAAACAGTATAGACCCAGATGAGACGCCGCAGAATACGGCGTCTCATCAGGGTCTACACTGTTTGCCATCCCTCCAGCTATTTTTAGACACAACATTGAGTAGTTAATTGTTCTTGTTAAAATTTAAGAACAAGTATGGTAAAGAGCTGAAGTGTATTAGGTTAATGTAACAGACACATAAATAATCGATTATTAGCTAATCAGTGACGATAATCATTATTATGTAATCGATTATCCGATTAATCGTGCCAGCCTGAATGGAAACCCCAGTCAGACAGCGCCATGTACATGCCGATCAGGACATTCGCTCTCCGCTTATGCACACAAGCAAACTTTCGCCTGACCCGTGAATTTAATAAATTCAGCCAATATTTCTTTGAAGAGGAAGAAAAATCATGTCAGAAAAACAACAACAACAAAAAAAACATCAGTTTTAACTCATTTATGACTAGCATTCCAGAAAAGGGACATTGGCAAACAGTTTTTTAAAACCCGGATCAGATGCCGCATTCAATCAGAGTTCGGCCAGGGTTTTACACTGTTTATATTAAATGCAGAAATTTATTCAAAACATGGTAATAGTAACAAAAAAAACTAGTGAACTAGACACCCCTTTTATTGCAAATGGACCCGTTTGAAGATTTAAGACAAGAGTCCGCTTGACATAAATAGGTTAATTGAAATCATGTTAAAGGAGCAGCTATGTGCCCCGAATAAAATCAAGTTCAGGGCCGCAACTTGAGAAAAGTACCTTTTGACACGTGTGCCCAACTAAGAGTCCAATGAGCATGCGCATATCCGCACAGACTGAACAGAGTCTTCGTTGTCCGCATGAAGAAACTTTGTATCCTGGACTATCCAAAATGCTTTCAGTGAATATTCTGACCAGCCTGCGCGAATGCGCAGGGTGTGTATGTCCGAAGGTACGTTTTCTGACGTTGCGGCTGTTACATTTGTACTATGCTGCCTGATCAGATATTGTTTATTTTTTTATAGTATAGCAAGACTTCTCGTGCATCGCTCTTTGGATAACCCTTAGGCTGTAGCAGGCACATGCGATCAGCGAAGACTCTGATCAGCCTGCGCGAATGCGCAGACTGATCTGAGTCTTCGCTGGTCGTACAAGTCTAATTGTAGCTTTTGTCATGCGCTGGCTCAAAATTATAAATTAAAGCACTGACAGCATTGGTGGGTCGATTGTCTCAGAGTGAAGGCTGGGAAAATCGTCCTGAATGGGCTCTTAAGACTGCTTCATTTAACCCTTTACTTTCTGCAATTTAAACAAATGCTGACCCTGATCAGACGCCGCGTTGTGCTGATCTGGGTCTACAGATAACCCTCTTTTGACTGCATTCTGACGCCACAATGGCAAGAATAGCACGGCTATAAATAAACACCACTTGGATTGCGTACAAACGCGCTATTTGATTTCATTGGTCAGTGATAATTACGTTGACAACTACTTTAAGAAAATTTTGGTGTTTGTATACTATGGGTCGATATACTATGGGTCGATTGTAAACAATCTACCCAAAAAGTATGTTTTACAACTATTGCATTTGTCTTCTTTTATTCGGTTGCAAATGCTAATCTAGTAATCCCATCGGGATTACTTGATTAGGAAATTCAACTTAATCAATGTTCAATCGACGTTGTTTCAAGTTCGGGTGCCTGCTTGGATTGGCAATACAGTCGACTCCCGTTATCTCGAATTCCAAGGGACTCATTGAAACACTTCGAGATATCCGTATTTCGACATATCAGAGTTGAGAGAGTGAGGAAAACAATAAATTGAACAACCACATTTAACAAATGAATATGTAATTTGACTCCTGAAGTTAGAAATAAAAATATAAATAATGTGGAAAAGAGGAGAAATTTCTCCTTAGGAGCAATTTCTCCTCTTTTCCACATTATTTTGTTACCTGTTGTCATAGTTTCATGTTAAAACAGGGACCAGATTTTCACTTCGAGACAAGCGGTAATTCGAAATAAGCGAGTTCGAGATAACGAGGTTCGACTGTACATATTTTCCGGTTTCTCAGAGATTGTCCGTGATCACAGATCGATAATTGAGAGAAGGAGGCAGGAACGATTATTCCTGAGCAAACCTGGCAAATTGTCAGTATAAGTTTGTTTTCTTGAATTGTCCATGGACTGGTCATGGCATCCATTGTTGTATATACAAGTCTAATGCGAACAATCCATTGATCTCATTGAATGACTGCATAAAAGATCTGGCTGATCTGGGCATTCGTTGTCTACAACGAATGCCCAGATCAGCCAGATCTTTTATGCAGTCATTCAATGAGATCAATGGATACTGTAGAATATATCGACAAATAGAGACTGTCCAGATGCGCAGGTTGATCTGGGCCATCTCTTTTCGTAAGTGTATGTACAATACAACATAACGAACCTATTTGCACGCTACAAGGGTGTATTCAGGGTGTCTGTTGACTCAGTCGATACCCTCTGACTCAAAATTTCATTTTCATGGGAATATTTGGATAGATTTGATAAATTTCGTGTACCGTATTTCTCAAAATATTCACATCTTTTATTCTTTACCTTATACTTCGCTTCAACAAGTCCATTTTACTACCTGTGAATGTGAAGATTCATGCGAAAACAGTGTAGACCCTGAGTAGACGCCGCGTTCTGTGGCGCCTGATCTGGGTCTACACTTTTTGCTAGGCCTGTTGAACCCCATCAGAAATTACAGCTTGTTTTTGTAATATAATTCTAACTCAACTAATTTAATGCAATTCTGTTGGTCGAGGGCAAATTTTAAATGGTTTTATACTTCGATAAGTCAACTAAGCAGTTATAATGGAACTATTTTATGTGCGTATATTTCTAAAATAGGCTATTTGACTCGCGTTTTAACGTTAATATGACCGAATTAGAATTATAATAAATACATAATTTCCATTTCTGTTCATTTTATCGAAGTTAGACTTGCTCCAGTCTCCAGTGACTAAATATTTTTCTCATAATCCTGTTTGATAACCCACTAAAATAAAACAAGTGACCAGCCTTTATAGTCATGATATTATTTTGGTTTTATTTTAGTGGATTATAAAACAGATTATAAGAAAAAAACAAACAGTTAGTCACTGGAGACTGGAGCCAATCTATATCGAAATGTAAACAGCAGCAAATTACTCACAAACTTAGCATAAAGCTCTTAGGATTTCATTCAGTTTGTGAGTAATTCGCCGTCATTGACACATCGATATAATCTACAAAAAGTAATTCATTTCTAAAATGAATCTGTGTATTTTGATTTTCAGATTTGTAATAGTGAAGGAATATGTAATTGTGGTGTGTGTGAATGTGACCCGTATTCAATATACACTGGACCCACATGTGAAGATTGTCCTGTAAGTTAAGGATTATTAATACACGTTCAAGGGAGACAACTCTGTAAAAAAAGTTATTGTACCTTTCTGAAAAGGGATCTACTTGAAAAGGAAAGAATTTGCTCCCATTAGATATTCTACTATAAAAGGAAAATTCTTTCCTTTAGGAGTAGACCATTTCCTTCATTTTAGAGTAGACCCTTTGTAAGAAGGTATGCAAGGAAAGTAAACAGGAAGTCAAAAGGTTGTTTCCCTTGAAGACATTCGCTGGAAATCTACCATGTATATCAAGTCCCAATAAATGTTCGAGCTTTTAAACACAAGAAAGTGGTATTCATTTTACATGCGTGCAAGGAAGACCTAGGCTCCGACGTTGTAAAACATTATTTTTTTGCTCAACTCAGCAGAGCACGAAATTTTCTCTGCTAATAAATATAAAAATGCTAACAATAGTTGGCATTTTCGTATTTATTAGCAGAGAATGTTCATGCTCAGCTGTGTTTAGCAAGAAAAAAAGAAAAAGATTGTTAGCAATTTGAGATTTAATCAGCAGGATAAATTTCTTGATAAGCTGAGTTGAGCATGAAAAAAAAATCTATAACCTCGGGGCCAGATGAGCCTACGCATCCACACAGTTTAATCAGGGCCTTCGTTGTCCCCTAACAGAATATTTTACGGACTTCTGTCTAATTCACCGTTTTTTTTTTGTGGGGTGGTGTTGGGGGGGGGGGGGGGGGGTGGGGGGTGGGGGGTACATCCATTTCAGGTTCTTGTGCAAGTGTTTTACATTATGCGGCCCTCAGTACTTTACTGTACGACTCATAAACACATGAAAAGTGGGTATACCTTTATTTTACATACATTGCTAACAACAGTCAGTGAAAACGCCAAACTATTTTTGAGTGATATTTTAAACATTTTTTTTGTATTTTCTGAGGCCATTTTATTGTTAGAACCAGTGCACATGTATTGTCAGTAGCCTGTGGGTGTCATATTATACTCTGGACTCATTTCAATGGTATATTGTCAGTATCTGTTATGTTATACTGTGGGCTCATTTCGATGGTGCATTATCAGTATCTGTCATATTATACTCTGGACCCATTTCAATGGCGTATTGTCAGTATCTGTCATATAATACTCTGGACTCATTTCAATGGTGCATGTCAGTATCTGTCATATTATACTCTGGACCCATTTCAGTGGTGTATTGTCAGTGTCTGTCATATTATATTCTGGACTCATGTCAATGGTGCATTGTCAGAGTCTGTCATATTATACTCTGGACTCATGTCAATGGTGCATTGTCAGTGTCTGTCATATAATACTCTGGACTCATGTCAATGGTGCATTGTCAGTGTCTGTCATATAATACTCTGGACCCATATCAATGGTGCATTGTCAGTGTCTGTCATATAATACTCTGGACTCATGTCAATGGTGCATTGTCAGTGTTTGTCATATTATACTGTGGACTCATGTCAATGGTGCATTGACAGTGTCTGTCATATTATACTCTGGACTCATTTCAATGGTGCATTGCCAGTATCTGTCAATTATACTCTGGACTCATTTCAATGCTGTATTGTTAGTATCTGTCATATTATACTCTGCTCATTCCAGCAGTGTTTTGTTAGTATCTGTCATATTATACTCTGGACCCATTTCAATGGTGTATTGTCAGTGTCTGTCATATTATACTGTGGACTCATGTCAATGGTGCATTGTCAGTGTCTGTCATACTATACTGTGGACTCATTTCAATGGTGCATTGTCAGTGTCTGTCATATTGTACTCTGGACCCATATCAATGGTGCATTGTCAGTGTCTGTCATATTATACTCTGGACTCATTTCAATGGTGCATTGTCAGTATCTGTCATATTATACTCTGGACTCATTTCAATGGTGCATTGTCAGTGTCTGTCATATTATATTCTGGACTCATTTCAATGGTGCATTGTCAGTGTCTGTCATATTATACTCTGGACCCATATCAATGGTGCATTGTCAGTGTCTGTCATATTATACTCTGGACTCATTTCAATGGTGCATTGTCAGTGTCTGTCATATTATACTCTGGTCCCATATCAATGGTGCATTGTCAGTATCTGTCATATTATATTCTGGAAACATTTCAATGGTGCATTGTCAGTATCTGTCATATTATACTCTGGACTCATTTCAATGGTGCATTGTCAGTGTCTGTCATATTATACTCTGGACTCATTTCAATGGTGCATTGTCAGTGTCTGTCATATTATACTCTGGACCCATATCAGTGGTGCATTGTCAGTATCTGTCATATTATACTCTGGACCCATTTCAGTGGTGTATTGTCAGTGTCTGTCATATTATACTCTGGACTCATTTCAATGGTGCATTGTCAGTGTCTGTCATATTATACTCTGGACCCATATCAATGGTGCATTGTCAGTATCTGTCATATTATACTCTGGACCCATTTCAGTGGCGTATTGTCAGTATCTGTCATATTATACTCTGGACCCATATCAATGGTGCATTGTCAGTATCTGTCATATTATACTCTGGACCCATTTCAGTGGCGTATTGTCAGTATCTGTCATATTATACTCTGGACCCATATCAATGGTGCATTGTCAGTATCTGTCATATTATACTCTGGACCCATTTCAGTGGTGTATTGTCAGTGTCTGTCATATTATACTGTGGACTCATGTCAATGGTGCATTGTCAGTGTCTGTCATATTATACTCTGGACTCATTTCAATGGTGCATTGTCAGTGTCTGTCATATTATACTCTGGACTCATTTCAATGGTGCATTGTCAGTGTCTGTCATATTATACTCTGGACTCATTTCAATGGTGCATTGTCAGTATCTGTCATATTATATTCTGGACTCATTTCAGTGTAGCATTGTCAGTGTCTGTCATATTATACTCTGGACTCATTTCAATGGTTCATTGACAGTATCTGTCATATTATATTCTGGACTCATTTCAATGGTGCATTGTCTGTGTCTGTCATATTATACTCTGGACTCATTTCAATGGCGTATTGTCAGTGTCTGTCATATTATACTCTGGACCCATATCAGTGGTGCATTGTCAGTGTCTGTCATATTATACTCTGGACTCATGTCAATGGTGCATTGTCAGTGTCTGTCATATTATACTCTGGACTTATTTCAATGGCGTATTGTCAGTATCTGTCATATTATACTCTGGACCCATATCAGTGGTGCATTGTCAGTGTCTGTCATATTATACTCTGGACTCATTTCAATGGTGCATTGTCAGTATCTGTCATATTATACTCTGGACTCATTTCAATGGTGCATTGTCAGTGTCTGTCATATTATATTCTGGACTCATTTCAATGGTGCATTGTCAGTGTCTGTCATATTATACTCTGGACCCATATCAATGGTGCATTGTCAGTGTCTGTCATATTATACTCTGGACCCATTTCAATGGTGCATTGTCAGTGTCTGACATATTATACTCTGGACCCATATCAATGGTGCATTGTCAGTGTCTGTCATATTATACTCTGGACTCATTTCAATGGTGCATTGTCAGTATCTGTCATGTTATATTCTGGACTCATTTCAATGGTGCATTGTCAGTGTCTGTCATATTATACTCTGGACTCATTTCAGTGGTATATTGTCAGTGTCTGTCATATTATACTCTGGACCCATTTCAATGGCGTATTGTCAGTATCTGTCATATAATACTCTGGACTCATTTCAATGGTGTATTGTCAGTGTCTGTCATATTATACTGTGGACTCATGTCAATGGTGCATTGTCAGTGTCTGTCATATTATACTGTGGACTCATGTCAATGGTGCATTGTCAGTATCTGTCATATTATACTCTGGACTCATTTCAATGGTGCATTGTCAGTGTCTGTCATATTATACTCTGGACTCATTTCAGTGGTGCATTGTCAGTGTCTGTCATATTATACTCTGGACTCATTTCAATGGTGCATTGTCAGTATCTGTCATATTATATTCTGGACTCATTTCAATGGTGCATTGTCAGTGTCTGTCATATTATACTCTGGACTCATTTCAATGGTGCATTGTCAGTATCTGTCATATTATATTCTGGACTCATTTCAATGGTGCATTGTCTGTGTCTGTCATATTATACTGTGGACTCATTTCAATGGCGTATTGTCAGTGTCTGTCATATTATAATGTGGACCCATATCAGTGGTGCATTGTCAGTGTCTGTCATATTATACTCTGGACTCATGTCAATGGTGCATTGTCAGTGTCTGTCATATTATACTCTGGACTCATTTCAATGGCGTATTGTCAGTGTCTGTCATATTATACTCTGGACCCATATCAGTGGTGCATTGTCAGTGTCTGTCATATTATACTCTGGACTCATTTCAATGGTGCATTGTCAGTATCTGTCATATTATACTCTGGACTCATTTCAATGGTGCATTGTCAGTGTCTGTCATATTATATTCTGGACTCATTTCAATGGTGCATTGTCAGTGTCTGTCATATTATACTCTGGACTCATTTCAGTGGTATATTGTCAGTGTCTGTCATATTATACTCTGGACCCATTTCAATGGCGTATTGTCAGTATCTGTCATATAATACTCTGGACTCATTTCAATGGTGTATTGTCAGTGTCTGTCATATTATACTGTGGACTCATGTCAATGGTGCATTGTCAGTGTCTGTCATATTATACTGTGGACTCATGTCAATGGTGCATTGTCAGTATCTGTCATATTATACTCTGGACTCATTTCAATGGTGCATTGTCAGTGTCTGTCATATTATACTCTGGACTCATTTCAGTGGTGCATTGTCAGTGTCTGTCATATTATACTGTGGACTCATTTCAATGGTGCATTGTCAGTATCTGTCATATTATATTCTGGACTCATTTCAATGGTGCATTGTCAGTGTCTGTCATATTATACTCTGGACTCATTTCAATGGTTCATTGTCAGTATCTGTCATATTATATTCTGGACTCATTTCAATGGTGCATTGTCTGTGTCTGTCATATTATACTGTGGACTCATTTCAATGGCGTATTGTCAGTGTCTGTCATATTATACTGTGGACTCATTTCAATGGTGCATTGTCAGTATCTGTCATATTATATTCTGGACTCATTTCAATGGTGCATTGTCAGTGTCTGTCATATTATACTCTGGACTCATTTCAATGGTTCATTGTCAGTATCTGTCATATTATATTCTGGACTCATTTCAATGGTGCATTGTCTGTGTCTGTCATATTATACTGTGGACTCATGTCAATGGTGCATTGTCAGTGTCTGTCATATTATACTCTGGACTCATGTCAATGGTGCATTGTCAGTGTCTGTCATATTATACTCTGGACTCATTTCAATGGCGTATTGTCAGTGTCTGTCATATTATACTCTGGACCCATATCAGTGGTGCATTGTCAGTGTCTGTCATATTATACTCTGGACTCATTTCAATGGTGCATTGTCAGTATCTGTCATATTATACTCTGGACTCATTTCAATGGTGCATTGTCAGTGTCTGTCATATTATATTCTGGACTCATTTCAATGGTGCATTGTCAGTGTCTGTCATATTATACTCTGGACCCATATCAATGGTGCATTGTCAGTGTCTGTCATATTATACTCTGGACCCATTTCAATGGTGCATTGTCCGTGTCTGTCATATTATACCCTGGACCCATATCAATGGTGCATTGTCAGTGTCTGTCATATTATACTCTGGACTCATTTCAATGGTGCATTGTCAGTATCTGTCATATTATATTCTGGACTCATTTCAATGGTGCATTGTCAGTGTCTGTCATATTATACTCTGGACTCATTTCAATGGCGTATTGTCAGTGTCTGTCATATTATACTCTGGACCCATATCAATGGTGCATTGTCAGTGTCTGTCATATTATACTCTGGACCCATTTCAATGGTGCATTGTCAGTATCTGTCATATTATACTCTGGACCCATATCAATGGTGCATTGTCAGTGTCTGTCATGTTATATTCTGGACTCATTTCAATGGTGCATTGTCAGTGTCTGTCATATTATACTCTGGACCCATATCAATGGTGCATTGTCAGTGTCTGTCATATTATACTCTGGACCCATTTCAATGGTGCATTGTCAGTGTCTGTCATATTATACTCTGGACCCATATCAATGGTGCATTGTCAGTGTCTGTCATATTATACTCTGGACTCATTTCAATGGTGCATTGTCAGTATCTGTCATGTTATATTCTGGACTCATTTCAATGGTGCATTGTCAGTGTCTGTCATATTATACTCTGGACTCATCTCAGTGGTATATTGTCAGTGTCTGTCATATTATACTCTGGACCCATTTCAATGGCGTATTGTCAGTATCTGTCATATAATACTCTGGACTCATTTCAATGGTGTATTGTCAGTGTCTGTCATATTATACTGTGGACTCATGTCAATGATGCATTGTCAGTGTCTGTCATATTATACTGTGGACTCATGTCAATGGTGCATTGTCAGTATCTGTCATATTATACTCTGGACTCATTTCAATGGTGCATTGTCAGTATCTGTCATATTATACTCTGGACTCATTTCAATGGTGCATTGTCAGTATCTGTCATATATTACTCTGGACTCATTTCAATGGTGCATTGTCAGTGTCTGTCATAATATATTCTGGACTCATTTCAATGGCGTATTGTCAGTGTCTGTCATATTATACTCTGGACCCATTTCAATGGTGCATTGTCAGTGTCTGTCATATTATACTCTGGACCCATATCAATGGTGCATTGTCAGTATATGTCATATTATACTGTGGACTCATTTCAGTGGTGCATTGTCAGTATCTGTCATATTATACTCTGGACTCATTTCAATGGTGCATTGTCAGTGTCTGTCATATTATACTCTGGACTCATTTCAATGGTGCATTGTCAGTGTCTGTCATATTATACTCTGGACTCATTTCAATGGCGTATTGTCAGTGTCTGTCATATTATACTCTGGACCAATATCAATGCTGCATTGTCAGTATCTGTCATATTATATTCTGGACTCATTTCAATGGTGCATTGTCAGTATCTGTCATATTATACTCTGGACTCATTTCAATGGTGCATTGTCAGTGTCTGTCATATAATACTCTGGACTCATTTCAATGGTGCATTGTCAATATCTGTCATATTATACTCTGGACCCATTTCAATGGTGCATTGTCAGTATCTGTCAGTTATACTCTGGACTCATTTCAATGGTGCATTGTCAGTGTCTGTCATATTATACTCTGAACCCATTTCATTGGCGTATTGTCAGTATCTGTCATATTATACTGTGTACTCATGTCAATGGTGCATTGTCAGTATCTGTCATATTATACTCTGGACCCATTTGAATGGCGTATTGTCAGTATCTGCCATATTATATTCTGGACTCATTTCAATGGTGTATTGTTAGTATATGGCATATTATACTCTGCTCATTCCAGCAGTGTTTTGTTAGTATCTGTCATATAATACTCTGGACTAATTTCAATGGTGCATTGCCAGTATCTGTCATATTATACTCTGGACTCCTTTCAGTGGTGCATTATCAGCATTTGTCATATTATACTCTGGACTCATTTCATGACAAAAGCTACAATAAGACTTATGCAACTAGCGAAGACTCAGATCACCCTACACAGACTCTTCAGTCTTCACTAATCACATGTATCTTTTACAAACTCCGGGCTATCCAAAGAGTGATGATCGAGAACCCTTTCCGCACTGGGTCACCGGTGGATGTACAGGCTGATGTACAGGTGTTATTATAGGTTTTGTCGTGCGCTGGCTCATCGAATTACGCCACATAATCCTAACGCTGATAACGTCATATTTGGCAATGATGTTATTCAGTTGCTTCGAAATAAATGTTTAGTAAAACAATACAAGACAAGTATAGAAAACAAGTATTCTTTAAGGTAAATGAATACACTTTCAGGGGCGACAACTCTGCCAGACTGATTTTGTCTTCCATCTGAAAAGTGTGTCTTCTCTGAGAGGAAATAATTAGCTCCCTTAGGATGACGGAACATCCGAAGAGCCTTTTCTCTCGACACTGCTCGGTGGCAGTTACATATTTCTCTATTCAAATTAGTGCTAATCACAAATGCAGCAAACGCATTACGAAAACACGCCTATTCAAATATATAGAAAATTTTATCTCCAAAAACTGAAAATTTTCAGACTAAAATCTCTGACATTTTTTTCATATTTCCGCTAAAAACATAGATTGCGAGGCGGTTCTAACGAGTACCCACAGTCTATGTTTTGAGCAGAAATAAGAAAAATAATGTATACCCTTGTAAACCCCAGTTTTACTTTATAAAAGTGGAGTAAGGGGGTCAAAATTATATAGGCATGTTTTCTATATATTTGAATAGGCTTGTTTTCGTAGAGAAATGTTTAATCTTTCGGCGCCAAATTTCAGACAACATTTGTCGTCTGCTTTTTTTTATTTTTTTTAACAACTATCGATTTGTGATTGGAAAAAAGTTTATATGTAAACTTGAAAGACGGAATGTCAAACAGCATAGATCCTGATGAGACGGCTTATCATGAGCCGTCCCACTCGGATCTATGCCGTTTGCAAATACCTATTATTATTGCCTGTCGCAGTGAAATTGAAGGTATTAAATCTTTTTAAGGGCGCTGCCATTTTAGGTATTTAATAGTTACTCTGTTTATATGTATATATACCTTTATCCCTAGGCATTTAGGCGCAGACTGACCTGAATCTTCGCTGGGCGTATATGCCCGAAGGTACGTTTTCTGACGTGATGGCTCAATTACTTCAGAGTAGCATTTTTCAATGGATGTAGATGACAAACGTACAGTGAAGAACAGGGCGGGGTCAGTTTTCACCCAATGTTTTTCGAAACATTGGGACAGGAAAAGTCTGGTAAGGTAAACTGACCGCGCTCGACATGACCCCATTAGGTCGACTGGGCCATTAAACCTCAACACAAAATCAACCAGATAATACCAGAATCAGACTTACCGTAATTAACCTAAATATTGGGACAGAGAAGCCTGAACAAACAGTGTAGACCCAGATTAGGAT
This sequence comes from Anodontia alba, assembly GCA_964016985.1. Classification (NCBI taxonomy): domain Eukaryota; kingdom Metazoa; phylum Mollusca; class Bivalvia; order Lucinida; family Lucinidae; genus Anodontia; species Anodontia alba. The sequence goes on along the minus strand of OZ024827.1, from coordinate 70,499,132 downwards.
CTACACTGTTTGCCATTCATCCAACACCTCAGCAGGCAGATTTTTTTTTAAATTTTAGTACAAGTGTGGTAAGGAGTAAGGGTGTCCCAATACTTAGAGTAAATACGGTATTTTTTACTTCCTTGTTCAGATTACTACAATTGAGACGGAGCATAGAATTTCTACAAGACTGCGGGTACACTCAGCGAAGACTTTAATCAGGCTGTGCATCCGCGCAAACTGATCAGAGTATTCGCTGTCCGCCTTAAGACGTTTTGGATCCTTGGTTCCCTGCGAAGACTCTGATCAGACTGCGTGTGCGCAGTCTGATCAGAGTCTTCGCAGGGAACCAAGGATCCAATGTAGGAAATGCTGTGCTACCTGCTCAATTTAACCAAATACATGAAAATATCTAGGTTTGAAGAAACAGTTAACATAGCGTTTGTGGACATCTCTTTAAGCATTAGGACGATCTTGCGTACAATTTCAGACATGCCCCGGGAAGTGTAGCGAGAATAAAAATTGTGCTCTATGTGTCGCATTCCATACCGGGCCGCTAACACGAGAGGAATGTGATGCACAATGCTTGCATGTCACAACAGTACCGAAAATAGATGAAGATGAAGTTAGAGGTAAATCTAATTTAATATTTAATCAATAAACCCTTTCCACCCTGAGTTTCTGAAACAGACTCTTCCATCTCTGCATTTGCACACAACCACACCTGTCAAAAGTGTGGCCGTTTTAAATCAAGAATAGAATGGCAAACAGTGTAGATCCAGATGAGACGGGTCTTTATAATCTATCTCATCTGGACCTACACTGTTTAGACAATACAGTAAACCTCGTTACAACGACAACATTTGTTCCCAAAGACGTTGCGTTTAAAATGAATTTGCTATTGTACAGACTACTTATTGAGCAGATTGATTTGTAAGAAAGGTCTTGTTTTAAACATATGTTTCTTTAAAGTTCTTTCATAATTTGTTGCTTACTGTTACTTCTTAAGCGAAGGTTTTTTGACAGTCAAATTGTCATTTTAACGAATTTTATCATTGTATAGAGTGTCGGTATATAGAGGCCTGTCTGTATTTATTTTGATCTAAAGGGATGAAAAGGTCAAAGGGACTGGATACACTTGGATGATTGTCTGCCATTTTTGACAAGGGAGACAATATTTTGTACCTCCTGTTTGCTTTTCTGCAAACCAAATTCTTTCTAGAAAAAGGCAAACTTTTAAAGGAAGGAATTCGCTCCTTTCCTTTAACCCTTAAAATGCCAAGAAAACCTGCATCTGAAAATGTCGTTTGTTTATATCGTCTGCTGAATATTCTTGCAAACTTTTCAAACCAATTTTTGCATACAGGCAAACAGCGTGGACCCTGATCAGACTGTTCCGGATCTGGGTCCACACTGTTTGCGAAAATGACTTTTTAAAATCACAAGTAGATAACAATTGTTGTATTGGCAGTTTAAGGGTTAAGAAGTGCTCTTTTCAAATGGGTGGAAAAACAATTTTTAGAAAGTTATCTCTCCTGAAAGTGTATCGATTTCCCTTTATATCTTACCTATTTTCAATAGACTTTTCTATTATGCAAATTGGATGGGTCTATTATCCAATTAAACACTTTAAGTGGTAATCACAACAACACTAGTCAGTCTACCATGGGGTGTCCCAATACACCACATCCTCTTTATAACACTATTGTTGGGGTCCATAGCATAAACCGTGTTAGTTAAACAATCGTGTTACATCCAAACAAAAATGTATAGATTATATTGAAAAGTGACCATTTATGGTCATTTTTCAATATAATTTATAGATTTTTGGGATCCATCGTTGAACCGTGTTATATCCAAAACCGTGTTTTAACGAACCATGTTATAAAGAGGTTGTAGTGTATTTAGTTTAAATATGCTGTGTCATACAGTGACTGAATATTTATGTTATATACGGTATGTCATAAGGAAGTCAAATATTTAGGTTATATATGGTTTGCCGTACGTTGTCGAATATTTAGATTAAATACTGTATGCCAAAGGGTGGACGAATATTTAGGTTAAATATTGTATGCCATAGGGTGGTCGAATATTTAGGTGAAATACCATATTCAATAAGGCCGGCGAATATTTAGGTTGAATACTGTATGACATAGGGTGGCCAAATATTTAAGATAAAAATGGTATGTCATAGCGTAGTCAGATATTTAGGTAAAATAGAGTATGCCATAGGGAAGTCGAATATTTAGGTTTAATACGATATGTCATAGGGTGGTCGAATATGTAGGATAAATACGGTATGTCATATGGTGGTCGAATATTTTGGTTAAGAACGGTGGCTGAATACCTACGTTAAATACGGTATATCATAGGGTGGCCGAATATTTAGGTTAAATATGGTATGTCGTAGGGTGGCCGAATATTTAGGTTAAATACGGTATGTCGTAGGGTGGCCGAATATTTAGGTTAAATACGGTATGTCGTAGGGTGGCCGAATATTTAGGTTAAATACGGTATATCATAGGGTGGCCGAATATTTAGGATAAATATTGTATGCCATAGGTAGGCCAAATACTTAGGTTAAATATGGTATGTCGTAGGGTGGCCGAATATTTAGGTTAAATACGGTATGTCATTGGGTGGTCGAATATTTAGGATAAATGCAGTATATCGGGGGGTGACCGAATATTTAGGTTAAATGCTTTCACTTTTAGTCTGTAAGTTTCTTAACAGTATTTTATTAGTAAATTAAGCAACGATAGAATCATTCAGTTGTTAAATGTAATAAAGGTGACGATGTGAATGTAAAGGAGATGATGATAAATGATAAAGCGAAGGATGCAAAAGAAGCGAAATGGAGCAAACTATTTTGATTGGTTATAATAACTTCTGTGTCGACAGCCATTCCATAGATTATATTGCAATATGTCTAAATGACGACAAGAAGCTACCGTGCGAAGAAAGGCACCAGGGAAACCGTCAAACATCCGGGTGAAAAGTGAACTTCGATTTAAAGACCGCTATGAAAATATTGGAAAATTGCAAAACACAGACACCATTTCAGTGCTTATCTTCGTTTTTGAAGATGTTTCTTCTTATTTTTCCAAGAAAACAGGTTTTGACATTTCAAGTAAATTGTCTCCAATGGGGACAATTTTCATGAAACGTCGAAACCTATTTTCTAGGAAAATGAAGAAAATATAATCAATTTGTCGTCTGCTGAATTCGCCCTTAGAGTGGTAAAATTTAAGTTCATCACATGCGTTGTTTTTAGTTTTTTTAAGCGAATGATAATCTAAACATGTGCGAGTTGGTCGTCTGCTGAATTTGCCTAGAGAGTGGTAAAGATTAAGTTCATTACATGTACATGTATTTTTTTATTTCTTTTAAGCGAATGATAATCTAAACATGTGCGAGTTGGTCGTCTGCTGAATTTGCCAGGTCAGTGATAAAGATTAACCCTTGTCCTGCTGAATAAATTAAGATGCCACACCCACTTTTAATTTTTAGCCAATAAGATTACTTGATCCAGATTGTTGCTATGAATTCACATTCTTCAGAAGCCAACTTGTCTGCATCTACACTGTTTGCAAAGGCAGGGTATATCCGGGTTCAGCAGGACAAGGGTTAAGTTCATGTATATGTATTCTTTTTATTCATTTTATGCGAATGATGATCTAAACATGTGCCACTTGGTCGTCTGCTGAATTTGCCCAGACAGTGGTAAATGTTAAGCTCATTAATACGTATACATGTGCCACTTGGTCGTCTGCTGAATTTACCCAGACAGTGGTAAATGTTAAGCTCATTAATACATATACATGCATTTTTTTATTTCTTTTAAGCAAATGATAATCTAAACAAGTGCGAGTTGGTCGTCTGCTGAATTTGCCCAGACAGTGGTAAATGTTAAGCACATTAATACATATACATGCATTTTTTATTTCTTTTAAGCGAATGATAATCTAAACATGTGTCAGTTTTTGGACGAGGAAGATGACTGCAGATATTTCTTCACCTATGAATACATGTATGATTTCCGAGTCCGAGTCCAAGTGCAACAGACTAAAGGTATGTCAAACAAATGCAAGTTGACCACTTTAACCCTAAACCTATTTATGCTGGACGCTCCCATCTCAACTTTTTCGACGTCCGTTTCCAATAGAAGGGATGTCTGTGTAGTTTTTTTCATTATTATCATGTTTTATACAAATTCCTGTTTTATACAAATTCCTGTATTTAATGCAAACATTGTAGACCCTGATCAGATGCCACATTTTGCGCCAGATCTGGGTCTACAGTGTGTACTAATGTCCTTTTTGGTGGATGATGGGCATAAATGGGTTAAAATGCTAATCATAGCTGCAGCAAATGACATTTTAATTTTATTTTGCTATTTTTTTTCAGAGAAAATAAAGCTTGACATTTTATGTCATTTTTCTGCCTGGCAGACGACTCACGTGAAATACCAAGTGTTATTTTCTTAGAAAAAATATTTAAACAAGTTAGAATGTCGTACACTTCAGTTTTGCTTACCAGACGGCACTTTCGTATTTTTTAGACAAAATTAGGCCTAACATTTCATTTCTGCATTGCAGACGAGTCACATGAAATACCTAGTGCTACTAGTATTTAAAAACAATAGAATGTCGTCTGTCACAATTTTGCTTAGCGCTTTAAGGGTTAACCCTTAAAATGCCACGAAAACCTGCATCTGAAAATGTCGTCTGTTTATGTCGTCAGCTGAATATTCTTGCAAACTTTTCAAACCTATTTTTGCATACAGGCAAACAGTGTGGACCCTGATCAGACCCTAGAGGAGCAGTCTGATCTGGGTCCACACTGTTTGCAAATTTTTTAAAATCACAAGCAGATGACAAAGTAGACAAGACTTGTTGTGATTGACAGTTTAACGGTTAAGTACGATAAGTGCCACGAAAAAGCCTTTATCGCATATAGTGTGAACGCCTAGATTGCACATGCGCCGTTTACAGAATCGGTGACAATTGCAGACACCATATACTGAAAGTGAACCTTTATAAATTTCTATATCGACGGACACGAAGATGTTTTCAGATCAGAATGCACAGCTTAATTCACTGAATATGCGATTAAACGTTTTTTTTTTCTTGGCAAGCATCAAAAAGATATTTTAAGCACACATACAAAACAGCGATGACCTGTCAAACTACATATCCTCGTAAGATGATCTGAGCCCAGCTTTGTTGTTCAGCTAGTTGAGGTCTGGATAATGGAACATCTTTCGGTAAAATGTGGATGAAACTGTAAATGTGTATGCTGTGTTCAGTCTCTCTTTCTATCCTTATAGCTAAAGCGTATTTCATTTGTTTGCGGGACGCAATAGGTACAGTGAACCCTCGTTACAACGACAGCATTTTTTCCCCAAAGATGATGCCATTAAAATGAATTTGCTGTTGTACAGAATACTAAATGAGCAGATTAATATATAAGAAAGGTCGTTTTTTGTTGTTATTTCCTAATAGAACGTATGTTTTGGATATTAGTTAGAATTGCCTCGCTGAGGCGATTCTAACAAATATCCAAAACATGGATTAAATACAATATTTTTGCATAATTTGTTGATAATTGTTACCTCTCAAGCGACGGTTTCGTGCCAGTCAAATTGTCATTATAATGAATTTTGTCGTTGTATCGAGTGTCGGTGTAAAGAGGGTTGTCTGTAGTTTTCATAAAATGGTACTGCATGTATCTTTGCAGTTTTGGACACACATGCCTGTGCAAACAGTATACACCCAGATCAGACTTCCACAGAAGGCAGCGTCTGATCAGTGTCTTTCTATTTGCAATTCATCCAGCTGTTTTAGAAACATCAACAAGTACCTTGGCAAAATAGACTTGTTCAAATTTTAGGAAAAATATGTATGTTAAGATGTGAAGGTGTCCCAATACTGATTGAAAATGCGACAGTAAAGTAGACTTGTTCAAATGTTAGGACAAGTATGGTAAGGAGTTTAGGTGTCCAAAAACTTTGAGCATTTACGGTAGTAAAATAGATTGGATCAAATTTAAGGACAAGTATGGTAAGGAGAATAGTTGTCCCAAATATTTTGAGTAAATATTATAGTAAAATAGACTTGATCAAATTTAAGGACAAGTATGATAAAGGAGAATATTTGTCCCAATACCTATAGTAAAAACTGTAGGAAAATAGAAGATCAAACTTAAGGTAAAGTATGGTAAGGAGAATAGTTGTCCCAATACTTTGAGTAAATATTTTAGAAAAATAGACTTGTTCAAATTTAAGGTCAAGTATGGTTAAGGAGGATTTTTGTCCCAACACCTGGAGTAAATACGGTAGGAAAATAGACTTGATAAAATTTAAGGACAAGTGTGGTTAAGGAGAATAGTTGTCCCAATACCTAGACTAAATACTGTAGGAAAATAGACTTGATCGAATTTAAGGTTAGTATGGTTAAGGAGAGTAGTTGTCCCAATACCTAGAGTAAATATGGCAGGAAAATAGACTTGGTCAAATTTAAGGACACGTATGGTTAAGATGAATAGTTTTCCCAATACCTAGAGTAAATACTTTAGGAAAATAGACTTGATCAAATTTAATGGCAAGTATGGTTGAGAATAGTTGTCCCAATACCTAAAGTAAATACTGTAGTAAAATAGACTTGATCGAATTTAAGGGCAAGTATGGTTAAGGAGAATAGTTGTCCCAATACCTAGAGTAAATACTGTAGGAAAATAGACTTGATCAAATTTAAGGACAAGTATGGTTAAGGAGTATAGTTGTCCCAATACCTAGAGTAAAAACTGTAGGAAAATAGACTTGATCGAATTTAAGGACAAGTATGGATAAGGAGAATAGTTGTCCCAATACCTAGAGTAAATACTGTAGGAAAAAAGACTTGATCGAATTTAAGGACAAGTGTGGTTAAGGAGAATAGTTGTCCCAAATATTTTGAGTAAATATTGTAGTAAAATAGACTTGATCGAATTTAAGGTTAATTTGGTTAAGGAGAGTAGTTGTCCCAATACCTGGAGTAAATATGGCAGGAAAATAGACTTGGTCAAATTTAAGGACACGTATGGTTAAGATGAATAGTTTTCCTAATACCTAGAGTAAATACTTTAGGAAAACAGACTTGATCAAATTTAAGGACAAGTATGGTTGAGAATAGTTGTCCCAATACCTGAAGTAAATACTGTAGTAAAATAGACTTGATCAAATTTAAGGACAAGTATGGATAAGGAGAATAGTTGTCCCAATACCTAGAGTAAAAACTGTAGGAAAAAAGACTTGATCGAATTTAAGGACAAGTTTGGATAAGGAGAATAGTTGTCCCAATACCTAGAGTAAATACTGTAGGAGAATAGACTTGATCGAATTTAAGGACAAGTATGGTTAAGGAGAATAGTTGTCCCAATACCTAGAGTAAATACTGTAGGAAAATAGACTTGTTCAATTTTTAGGAGATGTATGGTAAGGAGTTAAAGTGTCCAAAAACTAAGAGTAAATACTGTAATAAGATAGACTGTTCAAATTAAAGCTCAAGTATGGTAAGAAGAATAGTTGTCCCAATACTAAGAGTTAATACTGTATTAAAATAGACTTGTTCAAATTTAAGGACAAGTATGGTAAGGAGTCAAAGTGTCCCAATGTCTAGAGTAAATAAGGAAGTAAAATAGACTTGTTCAAATTTATAACAAGTATGGTAAGGCGAATAGTTGTCCCAATACTTAGAGTAAATGCTGTAGTAAAATAGACTTGTTCAAATTTTAGGACACTTATGGTAAGGAGTATAGTTGTCAGAATATTTAGGGTGAATCGAACACCTAATTATAGAGCAAACATATTGTATGCTGTACAATGCAGACTTGCCTTCCCACCAGCGGGTGCAAGTCACAGACACATCTGCAGTATGTACCTTCCATATCTGTGCAATATTACTGTTATTGAACAGACTATATAAAATCGCGCCTGTTGTTTTCGTTTATTTGACCTGATTTTGCTTCCAAAGAATCTTTCATTTTAGAACTTACGTAACTCCTCACTATGCTGGTGCTTATAAAATTAAAAAAAAAAGTCCATTTGACTACCTGTTGATGTGTCTAATACAGTCGACTCTCGTTATCTCGAATTCCAAGGGGCGCTCTGAAATACTTCGAGACGTCCGTACCTCGATATATCAGATTTGCAGAATTGAGGAAAAACTAACTCGCACAACCACATTTAACGAATATATGTGTAATTGGGCTCTTGAAGTAGAGATATGTTGAAAATATTGTGGAAAAGAGGAGAAATTGCTCCTTAGCAATTTCTCCTCTTTTCGTCAATATTTTTTTAACTTGTTGTTAGAGTTTCATGTCTAGGCAGGGACCAGATTTTTACTTCGAGATAAGCGGTTATTCGAGATAAGCGAGTTCGAGATAACGAGGGTTAACTGTATATAACTGCCATATAATAAAGAACTGAATTGATTATGGTGACCTTTATCTAATTTTCGAAGTCACAATAGTAGAAAAACTGAAAATTCACCGTGGGCGGTGGCCCGAGTGGGGCCGGGTGCACGAGGCGTGTGAGAGTGTAGGGGACATATGTATTCTCTAGAAAAAATGTTACTAGTTTTAAATTAATTTTCAGAGAAAATAAGACTTGGCATTTCACGTGAATCAAATGCCTATCGGATTATTCACATGAAACGCCAAGTCTTACTGTCTGAAATATACTTAAATAAATAAATAAAATAAGAAAATCATTTACTGCAGTTATAATTAGCACTCTAAGGGTTAAACATATGTTTTTTTATCGTTTCAGTATGTCCGCGCCCATTTATTACAAATAGCAGTACATGTAAGTTTCTATTTTTCTACTTATTACAAGATATCCAATTATGTAAGTTGAGATTATATGAGAAGAGATTATGAGTGATGAGAGACAGTTTATATACAGAGCTCTAGATAAGATTTTTTTTTGAACAAAAATTTGATTTTTATACCCCGCCACACGATAATAGCGAGATTTTATGGTTTCACGTTGGTGTCCGTGTATCCGTCCGTCCGTCTGTCGTACGTCTGTCCGTATTTCCTTTTCCGAACGATAACTTGGGTAAACATCAATGAATTTTCACCAAACTTAGTATGTGCGTTGATATTGTTTAAATCTGGTTTGGGATTGCTATAATTTCATCAATTGTAACGGAGTTATCTGCCCGCAACACGTCCGTATTTTCGTTTCCGGACAATAACTTAATAAATATCAATATATTTTCACCAAACTTGGTATGTGCATTGGTATTGTGTAGCTCTAGTTTGAAAATGATAATAGGCAATTTTTGTCATTTTTGACAGAGTAATCTGCCCGCGACATATCCGTATTTTCGTTTCAGGATAATAACGAGTAAATTTCACTGGATTTTCACTAAATTCGGTATTTGCAATTATATTGTGAAGATCTGGTGTAGGATCGCTAATGGACAAATTTCGTCATTTTTTGATATAGCTATCTGCCCGCGACATAATAATGGCGGGGTATTATTGTTTCACATTTTAGCTCACCTGAGCACCAAATGCTCAAAGTGAACTATTGTGGTCAGTCAATGTCCGTTGTACGTCGTGCCTCGTGCGTCGTGCGGCGTCCTTCGTGCGTCCTGCTGCGTCAATGATTGCTTTAAAAGCCTACTCTTCCTACACCCCTGGACCAGATGACTCGAAACTTGGTAGGAAGCATTTGGGTGATTTGGTGATCAAAAAAGCTAAAACTGTTTCAATCGAAAATCCAAGTTGGTCGCCATAGCCACCATCTTGAAAATCTATTTTTCACTTCTTCTCCTGAACCGAAACACCAGTTGACTTGAAACTTGGTAGGAAGCATCGGGGAGACTTCTAGATAAAAAATAGCTAAAATGGTTCCGACAGGAAATCCGAGATGACCGCCATGGCCGCCATCTTGAAAATCTATTTTTCACTTCTTCTCCTGAACCGAAAGGCCAAATGACTTCAAACTTGGTAGGAAGCATCGGGGTGACTTGTAGATAAACTATTTTTGATCGGATATCCAAGATGGCCGACATGACCTCCATACTGAAAATCTATTTTTCACTTCTCTTGAACCGAAATGCTAATTGACTGGAAACTTGGTATGAAGCATCAGGGTGACTTGTGGATAAAAATAGCTTAAATCATTCTAATCCGAAATCAAAGATTGCCTCCATGGCCGCTATCTTGGAAATTTATTTTGAGCTTCTTCTCCTGAACCGAAAGCCCAATAGACTCAAATTTTGGTAGAAAGCATCAGGGTGACTTCTACATCAAAAATAGCTAAAATCGTTCCGATCGGAAATACAAGATGGCAGCCACAGTATCCATCTTGAAAATCTATTTTGACATTCTTCTCTTGAATATAAAGGCCCATTGACTCCAAACCTGATAGGAAGTATCGGGGTGACTTGTAGATCTAAAGTAGTTAAAATCATTCTGATCGGAAATCCAAGATGGTCGCCATTTTGAAAAAAAAACTATTTTAAACTTTTTCTCCTGAACCAAAAGGGCAATTGACTCAAAACTTCACAGGAACTATTAAGGTGACTTTTAGATCAAAAGTAGCTCAAACCGGTCTTATTGGAAATCCAAGATGGCCGCCATCTTGAAAATCTGTATTGAACTACTCTTGAACCGAAAGGCCAATTGACTCAAACTTGTCTGGTAATCAGGTGAGCAATACAGGGCCAGCTTGGTCCTCTTGTTTTATTTTTCTATTAAGTCACGAAAACAGATGTTGTCACTATAATTAGAAGCACCTTGGCGAAGCGCTTCAAATGAGTACCCACAACATATGAACCGCGGCTTGAGAAAACGTATCTTCTGATATGTACGCATAGTCATCATGAAAACACGCCTATATAATTTTGACCCCCTTAAACCCCACTTTTATATTGTAAAACTGTGGTTTACAGGGGTATACATTATTTTTCTTATTTCTGCTCAAGAACATAGATTGTGGGTACTCGTAAGAACCGCCTTGCCGAGGCGGTTCTAACGAGTATTCAGAATCTATGTTTTGAGCAGAAATATGAAAAATATCAGAATTTTTTTTTATCTGAAAACTTCCATTTTTTGTTTGGTGGTAAAATTTTCAGTACGTATATTTGAATAGGCGTGTTTTCGTAATGCGAAGACTTAAGTCGACCTGCGCATCCGCGCATTCTGATTAGAATCTTCGTTTGCGGCATGAATAAAAGAAACTTTTTATCCATGGTTATCCAAAATGACCCACTGAAGATTCTGATCGGATTGCGCAGTTGCGCTGCGCAGGCTTATTTTCAGTCTTCTTTGGGCGCACGCGTCGGAAGGTACATTTTCTCACGTCACGGCTCATATTTGAATCGTCTCCTGACAAAGCCAAGAAATGGTATGTGCGCCCAGCTGAGACTCAGATAAGCCTGGGCATATGCCTAGTCTGATCAGTCTTCGCAGTCCTCATGAAGAAAGCTCGGGCCCTTTGCTACTCATTGAGTGCATAGCAAAGACTCTGATCAGACTGAACGATGCGTAGGCTGATTTGTGTTTTCTCTGGGTGCTCAGTAATGTTGTTAGTTTTGGTATTAGATGATACAGTACATAGCTGCCTAGTGAAAACATGGAACTATTTTACGGCTCATTCTCTATACCGCATTTTCCGTATATATTCGGTCAGACAGGCCTCAGCAAACAGTGTAGACCCAGATGAGACGCCGCAGAAGGCGGCGTCTCATCAGGGTCTACACTGTTTGCCACTCATCCAGCAATTATTTAGACAGAACATCGGGTAGTAAACTGTACCTGGTTTAAACACTATTTAATTCATTTAAGTTCACATATCGTACATCGCATAATGTTATATGATACAGGATTTGATAAAAAAAGCTTAAAGCTTATATGAATCATCTCCTGAGATGAATTGTACTTGTTCTAATTTTAGGACAAGTATGGTAATGAATTGAGATGTTCAAATACTTCCTGTAAATATGCTACTCTTATGAACTTAAAAAGAAACCAAACAAAAACAAAAAACAAAACAACAAGAAAAAACAAAAAAAAAAAAAAAAAAAACGAAAAAAAAAAAACAAACATGCGAGTCGCATAGACATCGCGTGACTAACAGGTTCTGGTTCTTGCCTTTCCTCGGTAACTTCATTTTTATTTCGTATTATAGTAAATGATGATAAAAGTGTGCAAGGTATGTCCAGGAATAGCTACAGTCACAGGTCATAGCCTACCCTTGACTCAAGGGGAAGAGCAAATAAACCATGACAGACAGTACACAGCCTCAGCCTAAAGAAAACAAAGCAACCAGCTCCCTATTTTCCAACAAGATAATCTCCATGCTAGACAAAATCCATTACACACAATAATAAGACAACGAACAGAACAAAACATGGAAGAAAGCTCCGCAACGAACAGCCACAAAACCACACGAAGAATACCAACACCAGAAGTTTACATCAGTTTACATGTAGTACCGTATTTACCCGAAGTTTTCGGACACCTCAACTCCTAACCATATACATGTAGTTCTAAAATTTGAACAAGTACAATTTACTACCCGATCGTGTCCTAGAATTGCTTGATTAGTGGCAAACAGTGACGCCGCGTCTGCGGCGTCCCATGTGGGTCTGCACTGTTTGCTCAGGCCTGTCTGTCCGAATACATACGGTAAATTCAGTAGTGAAAACTACCGATGTGTTTAAATCTTCACCTAAGGTTCAATTATTGTGAGACAAACTAACATTGCTCGGCTCGAATAAAGGCTTATGCACTCGATCAGTGAAAGATCAAAGGAGCAAAAAAAAAAAAAAAAAAAAAAAAAAAAAAACAACAAAAAACAAAAAACAAAAAACAAAAAAAAAAAAACGTGTAAATTAAATCAATTCACTGTGATGAAACAAAAATGAAAGCTCGCGGCAAACACCCCAGACGCTGCTAGCCAAAGCTAAAGAAGACCTCTAGTTAAACTACGGGGGATCGACAAAGGAGAAAAAAAACTTCTTATTAGAGTGTCCTGGAAAAATACTTTAATGTTAACCCAATTATGGTTGATAACCTTGTTTCTCTCTTTAATTATACGGCGGTGGCTCGGTCCGCAGACTAAATGACGGCTCCCTCCTTATCCTTTTTCAGATATTTGGCGCCAGACTATCAATGGCTGTGGTCCTGTTTGTGGTTTTCCTGTGTTCTGGCTTCAGATCACAATTGAGCCCTTTGCTTTATTTCATCACAGTGTTTGTATATGTTTCATTGTGATGTTTTACAGATGAGGTAGATGACCCCTATTCGGACTGAACACAAGTTTCTAAGTTGGCTTTATATGGGTACGAATTGCAACCCCTTCCCGACCTCTCTTGAAACAAGCGGAAGCGGAGGGCAGTGGGGGGAGGGGTACATTTCGTACTCATGGGTATATCCACTATTTGTTGCCTTGAAAAGGCAAATGATTTGCGCTTGTTTATTGTTTTTTTTCTGTTTCCTCTTCCTCTTAGTGTCTGGGAAGGGCTACGGCTTGTGGTTGTGCACTCCCTGGACTTTTCTCTTACCTTTTTTTGCTTTATGATTGTGGCGTTTTTGGGTATTTTCACATATTTTTATGAAGGATGTCGAAAGCAGGGTAGTTCTGTCTTTCATTTACTAACACTATTTGAGCCGGGGCACAACATTTCGCCATGCGAAGGCTCAGATCAGCCTGCGCATCCATGCAATCTGATCAGTCTTCGCAGGGCACCAAGCGTTACCTACAAGATTGCATATGCGTCATGCGAAGACTCTGATCAGCCTGCGCATCCGCGCAGGCTGATCTGAGTCTTTGCAGGACCTTCTATAGTTCGCTAGGGGACCCAAGCGTCTTCAAGCGGACAGCGCATATTCTAATCAAGGTATCAGAGTAGTCACTGTCCGCCTGAGTCTTCGCTGAGCGCGGGATATGCTGTGACCCGATTCATTTGTTCGTTTTTTTTTGTCGTTTTCAGACAATAACCAAGGAACCAGAGCTCTTCTGTCTCTCAGCATTTTAGTGTTTTTTGTGGCACTAGGCTCTACATTGGTACCTAATTCGCCAGTATGAGGTGTGCGAGAACACGACCAACGCAAAACCTTGATCGATCTATGCCTTTACACAGTCTGATCAGGACATGCATTTTTAAATTAACCCATTCATGTCGAATGAACTCATATACCTGAACATTTTGAACAGATTCATTTCCATTCGAAGGGGAGTCAGCTTTGTTTCTATTATTTTCATGTTTTATAGAAATTCCTGTATACAAACAGTGTAAACCCTGATCAGACGCCGTGGATCTGGCCTACACTGTTTGCCAGTGTCCCTTCTTTGGGACGCTCTGCACAACTGGGTTGAAACAGTTAAACCTTTAACACCCTCTAGGCAAATTCAGCAGACGACATTAGATATACCTTTTTTTTTACTTTTTTTTTCCAGAAAATAGGCTTTGATACGTCAAAGCCTACATTCTGGGAAAAAATAAGACAATAATTTCTAAAAGTTGTCTGCTGAATGTTTTACACAGCATGCTAAGCGTTAAGGACTGAGTATGGCTGTACCAAGTTGAGATGTACGTCAGGGCATATGCAGACAGAAAAGGCCCTGCTCAGACTGAGCATCAGCGCAGTCTGATCAGAGCCTCCGCTGCCGGCTGCAAAAGTAGTGTCGGAACTTCCGGACACTTAACATACCTAAATAGCTTACATGACTGTAGTCGACTTTGTGGCCATCATAAAATGATAATTTTAGATTAACATGTAATTCCTCAAGCGCTTATAATGAGTACCCTCAACATATGTTTATGCGAGGAAATGAGAAGAAATATATACAGTGAAAATTCAATGGCGCGAACATCTTTGGGGCCATAGAAATGTATTCTAGATATGGGTAGTTCGAGCTAATGAGGGTTAATCATAATGCCTAGTCAAGAGGCAAATGGAGACAATTCAGGGATATCTTTTCGATCATCTATGAAATTATGATATGTTGTATGAATTCATTAGTATCGTCTCGATGAGGCGATTCTGTTGAGTACACACAACATACACTTTCATGATGAGATAAAATAAGAAAAAAATGTACCTAAAATATCCCTATTTTTTAGATTTATCGGAAGAATTTCTTAGGGACGCAAGATCGAGTTCGAATTAGCCATATGGTAAACGAACCATCGGGGTTTTAACTCGTTCAAGTTTTTTTTTTTGTATTTATCTTGATACCACTGTATATATACAACTCCGTAAGACATGCCATTTTCACCATATAATATCTGAAATGACGTAGACTTTGGTTTAGAAGATAAGATATGCAGTACTAAAGGTTAGTTGAAATACTAAACGTTTGAAAACTGCATAACTATGAAAATCTTAATAATGCAGATCTCTTCGTACACCATATATTCACTATTTTAGCAGCATCATGGGAAAACCCGTTATAGCATATGCGAACAGCGAAGGTTAAGGCGAGCATGCGCGTAAGCGCATGCTCGCCAGAACCTATGCTGTTCGCTCACATAAATGATAGGCCAAGGATAAACTGCATACAAAGTACTAGACATCTGGCTCTACTTAGAGGCTGGGCATGTGCATTGAAAGATTAATTAGACCGAAAGTCAAAAGAACCTTTCTCTCGCGACTGGGGTCATATAAAATGAAGGTGCATGAGGTGCACTAAAACAGACTTGTTAACATAATGATTCACATGTATCACTTGACAGCCCTGAGTAGCAGCTTTAGTAGCCAAATTGATAGCACATCGATTGTACTTGTAGTCCGCCCTGAACATGTACTTACTTTCGTGTGTGTGTTTGTTGGGGGGTGGGGGGGGGGGGTGGGGGGGTTGTGGTTGGGTGTGGCGAAGGTGTCGTGTATCTTACGTCACCAGGGCGTCCGTTTGATATTGGCTTACAGTTGGGCAAGGCCTGTTATCCATGTAGCAGGTAAGGGTAAAGGGGGAATGTTTTTCTTTCTCCTGTTTCTTCACTTTCATTCATTTTCTTCTTTCCTCCCTGTCCCTCTCTTTGATCTCTTTTATTACTTCTATCTTTTTTCTCCCATTCTCTGGGAGACGACACAAAATGACCCACAATGGTTGACGTGTCGTTAAGCTCCAACACAATCAAACATGTACTTACTTTTGCCATGTATGTTAGCCAGGTTTTTATTTTTTGCACGTGGTATAGATTGTTTACAATCGATCCAGAGTATACATACATCAAAATTTCCATGTTGTTGTCCACGTGATTATCATGGACTAATGAAATCAAGCCGCGCCTTTGTACCAAATCCATGCAACAGTTATTTATAGCCGCACTATCATTGTCATTGTGACGTCAGAGTGTCGTGTAAAGACGGTTATCTCCAACTGGTGATATGGAGGTCGCGGGTTCGATCCCTGCCGGGTCAGGCGATATTCTTTCGTGAAGATTGATAATAAAATATTTTCTACGGCCATTCTCTTCTTCCCGCTGGTTCAAGAAGGGCAGTTGTCAGTGTCTGGTGAAAGAATATGCACAAATACTGGCCAACCACCTAGAGGACTAAGCCTGCACAGAAAAAGTATAGCTATGTAAACTGACCGGCTTGACATGACCCAAATGGATTGATTGGACCAAAACACTTCAATCAATCAGAGTGTTATCTTTAAAACATGGGCTGGGACATTGGGAAATAGTGCACAACCACATCAGACGCAGCAAAACGCGGCGTCTGATTAGGAATAAATGAAACAATCTTAAGTCCACGTTCAGGACATTTTTTCATCCTACACTCAGGTACAATCGACCCACCAGTGCTGTCAGTACTTTGTTTTGTACAGCTATAATAATCATTGATTATGTTCATATGTTTATAGTGCTTATGCTGTATAATAGCAATAATACGATCCTTGATGATGTTCGTCAGTAATATGCTTATTAATAGTATGCTTAATAATAATACTTATTAATCATCACGAAAACACGCCTATATAATTTTGACCCCCTTAAACCCCACTTTTATATAGCAAAACTGGGGTTTACAGGGGTATACATTATTTTTCTTATTTATTCTCAAAAACATAGATTGTGGGTACTCGTTAAAACCGCCTCACCGAGGCGGTTCTAACGAGTACCACCAATCTATGTTTTGAACAGAAATATGAAAAATATCAGAGTTTTTTTTTATCTGAAATTCTTCAGTTTTTGGAGGTGAAATGTTCTATATATTTGAATAGGCGTGTTTTCGTAATGGTGTGTTTCCTTTCTTTTGAAACTATTATTTGAACTCATATGTCCAGATGAGAGAGAGTATCGAGATATTTTTCTTATTTCTCCACAAAATCATATGCTATGGGTTCTCGTTTGAAGCACCACAGTAAGGCGCTTCTAATGAGTACGTACCACTACATATGAGATAAGAAAAATATCACTACTTTTTAATTGGAAAAAGTGTCTTATCTTGGAATAAGGAACTTTACCATACTTCTCATTGTTATGGGACCTATCATAAAAATGTTTTTTTTTTTACACTAAACGACGTAACTCCCTATTATTGACAAACTGGCAATATGTATAGTCACTCGAATTCATCTAACTACCACGTTGCTAAATGGAAAAAAATCAAAAGGTTACAGAAAAACAGAAAAACTAAATAGTAAACAAATGTCGTACTACTGTGATTTAACTTACGCTTTTTTAGCTGAATACGCGTCCAAATTTTTATTACAAAACTAATAAAATGCTGAAAGGTCAAATTTTCACAAACATTATACATAATTACGATCAAAGTATAGCCTTGTCTTTTCGCCGATTTCAGTTTACCTCAAACCAGGAACAAATTAAAGTACCTCATAATAGACTACATCGCTCAGACTCAATGTTATTATTTATCTCTGTACGGAAATGTCGGTCTTTTTATATGAGCCGCAACGTGGGAAAATGTACCTTCTGAATGTACGATCTAACCAGAAAATCACAAGTAAGACCACGATGGGTTCGACCACAGGTGTACATACTAAAGCACTAAGCTTTTGAAACAGATTGAGTAGGTAGCTACCACTCTGTCAGAAATAAAATCTATAAATATTACCCTTGGACAGAATACACACATACATGTAAAAGAATGAAAGTCAGAGACTCTGTTTCATTGAGACGTTTCATCTTCACACGACAGCATTGTAGTCTACAAGGCTGCATACCGCGCCAGACTCTCCCCCGGCACTGGCTTAAGCGGAATCTGATTTTCCAGCGTGAATGTGCCTAATGGTTCCAAGGAAAATAGAAATTAAAATAAAAAAAAAAAAACAAAAAAAAAAACCCCAAAAAACAAAAAAAAACAAAAAAACAACAACAACAAAAAAAACAACAACACAACAAACAAAACAAAATAGATAAATAAATAAATAACAAAAACAACAACAACAAATACTCGTCGACGATTATTTTATGCGGTCAGGAAGGATGCAAAGTTATCAACAATAATTGGGCTAACAATTATATATGCAGTTTGCATATATTATTCATCAAGTCATCGAAAATGCGATTTATTTTCGAAAATGTAGTTATTTCTTAAAAAGAGAGAAAATCATCATTATATCGTTCCACGATAGCTAAAACATAAAGTTTAACTTATTCCTATGAAAATTTGGCAAAAGTGTGCATTTAGAAAGATGTATTTATTCTCAGGCTGGCGGCCATCGAAAATTGTGATTTGTTGTTGCAACTGCAAATATTCCTTTTAACGTGAGAAAATCATCATAATATCACTTCAGGGGAGCTAAAACATTAAAACAACTTATTTCTATGAAAATTTAGCAAACATTTGAATTTTTCGAAGGTTTGCGGTCTTCTTAAATAAGTGTGTGTTTCCTTTAAAAGTAGAATATCATAATATCCCTCTAGGATAGATAATTAAACATAAAAATTCAACTCAACAGCAAAAGTGTGAATTTAGGAAAAATGGATTTCTTTTGCAGGTCGGATCCACGGTCGTAGAAAATGTGATTTTTTTTAAAAGTACAAATATTCCTTTAAAAGTAAGAAAATCGTCGTAATGTCAATTGCAAAAAGCATTACTTCCTTGAACATGAACTGTGTAGCAGGAGTAGATATCGTTTGAACATGAACTGTGTAGCAGGAGTAGATATCGTCAGGAATTAGCATTTAAACACCGGGGACTCTGTGTTTCTCAAGTCTTGAAATTTCTTTTTTAAAAGGTACGTGTACTTAAATTCCAATATGTACCAAAAGTGTGGAAAACAGGCGTAAAAATCCCTTTATATAAAGATAAAGAAAACGACAGGACTTCGCCAAAGAGTTTTAGACCAGCTACCCTTTTGTCTGTTATCAACAGAGTTTTCGAGCCATGTGCACTAACTTGTATTCAAAATGACCTTAGAAATATAAATACCAAAGTACCAAAGGGAACCCCCAGCAGCACGGTAATGAGAAGGGCCTTAGTTGTATCACTACAGCGTTCTCACTCCAGGAGTGTATTTTCCATAACATAGAGCTCAACAATAAAAGTTTGAAGCACTTATGGATGACTCAGTGTGGCATAAAAGTTTGTTTGTCAAGCTTTATCGCTTGGGTATAAATGGTATACTTTGGCGTATTCTAGTCCATTCGTACAGAAACATTCATGGCTGTGTTTTCATAAACGCCAGTAAGTCTAAAGTTCTCCAGATCCGCCAGGGTACTAGACAGGACAAAGAAATTTTCAATTTCTACTTCACAATATATCTGTATGACCTCGACCTGCTTCGGGCCTCCGGTTTCAGAATACATCTCCTTGATTGTAGAAATACCACAGATGATATCGTATGTCTTGCAATTTATCCGAGAGCGCTGCAGATACTGCTTAATACCCTATACCACCTTGAGTGCAGATGGCGTCTTGTCTTCAGCGCAGAAAAAAATCTAGTATTTTGATTTTCTTGAGAAAAAAATCTAGTATTTTGATTTTCTTGAACTAACCCGTTGACGGCAGCTTGTGTCAGTACAAGATGAAATTGGGCAATGAGATTGTAAATGTTGAACGCACTTTTGTACACCTAGGTATAATACAGGACACCACTCTCTCAGTTCTGTCATTCTGTACCGGAAGATTACTCGCCCTTCAATGTTGTATGGCTGTGAACTGTAGTGTAACATGAAGGCTATGAACGTTCTAAATAAGACACAGCACACTATTATAAAGAAAATGCAAGGATTTCAGAAATATACCCGATCTGATATGTGCCAGTAACTTGTTGGACAGCATGATATAGAGTTCGAAATAGATAAAATGCTCTGCCAGAGTAAGTGTATTGCAAAAGATATTTCTGAGACTGCTATTCCAGTACACTGCCGTGCCGTAGCCGTATCGGATAGGATTTGTTCCTGACGTATTTTCGGTGCTTGATAAGTACGTCCGGAAACAATATTTAAAATATGACACGCCAAAGGCCAGTCTGTCAAACAAATATCAATGGAAACGAATTGGTAGCGCAGTCAGCGCGACTGTACAGAAAGACTTGAATCTGATGTTGAGTATAGCCTGTGTAGAAACCTGCTCAATACATGTGCGCCTGCTTTGATATGGAAATTACCACGGAACTCTGATGAAAAGCTGTGTAATTCTATTGCATGAATTATGTTTGCAGTCCTGAATTAGTTTGCGTCTGAATGTCCCCTGTGCAGGACCTGTGTTACGGATGACTTTGGCATGTTGTGGTATCGTGTCCGAATACTAGTGTGTCAAGAGAACTGCTCTTTCACAGACCCAGCTAGCATTCTACGTAAATCTACATCGGGCCGATGACGGCCCGATGAAGATTTACGTAGAATGCTAGCTGGGTCTATACCCCCGGAGATTACATAGAACCTACAGAAAGAGTATTTATCTTGAAATCATACAGCTATATAAGGAGTGGACTGAATGGAATTATAGACCAGTATTCACCATACATAACATCTGATAGGTAAAATATACCCCTGTGTTTCGGGACTGTACCCACCCAACATAATTCCATACGTAATTCATATTTTGCACGTTTTGCGTTACCTGTATTGATATTGATGTAAGTATGCTTGTAATTTTACAATTTTTATCTAATTTATTTGAGGAAGTAATGTATGAGGATGAACGGGCTGACGTCACAGCCGCCATCTTGATTAATTTTTGAGGTGCATGCTTTGGACTTTATCCTTATAGTTTAATCATATTTTGATGATAAAATCTCACAAGCGAGCCGAGAAAATTCATAATCAACCACATTCTGGTACTGAACACTATATTTTCTAGAAGTGATTTATTGGTGTTTTTGGAGAAGATTCAGATTATCGAGTTATTTCAATTAAAAGTTGGTAGATTTTGGTAATCTGTGTAACGAAACCAATCGAGATTACACCACGTATATATGGCGCTACGTGGCGCTGCAGATAGCTGTTTATGGTTTCTTTCGACTGACTGAAGAGTTCCTCTGCCGATCGACCCTATGGACTAGAATAGAATCGAAAACGTGATTATTGTTTTTGCATGTGCATATACTCCTTTAAAATTCAGAAATCATAATATCATTACAGGATAGCTGAAACATAAAAAGCAACTTCTTCCTATAAAAAATTGGCTAAAGTTTGAATTTTGGAAAAAAACATTTTTTTTATTTTTTTTTTTTAAAAAAAAACGCAGGTCCGCGGTCATGAAAAATGTGATTGTTTTCGAAAGTGCAAGTATTCCTTTAAAAGTTAGAAAATCGTCAAAATATCACCCCAGGATAAAACTTCAACTCATTCCTTTGGAAATTCGGCGAAAGTGTGAATTTAGGACGAATGCATTGTATCGCAGGTCCGTGGTCATAGAAAACATAGATTTTGTTTTCGAAATTGTATTCTTAGAAAAGTGAGAAAATCATCAAACTAATCCAACTAACTCCTATGACAATAAGACAAAACTGTGAATTCATGGAAAATGCATTTTCTCCATGGCCCGCAGTTATCAAAAATGTGATATATTTCGGCAGTGCAAATATAACTTTAAAAGTGAGAAAATCATAGGACTATCTCTTTAGGATAACGTATTCCTGTAAAGAGTTCAAGTTCTTGACTTTCTCGAAACCCTTTGAAACTGATGAAAATCATCCCACTTACATTTAAGAATTTACGGATTTGGATGAGAAATCTGAAAAAAGTGTGAAATTAGCAAAATTGACATTTTTCGACAGGGCCGCGATGGTTGAAAACTTCATTTTTTTTTTCGACTTTTAGGAAAGCCTTTTAAAATGATGAAAATCATCACCTGATGACCACAGGGCAACTAAAGTATAAAAATCACTCTTTTGGAAGATAAATATGCAAATTTGGCTAAGTAGCAAACATTGGCTTTTTCAACAAGTCTGTGGTCTTAAAAAACTTCATTTTTATTTTCGACTTTCTGGAAAGACTTTGAAAATGATGAAAATAATTACCAGTTGACCACACGACAACTGACATGTAAAAAATTACTGATTTGGATGAGAAGTATGCAAAAATATGAAATAAGCAAAACTGGCATTGTTTCAACAGGACCGGGGTGGTCGAAAACTTCTTTTTTTCTGGAAAGCCTTTTAGAATGATAAAAATCAGCACCAGATGACAACAGGATAAATCAAATTTAAAAAAAGTCACTCATTTGGGTGAGAAATATGCAAAATTTGGAAATCAGCAAAAAATAGCTTTTCAGACAGGGTCGCTGTCTTTGAAAACTTCATTTTTTTCGATTTTCTTGAAACCTTTGAAAATGATGAAAATCTGCACTAGTTGACAAAAGAACAAATTGTAAAAAATATCGATTTGTATGAGAAATATGAAAAAAAAGTGAAACTAGCAAAATTGACACTTTTTCGACAGGGCCGTGATAGTTGAAAATTTTAATTTTTTCTACTTTCTTGAAAGCATTTTAAAATGATGTAAATCATCACCTGATGACCAAAGGACAGTTAAAGTATAAAAAAATCACAGTT
Source organism: Anodontia alba (assembly GCA_964016985.1). Taxonomy (NCBI): domain Eukaryota; kingdom Metazoa; phylum Mollusca; class Bivalvia; order Lucinida; family Lucinidae; genus Anodontia; species Anodontia alba. Next base: position 70,476,175 of record OZ024827.1, on the reverse strand, counting down.
TTTGGAAGATAAATACGCGAATTTGGCAAAGTAAAAAAAAAATTAACAGGTCTGTGGTCATCAAAAACTTCAATTATGTTTTCAAGTTTCTGGAAAGCCTTTGAAAATGATGAAAATCATCACCTGATGACCACAGGACAACTAAAGTATAAAAACATCACAGTTTTTGAAAGATAAATATGCGAATTTAGCAAAGTAGCAAAAAAAAAAAAAAAAAAAAAAAAAAAAAAAAAAATAATAATAATTTAGTTCTTTTTTTTATGTTTTTTTTAACAGGTCTGTGGTCATCAAAAACTTAATTTATGTTTCCAACTTTCTAGAAAGCCTTTGAAAATGATGAAAATCATCACCAGTTGACCACAGGACAACTTAAATGTAAAACAATTACTGATTTGGATGAGAAATATGCAAAATTGTGAAATAAGCAAAATAGACATTATTTCGACAGGTCCGCGGTGGTCGATAACATCTATTTTTCGACTCTGGAAAGCCTTTTAAAATGATGAAAATCAGCACCAGATGGTCACAGCATAACTCAGTTGACATTATTTCGACAGGGCCGCGGTGGTCGAAAACTTCTATTTTTCGACGTTCTGGAAAGCCCTTAAAAATGACGAAAATCATCACTAGATGACCAATGGAGAACTCGGATATAAAATCTCACTTATTTTGATGAGAAATACGAAAAATTGGGATATTAGCAAAAAATGGCTTTTTCGACAGGGTCGCTGTCGTCAAAAACTACAATTTTATGGACTTTCTTGAAAGCCTTTGAAAAAGATGATAATCATCACCAGTTGACCCATCACGAAAACATGCCTATATAATGTTGACCCCCTTAAACCCCCTTTTATACAGTAAAACTGGGGTTTACAGAGGCATACATTATTTTCTTATTACTGCTCAAAAACATAAATTGTGGGTACTCGTTAGGACCGCCTCGCCGAGACGGTTCTAACGTGTGCCCAATGTATGTTTTGAGCAGAAATATGAAAAAATATCTGAATTTTTATCTAAAAAATTTTAATTTTTTTTGGTGGTAAAATTTTCAGTATATTTGAATATGCTTGTTTTCGTAATACACAGTACAACTAAATTGTAATGATTTACTGATTTGGATTATTATGACAGATATGCAAAAATGATAAATTAGCGAAATTGACATGTTTTCGACAGGGCTGCAGTGGTCGAAAACTACATTTTTTTTCGACTGTCGGGAAAGCCTTTAAAAATGATGAAAATCATCACCAGATGACCATGGGACCACTCAAATCCTGTAATGAGAAATACTAAAAAATTGGGAAATAATTAATAAAGTTGCTTTTTTCATCAGGCCTGCGGTCATTGAAAACTTCAAATTTTTCGACTTTCTGGAAAGCTTTTGAAAATGGTGAAAATCATCACCAGTTGAACACAGGACAACCAAAATGTAAAAAAAAATTTAATGATTTTGCTGAGAAATATGCTAAAATGTAAAATAAGACACATTGACATTTTTTTGACAGGGCCGATGTGGTCGAAAACTTTTTTGACTTTCTAGAAAGCCCTTTAATATGATAAAAATCAGATGACGGCAGGACAACTATTAAATATACTCATTTGGATGAAAAAATATTCAAAAACTGGGAATTAAAGACAAAATGTTTTTGAAAACTTGAATTTTTTCGACTTTCTGGAAAGCCTTTAAAAATGATGAAAATCATCACCAGTTGACCACAGAACAACTAAACTGTAAAATTTTACTGATTTGGAGGAGAAATGTGCAATAATGTGAAAATAGCAAAATTGACCATTTTTCGACAGGGCCGGGGTGGTTGAAAACGTTAATTTTTTTTTTGACTTTCTGGAAAGCATTTTAAAATGATGAAAATCATCACTAGATGACCACAGGACAACTCAAATATAAAAATTCACTCATTTGGATGAGAAATATGCAAAATTGGGAAAGTAGCAAAAATTGGCTTTCTCAACTGGTCCGCGGTCATCAAAAACTGCAATATTTTCGACTTCTGGAAAATAAACGTCAAAAAGATTCAAATTTTTCGACGTTCTGGAAAGCCTTTGAAAATGAGGAAAATCATAACTAGTTGACCACGGGACAACTAAAAAGTAAACTTTTACTGATATGGAGAAGTATGCAAAAATGTGAAAATAGCAATTCGACAGGGCCGAGGCGGTCGAAAACTTCAGTTTTTTTTTTACTTTCTGGGATACCTTCTAAAATGATTAAAAACATCACCAGATGACCAAAAGTCAAGTAAATGTAAAAATTCTCTCATTTGGATGAGAAATGTGGATAATTGGGAAAGTAGCAAACATTGACTTTTTCGAAAGGTCCGCGGTCATCGAGAACTTCAATTTTTCAACTTTCCAGAAAGCCTTTAAAAATGATGAAAGTCATCACTAGTTGAGCACAGGACAGCTAAAATGTAAAATTTTACTGATATGGAGGATAAATAAGCAAAATTATGAAAATAGCAAAATTGACCATTTTTTTGACAGGGCCGGGGAGGTCGAAAACTTCATTTTTTTTGTCTTTCTGGAAAGCCTTTTTAAATGATGACAATCATCACCAGATGACCACAGGACAACTCAAATGTATTAATTCACTTATTTAGATGAGAAATATGCAAAATGGGGAAAGTAGCAAAGAATGGCTTTTTCGACATGTCCGTGGTCATGGAACACTTCACCTTTTTCAACTTTCTGGAAAGTTTTTGAAAATGATGAAAATCATCACTAGTTGACCACAGGACGACTAAAATGTAAAATTTTACTGATTTGGAGGAGAAATATGCAAAAATGTGAAAATAGCAAAACTGACCATTTTTTGACAGGGCCGGGGTGTTCAAAAACTTCATTTTTTTCGACTTTCAGGAAAGCCTTCTAAAATGATAAAAATCATCACCAGATGACCAAAGGTCAACTCAAATGTAAAAATCCCTCATTTGGACGAGAAATATGCAAAATTGGGAAAGTAGCAAAATTTGGCTTTTTTGACAGGTCCACGGTCCATAAACTTCAATTTTCTCGACTTTCTGGAAAGTCTTGGAAAATGATGAAAATCTTAACTAGTTGACCACAGGACGACTAAAATGTAAAATTTTACTTGGGAGAAGAAATATGCAAAAATGTGAAAATAGCAAAAATGACCATTTTTCGGCAGGGCGGGGTGGTCGAAAACTTCATTTTTTTTCGACTTTCTAGAAAGCCTTCTAAAATGATGAAAATCATCATCAGATGACCACAGGACAACTCAAATGTAAAAATTCAGTTATTTGGAAAATTGTGAAAGTAACAAAAACCGGCTTTTTTGACAGGTCCACGGTCATTGGAAAATTCAATTTTTTTGACTTTCTGGAAAGCCTTTGAAAATGATGAAGTTGGCCACGGGACAACTAAAAAGTACACTAACTGTTTGTAGGAGAAATATGCAAAAAAAAAAAAGGTGAAAATAGCAAAATTGACCATTTTTCGACAGGGCCGGTGTGGTTTAAAACTTCAATTTTTTTCGAATTTCTGGAAAGCTTTCTAAAATGATGAAAATCATCACCAGATGACCACAGGACAACTACAATATATGAATTCACTCATTTGGATGAGAAATATGCAAACTTAGTGAAATAGCAAAAATTGATTTTTCCAACAGGTCCACGGTCTTCGAAAACTTCAATTTTTTCGACTTTCTGGAAAGCCTTTGAAAATGATGAAAATCATCACTAGTTGACCACAGGACAACTAAACTGTAAAATTTTACTGTTTTGGAGGAGAAATATGCAAAAATGTGAAAATAGCAAAACTGACCATTTTTGGACAGGGCTGGGGTGGTCGAAAACTCAATTTGTTTTTCGACTGTCTGGAAAGCCTTCCAAAATGATGAAAATCATCATCAGATGAGAACAGGACAACTCAAATTTAAAAATTCACTATTTCAATGAGTAATATGCAAAATTGGGAAAGTAACAAAAAAATTGGCTTTTTCGACAGTTCCGTGGTCATCGGAAACGTCTTTTCGACTTTCCGGAAGCTTTTGAAAATGATGAAAATCATCACGAGTTGACTACAGGACAACTAAAATGTAAAATTTTTCTGATTTGGAGGAGAAATATGCAAAGATGTCAAAATAGCAAAATTGACCATTTTTCAACAGGGCCGGGGTGGTCGAAATCTTCAATTTTTTCGAATTTCTGGAAAGCCTTCTAAAATGATGAAAATCATCACCAGATGACCACAGGACAACTCAAATGTAAACATTCACCCATTTGGATGAAAAATAAGCAAAATTGGGAAAGTAGCAAAAATTGGCTTTTTTGACAGGTCCGCGGTCATCAAAACCTTCAATTTTTTCGACTCTATGGGAAGCGTTTGAAATTGAAGAAAATCATCACTAAGTTGAGCACAGGACAACTAAAATATAAGATGTTACTGATTTGGAGGAAAAATATGCTAAAATGTGAAAACAGCAAAATAGACCATTTTTCGACAGGGCCGGGGTGGTTGAAAACTTCATTTTTTTTCGACTTTCTGGGAAGCCTTCTAAAATGATGAAAAGCATCACCAGATGACCACAAGACAAGTCAAATGTAAAAATTCACGCATTTGGATGAGAAATATGCAATATTGGGAGAGTAGCAATAATTGGCTTTTTCGACAGTTCCGCGGTCATCAAAAACTTCAATTTTTTTTGTCTTTCTGGAAAGCCTTTGAAAATGATGAAAATCATCACTAGTTGACCACAGGACAGCTAAAGTGTAAAATATTACTGATTTGGAGGAGAAATAAGCAAAATTGTGCAAATAGCAAAATTGACCATTTTTCAACAGGGCCAGAGTGGTTGAAAACTTCAATTTTTTCGACTTTCTGGAAAGCCTTCTAAAATGATGAAAATCATCACCATATGACCACAAGACAGCTAATCTGTAAAAATTCACTCGTTTGGATGAGAAATATGCAAAAGTGGGAAAGTAGCAAAAATAGGCTATTTCGAAAGGTCCCGGTCATTGTAAACTTCAATTTTTTCGACTTTCTGGAAAGCCTTCTAAAATGATGATAGTCATCACCAGATGACCACAGGACAACTCAAATGTAAAAATTCACTCATTTGGATTAGATAGATGCAAAATTTGGAAAGTAGCAAAATATTTACTTTTTCGACAGGTCTTCGGTCATTGAAAACTTCAATTTTTTTGACTTTCTGGAAAGCCCTTGAAAATGATGAAAATCATCACTAGTTGACCACAGGACAACTAAAATGTAAAATTTTACTGATTTGGAGGAGAAATATTAAAAAATGTGAAAATAGCAAAATTGACAATTTTTCGACAGGTCCGAGGTGGTCAAAAACTTCAATTTTTTTTTACTTTCTTGAAAGCCTTCTAAAATGATGAAAATCATCACCAGATGACCACAGGACAACTAAAATGTAAAACTTTATTTATTGGGATGAGAAATATGCAACATTGGGAAAGTACCCAAAATTGACTTTTTCGAAAGGTCCCCGGTCATCGAAAAACCAAAATTGTTTTGATTTTCTGTTGAAAATGATGAAAATCATCACTTGTTGAACACAGGACAACTAAAATGTAAAACTTTACTGATTGTGAGGAGAAATATTCTAAACTTTGAAAATTGCAAAATTGACCATTTTTCGACAGGGCGGGGTGGTCGAAAACTTCAGTTTTTTTGACTTTCTGGAAAGCCGTCTAAAATAATGAAAATCATCACCAGATGACAACAGGACAACTGAAATGTAAAAATTCACTCATTTAGAAGAGAAATATGCAAAATTAGGGAAGCAGCAAAAATTTGCTTCTTCGACAGGTCCGTGGTCATCTAAAACATCGATTGTTTCGACTTTCTGGAAAACCTTTAAAAATGATGAAAATCATCACTAGTTGACCACAGGACAACTACAATGTAAACTTTTACTGAGTTGGAGGAGAAATATTCAAAAATGTGAAAATAGCAAAACTGACCATTTTTCGACAGAGCCGGGGTGGTTGAAAACTTCAATTTTTTCGACTTTCTGGAAAGCCTTCTAAAATGATGAAAATCATCACCAGATCACAACTAAAATGTAAAATTTTACTCATTTGGATGAGAAATATGCAAACTGGAAAAGTAGTAAAAATTGACTTTTTCGACGTCCGCATCATCAAGAACTTCAATTTTTCGACTTTCTGGAAATCCTTAATAAATGATGAAAATCATCATTAGTTTAGCACAGCACAACTAAAATGTAAACTTTTATTGATTTGGAGGAGAAATAGGCAAAAATGTGAAAATAGCAAAATTGACCATTTTTCGATAGGAACCGGGTGGTCGACTCAAATATAAAAATTCATTCATTTGGATGAGAAATATGCAAAATTGGAAAGTAACAAAAATTGACTTTTTCGACAGGTCTGTGGTCATCAAAAACTTCAATTTTTTCGACTTTCTGAAAAGCCATTGAAAGTGATGAAAATCATCGCTAGTTGACCACAGGACAACTTAAATGTAAAATTTAACTGATTTGGAGGAGAAATATAAAGAAAATGTGAAAATTACAAAATTGACAATTTTTCGACAGGGCCAGGGTGGACGGAAAATTCATTTTTTTCGACTTCCTGGAAAGCATTCTAAAATGACGAAAATCATCAGCAGATGAAAAAAAGGACAACTAAAATGTAAAAATTCACTCATTTGGACAAGAAATATGCAATTTGGAAAGTAGTAAAAACTGACTTTTTCGAGAGGTCCACAGTCATTGAACACATCAATTTTTTCGACTTTCTGGAAAGTCTTTAAAAATAAATCATCACTAGTTGACCACAGGACAACTAAAATATAAATTTTTACTGATTTTAAGGAGAAATATGCAAAAAATGTGAAAATAGCAAAACTGACCATTTTTCGACAGGGCCAGGGTGGTCGAAAACTTCAATTTTTTTGACTTTCTGAAAAGCCTTCTAAAATGATGAAAATCATCACCAGATGACCACTAGACAAAGAAAATGTAAAAATTCACACATTTGGATGAGAAATATGCAAAATTGGGAAAGTATCAAAAATAGGCTTTTTGGAATGGTCCGCCGTCATCATAAATTTCAATCTTTTTTCGACTTTCTGGAAAGCCATTGAAAATGATATAAATCATCACTAGTTGACTACAGAAAAACTAAAATGTAAAATTTTACTGGTTTGGACGAGAAATATGGAAAAATGTGAAAATTGCAAAATTGACCATTTTTCGACAGGGTCGGGGAAGTCAAAAACTTCAATTTTTTAACTTTTTGAAAAGCCTTCCTAAATAATGAAAATTATCACTAGATGACCACATTGCAACTCAAATGTAAAATTTCACTCATTCGAATGAAAAATATGCAAAGTTAGGAAATTAGCAAAAATTGGCTTTTCGACAGGTCCATGGTCATAGAAAACTTCAATTAATCATCATAATATGAAATAAGGACACCTAAAATGTAATAATTCACTCATTTGGCTGCAAAATCAACAGGTGTGAAATGTCCAAAATTGACAATTTTCTGCAGGTACGCGGTCATTGAAAACTTCAATTGTTTCGAATTTTAGAAAATCCCTTCAAATGGCAGGAAATCATCATAATATGACAACAGGACACCTAAAATGAAATAATTCACTCATTTGGCTGCAAAATCTGCAAAAGTGTGAAAAGTCCAAAAACGACATTTTTCTGCAGGTCCGCGGTCATCGAAAACTTCAAGTTTTTCGAATTTTTGAAAAGCCCTTTAAATGGCAGGAAATCGTCATAATATGACATCAGGACACCTAAAATGTAATAATTCACTCATTTGGCTGCAAAATCTGCAAAAGTGTGAATAGTCGAAAAACGACATTTTTCTGCAGGTACGCAGTCATCGAAAACTTCAAGATTTTCGAATTTTGAAAAGCCCTTTAAATGGCAGGAAATCATCATAATATGGACATCAGGACACCTATAATGTAATAATTCACTCATTTGGCTGCAATATCTGCAAAAGTGTGAAAAGTCCAAAAAACGACATTTTTCTGCAGGTCCGCGGTCATCGAAAACTTCAATTTTTTCGAATTTTTGAAAAGCCCTTTAAATGGCAGGAAATCATCATAATATGACATCAGGACACCTAAAATGTAATAATTCACTCATTTGGCTGCAAAATCTGCAAAAGTGTGAATAGTCCAAAAACGACATTTTTCTGCAGGTCCGCGGTCATCGAAAACTTCAAGTTTTTCGAATTTTTTAAAAGCCCTTTAAATGGCAGGAAATCATCATAATATGACATCAGGACACCTATAATGTAATAATTCACTCATTTGGCTGCAAAATCTGCAAAAGTGTGAATAGTCCAAAAACGACATTTTTCTGCAGGTCCACGGTCATCGAAAACTTCAAGTTTTTCGAATTTTCGAAAAGCCCTTTAAATGGCAGGAAATCATCATGATATGACATCAGGACACCTAAAATGTAATAATTCACTCATTTGGCTGAAAAATCTGCAAAAGTGTGAATAGTCCAAAAACGACATTTTTCTGCAGGTCCGCGGTCATCGAAAACTTCAAGTTTTTCGAATTTTTGAAAAGTCCTTTAAATGGCAGGAAATCATCATAATATGACATCAGGACACCTAAAATGTAATAATTCACTCATTTGGCTGAAAAATCTGCAAAAGTGTGAATAGTCCAAAAAAGACATTTTTCTGCAGGTCGGCTGTCATCGAAAACTTCAAGTTTTTCGAATTTTTGAAAAGCCCTTTAAATGGCAGGAAATCATCATAATATGACATCAGGACACCTATAATGTAATAATTCACTCATTTGGCTGCAAAATCTGCAAAAGTGTGAATAGTCCAAAAACGACATTTTTCTGCAGGTCCGCAGTCATCGAAAACTTCGTTTTTTCGAATTTTTGAAAAGCCCTTTAAATGGCAGGAAATCATCATAATATGACATCAGGACACCTATAATGTAATAATTCACTCATTTGGCTGCAATATCTGCAAAAGTGTGAAAAGTCCAAAAACGACATTTTTCTGCAGGTCCGCGGTAATCGAAAACTTCAATTTTTTAGAATTTTTGGAAAGCCCTTTAAATGGCAGGAAATCATCATAATATAACATCAGGACACCTAAAATGTAATAATTCACTCATTTGGCTGCAAAATCTGCAAAAGTGTGAATAGTCCAAAAACGACATTTTTCTGCAGGTCCGCGGTCATCGAAAACTTCAAGTTTTTCGAATTTTGAAAAGCCCTTTAAATGGCAGGAAATCATCATAATATGACATCAGGACACCTAAAATGTAATAATTCACTCATTTGGCTGAAAAATCTGCAAAAGTGTGAATAGTCCAAAAACGACATTTTTCTGCAGGTCCGCGTTCATCGAAAACTTCAAGTTTTTCGAATTTTTGAAAAGCCCTTTAAATGGCAGGAAATCATCATAATATGACATCAGGACACCTATAATGTATTAATTCACTCATTTGGCTGCAATATCTGCAAAAGTGTGAAAAGTCCAAAAACGACATTTTTCTGCAGGTCCGCGGTCATCGAAAACTTCAATTTTTTCTAATTTTTGAAAAGCCCTTTAAATGGCAGGAAATCATCAGAATATGACATCAGGACACCTAAAATGTAATAATTCACTCATTTGGCTGCAAAATCTGCAAAAGTGTGAAAAGTCCAAAAACGACATTTTTCTGCAGGTCCGCGGTCATCGAAAACTTCAATTTTTTCGAATTTTTGAAAAGCCCTTTAAATGGCAGGAAATCATCATAATATGACATCAGGACACCTAAAATGTAATAATTCACTCATTTGGCTGCAAAATCTGCAAAAGTGTGATTAGTCCAAAAACGACATTTTTCTGCAGGTCCGCGGTCATCGAAAACTTCAAGTTTTTCGAATTTATGAAAAGCCCTTTAAATGGCAGGAAATCATCATAATATGACATCAGGACACCTAAAATGTAATAATTCACTCATTTGGCTGAAAAATCTGCAAAAGTGTGAATAGTCCAAAAACGACATTTTTCTGCAGGTCCGCGGTCATCGAAAACTTCAAGTTTTTCGAATTTTTGAAAAGCCCTTTAAATGGCAGGAAATCATCATAATATGACATCAGGACACCTATAATGTAATAATTCACTCATTTGGCTGCAAAATCTGCAAAAGTGTGAAAAGTCCAAAAACGACATTTTTCTGCAGGTCCGCGGTCATCGAAAACTGCAACTTTTTCGAATTTTTGAAAAGCCCTTTAAATGGCAGGAAATCATCATAATATGACATCAGGACACCTAAAATGTAATAATTCACTCATTTGGCTGCAAAATCTGCAAAAGTGTGAATAGTCCAAAAACGACATTTTTCTGCAGGTCCGCGGTCATCGAAAACTTCAAGTTTTTCGAATTTTTAAAAAAGCCCTTTAAATGGCAGGATATCATCATAATATGACATCAGGACACCTATAATGTAATAATTCACTCATTTGGCTGCAATATCTGCAAAAGTGTGAAAAGTCCAAAAACGACATTTTTCTGCAGGTCCGCGGTCATCGAAAACTTCAATTTTTTTCGAATTTTTGAAAAGCCCTTTAAATGGCAGGAAATCATCATAATATGACATCAGGACACCTAAAATGTAATAATCCACTCATTTGGCTGCAAAATCTGCAAAAGTGCGAAAAGTCCAAAAACGACATTTTTCTGCAGGTCCGCGGTCATCGAAAACTTGAATTTTTTCTAATTTTTGAAAAGCCCTTTAAATGGCAGGAAATCATCATAATATGACATCAGGACACCTAAAATGTAATAATTCACTCATTTGGCTGCAAAATCTGCAAAAGTGTGAAAAGTCCAAAAACGACATTTTTCTGCAGGTCCGCGGTCATCGAAAACTTCAATTTTTTCTAATTTTTGAAAAGCCCTTTAAATGGCAGGAAATCATCATAATATGACATCAGGACACCTAAAATGTAATAATTCACTCATTTGGCTGCAAAATCTGCAAAAGTGTGAATAGTCCAAAAACGACATTTTTCTGCAGGTCCGCGGTCATCGAAAACTTCAAGTTTTTCGAATTTTTGAAAAGCCCTTTAAATGGCAGGAAATCATCATAATATGACATCAGGACACCTAAAATGTAATAATTCACTCATTTGGCTGAAAAATCTGCAAAAGTGTGAATAGTCCAAAAACGACATTTTTCTGCAGGTCCGCGGTCATCGAAAACTTCAAGTTTTTCGAATTTTTGAAAAGCCCTTTAAATGGCAGGAAATCATCATAATATGACATCAGGACACCTAAAATGTAATAATTCACTCATTTGGCTGCAATATCTGCAAAAGTGTGAAAAGTCCAAAAACGACATTTTTCTGCAGGTCCGCGGTCATCGAAAACTTCAATTTTTTTCGAATTTTTGAAAAGCCCTTTAAATGGCAGGAAATCATCATAATATGACATCAGGACACCTAAAATGTAATAATTCACTCATTTGGCTGCAAAATCTGCAAAAGTGTGAAAAGTCCAAAAACGACATTTTTCTGCAGGTCCGCGGTCATCGAAAACTTCAATTTTTTCTAATTTTTGAAAAGCCCTTTAAATGGAATGGAAATCATCATAATATGACATCAGGACACCTAAAATGTAATAATTCACTCATTTGGCTGCAAAATCTGCAAAAGTGTGAAAAGTCCAAAAACGACATTTTTCTGCAGGTCCGCGGTCATCGAAAACTTCAATTTTTTCTAATTTTTGAAAAGCCCTTTAAATGGCAGGAAATCATCATAATATGACATCAGGACACCTAAAATGTAATAATTCACTCATTTGGCTGCAAAATCTGCAAAAGTGTGAATAGTCCAAAAAGACATTTTTCTGCAGGTCCGCGGTCATCGAAAACTTCAAGTTTTTCTAATTTTTGAGAAGCCCTTTAAATGGCAGGAAATCATCATAATATGACATCAGGACACCTAAAATGTAATAATTCACTCATTTGGCTGAAAAATCTGCAAAAGTGTGAATAGTCCAAAAACGACATTTTTCTGCAGGTCCGCGGTCATCGAAAACTTCAAGTTTTCGAATTTTTGAAAAGCCCTTTAAATGGCAGGAAATCATCATAATATGACATCAGGACACCTATAATGTATTAATTCACTCATTTGGCTGCAATATCTGCAAAAGTGTGAAAAGTCCAAAAACGACATTTTTCTGCAGGTCCGCGGTCATCGAAAACTGCAACTTTTTCGAATTTTTGAAAAGCCCTTTAAATGGCAGGAAATCATCATAATATGACATCAGGACACCTAAAATGTAATAATTCACTCATTTGGCTGCAAAATTTTCAAAAGTGTGAATAGTCCAAAAACGACATTTTTCTGCAGGTCCACGGTCATCGAAAACTTCAAGTTTTTCGAATTTTTAAAAAAGCCCTTTAAATGGCAGGATATCATCATAATATGACATCAGGACACCTATAATGTAATAATTCACTCATTTGGCTGCAATATCTGCAAAAGTGTGAAAAGTCCAAAAACGACATTTTTCTGCAGGTCCGCGGTCATCGAAAACTTCAATTTTTTTCGAATTTTTGAAAAGCCCTTTAAATGGCAGGAAATCATCATAATATGACATCAGGACACCTAAAATGTAATAATTCACTCATTTGGCTGCAAAATCTGCAAAAGTGTGAAAAGTCCAAAAACGACATTTTTCTGCAGGTCCGCGGTCATCGAAAACTTCAATTTTTTCTAATTTTTGAAAATCCCTTTAAATGGCAGGAAATCATCATAATATGACATCACGACACCTAAAATGTAATAATTCACTCATTTGGCTGCAAAATCTGCAAAAGTGTGAAAAGTCCAAAAACGACATTTTTCTGCAGGTCCGCGGTCATCGAAAAACTTCAATTTTTTCTAATTTTTGAAAAGCCCTTTAAATGGCAGGAAATCATCATAATATGACATCAGGACACCTAAAATGTAATAATTCACTCATTTGGCTGCGAAATCTGCAAAAGTGTGAATAGTCCAAAAACGACATTTTTTTGCAGGTCCGCGGTCATCGAAAACTTCAAGTTTTTCGAATTTTTGAAAAGCCCTTTAAATGGCAGGAAATCATCATAATATGACATCAGGACACCTAAAATGTAATAATTCACTCATTTGGCTGAAAAATCTGCAAAAGTGTGAATAGTCCAAAAACGACATTTTTCTGCAGGTCCGCGGTCATCGAAAACTTCAAGTTTTTCGAATTTTTCAAAAGCCTTTTAAATGGCAGGAAATCATCATAATATGACATCAGGACACCTATAATGTATTAATTCACTCATTTGGCTGCAATATCTGCAAAAGTGTGAAAAGTCCAAAAACGACATTTTTCTGCAGGTCCGCGGTCATCGAAAACTTCAATTTTTTTGAATTTTTGAAAAGCCTTTTAAATGGCAGGAAATCATCATAATATGACATCAGGACACCTAAAATGTAATAATTCACTCATTTGGCTGCAATATCTGCAAAAGTGTGAAAAGTCCAAAAACGACATTTTTCTGCAGGTCCGCGGTCATCGAAAACTTCAATTTTTTTTCGAATTTTTGAAAAGCCCTTTAAATGGCAGGAAATCATCATAATATGACATCAGGACACCTAAAATGTAATAATTCACTCATTTGGCTGCAAAATCTGCAAAAGTGTGAAAAGTCCAAAAACGACATTTTTCTGCAGGTCCGCGGTCATCGAAAACTTCAATTTTTTCTAATTTTGAAAAGCCCTTTAAATGGCAGGAAATCATCATAATATGACATCAGGACACCTAAAATGTAATAATTCACTCATTTGGCTGCAAAATCTGCAAAAGTGTGAAAAGTCCAAAAACGACATTTTTCTGCAGGTCCGCAGTCATCGAAAACTTCAATTTTTTCGAATTTTTGAAAAGCCCTTTAAATGGCAGGAAATCATCATAATATGACATCAGGACACCTAAAATGTAATAATTCACTCATTTGGCTGCAAAATCTGCAAAAGTGTGAATAGTCCAAAAACGACATTTTTCTGCAGGTCCGCAGTCATCGAAAACTTCAAGTTTTTCGAATTTATGAAAAGCCCTTTAAATGGCAGGAAATCATCATAATATGACATCAGGACACCTAAAATGTAATAATTCACTCATTTGGCTGAAAAATCTGCAAAAGTGTGAATAGTCCAAAAACGACATTTTTCTGCAGGTCCGCGGTCATCGAAAACTTCAAGTTTTTCGAATTTTTGAAAAGCCCTTTAAATGGCAGGAAATCATCATAATATGACATCAGGACACCTATAATGTATTAATTTACTCATTTGGCTGCAATATCTGCAAAAGTGTGAAAAGTCCAAAAACGACATTTTTCTGCAGGTCCGCGGTCATCGAAAACTGCAACTTTTTCGAATTTTTGAAAAGCCCTTTAAATGGCAGGAAATCATCATAATATGACATCAGGACACCTAAAATGTAATAATTCACTCATTTGGCTGCAAAATCTGCAAAAGTGTGAATAGTCCAAAAACGACATTTTTCTGCAGGTCCGCGGTCATCGAAAACTTCAAGTTTTTCGAATTTTTAAAAAAGCCCTTTAAATGGCAGGATATCATCATAATATGACATCAGGACACCTATAATGTAATAATTCACTCATTTGGCTGCAATATCTGCAAAAGTGTGAAAAGTCCAAAAACGACATTTTTCTGCAGGTCCGCGGTCATCGAAAAGTTCAATTTTTTTTAATTTTTGAAAAGCCTTTTAAATGGCAGGAAATCATCATAATATGACATCAGGACACCTAAAATGTAATAATTCACTCATTTGGCTGCAATATCTGCAAAAGTGTGAAAAGTCCAAAAACGACATTTTTCTGCAGGTCCGCGGTCATCGAAAACTTCAATTTTTTTTCGAATTTTTGAAAAGCCCTTTAAATGGCAGGAAATCATCATAATATGACATCAGGACACCTAAAATGTAATAATTCACTCATTTGGCTGCAAAATCTGCAAAAGTGTGAAAAGTCCAAAAACGACATTTTTCTGCAGGTCCGCGGTCATCGAAAACTTCAATTTTTTCTTATTTTTGAAAAGCCCTTTAAATGGCAGGAAATCATCATAATATGACATCAGGACACCTAAAATGTAATAATTCAGTCATTTGGCTGCAAAATCTGCAAAAGTGTGAAAAGTCCAAAAACGACATTTTTCTGCAGGTCCGCGGTCATCGAAAACTTCAATTTTTTCGAATTTTTGAAAAGCCCTTTAAATGGCAGGAAATCATTATAATATGACATCAGGACACCTAAAATGTAATAATTCACTCATTTGGCTGCAAAATCTGCAAAAGTGTGAATAGTCCAAAAACGACATTTTTCTGCAGGTCCGCGGTCATCGAAAACTTCAAGTTTTTCGAATTTATGAAAAGCCCTTTAAATGGCAGGAAATCATCATAATATGACATCAGGACACCTAAAATGTAATAATTCACTCATTTGGCTGAAAAATCTGCAAAAGTGTGAATAGTCCAAAAACGACATTTTTCTGCAGGTCCGCGGTCATCGAAAACTTCAAGTTTTTCGAATTTTTGAAAAGCCCTTTAAATGGCAGGAAATCATCATAATATGACATCAGGACACCTATAATGTATTAATTCACTCATTTGGCTGCAATATCTGCAAAAGTGTGAAAAGTCCAAAAACGACATTTTTCTGCAGGTCCGCGGTCATCGAAAACTGCAACTTTTTCGAATTTTTGAAAAGCCCTTTAAATGGCAGGAAATCATCATAATATGACATCAGGACACCTAAAATGTAATAATTCACTCATTTGGCTGCAAAATCTGCAAAAGTGTGAATAGTCCAAAAACGACATTTTTCTGCAGGTCCGCGGTCATCGAAAACTTCAAGTTTTTCGAATTTTTAAAAAAGCCCTTTAAATGGCAGGATATCATCATAATATGACATCAGGACACCTATAATGTAATAATTCACTCATTTGGCTGCAATATCTGCAAAAGTGTGAAAAGTCCAAAAACGACATTTTTCTGCAGGTCCGCGGTCATCGAAAAGTTCAATTTTTTTGAATTTTTGAAAAGCCTTTTAAATGGCAGGAAATCATCATAATATGACATCAGGACACCTAAAATGTAATAATTCACTCATTTGGCTGCAATATCTGCAAAAGTGTGAAAAGTCCAAAAACGACATTTTTCTGCAGGTCCGCGGTCATCGAAAACTTCAGTTTTTTTTCGAATTTTTGCAAAGCCCTTTAAATGGCAGGAAATCATCATAATATGACATCAGGACACCTTAAATGTAATAATTCACTCATTTGGCTGCAAAATCTGCAAAAGTGTGAAAAGTCCAAACACGACATTTTTCTGCAGGTCCGCGGTCATCGAAAACTTCAATTTTTTCTTATTTTTGAAAAGCCCTTTAAATGGCAGGAAATCATCATAATATGACATCAGGACACCTAAAATGTAATAATTCAGTCATTTGGCTGCAAAATCTGCAAAAGTGTGAAAAGTCCAAAAACGACATTTTTCTGCAGGTCCGCGGTCATCGTAAACTTCAAGTTTTTCTAATTTTTGAAAAGCCCTTTAAATGGCAGGAAATCATCATAATATGACATCAGGACACCTAAAATGTAATAATTCACTCATTTGGCTGAAAAATCTGCAAAAGTGTGAATAGTCCAAAAACGACATTTTTCTGCAGGTCCGCGGTCATTGAAAACTTCAAGTTTTTCGAATTTTTGAAAAGCCCTTTAAATGGCAGGAAATCATCATAATTTGACATCAGGACACCTATAATGTATTAATTCACTCATTTGGCTGCATTATCTGCAAAAGTGTGAAAAGTCCAAAAACGACATTTTTCTGCAGGTCCGCGGTCATCGAAAACTGCAACTTTTTCGAATTTTTGAAAAGCCCTTTAAATGGCAGGAAATCATCATAATATGACATCAGGACACCTAAAATGTAATAATTCACTCATTTGGCTGCAAAATCTGCAAAAGTGTGAATAGTCCAAAAACGACATTTTTCTGTAGGTATTTGGTCATCGAAAACTTCAAGTTTTTCGAATTTTTGAAAAGCCCTTTAAATGGCAGGAAATCATCATAATATGACATCAGGACACCTATAATGTATTAATTCACTCATTTGGCTGCAATATCTGCAAAAGTGTGAAAAGTCCAAAAACGACATTTTTCTGCAGGTCCGCGGTCATCGAAAACTGCAACTTTTTCGAATTTTTGAAAAGCCCTTTAAATGGCAGGAAATCATCATAATATGACATCAGGACACCTAAAATGTAATAATTCACTCATTTGGCTGCAAAATCTGCAAAAGTGTGAATAGTCCAAAAACGACATTTTTCTGCAGGTCCGCGGTCATCGAAAACTTCAAGTTTTTCGAATTTTTAAAAAAGCCCTTTAAATGGCAGGATATCATCATAATATGACATCAGGACACCTATAATGTAATAATTCACTCATTTGGCTGCAATATCTGCAAAAGTGTGAAAAGTCCAAAAACGACATTTTTCTGCAGGTCCGCGGACATCGAAAACTTCAATTTTTTTCGAATTTTTGAAAAGCCCTTTAAATGGCAGGAAATCATCATAATATGACATCAGGACACCTAAAATGTAATAATTCACTCATTTGGCTGCAAAATCTGCAAAAGTGTGAAAAGTCCAAAAATGACATTTTTCTGCAGGTCCGCCGTCATCGAAAACTTCAATTTTTTCTAATTTTTGAAAAGCCCTTTAAATGGCAGGAAATCATCATAATATGACATCAGGACACCTAAAATGTAATAATTCACTCATTTGGCTGCAAAATCTGCAAAAGTGTGAAAAGTCCAAAAACGACATTTTTCTGCAGGTCCGCGGTCATCGAAAACTTCAATTTTTTCTAATTTTTGAAAAGCCCTTTAAATGGCAGGAAATCATCATAATATGACATCAGGACACCTAAAATGTAATAATTCACTCATTTGGCTGCAAAATCTGCAAAAGTGTGAATAGTCCAAAAACGACATTTTTCTGCAGGTCCGCGGTCATCGAAAACTTCAAGTTTTTCGAATTTTTGAAAAGCCCTTTAAATGGCAGGAAATCATCATAATATGACATCAGGACACCTAAAATGTAATAATTCACTCATTTGGCTGCAAAATCTGCAAAAGTGTGAATAGTCCAAAAACGACATTTTTCTGCAGGTCCGCGGTCATCGAAAACTTCAAGTTTTTCGAATTTATGAAAAGCCCTTTAAATGGCAGGAAATCATCATAATATGACATCAGGACACCTAAAATGTAATAATTCACTCATTTGGCTGAAAAATCTGCAAAAGTGTGAATAGTCCAAAAACGACATTTTTCTGCAGGTCCGCGGTCATCGAAAACTTCAAGTTTTTCGAATTTTTGAAAAGCCCTTTAAATGGCAGGAAATCATCATAATATGACATCAGGACACCTATAATGTATTAATTCACTCATTTGGCTGCAATATCTGCAAAAGTGTGAAAAGTCCAAAAACGACATTTTTCTGCAGGTCCGCGGTCATCGAAAACTGCAACTTTTTCGAATTTTTGAAGAGCCCTTTAAATGGCAGGAAATCATCATAATATGACATCAGGACACCTAAAATGTAATAATTCACTCATTTGGCTGCAAAATCTGCAAAAGTGTGAATAGTCCAAAAACGACATTTTTCTGCAGGTCCGCGGTCATCGAAAACTTCAAGTTTTTCGAAATTTTAAAAAAGCCCTTTAAATGGCAGGATATCATCATAATATGACATCAGGACACCTATAATGTCATAATTCACTCATTTGGCTGCAATATCTGCAAAAGTGTGAAAAGTCCAAAAACGACATTTTTCTGCAGGTCCGCGGTCATCGAAAACTTGAATTTTTTTCGAATTTTTGAAAAGCCCTTTAAATGGCAGGAAATCATCATAATATGACATCAGGACACCTAAAATGTAATAATTCACTCATTTGGCTGCAAAATCTGCAAAAGTGTGAAAAGTCCAAAAACGACATTTTTCTGCAGGTCCGCGGTCATCGAAAACTTCAATTTTTTCTAATTTTTGAAAAGCCCTTTAAATGGCAGGAAATCATCATAATATGACATCAGGACACCTAAAATGTAATAATTCACTCATTTGGCTGCAAAATCTGCAAAAGTGTGAAAAGTCCAAAAACGACATTTTTCTGCAGGTCCGCGGTCATCGAAAACTTCAATTTTTTCGAATTTTTGAAAAGCCCTTTAAATGGCAGGAAATCATCATAATATGACATCAGGACACCTAAAATGTAATAATTCACTCATTTGGCTGCAAAATCTGCAAAAGTGTGAATAGTCCAAAAACAACATTTTTCTGCAGGTCCGCGGTCATCGAAAACTTCAAGTTTTTCTAATTTTTGAAAAGCCCTTTAAATGGCAGGAAATCATCATAATATGACATCAGGACACCTAAAATGTAATAATTCACTCATTTGGCTGAAAAATCTGCAAAAGTGTGAATAGTCCAAAAACGACATTTTTCTGCAGGTCCGCGCTCATTGAAAACTTCAAGTTTTTCGAATTTTTGAAAAGCCCTTTAAATGGCAGGAAATCATCATAATTTGACATCAGGACACCTATAATGTATTAATTCACTCATTTGACTGCAATATCTGCAAAAGTGTGAAAAGTCCAAAAACGACATTTTTCTGCAGGTCCGCGGTCATCGAAGACTGCAACTTTTTCGAATTTTTGAAAAGCCCTTTAAATGGCAGGAAATCATCATAATATGACATCAGGACACCTAAAATGTAATAATTCACTCATTTGGCTGCAATATCTGCAAAAGTGTGAAAAGTCCAAAAACGACATTTTTCTGCAGGTCCGCGGTCATCGAAAACTTCAAGTTTTTCGAATTTTTGAAAAGCCCTTTAAATGGCAGGAAATCATCATAATATGACATCAGGACACCTAAAATGTAATAATTCACTCATTTGGCTGCAAAATCTGCAAAAGTGTGAATAGTCCAAAAACGACTTTTTTCTGCAGGTCCGCGGTCATCGAAAACTTCAAGTTTTTCGAATTTATGAAAAGCCCTTTAAATGGCAGGAAATCATCATAATATGACATCAGGACACCTAAAATGTAATAATTCACTCATTTGGCTGAAAAATCTGCAAAAGTGTGAATAGTCCAAAAACGACATTTTTCTGCAGGTCCGCGGTCATCGAAAACTTCAAGTTTTTCGAATTTTTGAAAAGCCCTTTAAATGGCAGGAAATCATCATAATATGACATCAGGACACCTATAATGTATTAATTCACTCATTTGGCTGCAATATCTGCAAAAGTGTGAAAAGTCCAAAAACGACATTTTTCTGCAGGTCCGCGGTCATCGAAAACTGCAACTTTTTCGAATTTTTGAAAAGCCCTTTAAATGGCAGGAAATCATCATAATATGACATCAGGACACCTAAAATGTAATAATTCACTCATTTGGCTGCAAAATCTGCAAAAGTGTGAATAGTCCAAAAACGACATTTTTCTGCAGGTCCGCGGTCAATCGAAAACTGCAACTTTTTCGAATTTTTGAAAAGCCCTTTAAATGGCAGGATATCATCATAATATGACATCAGGACACCTATAATGTAATAATTCACTCATTTGGCTGCAATATCTGCAAAAGTGTGAAAAGTCCAAAAACGACATTTTTCTGCAGGTCCGCGGTCATCGAAAACTTCAATTTTTTTCGAATTTTTGAAAAGCCTTTAAATGGCAGGAAATCATCATAATATGACATCAGGACACCTAAAATGTAATAATTCACTCATTTGGCTGCAATATCTGCAAAAGTGTGAAAAGTCCAAAAACGACATTTTTCTGCAGGTCCGCGGTCACGAAAACTTCAATTTTTTTCGAATTTTTGAAAAGCCCTTTAAATGGCAGGAAATCATCATAATATGACATCAGGACACCTAAAATGTAATAATTCACTCATTTGGCTGCAAAATCTGCAAAAGTGTGAAAAGTCCAAAAACGACATTTTTCTGCAGGTCCGCGGTCATCGAAAACTTCAATTTTTCTTATTTTTGAAAAGCCCTTTAAATGGCAGGAAATCATCATAATATGACATCAGGACACCTAAAATGTAATAATTCACTCATTTGGCTGCAAAATCTGCAAAAGTGTGAAAAGTCCAAAAACGACATTTTTCTGCAGGTCCGCGGTCATCGAAAACTTCAATTTTTTCGAATTTTTGAAAAGCCCTTTAAATGGCAGGAAATCATCATAATATGACATCAGGACACCTAAAATGTAATAATTCACTCATTTGGCTGCAAAATCTGCAAAAGTGTGAATAGTCCAAAAACGACATTTTTCTGCAGGTCCGCGGTCATCGAAAACTTCAAGTTTTTCGAATTTTTGAAAAGCCCTTTAAATGGCAGGAAATCATCATAATATGACATCAGGACACCTAAAATGTAATAATTCACTCATTTGGCTGAAAAATCTGCAAAAGTGTGAATAGTCCAAAAACGACATTTTTCTGCAGGTCCGCGGTCATCGAAAACTTCAAGTTTTTCGAATTTTTGAAAAGCCCTTTAAATGGCAGGAAATCATCATAATATGACATCAGGACACCTATAATGTATTAATTCACTCATTTGGCTGCAATATCTGCAAAAGTGTGAAAAGTCCAAAAACGACATTTTTCTGCAGGTCCGCGGTCATCGAAAACTGCAACTTTTTCGAATTTTTGAAAAGCCCTTTAAATGGCAGGAAATCATCATAATATGACATCAGGACACCTAAAATGTAATAATTCACTCATTTGGCTGCAAAATCTGCAAAAGTGTGAATAGTCCAAAAACGACATTTTTCTGCAGGTCCGCGGTCATCGAAAACTTCAAGTTTTTCGAATTTTTAAAAAAGCCCTTTAAATGGCAGGATATCATCATAATATGACATCAGGACACCTATAATGTAATAATTCACTCATTTGGCTGCAATATCTGCAAAAGTGTGAAAAGTCCAAAAACGACATTTTTCTGCAGGTCCGCGGTCATCGAAAACTTCAATTTTTTTGAATTTTTGAAAAGCCTTTTAAATGGCAGGAAATCATCATAATATGACATCAGGACACCTAAAATGTAATAATTCACTCATTTGGCTGCAATATCTGCAAAAGTGTGAAAAGTCCAAAAACGACATTTTTCTGCAGGTCCGCGGTCATCGAAAACTTCAATTTTTTTCGAATTTTTGCAAAGCCCTTTAAATGGCAGGAAATCATCATAATATGACATCAGGACACCTAAAATGTAATAATTCACTCATTTGGCTGCAAAATCTGCAAAAGTGTGAAAAGTCCAAAAACGACATTTTTCTGCAGGTCCGCGGTCATCGAAAACTTCAATTTTTTCTAATTTTTGAAAAGCCCTTTAAATGGCAGGAAATCATCATAATATGACATCAGGACACCTAAAATGTAATAATTCACTCATTTGGCTGCAAAATCTGCAAAAGTGTGAAAAGTCCAAAAACGACATTTTTCTGCAGGTCCGCGGTCATCGAAAACTTCAATTTTTTCGAATTTTTGAAAAGCCCTTTAAATGGCAGGAAATCATCATAATATGACATCAGGACACCTAAAATGTAATAATTCACTCATTTGGCTGCAAAATCTGCAAAAGTGTGAATAGTCCAAAAACGACATTTTTCTGCAGGTCCGCGGTCATCGAAAACTTCAAGTTTTTCGAATTTTTGAAAAGCCCTTTAAATGGCAGGAAATCATCATAATATGACATCAGGACACCTAAAATGTAATAATTCACTCATTTGGCTGCAAAATCTGCAAAAGTGTGAATAGTCCAAAAACGACATTTTTCTGCAGGTCCGCGGTCATCGAAAACTTCAAGTTTTTCGAATTTTTGAAAAGCCCTTTAAATGGCAGGAAATCATCATAATATGACATCAGGACACCTATAATGTATTAATTCACTCATTTGGCTGCAATATCTGCAAAAGTGTGAAAAGTCCAAAAACGACATTTTTCTGCAGGTCCGCGGTCATCGAAAACTGCAACTTTTTCGAATTTTTGAAAAGCCCTTTAAATGGCAGGAAATCATCATAATATGACATCAGGACACCTAAAATGTAATAATTCACTCATTTGGCTGCAAAATCTGCAAAAGTGTGAATAGTCCAAAAACGACATTTTTCTGCAGGTCCGCGGTCATCGAAAACTTCAAGTTTTTCGAATTTTTAAAAAAGCCCTTTAAATGGCAGGATATCATCATAATATGACATCAGGACACCTATAATGTAATAATTCACTCATTTGGCTGCAATATCTGCAAAAGTGTGAAAAGTCCAAAAACGACATTTTTCTGCAGGTCCGCGGTCATCGAAAACTTCAATTTTTTTGTATTTTTGAAAAGCCTTTTAAATGGCAGGAAATCATCATAATATGACATCAGGACACCTAAAATGTAATAATTCACTCATTTGGCTGCAATATCTGCAAAAGTGTGAAAAGTCCAAAAACGACATTTTTCTGCAGGTCCGCGGTCATCGAAAACTTCAATTTTTTTCGAATTTTTGAAAAGCCCTTTAAATGGCAGGAAATCATCATAATATGACATCAGGACACCTAAAATGTAATAATTCACTCATTTGGCTGCAAAATCTGCAAAAGTGTGAAAAGTCCAAAAACGACATTTTTCTGCAGGTCCGCGGTCATCGAAAACTTAAATTTTTTCTAATTTTTGAAAAGCCCTTTAAATGGCAGGAAATCATCATAATATGACATCAGGACACCTAAAATGTAATAATTCACTCATTTGGCTGCAAAATCTGCAAAAGTGTGAAAAGTCCAAAAACGACATTTTTCTGCAGGTCCGCGGTCATCGAAAACTTCAATTTTTTCGAATTTTTGAAAAGCCCTTTAAATGGCAGGAAATCATCATAATATGACATCAGGACACCTAAAATGTAATAATTCACTCATTTGGCTGCAAAATCTGCAAAAGTGTGAATAGTCCAAAAACGACATTTTTCTGCAGGTCCGCGGTCATCGAAAACTTCAAGTTTTTCGAATTTTTGAAAAGCCCTTTAAATGGCAGGAAATCATCATAATATGACATCAGGACACCTAAAATGTAATAATTCACTCATTTGGCTGAAAAATCTGCAAAAGTGTGAATAGTCCAAAAACGACATTTTTCTGCAGGTCCGCGGTCATCGAAAACTTCAAGTTTTTCGAATTTTTGAAAAGCCCTTTAAATGGCAGGAAATCATCATAATATGACATCAGGACACCTATAATGTATTAATTCACTCATTTGGCTGCAATATCTGCAAAAGTGTGAAAAGTCCAAAAACGACATTTTTCTGCAGGTCCGCGGTCATCGAAAACTGCAACTTTTTCGAATTTTTGAAAAGCCCTTTAAATGGCAGGAAATCATCATAATATGACATCAGGACACCTAAAATGTAATAATTCACTCATTTGGCTGCAAAATCTGCAAAAGTGTGAATAGTCCAAAAACGACATTTTTCTGCAGGTCCGCGGTCATCGAAAACTTCAAGTTTTTCGAATTTTTAAAAAAGCCCTTTAAATGGCAGGATATCATCATAATATGACATCAGGACACCTATAATGTAATAATTCACTCATTTGGCTGCAATATCTGCAAAAGTGTGAAAGTCCAAAAACGACATTTTTCTGCAGGTCCGCGGTCATCGAAAACTTCAATTTTTTTGAATTTTTGAAAAGCCTTTTAAATGGCAGGAAATCATCATAATATGACATCAGGACACCTAAAATGTAATAATTCACTCATTTGGCTGCAATATCTGCAAAAGTGTGAAAAGTCCAAAAACGACATTTTTCTGCAGGTCCGCGGTCATCGAAAACTTCAATTTTTTTCGAATTTTTGAAAAGCCCTTTAAATGGCAGGAAATCATCATAATATGACATCAGGACACCTAAAATGTAATAATTCACTCATTTGGCTGCAAAATCTGCAAAAGTGTGAAAAGTCCAAAAACGACATTTTTCTGCAGGTCCGCGGTCATCGAAAACTTCAATTTTTTCTTATTTTTGAAAAGCCCTTTAAATGGCAGGAAATCATCATAATATGACATCAGGACACCTAAAATGTAATAATTCACTCATTTGGCTGCAAAATCTGCAAAAGTGTGAAAAGTCCAAAAACGACATTTTTCTGCAGGTCCGCGGTCATCGAAAACTTCAATTTTTTCGAATTTTTGAAAAGCCCTTTAAATGGCAGGAAATCATCATAATATGACATCAGGACACCTAAAATGTAATAATTCACTCATTTGGCTGCAAAATCTGCAAAAGTGTGAATAGTCCAAAAACGACATTTTTCTGCAGGTCCGCGGTCATCGAAAACTTCAAGTTTTTCGAATTTTTGAAAAGCCCTTTAAATGGCAGGAAATCATCATAATATGACATCAGGACACCTAAAATGTAATAATTCACTCATTTGGCTGAAAAATCTGCAAAAGTGTGAATAGTCCAAAAACGACATTTTTCTGCAGGTCCGCGGTCATCGAAAACTTCAAGTTTTTCGAATTTTTGAAAAGCCCTTTAAATGGCAGGAAATCATCATAATATGACATCAGGACACCTATAATGTATTAATTCACTCATTTGGCTGCAATATCTGCAAAAGTGTGAAAAGTCCAAAAACGACATTTTTCTGCAGGTCCGCGGTCATCGAAAACTGCAACTTTTTCGAATTTTTGAAAAGCCCTTTAAATGGCAGGAAATCATCATAATATGACATCAGGACACCTAAAATGTAATAATTCACTCATTTGGCTGCAAAATCTGCAAAAGTGTGAATAGTCCAAAAACGACATTTTTCTGCAGGTCCGCGGTCATCGAAAACTTCAAGTTTTTCGAATTTTTAAAAAAGCCCTTTAAATGGCAGGATATCATCATAATATGACATCAGGACACCTATAATGTAATAATTCACTCATTTGGCTGCAATATCTGCAAAAGTGTGAAAGTCCAAAAACGACATTTTTCTGCAGGTCCGCGGTCATCGAAAACTTCAATTTTTTTGAATTTTTGAAAAGCCTTTTAAATGGCAGGAAATCATCATAATATGACATCAGGACACCTAAAATGTAATAATTCACTCATTTGGCTGCAATATCTGCAAAAGTGTGAAAAGTCCAAAAACGACATTTTTCTGCAGGTCCGCGGTCATCGAAAACTTCAATTTTTTTCGAATTTTTGAAAAGCCCTTTAAATGGCAGGAAATCATCATAATATGACATCAGGACACCTAAAATGTAATAATTCACTCATTTGGCTGCAAAATCTGCAAAAGTGTGAAAAGTCCAAAAACGACATTTTTCTGCAGGTCCGCGGTCATCGAAAACTTCAATTTTTTCTTATTTTTGAAAAGCCCTTTAAATGGCAGGAAATCATCATAATATGACATCAGGACACCTAAAATGTAATAATTCACTCATTTGGCTGCAAAATCTGCAAAAGTGTGAAAAGTCCAAAAACGACATTTTTCTGCAGGTCCGCGGTCATCGAAAACTTCAATTTTTTCGAATTTTTGAAAAGCCCTTTAAATGGCAGGAAATCATCATAATATGACATCAGGACACCTAAAATGTAATAATTCACTCATTTGGCTGCAAAATCTGCAAAAGTGTGAATAGTCCAAAAACGACATTTTTCTGCAGGTCCGCGGTCATCGAAAACTTCAAGTTTTTCGAATTTTTGAAAAGCCCTTTAAATGGCAGGAAATCATCATAATATGACATCAGGACACCTAAAATGTAATAATTCACTCATTTGGCTGAAAAATCTGCAAAAGTGTGAATAGTCCAAAAACGACATTTTTCTGCAGGTCCGCGGTCATCGAAAACTTCAAGTTTTTCGAATTTTTGAAAAGCCCTTTAAATGGCAGGAAATCATCATAATATGACATCAGGACACCTATAATGTATTAATTCACTCATTTGGCTGCAATATCTGCAAAAGTGTGAAAAGTCCAAAAACGACATTTTTCTGCAGGTCCGCGGTCATCGAAAACTGCAACTTTTTCGAATTTTTGAAAAGCCCTTTAAATGGCAGGAAATCATCATAATATGACATCAGGACACCTAAAATGTAATAATTCACTCATTTGGCTGCAAAATCTGCAAAAGTGTGAATAGTCCAAAAACGACATTTTTCTGCAGGTCCGCGGTCATCGAAAACTTCAAGTTTTTCGAATTTTTAAAAAAGCCCTTTAAATGGCAGGATATCATCATAATATGACATCAGGACACCTATAATGTAATAATTCACTCATTTGGCTGCAATATCTGCAAAAGTGTGAAAAGTCCAAAAACGACATTTTTCTGCAGGTCCGCGGTCATCGAAAACTTCAATTTTTTTGTATTTTTGAAAAGCCTTTTAAATGGCAGGAAATCATCATAATATGACATCAGGACACCTAAAATGTAATAATTCACTCATTTGGCTGCAATATCTGCAAAAGTGTGAAAAGTCCAAAAACGACATTTTTCTGCAGGTCCGCGGTCATCGAAAACTTCAATTTTTTTCGAATTTTTGAAAAGCCCTTTAAATGGCAGGAAATCATCATAATATGACATCAGGACACCTAAAATGTAATAATTCACTCATTTGGCTGCAAAATCTGCAAAAGTGTGAAAAGTCCAAAAACGACATTTTTCTGCAGGTCCGCGGTCATCGAAAACTTCAATTTTTTCTAATTTTTGTAAAGCCCTTTAAATGGCAGGAAATCATCATAATATGACATCAGGACACCTAAAATGTAATAATTCACTCATTTGGCTGCAAAATCTGCAAAAGTGTGAAAAGTCCAAAAACGACATTTTTCTGCAGGTCCGCGGTCATCGAAAACTTCAATTTTTTCGAATTTTTGAAAAGCCCTTTAAATGGCAGGAAATCATCATAATATGACATCAGGACACCTAAAATGTAATAATTCACTCATTTGGCTGCAAAATCTGCAAAAGTGTGAATAGTCCAAAAACGACATTTTTCTGCAGGTCCGCGGTCATCGAAAACTTCAAGTTTTTCGAATTTTTGAAAAGCCCTTTAAATGGCAGGAAATCATCATAATATGACATCAGGACACCTAAAATGTAATAATTCACTCATTTGGCTGAAAAATCTGCAAAAGTGTGAATAGTCCAAAAACGACATTTTTCTGCAGGTCCGCGGTCATCGAAAACTTCAAGTTTTTCGAATTTTTGAAAAGCCCTTTAAATGGCAGGAAATCATCATAATATGACATCAGGACACCTATAATGTATTAATTCACTCATTTGGCTGCAATATCTGCAAAAGTGTGAAAAGTCCAAAAACGACATTTTTCTGCAGGTCCGCGGTCATCGAAAACTGCAACTTTTTCGAATTTTTGAAAAGCCCTTTAAATGGCAGGAAATCATCATAATATGACATCAGGACACCTAAAATGTAATAATTCACTCATTTGGCTGCAAAATCTGCAAAAGTGTGAATAGTCCAAAAACGACATTTTTCTGCAGGTCCGCGGTCATCGAAAACTTCAAGTTTTTCGAATTTTTAAAAAAGCCCTTTAAATGGCAGGATATCATCATAATATGACATCAGGACACCTATAATGTAATAATTCACTCATTTGGCTGCAATATCTGCAAAAGTGTGAAAGTCCAAAAACGACATTTTTCTGCAGGTCCGCGGTCATCGAAAACTTCAATTTTTTTGAATTTTTGAAAAGCCTTTTAAATGGCAGGAAATCATCATAATATGACATCAGGACACCTAAAATGTAATAATTCACTCATTTGGCTGCAATATCTGCAAAAGTGTGAAAAGTCCAAAAACGACATTTTTCTGCAGGTCCGCGGTCATCGAAAACTTCAATTTTTTTCGAATTTTTGAAAAGCCCTTTAAATGGCAGGAAATCATCATAATATGACATCAGGACACCTAAAATGTAATAATTCACTCATTTGGCTG